>CM052805.1:25175091-25247048 GCA_028533885.1 Nasua narica | reverse complement strand
TGCCCAGGTGAAGGCTGTCACTCCATAACGCGCCGGGAAGGTGGGGGTGACCTCCCGGGGGGGGGCAGATTAATGACGGGGCGCCCGAAACTCTCCCAAATTGCTAACACTTACGAGAGCTTAGCGAGTACGAGGCACTGAGGGCTCTCCATGTTTAGTGCCTTTAGTCCTCACTTGAGCGTCATATTATAGAGCGGGAAACGGATATTTACAAAGATCAAGAACTTGGCCACCGCACAGAGCTAGAAAAGGGCGTTGGTGCACACAGTTGCCTGGCAGGGAGCATCGAGGAGGCCTGGCGATGGGAAGTCATCTTAGCCCCCGAGTGCTGTTCTAAACCGTATTCATCACAACCAATTGCCCCTGTGTTTGGGAAGTGAGGCCAGGAGAGGGCAAGGGGGGTCCCCCATGGAAGGGCTCCCGGAGGGGATCCAAACCAGTGGTTCTCGAAGCCGGGACCAGTGACCATTGAGAAGCAATGGTTCAGCCCAATGTTTTCATTTTCTATCTGGGGAAGCTGCAACCAGGAGCAAGGGGGGCCTTGCTCACAGATGGTTCATGGGAATATCCCATGATGCTTTTCATGGGATGCTTTTCTCCCCCGTGGCCTTGCTCCGAAAACCTCTGATGTGTGATCGTACCTCACGGGCATTTGATGGTGATGGGGTTGGATACACCGGCAGCTTCCCACCCCAGAGGTAGCCACACCGTGAGGCCCGCCTCTGGCAGGGATGGCAAATGGTCCTTCCTTCGCTGTTCCTCCCAAAGAGATCCTTCTCTGCTCTCAAGAGGTAGGGTGTCTCTGGTAGGTGGATTGCTCCCCCCCCACCTCCCCACCCCTGCCCCGCAGCCCACCAGAGCGAATCTTGCTCTGCGGGACATAAAGGCCAAGAACGACGGTCCCTCTCTCCGGGGAGCAGAGGCGGTCTTCAGACCCTTCTGGAGGGAGAAAAGGATCTGAATGCCCAGGCCTGGGAAAATGCGGCGCATGCAAAGGACAGGAGGTCAGCGCCGAACGTCAGCACGGGCGGTAATTAAGCAGAATGCTTGCAAATGGTGAATGAACGAGACCGCCACGCTTGCTTCGGCTGAGCTGCAGAAGGGACCGTCCACCTGCAGCCCGTTGAACACCAGTCCCGCAGGGGCGGGGGGGGGGGCGGGGGCAGCGCTTTCTCCAAGGAAGAACCACCCCTCTGGCGGCCGGCCTGGCCATTTAAGCAGCTGTATTTTCAGAGCACCTGCGAGGCTCCAAGGACTTCGCCGAGCTTCAGAAATTACTGTTACTTTATGGCTATGGGTCTCCGCCCGTGGGGGTGCGTTGACCCTCGCTGCCGTTTTGCCGATGGCAGACGCGAGACGGGGAAGGGCCAGGCTGTGTGCTGTGGGCCCACGGTGAGGGAGGGGCGTCCGTTCTGCTGGAACTTGGAGTTTTTCCAGCGGAAGATGGTGGTCCTGTGGCGCGTGGGTGGCTCAGTCCTTAAGCGTCTGCCTTCGGCTCAGGTCATGATCCCGAGTCCTGGGATCGAGTCCCGCATCGGGCTCCCTGCTCAGCAGGGGAGCCTGCTTCTCCCTCTCCCACTCCCCCTGCTTGTGTTCCCTCTCTCGCTGTCTCTCTCTGGGTCAAAATAAATAAAATCTTAAAAAAAAAGAGAGAGAGATCGTGGTCCAGCGGCCCCCGCCCCTACTTCCCAGAGACAGGGGTCTCTGGCTTGACTCCCGGTATGCCTTGGTCCAAGACACTCCTTGGCCAGGAAGAGCCCAAAGGGCCTTTCTCATGAGCTTTCCTGCTTCCCTGTACCCTCACTGCTTGCCAGCCTGGCTTCCTTGTCCCCAGCCTCCGTTCCGTCCTGCCACTGCGGAGACCCCATTTCTTACCTGCCGGAGGGTGCCTAGCAAAAAGAGAATCGTCTTCAGGGTGAGGCAGGCCCGGTTTGGCTCCTCCCCCGCTTACCTGATGGGGAGGGGCATCCAGGGGCGCATCCTCATTGGATAGACCTCAGGACCTCCCTCCTCACGTCCAGCCCCCGCAGGCAAGTTCAACGCTTAGAGCTTTTCAAGATCCAAGCCAGCCTTTGGGCGGGGGGAGGCGGGGGGGGGGCGGGTGCGGCCCCAGTGGGGTCTCCCAGCCTCTTCTATGTGTTTCTGCCCCGCGTGGGGACCGAGGACAGACCGGATGGGACTCACATCAGCTGGTGGACGGACAGGGACCAATCAGAGTTTGTTGCTGGGGAAACAATGCTCATGCAGATTGCTTTGGATTGGGGAGGGAGTACCAGTCGGCCTGTCCTCCCCCCCCCCTCCCCTCCACCTCTCAGTGGCCTGAATCCTGTTTCTCTCTCTCTCTCTCCCTCTCTCTGTCACTCGTTGATAGATGCTACCCCACAGATGTCTGATGTGAAATTGCACAGCAGTCTAGGAAGCAGGTCTATTGTGGGCCCAGGATTAGGCCAGCAAGACTGAACATCCCGGATTTTTATGACCCATGCATCCCTCCGGGGGCAAATTCAACATCACCCCATACTACGCAGGAGACCAGAGGGGGGCTGGTTCCAGTCCAGCATTTTCCAGGACCTTTGCTGGGAGAATGAAGCCTCGGGCTCAGGGCCAGCTGACCCTGGGCAAGTTCGGGAGCTGCCCATTAGCTACGAGCAGCCCATCTGAGCTCTCCACCCGTTCTGACGATGGACCCCACTGGGCTTTGGCAGCCACGTTTCCTGAACTGACGCCTGGTCCTGCTTTCACGGCGGGGCTTGCAACATCTTTCCACCATAAAACCGTGATGGGAGTTAATTGTGTGCATCACTTTGCAATTGAACAGGTCCATAAAATGTTTATTAGCTGCAATCTCAGCGATGAAACGGGTGGCCAGCCGCCTGGCTTTGGGCGACAGCTGACATCTGGGGGGGGGGGGGCGTGTCCCTAAGCAGGGAGATGTCTCAGAAATTGCTGGTGTGGAGCGTTCAGAGAGACTTCTTTGGGACTGTTCAAAGCTTGTAGGAGACACTGGTCATTGACTTGAATATTCCTGCTGGGGATTGGTGCAGGCTGCTCGAGATATTTGCAAGGAAGTAGAAAAGCACTTGTTATGTAGTTAGTCGCGCGGGTCAGGCCAACTATTGCTGATTGCTGCTACAAGAGAGTCTTGGGCAACAAACGCTTCCTTCTAGCTCCCGTTACATCTCCAGTGAGAGCGACAGGTGCCTCTGCTCCTACTGTCACTCGGCGGGGGGCGGGGGGGGAGGGTAGGCGGGCTGAGGGACACGTCATGGAGAAGGGAGGAATGCATGAGGCTTGCTGGTTTTAGTCGTCCTGGCGTGGAAGAGATACATGTCACTTTTGCTCACAATCCATGGGCCAAAACCCTTTACACGGTTCCAGCCTGTTTGTAAGTGAGGCTGGGAAACACGGGGACACAGGTGGCCTTCAAGTTGCAAAACCGAGGGACTCCAGCTGGGTCTGAAGCTTGTATTTTTCTACCTCCCTCTCCATCGGTGTCTCCATTCACGCCAAGCCACCTCTGGCGGGCTCCCACTTCCAGAGACGTGGCGAACCCTACTGACACTAGATTTGCACCTTGACCTCGGTAGGCCGATGGTAATGGTGTGCTAAAACTAAGACCATCAGAAGATTAAGTCTGCGGCTAAATCCGTAATAACACAACAATTGGAACAAATCTGAAAAGCAGTATGCCGAATGAGAGAAGCCTTACATGAAAGGGTATATCATGTATGCTTTCGTTTACTTGTTTTTTTAATTGTTTTATTTTGAGATGCGGGACGGGGAGGAGGGAGACAGAGAGAGAATCCAAAGCAGGCTCGATTCCCAGCACAGAGCCCGACATGGGGCTCGATCTTAGGACCGTGAGATCGTGATCTCAGCCAAAATCAAGAGTCAGGACGCTTAACCAACTGAACCACTTGAGTGCCCTTGATTTCATTTATATTAAGTTCTACAGCAGGAAAAAGCAACTGATAGCGACAGGAACCAGACTGGTGGTTGATCCTGGGGTAAACACACACAGGCAACTTTCTGCGGGGACGGAATATTCCCGGTTACTGGGAATGTGCGCTCGTCAGGAGCGGTTGGACCATAGACTTAAGATCTTTGTATTTAGTTGTAAATAAACAATTCTAAAAAACAAGACGGGCATGCCAGGACAGATCGCTGGAAGTTGGAAGGAGGGGAGGAACGTGAATGATAGTGGCTTTTTCTCATTGTGCAAAGGTGTCGTGCAGGGTCTCAAGGAGGTGACGAGGGTGGGCTGAGGCTCTGGAACATTAGTGTGTGAAGACTGAACAGAGAAAGGGATGATGTGCAAAGGCGATGGGGGAAATAGATCAAAGTAAAAGCGAGCTCACCGAGCCTGAACATACCCCTAAGCCAGACCTTAACCTTGGCCCTCACCCTAAGGCTGACTTTAAGTGGGGATTGAAAACTAAGACTTTCCCCATTTTATTATGTTGTCTCCAGACCAAATGAGTCCAGAGGAGACGGGAAAAATGAGGCAACCAGGGGTCTCTGCCTCCCGCCCCGGAAGTGATTTCCCCATAAATCATCACCTCCCGCAAGAAAACCAACATGTCGCTCAATAAGAAATCAAAATGGAATCTTTCCCTAGGCGAGTGCGCATAGTGTTACCAGCACACGCTCTCAAGACTACGGCCAGGATCACGGGTGTCAGGGCTGGAAGGGACTGTCTTTCACATCCTGTGAAGACCCTCTTTTGACAGGTGGGAGACTGAGTCCCAGAGGGGATAGCAACTTGCCTGAGATGGCAGGGGTGAGGGGGTGGAGGGACGAGAGTCCCATTCTTGGTCTCCCCTGACTGTGTCGGCTTCCACTCTTCGTCAGGCGGGGCTGATTAGGTCAAATATTATATCCGATCATCTCCATTCTCTTATGAACTTCCCCATTGCACAACTCCAGGGGGCGCTCTTTGCTTTGCTTTACACGAGGGTGGCCTCTCCTCGACCAGAGGAACAGAAGGAGAAGCAGGCTCCCCACCGAGCAGGGAGCCCAATACGGGGCTCGATCCCAGGACCCAGGAATCATGACCTGACCCGAAGGCAGAGGCTTTAACCGACTGAGCCACCCAGATGTCCCTGTTTGCAATTCCATAAAATTAAGGAGGGAAGGAAGGGATGTTATTTTATTTTATTTTTATTTTTTAAAAAAGATTTTATTTATTTATTTGACAGAGAGAGATTGCAAGTAGGCAGAGAGGCAGGCAGAGAGAGAGGGGGAAGCAGGCTCCCTGCTGAGCAGAGACCCCAATACGGGGCTCAATCCCGTGACCCTGAGATCATGACCTGAGCCGAAGGCAGAGGCTTTAACCCACTGAGCCACCCGGGTGCCCCCCATAAAATGTTATTTTAGCATAAATGTGAATAACGAGGGCAGGGAGAGGAAAACATACTGTAGGCCTAGGTTGCATAAGAGGAATTTTGTTTTTTAAAGACTGGTGACTGTCCCCAGGCAAGCATATGCCCTTACAGTGTGGTCGGTTAGTAGCTTCGCCACAGAGGGCTGGAAAATGTCCCCTGATTGGCCACGTGGATTGTTCGGTGGCTTTCCGAGGTGTCCTGGAAACCGTTGACAGGAATAAGCCGTCGCCGATCACGACGGGCCCTCCAGACGAGCAGGAGGGAACGACGCATCTCCAACTCCTGCAGAGAATGAGTGACAAAGGGGACAAGGCAGACACGCTCGCCTTTTTCTCCCGGAATTTTATGTTCTTCCCCGGTAGTTTTGTTCTTTTCAACAAAAGTGGGTCATTAAATCTAAAACTGAATGTGATCGTTTCTTGTTTCTTTGTGTGTGTGTGTGTGTGTGTGTGTGTATTTACAAGTGACTTTACAGATTGGGAAGTGTTCTTTGTCAGTATTCCCCGGGTCTGGGGTTTTCATCTCTCGGGCATCAAAGACCCAGAGGTCTTTAGGGTGCAGGCAGAGCTGGGAACCACGCGCAGGGCTCCCTGGGAGGACTAGTGCTCTTCCTCGATTCTGGGCTGGAGTAGAAGAGTTTGGTTGGAAAGAAGTTTCTCCCATTCAATACAATTCAGTTCAATTCATTGCTACACGTATTTATGGAGCACCTCCTATGCGCCAACCCCTGTGCTGGGCTCTGACGCCTTTACCCTTGGATCTTCTCTGCTTCCGAGAACCGGGATTTGGTTCCCACCAAGGTACGCGCTCCGTTAGCCCCTTTCTTGCTTAGTTGCCGTAATTGGTATATAAAGTAGTTGCTCAGTAAAAGTTTTCAGGTCGAGTGAAATGGAATACACTAGGATCCGGTAAGGGTTCACCGGGGGACGGAGTGTGGGGTAGCTGGGGGAAGTTTCCACAATCCATCCCGTCCACAGAAGAGGTCATGAGGGGCGCCTGGGTGGCGCAGTTGGTTAAGCAACTGCCTTCGGCTCAGGTCATGATCCCGGAGTCCCGGGATCGAGTCCCACATCGGGCTCCCAGCTCCATGGGGAGTCTGCTTCTCACTCTGACCTTCTCCCTTCTCATGCTCTCTCTCACTCTCTCTCTTTCCTAATAAATAAATAAATAAAATCTTTAAAAAAAAAAAAAGAAGAGGTCATGAAGCTCGTGGTTCTCTCAGAAGATGGGAGGAGGCGTTTCATACATTCATAGCCATTCTCCCCACTTCTTACTTTTATATGTGGCACAAACAAATCATGGCAATAATTAGATAAAGAGAAATAGAAGGAAAACTGCCTGTAACCAATCACCCGAACATAGAAACCGTTCTTACTTCCTACCCCTTCTCGATTTCTTCCCTGTTCTCGTTCATTTGCATAGTTGTCCTTCCTTCCTTCCTTCCGTCTGTCCCTCCCTCCTTCCTTCCTTCCTTCCTTTCTTCCTTCCTTCCTTCCTTCCTTCCCTCCTTCCTTCTCTTCTTAAGATTTCTATTTATTTATTTGATAGCGAGAGAGAGAGAGAGATCACAAGTAGGCAGAGAGGCAGGCAGAGAGAGAGGGAGGAAGCAGGCTCCCTGCTGAGCAGAGAGCCCGATTCGGGGCTCGATCCCAGAATCCTGAGATCATAATCTGAGCCAAAGGCAGATGCTTAATGACTGAGCCGCCCAGGTGCCCCGATGTGCATAATTTTTGCACTGTCATAACATCTTTTTGTTTCCTGCTTGACCCAAATCAGGTGCGTTCTTCCAGATCATTCCATTATCTCTGTACTTAGTCTGGATGGCTGCGTGGTTCTCCAGGGGGTGGAGGCATCATAAAGTTATGTAACATTTTCCTATTGCTCCTCACATGGGCTCTTCCCCAGGCTTTACCCTGAAGACACAGACAACAAAAATGCCCTTTATGCTCAGTTACGAAACAGCTGTGTATTATATTTCATTAGTCCTTCCCACCACCTGAGAGGTGAGCATATTGCATTATTACAAAGGACAGCAGAGAAGTAGAGGCCGGGATAGGGCGATGAGACGTCCAGGGACAAAGGGAGGACACATAACCAGAATGCGAGTCCATTCTTTTCTGGGGAAACCAGACCCTTCATCTCTGTTCCCCAAGACTGTATTTCTTTTTTTCAGATTTTACAAATAAAACTGCAGCACATATTTAAAAATGGCTTTTTATCTTCTTTTGAATAAGATCCTCAGGTCAGATTCCCAAACGTGAGACCGTCGGGTCAAAGGGTCCGAGCATTTTTGAGGCCCTTGATGCACGTTGTCAGAATGCTCTGTGAAGGGGTCATGTCAATTAACGCCAGTCCGGCGACGTCCGCCAGATTCCGATCTTGCCACAACCTCCCCGGCACCAGAGATTACAGAGCAAAGAGTTCTGAGCTCATCTGCAACATATTCGTGATTCTTTCTTGTGGTTTTAACTTGCATTTCTTGGGTCGCCGCAAGGTGGAACCATTTAAAAATTGGCATTCTCTTTCGTGTGAACTGAGTTTCCCCTTTGGAGGAGGCTGCTCGTCCCGGGGAGGGGGTGGGCTCCCCACCATCCCCACCGCTAGACACGTCTTAGCCTCTTGCAAGACTTTGAAATCAACACTTTGTTCATAATCTTGGCAGCAATTACACACTCCGGTAGTTCCCTTCTCATTTTAATTGTACTCCTTTCAGATCCTCCATGTGTTTTTAGCCGACGGTCTTCCCATTTGTGATCTCTTCTCTTGCTCCCAAGCTTGGAAAGGAGTCATATCATCAGAGAAGTGATAATTACTCAATACATATATTTTTTTAGTTTTATGATATGGTATCTTTGTACTTAGCTCTTTCATCCTGGCTGGGAGGTCCAAGACCGCAAGAGGTGTAGTATCTCCAGGTTAGTGTATACATTGAATAGCATGTAAATGAAAAGCCTCAAAGGCATTTTCGGGGGACTTTTGTCCAAAGGAGATTCACAGTTCCCTGGAGGAATGTGGTAAGATTATATCTCCATTCTCAGCAAGTCATTTCCCCTTTCTGTAAGGGAATCACACATCCAGTCCATTACCATTTGAGGGCTGGCCTTCTTGTGGGAGGAAGATGTATCCCATGTCCATTGACATTGGGCCTGGTCACGTGACTTGCTTTGACCTCTGGTGTGCGAGCAGATGGCCGGTGCCCCACCACCGGGGAAGTGCCTTATGGGGCACCGAGACTTCCTAATGGCCTTGTTGCTCTTTTCCCGATGCTGTGAGCACAGCAAGCATGTTCTTGATGCGGACGGCTGTTTCAGTCTGGGTCTTGGACGGAGAAGACTCAGAGGGCAATGCCATGGTAGCTGCCGCAGCTGACCTTTGCCGTTGTGAGTCACTGAGACGGGGGGCCTGCTTGTCACGGCAGCACCATCTAGCAAAAGCTGACTGATAGAGTGCACATAAAGGCTAGCCTGTAAAATAACATTTTAAGAAAAGAGGGGGATCGGAAGGGGCTATTGGAATATTAGACCCAACAGATAAACTCAGTTTGGAGCCAATTATTTATGTATTTACTTATTTGGAAAGATTTTATTTATTTGACAGAGAGAGAGAGTGAGCACAAGCAAGGGGACCAGCAGGCAGAGGGAGAAGCAGGCTTCCTGCTGAGCAAGGAGCCTGAGGTGGGACTAGATCCCAGGACCCTGAGATCATGACTTGAGCCAAAGGCAGATGCTTAACTGACTGAGCCACCCAAGTGACCCCCCCAAAATATTTTTAATCGATATGAGATGGTGGACACTAACTAGTCTTCTTGTGGTCATCCCTTCTCATCAGTAGGTCAAGCCATGATTCTGTGCACCTTACACGCACACAGTGCTGTCTATTAGTTATATCCCAACAAAAGTGGAAAAAATGATTTTCCAGGCACTTCCTTCCCTTGTCTGGTATCTTCCAAGGAGCTCTGGAGGATTCCATTTGTTCCAAAAATGGCATCGAGTCCAAAGTCGCATTTATTTCTAATCTGAACATCGTCCCCAGGAGTTCATTCAGGCCCAGGGGTCTCGTGGCCAACCTCGACGCGACCCGCAGTAGAGTAGTACCAGCTTACGGGGGCCCCTCTGTCAAATGGACCGTTTGCACCGGGGTTGTCTGGCTCCCGCTATCCTGGCCACTGGATTTTTGTGAGGTCCACCAGAATGGTCAGCTCTTGGCCCCGCAGGGCCCTTCTGGGGACCCTGCCCCGGCACAGGTGTGTCATGTGTGGTTGGTGGCCCGGTGACACGAGCGGATAAATAAATACCTTGAATTGCGTCCTATCCATTCCCGTCTTATAGCTGAGGGAGGTGGGGGCACAGAGAGGTGGGGACAGTAGCCCAAAGTCACACAGGTGGAGGTAGATGGGTCAGGACTCAAATTCAGATAATCTGATCCCAGAGGCAGTCCTGTTGGCCATCCACTACCCAGACTCAGGAGGAGGAAGGCAAAGTGTAATCGCCTGTGACCTTTCTAGAGGCCACTGGGCTGGGCTTTCAACCGCCTTGGGTTGTGCTGGACTTTGGGGTCTCACAGCTCTGGCTGGAGCAGGAATGAGCCGAGGGTCCCCGCAGCAGGATCCCTGCCGTATTTCTGAGGTGCAGGAGCCCCCCCTTCCCCATCCAACCCTCCGATGCTCCCTGCCCAGAGAAGCCACTGGATGCCTGGTTCTCGCTCAGAAAAACCTTGAAGTCCAGGGTAGGAGATTTGGCCTTCTTGACATTCTTAGCTCCTTCCCCGGGAGCCTGCACTGACCCGGGGAGGAAGGAGCACCGCCCAGTCGACTCCGAGGCAGCTCAGCCCGCTGGGGGCTGCAGCTGGAAGCTTGGAGAAGGTCTGCTCAGCCGGCTCTCCCTGCGGTGGCCCAGACCTCCTGCTTGTCCCCCGAGGGAGGTCCCCTTGCCGCGAGTCGGCCAGGCTGGGCTGCGCAGAGGGGAGCTGGCTGGGGCCGGGCTGTTTCCTTCGGCCCTTTGGGTGGAGAACTCCGGGGCGGGGGTGGGGCGCTGCAGGGCGAGAGTGGGAATTGGAGGTGGGGGGGCGCTGGTGAGGCTTTGAGCTGCTTTGGCTCCTGGAAGGAGGTGGTGGCCCCAGGCTGGGCAGTATCTGAGACGGCTGGGCTGGTCTTGGCTTCGACTCTCGGTTGACTATTTCTTGGGCTGTGCTCAGCACGGGGCTGGGCTCTCTGGAAGGCTGCCCGCCAGACTGCTTTAGCGGCTGGGCCAGGCTGAGCTCTGGGGCGTCTTCGGGGGCCACCGTAGGTGTCTCTGGCCTGGCAGGACTAGGTGGACGGGTCCTGCGTGTCTCTGGGTGAGCTGGCCTCCCGCTCCCGTCTCGCGCTGGGCTGGGCAGGTGCCAGGCTAGCCTGTCCGGGTCTCTTTTCTGGGCAGAGACGACTTCCGGGCTGGACCTGGAGGTATTTTTTCCACTGGGCTCTCGGAATCAAGGGCTCAGGTTTTAGGTACAAACGCTGTGTCCCAGGTGGGGTGGGAACATTCTCGTTAGGGTCATAAAATACCTTGTGAAATCTTTGGGGGACCGTCCCACCCCAGAAGGGGGCTGCCCAGATCTTTGGCCAGGTGATGGAGGGGACAGGAGGGGACGACAGAGGTCAGGGGGAGAGCCTGCCCGCGGAGGAGGGTCCATTGGGAGTTGACAAGGGGGCTTGTTGAGACGGCCCTTCTACTCCTGCCTGTGTGACTTTGGGCCCATTACTCAACCTCTCTGTGCCTCCACTCCCCTCCTTTAGAAGATGGGAATAAATAGTGCCTCTCCCTTTACAACGGACCCTCGCTGCGGGGGGAGCTACCTCTGTCTATCATGCGTCTGTGTGTCCTTTCTGCTCAGGAGACCGGGCGCCAGGTCTGTGGGGGGCGGGCGGGGCTGCGAAGGGACCCTTCTTGTTCCTGAAGTTCTTGCTGGGTTGGCCGCAGACAGAGAGAGGGCAGGGGCCTGTCCCTCCTGTCCAGAGAGCCCCACTCCGAGTCACAGGTGTCTTTGTCCCCAGTGTCCCAATCCGCGGGCATAACGCTAACGGTCAGAGACTGCATTCCGCTTTACAGCAGAGGAAAAAGAAAATTCGACAGAGGCTTTAGTGCTGTTCCCGGCCCCCGGCCTCCGTCCCGAAGCACGCCCACTGGTCAGAATGGAGCACCGAAGCCCCCAGGCTGGCGTCCTTGCAGGTTTCTGGTCTTTTGAGGGGGGTAGATGGAGCTGAGGCGGGGCGGGGGGTCCGTGGGATTTACGCTTGTCTGACAGCTCAGAGAAGCTTCTGGGCACATCCAGAATTTTCTGGGGGGAGGGGCACATTTTTATATAACTTCTTTCAGCGGACAATACTAGCTGGAAATACGCAGCTCTGTGGGTTTTATTATTCTAACGTTTGAAGATTCTTTCCCCAGGGGAAGTAGAAATAAAATAGAAATGTTATCTTCTTCCGAGAATAAAACCGTGCTGATTTGAGAAAACGGGGGCCACTGGCACGGGGGCTGCGTGAAGGGAGCGTCTGGCCACATTGTGTGGTCACGCAGGGAGGCGGGGTGGGGGGCGGCGGCAGTCAGCAGGGGCGAGGCGGGCCACCCACCGGGAGAGCTAGGAAATGGGAGGGCAGGAAATGGACCCCAGCATTGCCAAGCCCGATCGCTTTTTGGATTGAGCATCCCTGTGGGTCAAAGACTCAAGCAAGCTGCCCCCAGACACGTAGGTTTTTTTTTTTTTTTTTAAAGATTTTCTTTATTTATTTGACACAGAGAGAGAGAGATCACAAGTAGGCAGAGAGGCAGGCAGAGAGAGAGAGGGGGAAGCAGCCTCCCCACCGAGCAGAGAGCCCGATGCGGGGCTCGATCCCAGGACCTTGAGATCATAACCTGAGCCGAAGGCAGAGGCTGTAACCCACTGAGCCACCCAGGCGCCCCGACAGGTAGGTTTGATATCTGTAAGTGGCGTGTGCGCGTCCTCAACCGAAAACTCCCCCCAAAGCGATGAACAAGGAGTGAGACATAAAATACATATAAATAGAGTTTCTGGTGTGTTGTCCCCTTGTAGGAGGCGCCCCAGGGTGGGGTGGAGTCTGAGCTCTAGGGCGGTGTTGAACATTTCTCTTTCTTCTTCTTCCAGAATTTCAGAAAAATTTTAGTTAGTGAACATGCGAAGTGGTACTGGTTTCAGGAGGAGAGCTCCGTGATTCATCACTTACCTACAGCACCCAGGTGACCTCCTGAGGGCCCAGCCCCCATCCAGCCCATCCCCCACCCAGCTCCCTCCATCAACCCTGAGTTTGCTCTCTAACCTTAAGCATCTCTTATGGTTTAGGGGTTTGTTGGGAAGCCCCGGAGATTTGGGGCGACCGCCCATATTGAGATGATCGGGGAGGAAGTAAGGTGGATTGCTTCAATCGGCTTTCCCTTCTGAGCTGGTACACCCTGAGAGGGTGGCCAAAGCACCTACCTGTCCGCCCCTCCCTCCTGGCATTGCCCCCCCCTTGTACCCCCACTTCCCACCTTATAAGGATGTAAAGCAGCCAAAGCCTGACGTGATGGGGCAGGGGTGCGTGCCTTCCTTCCTCCCTTCCACCCCACACTTCTGCCCCCTGCAGGTGACTCAGGGTCGCGGGACCCTCCTAGGGCTTCTCTGCTCAGGCCCCGCCCCCCATCCCTGGATGCCCGGCTTGTTCCGGCTGCCGCCCCCTCTAACCAGCAGAGGAACTGGGACTCCACTCAAGGTCGCCCGGGGAACTTGGAGGCATTGCTGGGACTGTCGCCTGTGCAGCACAGCACCAAGAGGAAGGGACAGCGATGAGCAGAGAAAGAGGTGAGGTGAGCTGGAGCCCGGGGCTTCTCCTGTCCCCCGGCTTTGCCAGCCTGCCCTGTTCCACACCGCGTGGGACCCGCGAACCCCTGGGAGGACACTTCACCTTGAGGGTGGAAACTGGTGGTTCCTGGGCTGGATTTTCCTGTCTTTAAAAAAAAAAATTGGGGTTGGAGCACCTCGGTGGCTCAGTGGGTCAGGTCATGATCTCAGGGTCCTGGGATCGAGCCCCGAATGGCGCTCTCTGCTCAGTGGGGAGCCTGCTTCTCCCTCTCCCACTCCCCCTGCTTGGGTTCCCTCTCTCGCTGTGTCTCTCTCTGTCAAATAAATAAATAAAATCTTGAAAAAACATTGGGGTGCTTGGGTGGCTCGGTGGGTTAAGCGTCTGATTCCTGATTTTGACTCAGGTCATGATCTCAGGGTTGTGAGATCGAGCCCCGAGTGGGGCTCCACGCTCAGCAGGGAGCCTGCTTAAGCTTCTCTCCCTCTCTTTCCCTCTGCCACTTGCCCCTATTCACGCTCTCTCTCTCTCACTCTCTTCCTGTCTCTCTCAAATAAATACATCTTTAAAAAAATTTAAAAAATTGTCCAACTTATTGTTGCAACAATAGTATAAATACCAACTATCGACATTTTGCCACATTTTGCTTTCATTAGGTAGATATTTTTTTTTCCTTAACCAGTTGAGGGTTAGTTGTGGACATCATGCCCTTCATCCCTAAATATGGCATAAGAAAAAAGGTGTTCTCTATTGAAGCGCAGTCAACTTTGATACCATACCGTTATCTAATCTTTAACAGACGTAATTAAGTTTTGGCAGTTTTCTCCCAAACTGCCCTTTCTGGCAATCTTTTTTCTTCCTCTCCCAATCTAGCAGTTCATCTAAGACCCTGTGCTGAGTTTAGTTGTCCTGTCTCTACTGGCTTTTAATCCTCAGTAATTCCTCTTTTTTCTTTTTCATCTCGTTATTTTTGAGAAGCGCAAACCAGTTGTGTAGAATGACTCATCGTTTGGGTTTTTCTGATGTTTTCCTAGCAGGCTATGCTTTTCTGGCAGGAATAGTTCATAAGGGATGGATCTTCTGGTCAAAGACTTTGAAAAACATGAAACCAGTGACAAAGAAAAACCTGAAGGATTTCGCATATTGTCTCGGTTTCTGGTTCTCCCCATGAACAGAGAGCTATGTTTCGGCCCCCTGGGCCAGGGATCCTGTCGGAGCTGGTCCGTCGGTACTGTAAATGGGGAGGGATGCCAGCACCTCACCTGCCTGGCCCCCTCACTGGGGGAGCCCACCTGGCCAGGTCAGCACTAAGTGGGCAACTCCTGATGGGTCCATCCTCTTCATTTTCATTTGAGACAACCATAGAAGCTTCTAGAAGCAGTAGGGGGTCCAGAGGCTCACAGCAGGTCTAGGAGCTCTCTGGGCCTCAAGCTGCCCCCATTTTGCTAGTATAATCACAAAGAAGTGGGTTTGAATCGTATTCACCACGTTTTATTTATGCACCTGCCCCCAAATGAGGCAGTGGCTATTTTGAGCCCCTAGCGTCCTGCTGGGTGGGGGGTAGTTCTGGGAGGAGGGGAGGAGAGAACATTTTGCAGGGGAGGGGCGGGAGAAGGATGGGGGCTGTCCCACCAACCCCTCTGCAACTTCCCTTCCACCTCTCATTTTCTTGCTGTTCACCCCTATGAACACTAGGTGGCAGTGGTGCCCCATTAATAACCGGGGAAACCCCGGGTGGTGGCCAAGGCGCATGGGCGGGTCTAGACAGGGGCTGGCCTGGTGGCCTTAAGCTCTTTTCAGCCTTAGAATCTTTTCTCCTGGTGACATCTTTTCCCACTCACGTTGAAAGCATTGAGATTTAATTCACATACCATAAGTGCGCCCCTTTAAAGTGTATAATCCCCAGGTTGGGTGACTGTCACACTAATTGCACAATCTGTCTTTTTGGTGACGTCTCTTACCCAGGGCTTTGGTGGAACAGCGTAGGGAGGGGGATTTTTTTTTTTTTTCCTATTGTTTTGACCTGGGAAAGAAGGTATTGCCTGCCTTGCCCTCTTGGAACCAAACAGTAAAGCTGTACCTCGCTTCAGCGCGCTTCACGGGAGGAAGCATTACCAATACTGTGTTTTTTCCAGCTTGGAGGTTTGGGGCAGCCCTGCGTCGAGCAAGTCTTCCTGCACCGTTTTTCCAACCGCATTGGCTCGCTTGGTGTCTCTGGGTCCCATTTTAGCAAGGCTCGCAATATTTTGATTTTTTTTTTCACGATCGTGTCTGTTAAGGGTGATCTGTGATCCGAGATTATGACTCTCTAAAAGCTCAGAGGATGGTTAGCAGTTTTTATGAATACCGTATTTTTTAAAATTAAGACATAATGCTATCGCGTCCTCCAGGGGGTATAGTAGAGTGGAAGCTTAACTTTTCTAGGCACCGGGAAGTAAAAAAAAAAAAAAAAAAAAATCATTTTTTAAATTTGTTTTTTGTTGGTTTTTTTTATTGTTTTATTTTTAATTGTTTTAATTTAATTTTAACGGTTTTATTGCAATATTTGCTTTATTGCAGTGGTCTGGAACCAAAGCTGCAATATCTCCAAGGTTTGTTGTCCTGCTTTCCACCTCTCCCTGGGTCTGTCGTGCCTGATGGTGGAGGGAAGGAGTCAAATTCGAGGTAAAGTGCTTTTTCCAGTGTCTTCCCTCCTGCTCTGCCCACCATCTCCAGAGCAAGTTTAGAGAGCAGGAAAAAAATCACTGCAGGGGTTGGGAGGGGTGGTGGGTTGGTGGGGGGCGCACTCCCTGCTCCTGTCCTTGCTAGGCTGTGTCTGCTCGCGCGCTCCGGCCGCTGCCATCAGATTGGCCTGCAACGGGCTGGTGGGTTTGCCGGGAGAAATTGACACGACTGTGGTCTGTTTCTGGTCTAGAGAATTCTGCAGGCGTCAGGCACGTACCTCCCTCCCCCAGTTCTCTGTGGCTCTGGGAGGAGACCCCAAGTTTTCTGTGGCTCCGTGCGGAAAAAGCAGGAGAGAAATTGGACCGTGGGCATGTGAGGGCCACCAGACGAATGGCCACCACACCCGGAAAGGGGCTGGGAGCAGAGCCCATCGATGGTTCCTCTCTCTGTGGGTCCCCTGGGATGGAGGAGGCTGGGAGAAGGTTTCCACCACGTTTGCACGCTGGGGAAATGCACTTGGTTCTCACTCATTCCCTTTAAGTTTAGTTGCGGCTGTCAACTAGCTCTGGCCAAGAGACTTAGTCACTTCTGGGCCAAAGCGATGCACAGCCGATGTGCCTGCTGCGTCTCTCTTTCCTTCTGGAACAACATCCAGGCAGTCGGAGGAGGACAGCCCCCACCCATCAGCCTGTGACGTGGGGGGAGGGCGCATGCCTCGGCCCGGTGAGGTCTCTGAGGTGCCTGATGTGGCCGAGGCCATTCCTCATCCCGACCGACGCCTGCATCCTCTTTGCAGGGACCCCCCGCGGCCGACGGAGCGCAGAGCCGCGCGGGGCCCACCGGCAGTGGGCTGCTCGTTAGCAAGGCAACCCCTCTTCCCTCGCGCTGTCCGTCCTCCACTCCAAACACAGCAGAGGGGCCAGGGTCCTGCAAGGGCCCAGAAGAGCACCCTCTCTCCCCACTTCGAGACCAATGGGACGAAGCCTGATGCACGTCCAGGAAAGAATGCACTCCTTGGGAGTCCCGGGTGTTAACGTTGCTGAGTGACGGGACTGGACCCTCGTAGTCAGGAACGCCTGGGAGATGCTGGGATCGTCGGAGAAGTCCTGGAAGGGTGCAGGGGGCACAGCATCTCACAGACCGTGGCCAGGGCAGCAAACGAGGCTCCGACACACGAATGAATGAGGCTGCTTCACATTTGTTGCCCCTCCGTGACGGGGCGCTCCTTCTCTTTCTTCCACAGCTTCTTAGACACCCAGAGATGCTGTGGAGGAAACAAAGTCCCGGGGGCTGGAGGCTTGGAGCCCACCCTGTCTGCGGCCCTCGCCTCCCTGCTCCTCTGTGGGCACTCTCGGGGCTGCATGGAGCACGGTTGGAAACCCACTGAAGAACCCAGGCTCGCTCTGTGCTTGGGCCATTCATGCAGAGAACAGCATCGTGGCACCTGCATGGGATGAGGCCCCGGGATCCCAGCCTTGAGGACGGAGGGAGCCCTTCTCTCTGCCCATCAGCTGTGCTGGGTCCTCCAAAGCCACCAAGGAAGGTGCCGTCGTGGTCGCCAGTAAGGTCAGTGCCCCTTCTCCACCCCTAGAGCGTGCTTGGAATCCACATTATCCCAGGGAAGTCGCCGGTACTTAACATTTAGTTGACTAACATCTGTTCTCTCTTTCTTGAATCCACCGCTAAGACTCGGTCCCGCCCCCAGAGGAGTTTGGAGCTCGGGAGTGGGGGAGGGGGAGAGACGCGCACGCGGGCACGTGCGCGCGCCCACACGTTCGTATGCACACACGCACTCACACGTATACAGAGCACACATGCGCAATGATGGGGAGAGAGCTAGGTCAAAGTCTCGCCCCAGCTCCCAGGCTAGAGAGAAGCTGGGGGACATCGCTGCCCCCCATTAGGCTCGTGTAGAGTCCGCATACATTCGCGGAACCTAGCGTTTGCATCCATGCATTAAAAGTCTTCATTCACTGAAAAAGAAAATTAATTCACAGTGTCAAGACCACGCTAGGAGAGAGTCCAGAAGGCTCTGGTCCAGTCAACGATGAAGAACCAAGTAGCTACCTTATCCCGACCTGGAGTCCCGCGCATCGGAGCTGCATTTCTGGGGGGCGGGACCTGGGGAGGTTGGGGGGGGTGTGTTTGGCCTTCCAGCTCCCCTTGATGGGGAGTAGAGGGGATGGGCAGGGCCTCCTGGACCCAGGGCAAGGCTTTTGGGGGGTTCCCGCGGGGGGAGATTCTACTAGTAAGATATGTATTTGCCTTCTTCTGCTAGTAAGATTCCCGCTGGAGCGGGATCACAATCTCCGCTCGAAGACCCCCCGGGCTGCGCATGGGATAGGTTTCAGAGCTGAGATACCCCACCAGCATGGCGGGAGGGCTGGATGGGGTCACCAGCCCGCTGGAGGGGGGTGGAATCTGGGCTGAGCAGGTGGCAGGAGCGCTCATGACAGCCACCAGGTGTCTCTCTTGATTCATGGAAAAGGTTTGCAGGCGCTGTGCGCTCTGGCCCCGGCTGGCCCCTGGGGAAGGCCCCAGGACTGAGTGGTGGGCGCTTTTGCGGTGGCTTGGGAAGAGGGGCTCTGCTCTCCCTAAGCCGGGCGCTGCCGTCAGCCACGTCGTCCCGGCAGGCCTGGCCCTGCTGTGGCAGGTGGCCCGGGTGGCGGCGGGCATCACAGTCCTCCGTTGCGTCGGGTCCAGCGGGATGCGGGGCGGCGTTCAATAGTCGCCTGTGCGTGGCGCGGGCGCAGCTCCGGGTCTAGCTTGCCGTCGTCAGGGGCCAGGTGAGCCTTCGGGACCCTGAAGCTTGGCAGGCCAGGGCGACACATCGGGCCTCAGCTGAGCCCAGGAGCAAAGGTCTTTCTGGTACACCCACCGTAGAAAGACTACATGACCGACTCTACATGGGCCATCGCTGTGCAGCGCGGCGGGGCGTGGGGGGCGGAGTCAGTGGGTTTTTGGTCTAGACCCTCCTCCTTGGGGCTGAGATGGTCCCTCTATTGCCCTGGAGGTGCCTAGCCTCCACTCCAGGTGCTTGATTTCAGGCCCCTAGGAGCCTGTGTGTGTGTGGGTGTGTGGGTGTGTGTGTGTGTTGGGGGCAGATATTGAAGACCCAGACCCTTCCCATTTCCCCTCGTGTCGTCCCCCCCCCATGCCACCCTCCTTTCCAGCAGATCAGCTCGGAGGGGCGGGATGGGGAGGTGGTGTGTGTTCCAGAAAGGCTCACTACCTGTCTGCGCTGTCAGCGGGCAGCACCGTGTCTGTCTGTGTGCTCAGCGTGCTTAGGGAGGGCCTCCTGGGAGCCAGGCACCATTCCAGGTGTCGGGGAACCGGCAGTAAGCCAGTCAGATATGGGACCAGCTCACAGGACGTTTGTAGCCCAGCGGGAGGCAGGCATGAAAGGAGCAGCCTATTAACGAATCAGCGTGTTTCAGGGGCTAGAGAGGCTCCAAGGAAACCCAAATGAAGAGGATGCTCTGGAGAGGTGGGAGGAGAGGCAGGAGCTGGGTTAGACCAGGGGGGCGGGAAGGTGGGCTCTGCCAGGTACGAGCTGCTGGATGAGAAGCTGGCCATTCCTCTGGGGGGAAGCACAGCCAGAACAGCAAGTGCAAAGGCCCTGGGGTAGGAGCGAGCCTGGTGCGTGTGAAGGCCAGCGGGCCTGGAGCACACACAGTTAATGGGGGAGGACGTAGGCCCTCGTGAAGGCAGAGAGATGGCTTGTGAGAGCCAGTGAGGACTTTGTTCTCGCAGAGATGCACAATCTAATTTCACTTGTGTGTGGATGTGTATGCGTGTGTTCGTGCATGTGTGTGCCAGCCCCTGGGGGGGGGGGGAGCTGTGTGCTACGGCTCTCGGCCCCTACGGTGCCCAGCACAGCGCCTGGCACGCAACAGGGGCTCCGCCAATGTCCCATGAGTGCAGAGGAGACACGGGAGTCAACCGAGGGTCCTAGTGTGGGCTCTTGGGAAAGCAGAGCCTGCTCCGGCTTTAGGAGAGAGGAGGGGGTCCCAGGGAGCCAGAGAGGGACAAAGCAGTGAGGGAGTGGGGAGGGCGGAGCCTGTTTGAGAAGCTGGTGTGGGCTGAACAGGGTGGGTGGAGGTGACGGGTGTCCCAGAGGCTGTCCCTTCTTTCTTCTGGGGACAGCCCTTGGGAGAGCCTCCTGTTGGCCAGTTTTGCCCCGCTGGGGGTTAATTACCCTCCTTCCAGGTGGCACATGCATGGACCTGGGGAGGGTCTTCTGCCGTGCGGCGACAGGGCAGCCCCCGTGGGGAGTGGAGAGGAGCGTGGTGCTGTGAGCGGAGACACTAGGTGGCGTCCCTGGGAGGTGGTCTAAGTTCCCGCAGCATGTCCCTCGGGCGCAGGCATGGCACCAAGGGTTGGACGAGAGTTGGCAAAATCAGACGCTTAGGGGCATCTCCCACACCGGGCTTGTTATCTGCATTTAGCGAACATTCTGGAACACACGCATGTGCCAGGATGCCGAGATGGGGGCACGCTGAGTGCGGGGCCGTCACAGCCCTGATAGGATCCACCCGGGGAGGGCGCGGAGCCGGGAGTCGGGTGGCCTGGTTTTAGGGTTGGACTTGATCATTTCCTGCCGTTCCGGGGAGTTCTGGTTTCCTCTACTTGGTGAGCTCCTACTCCTAAAGGTCTCTTCTCCGAGACCAAGAAGCTGGGGAGTACTAGAGCTTTGGGCTTTTCTGTGGGGCGGGGGCAAGATCGAGAAGCCAGTCCCGAGCAGGGGGGACATAAAGGCAACACAGGGCGGACTGCACGAGTGTCGTAGTTTTGCTGGCTCCGCGGGGGCGGGATAGGGTCAGGGAGCTTCAGAGCCGGAAGGGAACCAATGCAACCCTCCCATTGCACAGATGGGAGATGCCCAGCCCAGGGCTCTGCTCAGCTCCAGTGTGGCTACCGGGACTGAGCAGACGGGGAAGGAGAAGAGCGAGGAGGGCACCTCGGGTCCCTCAGCCTGAAAGAAGCTTCCAGAAGTTCTCAGAGGTATGGGGATCCTGGGTTCGGGAAGGCTCCAGATTGGGCTGAGGCCATGAAGCTGGCAGACAGCGGACGGTGGGCCCTCTGGGACTCAGTGTCCTCGTCTGTGACAGGAGCCGGCTGTCCGGAGGGCTCCTATCCAGCCCCACAGTGCACACCCGAGGACCGGAGCCCCCACTTCCCCGTTGGCTTGTCTGCGACCCACATCTGCGCACCAGCCGGAAGGGATTGGAGCGTATCTGGAATGCTCTTCCGCCCTGCGTTTTTATTTTGTGATCTATTTCCAGCTAAGGACTCCACGTAGCAGTGAGAGCGGTTTCTGGTACCGTGTAGACATGACCTGTGTGTATTTTCTCCGCACATGTCTTCTAGGACTCGATCTGATTTCCACATGGCCCAAGCTCGCCAGGCGGGTGTTGGCGGACCGCTTAGCATCCTGCACTCTCCAAAGTCTTTGGGGACCAATGGATCAGCTCCAGGGAGGGACTCAAAGGGGAACGGGCACGCGGATGGTGTGTGTGCACACTGTGTGCATTCACGTATGCTATCTGTGTGTGCACATGCATGGACATAAGTCCATGTGAGAGGGGGTGGGCCTCCTGGGAGGGCGTGGGGAGCCCAGGGTACCCACCAACTCGGTCTCTGGCCCTTTGCTCTGTCTCCAGGAAGCTTCAGTTACTTGCACTATGGACGAAGCTTCAGTTTGGGTGAAAGGGAGGCTGGCTTTGTGTGGAAAAATGGAGGTTGGTCCCTGAACACGTGGAAGGCACTTGACATCAGGAGGCCATAAATGCCCGGGTACGGCACTTCGGTGAGAAGTGGGCAGGGCCAGAGCATGTAGCTCAGATAATGCAAACATGATGGTGTGGAAAACGGGCCACAGCGGAATGAGTTTTCTGCAACCTGATCTGTAATATGCTTGCGATAGTAAATGCTAATAATCTCACTTGGGGTTTCAGGCACAGGTCGATCTTGGTTAAATTCCCTCGTCCTGCTGTCCTGTGGCTTCTGATCTACAAAAAAACGGATTTACCCGTAGATCTCCATTAGGTCAGTTGTAACCGGGCTTTGAGAAGGTTAAGTGACCGCAGGAGAAAGGGCTTTAATTTAGTGTTATTTCTAAGGGAATGGCCAGCGAATGTTTCCTTATGCTTCAGCTCATTCCCGAATTATCTGAGTCAGCTAACGAAACAAAAGCCAGGAGCGCCTGGGTGATTCAGTTGGTTAAGTGTCTGCCTTCAGCTCGGGTCATGATCTCAGGGTCCTAGGATCGAGCTCCTCGTCAGGCTCCCCGTTCAGCAGGGATCCTGCTTCTCCCTCTCCCTCTGCCCTTCCCCCTTGTTTGTGCTCTCTCTTTCCCCTTCTCAAATAAATCTTTTAAAAAATGAAAACCACCCATTAAAATAAAAAATAAAGAGAAGGATGGGTCAGGATGGAGGGAAAATAAGAATAGAAGAAAAAGAGGAGGGTAGGATGAAATTATAATATGCAGGGACCCAAGCTATGAGGTCTCATAGTTTAACTGTGGGGAGGGACAAGGGGCCGGGCTTGCACGGGGGATCTGAATGTCATAGAGGCCAGAGCAAGAAGGACACATCACGGATGCATGTGGCTGCATGACTGGAAGGATGTCAGAGCCCGTGTCAGGATACCTGCAGAGACGGGGTGAGAGTCTGGCCTCTGGACTCTCGGTTTCTAGACCTTTCCACCAGTCTCTGTGACTTCACAGCGGGTCAGCTGCAGGGCCCGAGCTGGGGCCTTCATAGGGTGGCCTCTTGGGCCAGAAGTGGTGGCCAGTAGAGGCCCAGCCCCAGTGGGACAAATGGGTCTAGCCTGGTGATTCGTCACCCAGAGATCTGGGCAAACCCATTGTGTGTTCTCTACTGGTTCCACTTCTCAGGCTTTAATTTGTTCCCGAATGTCACTCTTTTGTCTTAAGCCTAGATACCTTTGGAATGATTCCTTTGAGGTCTTAGTTGGGCTAGCCCTGGGGAGGGAGTCGAAGACTTCCTCCTTATCGCCCCGTAGGGAAGGCGCCATTTTCTGGGGACACCCCCCCAACCCAGGGCCTTGAGCTTTCACTGAATTTTGACCTCTATGACTGTCACCACTGTATCTAACCTCACTGAGCACCTGCTGAAGGGCAGGTCGTAGACATTATCCAACCAGCCTATAGATATCTGTGGGTGCCTACTACGCACCTGGCGTTATTAGAAGTGGTTAGCGACACAGCAATGGACAAGATAGTCAAAGTCATCACTGTAAGAAGTTCTTCTCAACGGGTGACAGACAACAGAAGGATGAACAGGAAATGTATAATGTCTTGTCAGGTGGGGATTAGGACTCTCAAGAAAAAGGAAGCAGAGGTGTGCAGGGGGGAGCAGATGAGGATGGTTGAAGTGCTTCTTTAGACAAGGTGTTCCTAGCCGTGAACAGGGAGGAGCAAGTGCAAAGGCCCTGGGGTGGGGACATGCTTGGTCTGCCTGAAGAGTAGTGCTGGAGTAGGTCACGGTGTCTGGAGTTATTACTTGTTCTCGCAGACGGGGGAAGGCATCACTGGCCCACAGGAAGCACCAGAGCTGGATCAAACTCCCAAGAGTTAAAAGGAGGGGTGATGGTTTAGGAGAGGGATAAGAAGAAAGACAGTGAAATACAGTGGTAGGACACACACACACACACACACACACACACACACACACACACAGAGGCACGCACACACAGACTGAGAGAGAGAGAAAGAGATGGCGGGAGGCAGAGACAAGACCTGGGATTAGAACGGGAGGCGGAAGGGCCAGGGGATGTACGGAAAAGGGAGCTGGAAAGTGGGTGGTACATGCTGGGGAGGGGACGGGCTCAAGACCAGGTGCGAACTTGGCTGGGCCAAGGCATGCCTCAATAGCTGGGAAAACCTTATTTCTGGCCGCATCTGTGAAGGTGTTTTGGGAAGAGATTAACATATGACTCGGTAGATCGAGTGCTGAAGAAATATGGTCCCCAGTGCCGGCGGGTATCTCCATTCTGCGGAGGAGGAAGGGTGACTTTGTTCTCCGTTTGAGCTGGAACATCTGTGTCTTTCTGCTCTTGGACGTGGGCGCTCCTGGTTCTCAGGTCTATGGGTCTGAACTGCAGCCACATCGCCGACTCTCCTGGGCCTTCGTTGCAGATGGCAGGTCATGGGATATCTCAGACTCCGTAACTGCATGAGCCAGTCCCTCATCATGAACCCCTTTCTATGTATTTGTGTAGATCCTGTTGGTTCTGCTTCTCTGAAGAACCCCGGCTATGACACCGGGGCCCCGGCTGGCTTCCATTGCTTTGCCCCATTCCTGCCCAAGCTCAGTGCTCACCCCGGGGACTTAGGAGGGCCCAGGGTGTGTGAATCTGACCCTAAGTCCCCTCCCCCAATGAGACCAGGATCTGAAGCCAGTCTATTCCCCGATGGTAGTGCCTTTCCTGCCCCATCCCCATCTCAGGCCAAAGGATAGGGGGATCCTGTCCCGTCTCTTTGCTGAGATCAGGGATCAGATCTATAAGACTTCCCAGGAGACCGGGAGTCAGGAGGTCAATGGCATGAGACTTCTGGCTCACCGAGTCGTGGTCCTCTTAGAGCCTGGTGGATGGTGAAATAAGGCCTGGTCAGTGAGAGGGGGGCTGCTCAGAGACCTACAGAAAAAGTAGGGACCCAGGCTTCCCATCTCTTAGACTCTGCAGCTCCCTTCCTGCCCTAATGTCCAGTGTCCCTCGATCATCCAACTGCCTGTTGTTCCAGGTCATCGTGGAAAGCCATATGCTTACCAGCTCCTGGAGGGCTGAACTCAGCACTGTTTTGTATGCTAAAAACACTTTCCAGTTACACATCTTTTTTTTTAAATTTTCTCTTCCCAATAATCAAAGGTTGGGAGTGTCCACTCCGTTTCCGGCAGAGCGCTGATAAAATGCCTTACGGTGACCGCGGGCTTGGAGGATGTCCTGGGTGGTCTCACTGCCAGCTCCGCGCCTCGTCCCCTGCACTCTGGTGCTTGCCCCGTGTCGCAGGCACGGCCCGTGGGCTGACTTGCAAGGGCACGGCTTTGCCAGCGCCGGCTGCAGAGAGAGGCGGCCTTTCCCAGAGTAAAGATATATCTGATACTCTGATCTGGTCGGAGAGGTTTCTGTAATGCGGGCAGGACCTCAGACCGGGTGGCTTATGCAACAGAAATCTATTCTCTCACAGTCCTGGAGGCTGGAGTCCGAGATCAAGGGGTCGGCAGGGTTGATTTCTCTTAAGGCGTCTTCCCCGGCTCTCAGATGACCCCACCTCCTTCCTGTGTCCCCTCGAGGTCTTTCTCCTGTGTGCATGCCTCTGCGTGTCCAGATTCCCTCCAGTCAGACTGAATTAGAGTCCACCCTAAGGGCCTCATTTTAACTTAACCTCCTCTGTGAACCTCCCCATCCCCGAGATACAACCACGGTCTGAGGTCCTGGGTGTTAGGGCTTCAATCTGTGAATTGGAGGGTTGGGACACCTAGTGAGTAAATGAATGAACGAAGTGAATCAGAGGCCGATTTAGATGTTTGTTTTTGCGTGTCGAGGGCGTACGTGCAGGGGTCTTGTGGGTGTCTCTTCGTAAATAGATGGGGACAGGCAGAGGGAGGGGACACTCCTCCCTCCTTGGGACTCTCCCCTGCCGCCTCCTTCTGTCCTCTGTGACATCGCGACTGGGAACAGTGACACGACAGCTGATGTGTCAGCGGGACGGCTGCCTCTCTGCCGAGCTCACGGTCGTACCTGCCGGTGCCGGGGACGTGCCAGCCGCGGCAGTGACATTGATCTGAGAGCAGGGACAGGGGCACGGGGGCATACAGATGGTTTCCCTCTCGTCGTGGGGCTGCAACATTTCATATGAGACGAATTTTATTTTAGTTTATTTTTTTAAAAAATATTTTATTTATTTATTTGACACAGAGAGAGAGATCACAAGCAAGTGGGGGGGGGGTGGCGACGGGCAGAAGGAGAGGGAGAAGCAGGCTTCCCGCTGAGCAGGGAGCCTGATGCGGGGCTCGATCTTAGGATCCCGAGCTCATGACCTAGCTGAAGGCAGATGCTTAACTGACTGAGCCCCCCAGGTGCCCCTCAACTATTTATTTATGCAGAAAGATCACCGGAGAGCAGTCTACACTGGTTCTATGCAACCACCAGAATCCGCCATCTTGTGCTTTGGCGAAGCTTTGGACGGCGAGAATAGGTCTTTCCCCACGTGGGTCCACGGTGGGATGGAGGGAGCCATTAAGAGTTCCACAGGGAGTCATAAAAAGGGGAAAGACATCCAGGGGGTAGGAAGTGAAGCCGAGAGAGCCGGTCACCCCACTAGGTGGTTCCACAACACGCCTCCTTTAGGAAAAGAGCACGGGCTCAGAAGCTCAGGGGGCATTGTGACAATGTTGCGCTCTACCTGCGGGTTAAAACGTCTCCTCATCCTCTTGCGTTCTGGAAAATGGCTTCCCACGGAAAACCGCCCTTCTCCATATGCCTGGGAGAAGACGCACAGATGTCCCCATTGTTTACCCGTGACAAGGCCAGACCCACACCCTCTAAAGACCCATCTTCTCCCTCATACATGATTAGCTGAAACGATGTCCCCGCTAATTGATTGCGACAAATGATTACTGACCACGCTTTGTCCAACCTGCTCTCTTCCCAGGCTCCTGAACTTTTTTGGCACCAGAGAGCCCCTCCCGAGAGGAGGCCGACTTTGGGGTCAAGCATTCTCTCGGGCTCCCATCCAACCACCGCACCCCTTCCCCACACAGCGTTCTCTCGAATCTTCTTCCTGTGCAAGGAAAGATCTCTTTGCTCAGCTCTTGAGAAGCTTGCAGACCTGATGGTCAGAGCACTCTCCCTTTTGCAAAAGTCCTTCACCTCCGATTGCAATAGTCCCTCCCCCTCCCCGCAATAATCCTTTTGCATGAAAGTTTTCCTTACCGAGTCCAGATTTATTTTTATTTGACGATCTCGAGGCGGCTGTAGGCTCCTACCAGGGGGATGGAGCAGGGTGGGCTTCTTGGTCCTTTTGCTGATTCCCAGGTGGCACGTTGAAAAGTACCAATTGTCACAGAGGCTTTGAGTGCCGCCCCGAACCCAGTTATGGGCACGCGGTATCCTGACCTGGCCCGCCTCGAGGACCTAGCAGGTGACCTGCTGGTCTAACGTAGGACCTCATTGTCTAACGTGACAATCAGTCCACGTTAGACACCACTAACCATCTAACGGAAATAGAAGCCGGGGTTCACATGACGAGTGCTTTAGGCAGAATCTTGTCCCTTTGGGGGTAATGAAAAGAAACGCCAGTCGAGATGTCCCGAAGAACACCAATGTCCTGCTCCCATTGGCATTTTCCAGTGGCAGCTCTAGAACCATCACCGTCCAGATCCTGGATCTCCCTTCCTCAGGGCTGGTGTTGGTGTCCCCAACCCCACCCTCCCGTCCCCCACCCCCACCCCTGTCCCTGTCCTCGCAGCTTTCCATTATGTAGATCAATTTAGCTTCTTTTTGCCTGGCATCACAAGTACCCTGGAGCCAGCTGACGATTTTTTTTTTTTTTTTTAGCAGGATGAGGGAGAGGCGGTGAGATGGGAGGAGGTGGAGGAAATCCCACCTCTTAATAAGTCCTGCTCCTGTCATACTGCAATCCGGGGCCAGCTGGGAAAAGGGCGTTAGGAGAGGTCCCGGCGCGATGCTCCAGTGGCGGCGTGGGAGGCGAGCGGGGGTCACCCGGCTTTCTCAAGCGCGCTCCCCCTGTTAATCCATCTGCCCCGAGGCGGGCCGAGCGCCGACTTAAGAGCCGTGCACACACCGCGCCCGGGGTCAGCCTCCAGATGCTCGGCCGGACGGCTTTGATCCGTGAACAAATCTGTTTCAAGCCAGTGCAACCTCCAGCGATTGTTGGTGGGATTAGAGCCTGGAGAGCCATGAACCTGACGCAGAAGCAGAGGGCCGCGGAGGCTTCTCGCCCCCAGCCCTGGAGAAGCGCATCCCTGGGGCCCCTTTGTCGCTGCCGCTGCCGCCTGGTGCCGGGTTGGTGGGGGATTGCCAGCCGCCGCGGGGTGGCGGCGTGTGGGGAGCTTATTAAAAACTCCTCGTGCTGTCTCACCGGCTGCAGAGCCGGCGTGCGGTCCTTTCCCAGGACCTGGGCCATGGTGACAGCTGGCCCTCGTCTTGCTTGATTATCAGAAGGCTGTGGATGTGGGCAGACACACGCGAAGGCATTCCTGGGTTCCAAAAGCTGCGCACCAGGCACCAGGCTGTAGGGATGAATGACGCCCCCGGAGTCTTGACTTGAAAATTTCATTCTCTCGGTGGATGTCCACATTGGTGCCTCCAACTCTCAGAGCCATTCACGCAGGTAGCCGTGGGCGGTCTTATTCTGGGTGTTTTGACTCTGCCTTGCTTTAAGGCACCTTGTTCTCCGGGGGATGGACGTGGAGTGGCTTCCCATTTCCTGATGCGGTGAATTCGGTTGGTATATAACTTTTTGGTGGACACAGGCAGTCATTTCTGATGGGTCCATCGCTAGGAGTGGAGGTGCTGGGTCATAGGGTAGGGGTGTTTTTTAGCTGTATGTACCATCCAGCAGGTGTGAGAAGTGGCCAACCCATTTTTAACTCCCATTGGTGGTGTGGGAGACTATCCCTTGATGCTGAGCGTGTGCTGGGCACCGGGCTGGGATCACTGCAGATTTGGTTCCTCTCATTTTACGTATCAGGGGACGGAGGCTGAGATGGGGAAGGGAATCGTCTGCTGTCCCACAGAGAGGAGGTCTGAGTCAAGGCTCCCGAACCCTAAGGTGGGTCCTCCGCGGACTCTCCGACACTCACCAGCACAAGTGACCTATCCGATCGCTGGGTGATAAGCCTGTACTAGGGAGCGAGAGTCGGACCCATGCCTTGTAGTGTTGGAAGCCCAAGGAGCCGATAGATGTTGATCACCTCAACAACACAGCTAATATCCCACAGAACAATCCTCCAGTACCACGGCCTCCTTCCCGGCTCTCGTTCCTAACCAACACGCGTCCCCAGCCGCCCTCGGGATTATGGCTCGTGGCCCGTTCTCTGCTATGGCTGCCCATTGTCGAACCGGATGCTCACCTTGACTTTATTCTTCTTTATTAAAATAAAAAAAAAAAAACAGACCTTGAACCATAATTAATTTGATTTGTTAATTTTTGGTTTTTAAAATTTTTAATTTTTTATTATTTTTTAAATTTCACATATTCATTTTATAATTTTATGTATACTATTTTTAAGTCATAAAACTTTTATTTTCTATTCTTTTTAAATTATAAAAATATTTTATATTAGTTATATAAAATATATCATGCATGATAAAACATATTATATATTCTTTTTTGAATCATAAAAATATTTTATAGTTTTATATTTATTTTATTCTTAAATTATTATTTTTATTTATCACTATTATTTATTAATTTAATTTACAATTAATTATTAATTTTGGGCACACCACATACTGGTTTGATATATAAATATTGACCCTGACTTTCTAAATTATGGTCTCTATTAACACCTCTTGCTGAGTATTGTAGCAGAAGTTGGTGCCACTTGTTAAAGGCTGAATTGTGTCCCCTTAACTTGTAGGTCGAAGCTTGAACCCTCAGAATCTCAGAATGTGGCTGTATTTGGAGATAGGGTCTTTAAAGAGGTAACTAAGTTAAAACGAGATCCTTAGCGTGGGCCCTGGTGGGAATCTGCCTGGTGTCCTTATAGGGAAGGGAGATTAGGACACAGATGAGTGCAGAGGGCCGGCCAGGAGAGGATGCAAGGAGAAGAGGGCCATTCACAAGTCAAGACGAGAGGTCCCCACCCAACTGACACCTTGATCTTGGGGTTCAGCCCACAGAACTGTGAGGAGATTGGTACTTTGTCATGGCAGCCCCAGATGACCCATACAGTACCCCACTGGTATCTCCTGGGCACTTCCCTTTTCTTCTACCTACCGGACTCGTGACAGCCAACATCGTTCCTTCTCCTGAGGGCTTTCTCTGGGCAGACCCAATGGGCCCTACGCTCTGCAGAATGACCCCAGCAGCCCTCACCAATGCTGGTGGGAATTGGATGGAAAACTTCCCCAGCTTCCTCACCCCTCAGATGGGAAAACTCCAAGATGTGTGTTCTACACAGTGTCAGTGAGGTCGGTTGCTTTCCCTGTCTCCTACCAGAGTTTCCTAGGACCACCTCCCCGAGAAGCTACTTGTGGTCTCAATCCTTGTCTCAGGCTCTGCTTCTGGGGACCCAAATAAAGAGAACTGCAGTTCGGAGTTTCCATCTGATTCTAAGCCCCCTGGATCAATACCCTTGGCAGCTGGGCTCAGGCCGTGGGGTCCCCTCCCTTTCTCTGTGTGACCCCTCAATCCAGTACATCTGCCAGCTTTTGGTAGCCAGTGCTGTGGCCTCTGTCCAGACATTCTGGACCCTGCCGAAGAGGCTGGTACCCAAACCCTTCCTGAGCGAGAAAAGAGCTTCTCGTCCAAGATGGACGGGGCTGAAACTCCTTAGACAGTAGAGGCCAGAACTGGGGGAAGCTGCCAATCTGCTCAGGGAAACATGTCCTTTCGGAAAATCCCTGGACTGGACCAAACACTGCCTGATGGTCCTTACCTATCATGCCAACTGATTTCCTGTGGGCCTCCGTGTGCCACGTCTTGTCTTCCTTTCATCTTCTTTTCATTATTTCTCAATGCTTCAGTGTCATCTCTCCGGGTTTATTTTCCTGCAGGGCCACTTCCCCTTCTCGTACCCAGGGAGTTCGAGAGAGGACGGAGGCATCTTCCTCTGAATCACAACTGCATCCCAGAGGTGGGTGGTGGCTCGTTTCCAGGCATTTTTATTCCTGGTCTCATAAAGTCCTTTATCATGGTGGAGGCATGGCTGTCAGAAGTCTGCTTCTCCACAGAGCTGAAAGCCTAGGAGCTATCTGTATTTATAGGATCCCGAGAGTGTCCAGGATATTGGGGAAGAAATAAAATTGCGACAAACCACTAACACCTGAACCTCAGGTCGGCCTGAGGGCAGCGGGAAGTCAGACAGGCTGGGTGGAGGGGCAGCTCTGCCACTCTCAGATTGTGTGATCTGGGGCAAGCGACCTTTATTTTTTTTTTTAAATAATCTTTTTTAATTATGTTATGTTAGTCACCATGCAGTACATCATTAGTTTTTGATGTTGTGTTCCACGTTCATTGTGTGCGTGTAACACCCAGTGCTCCATGGAATCTGTGCCTTCCTTAATACCCATCACCAGGCTCACCCATCCCCCCACCCCCTCCCCTCTAAACCCTCAGCTTGTGTCCGGGAGTCCATAGTCTCTCATGGTTCATCTCCCCCGCTGAATTCCCCCCGCTTCATTTTTCCCTTCTTTCTCCTATTGTCTTCCATGTTATTCCTTATGTTCCACAAGTAAGTGAAACCATATGATAATTGACTTTCTCTGCTTGACTTATTTCAGTTAGCATAATCTCTTCCAGTCCCATCCATGTCGATGCAAATGTTGGGTATTCATCCTTTCTGATGGCTGAGAAATATTCCATTGTATATATGGACCACATCTTCTTTATCCATTCGTCTGCTGAAGGGCATCCAAGCCTCTCTGAATGAGAAAGACAGCACCCTTGTCAAAGGGCCACTGTGAGGGTTACAGGTGATGGTGTATTTGAGGCCCAAGGCTAGTGCTTTGGGGAGAGGGCTCTCCCTACTTCTCCGCGTGACCTGGTTCAGGGGCCCTGAGTCTTTCATTAAAACACTTCAAAAATCAGCTTTATTTATTTTTTTAAAGGATTATTTGTTTATTTATTCCAGAGGGCAGGAGAGAAATGGGGAGAGGGGAGAAGCAGAGGGAGAGGGAAAAGACTCCCCACTGTGCACAGAGCCTGATGCAGGGATCAGTCTCAAGACCCTGAGATCGTGACTGGAGCTGAAACCAAGAGTTGGATGCCCAACTGAGTGAGCCACCCGGGCACCCCCAAAATCAGCTTTATTGAGATAAAATGGATATTACAATAAAATGCACCTATTTCAAGGATTTGGTTTGGCAAGGTTTGATAAATATGTATACTCATGTAACTACTATATTCACCCAGGTATAGAAAATTTCTACCACCTCTCAAGTTCCCTCATGCCTCTTTGTAGTCTGTATTAATCTGCTAGAGCTGCTGTAACAAGTACCACAAACTGAGTGGCTTAAACAACAGACAGATGTAGTCCAATGGCCCTGGAGACTGGAAGTCAAGATCAAGGTTCCCCAAGGTCGTTTCCTTCTGAGGGAAGGGTCTGTTCCAGGCCCCTCTCCTTGGCTTGTAAATGGTATCCTCACATTGTCTTCCCATGTCTTACACATGTCTCTGTGTCCAAATTTCCCCTTTTTATAATGGTATCATACATATTGGATTAGTGATCTAATGAGCTCATTTGAACTTGATTATATCTGGGAGGACTATCTCCAAATGAGATAACATTCCGAGGTACCGGGTGTTATGATGTCACCCAGTTTTGGTGGGGGGAGACACAGCTTAATTCCTACTACAAGTGGAGAACTCACCTCCACCCCATGTAATCACTGATTGGCTTTCTATCACTGTAAATTAGTTTTCCTGCTCTACAGCTTCTTATAAATGGATCATACAGTGTATGCTCTTTTGTTCTCTTTTGCTCAGGGTACTATTTTTGAGAACAATTCATATTATTAAGCATATCAGTGGGTTTTTCCTTCTTTATTGCAGAGCAGCATTCCACAGAATGACTATACCACATTTTGTTTGTCTACTCATCAGTCAATGGACACGTGGGTTGTTTTCTGGAACTATTTTGACCGTGGTCCAAAGCGTAAGAAATAGATTTTGCATTTATAGCTATATGCCCACATGTACATATAAGTTCACATGAAACAGAAAAAAATTTCACCAAAACTTATTCTGGCCCGTTCCACTCCATTCCATTCCATAAAATGCTAGATGTGACCACCAAGTTAATTTTTTGACCCATAAATGGATCACGACCTGAAGTTTAAAACTTTTCTCTGTTGGGACTGGTGGAGAAGCACCTCTCAGCAGGAAGAGTACAGGAGAGACAACCAGATTCTACAATTTTGGTTTGTCCCTACTTTGTTTCGTATCTGCTGAATAGCCAAACCTAATCTCAGATACCTCAGTAGATAGAGCCAAGCTCCAGAAGGATTGTCGGTTAAGATGCACACTCTGATTCACAAGAAAACACAGCAAAGTCTCTTTGGTCAAGATTTTTTCTTCATGTTCAGCCTTGGTCTCTGATTCTGAAGGTGAGATCCAGAGCTGAGTCTAGTTCCGTCTTGGAGGATGGGTCACTTGACTCCCAACGATCCACCTCATGGAAGAGGCTTGGTCCATCGTGGGAAGATGACATCAGGCAAGGTTAAACTAGGTTACATTTCATGGTAACAAACAACCCCACCATCTCAGTGGCTTAACCTTCAAAGACTTACTTCTTGCTCATGCCGCATTCACTGAGGGTTTTGTGAATCTTCAAGTCAACTCTCCTCCATGCGGTGATTCAGTGATCCAGCCTCCTTTGATCCGTTGACTCCTTCTCAACAGGAGCCCTCTTTTATGATCCAACGATGGGAGGGGAGAGGGGAGATACGCAGTACCTGTGCTGCCTTTTCTAAGTTTTGGCTTGAAAGCAGCAGCTATCACTTCTTCTCCAACTCACTGGCTATTACTGGTCTCTAGAGCATGGCTCTGTTCTTTTTTTAGGGGATGGAAAAGTCCAGTGATCTAACTACCTGGAGGGGAGGAGCCCTGGTGAACTGATGAATGCCGGCAATGTCTCCATAGACTTCTGACCTTCAGGATCCCTTGCCTTCAGCTCACAGACCTCTCTCCCCCACTTGCCACCTGCTGCCACCTGCTCTGTGCTCCCCTTGGTCTGTGAAGCCGACTTCCTGCTCCATTGATAGAGTCTGGGGGAACTGGACTCTAGTTTTGCTGAGACCTTGACTTTGAATATATGAAGAATTCACTGGCACTTTGCTTGCCTTTTTGGAAGTAGGTGGGAAGATGGTCTCGGGCCAGAGAAAGTGGGGAGTTAAGCATGAATTTGTCTGAGTCTAGACCTAGGTTGCCTGGCTTATCCAAGGACACTGCTGCCTGGCTTACCAGGAGACAAGGCAAACCTTGTTGGAGAAGTCCCCATGAATCATCAGCCAACATACCTTCTGTCTAAAAGTGGACAAGGTCACCGACACTCTTTTCTATTTCCAGACTTCTGTGCCAGCCAAAGGGAGAGAGCCCTGGCTGCAAAGAGAGACCTCCCTGTCATGTCCCTTTTCACAGGAAGCTCTATGCACAGGTTTTATGAAAATACGCCTACAGCGTGAGTGAGGACATCCTGTGTGCAAACCTTCTGCTGACTCCAACAATAAAGAATCTGGGCCTTATTTATAGGGCTGCCACCAGGATGTGACAGGAAGAATTGAGCATGCTGCCAGGGTGTGGAATGAGATTTCCCAGAAAGACATTCAGTGGGCTACAGTGGCCTCTGGGGATTGAGGGAGGAGACAGACAAGGTGAATCAGACAGAATGATCTGGGCAGCAGCCTGTGCTGGCTGAGCCCCCCCTCTAGAGGGGGAGATAGTGGAGCTTTCTTGGAGACCTCGGGCCAGCATCTTCCACCTGAGTCAGGACAAAGGTAAAAATATTCAGATTTCCCTTAAAATCAAATTAACTATGCATGTTCTCAATTATCCAGGAATTTCATTGGGGGACATCTTAGTTTTGGGTAACTGGACATTCCCTTCCTCTCCTCTCTGTTTCCCTTCCCTCTCTCCTTCCCCCACCCTCCTCCTCCTCCTCCTCTTCCTCCTCCTCCTCCTCCTCCCATTTGGAGTGAAGTTTGTGTGACTCATTCTGGCCAGTGAGGTGTGAACGAAAGAAGCTTCAAAAGCCAGGGCGTGTGCAGTCTGCTTCTTTTTCCCAACTATGGAGGACCAGTAATGTTTGAGGTGCTGGCTGACCCAGCAGCCTGAATCCCAGAATGAGTAGGACATGGAGCAAATCCCCCAGCTGAATCATGCTGGACACACAGCAAGAAAGAGAACAAACATTGGTTGTTTTATGTCCCTGAGACTTTGAGGTTATTTGTTACGCAGCATCACCTGCCCTACCCTGACGCATACACTTTCCATGCCAGAACCTTGGGAATGATACATTCTTTTGCACAATAGACTTGGGTGTCCACACCCCTCTTTCAATACAGTACCACTCTGGTCCTCTTAGTAAACACAAAGTGTGGTTCCGGGGGTGCCAAAGGAAATGGGCCAACAGGACAGGGGAGACAGGGATGAAGGAGAGTCCTCTGAGCTGCCAGCCAGCAGGAGAAAGCTGTAGGTGTTCCTGGGCTGGGAACCTCGCTGCCCTGAGTTCCCATCAGCAGGATGTTCCAAGGAGGAGCCTATTTTCCAAAGTGAAAGAGTTTTTCTCATTCATTGGCAATAAATGATTCTTATCCTTCCAACTGGCCAGCTCCTGTCTGGGGATTTATGCAATACTCACTGCATTTGTGAGCTCTCTCTCTTTTACTCTGTGTTCCTTGCTGATTGAAGCTTGGAAGAAATAATTCTTTTCTGGTGCTGACGAATATGCTTGTAGCCCAGAGTTTAATTTTTTCCTTCTTAGTTTTGCAACCTTGACAGTCTGGAGCTTTAGGATTTTAAGCTCGATTAACCTCTTCCTTGAAACCTTACCTTTTCTTTCTGGAGATGGCATTTTGGGGAGGGGGTCTGACTGGAACTTATGAATGACAGAGGCATGGGGGGCGGGACTGAGGAAGCTGTTCAAGACCAGGAGCCTCTGTTATCCCTCATCCTCCAGTGCAGGTGGGGGCATGGGAGCCCGAATGCCACCTGCTCTAATAGGGCACACATCTGTCTCCTGGGGTATCTTCTCTTAATTTACACAAAGGCACCCTATGGACTAGCTGTGGCCCTTCCCTTGTCATGATCACGTTTGCTGCTGTCCGGTGATCCCACACCTGGAATTGTCCGAGCGCCCTGATCGACACAGGGGGGCTAAGGGGCCTCAGAGCTGTCAGTAGCATGCCACTCCCTTGTCTACTCATGTCCCTTCCTTGGAAGCTGGGAGAGGAGAGCGAACAGAATCAAAGTTACCGATCTTTGTCTTTGATTGAAGAGTTATACCCCCGAGATTCGGCTTCAATCCAAAGTGGCCAGAGTATTTAGAAGCACCAAGATCAGCGTTCAGCTGCGAAATAGAGATCACTCCAAAAGGAAACTGAGTTCTGGTAGGAAGATGGACAGAGCCGAGCTGGAACATACAATTCGCGCCCAATTTAGGAAGGTGGGTGTGCTAGGCTGGAGAACGCATTCTCTTCCCACTCCCGCCACCAAAAGATTTTTGCGTCCTCACGCCCACAACTCGCAAGCATGTTGTTGACATGGTAAAGGGACTTTGCAGATGCAATCAAGTCAAGGATTTGGAGATGAAGAGATTATTCTGGATTATTTAGATGAGCCCAGTGCAATCATAAGGGTTCTTGTGAGAGGGGTGGCAGGAGGGCCGGAGTCAGAGGGGATGGGACAATGGGAAGCAGAGAGACAGAAGGAGATTTGACCACAGAAGCAGAAGTTGGAATGATGTGATTGTTTAGAACCTGTCACTTAGCAGGCACCGTGTTAAGACTTTTCTTGCATCCTTGCACCAGTTTGCAAGAAAGGTATTGTGGCTTTATTTTATGGATGAAGAGTAAGCCTTGGGGATACGGGGCCCAAGGAAAAGAGGGTGGATGGCACCACAAAACCCCATTGCTTTGTAGGGCCTTATACCTTATTCCTTGTCTGGAACACCTTCAAGAGGACCACTTCCACAGTGACTATGGGATAGCATTTTTGTTTGAAGGGAAGGAAACATTTTCTGCCTCCTTGTCTTCATAGGAAACACAATTCTTAAGATTTTTAACTATTGACCAATATTGCAGATTCTTGTGATAGTCTTGGAACTCTATTGACGTCTTTGAGTTGGGAAAAGTTGAATCCACTTCAGGATGGAAGTTGATTCCCGTGGTTCTTGAATGCCCATTTTGAAACGAGTCCTCTGTATTTCTTAGCTCCTCTTTGTTACCATGAACACCTAGGTCATAAGGGCAGCTTGTGGTTCCACAGCATTCTGAATTTAAAAAGATGCTACGATACTTACTATTTCTCTTAGCCTCCTGGCATCCCCATCTGAGATCCCAAAGCTCATTCAGCCTGTGTTTATTTTGTTCTATCATGCCGTGTATTGTCAGTTATTTTTCCCCCAATTTCTTATTGCGGTACAAATACACAAACATGAAATTGATCATCAGAGCCATTGTACAGTTTGGCCATATTAATTGCATCCACCATATGCTACCGTCTGTCCCCAGAACTCTCATGCTCACCTCTTACCCACACCTCCTCCACGTGGTGTCTTCTCTTACCTGTCTCTCTGGTTCTTTGTGGGGACTCTCGGATAACCATTTCCACCTACAGGAATTTCTTTCTTCTCTGGATTTCCATAGCCTCGTGGTTGGGATCAACGTATTCCCGTTCTCGGCGTTTCTCCTTCCCACTGCACGCTCCCTGGGAGTTTCCTCTGTTCAGATGCTCCAAACTGCATCATCAGAATGTGAATGCCTCCCAGATCCGTATCTCTAGGACAGGTTCCTGCTCAGTGTTCCCTGCCCTGTTATCCCCCACCTCCCAGACTTTTCCTTCTCCCTGTCCCCCATCGCCAACTCGGGATCCTGCTGGAATCAATATAGTTAGAACTGAGATCACTTCCTTTCTTTCCTAACCAACTCCTCTTCTTGCAATCTCAATGTGTCCTTCCTCTTCTCACCTGCAGCATCCGATGGGGGATGGCCAAGATTGCCTGGTAGGGGCAGCCCCAGACAGTCTGGTAGGGGACCTCCGGGGAAAGCACTGCCCTTTGGAGCTGTCCCACATTGGGCCAGAAGGGCTGAGCCTTTGTATTTCTGCCTCCTTTGGTCACGGGGTACAGGTTGCCCAGGAAGGGCGTGACCTTGGTTCTCAGCAGACCTTGAAGGACCAGGATGCTGAAGGTTGCCCTCTAACCACGCTCCTCTCAGCTGGGCAGCCAGGCCCGCCCAGAAGTAGGACCTGGAGGCCGCCATCTCATCCCTCCATCCCCGCTCCCCGCCTGCTGCTCCCCCGCTTCTTAATGGAAGGCGAGTTTGTTTAAATCTGGGCATGTTAACCGCGGTGAAGTGGTTTGCTCAGTAGGATATGAAAAAGCTTTACTCAATTTGTATTAATGTTCTTAACCTCTGTGGAGGGTTTCCTCTTGGACCGCGGTTCACGAGAGCGGAGTTTCATTGCCCTGGCATGGGGGAAACGATTTCTCTCCATTTACAGGCTGCAATGATGCTTTACGAGGGTGCCCTTCACTTGCTAAGATATTAAAATGATGATAAATCAAAGTTCAACACTGTGGATGAGCCGCAGCTTCATCAACATTTAGAGGGGGCCCTTGTAGATTTCCCATAGGATTGCCCTCCATCCTTCTATGAGTTTGTTCTTAGGCGCCCGGAGAATTCAGAAGGTGGCAGAGGGAGGCTGGGACCCCTGGGGGGACAAGGAGGCTTGGAGCTCGGTTTACCTGGCCCACGGGGGTCCTACACAGCAGGGGGACCAGGGGGAGGGACCGGCTGGCTGCCCTCGGGACTCTAAGCAGTTGGGTGGGAGGGCGGTGTGTAGATTTCCGAAGGGCTCCCCTGTCCCTGAACCCCTTTCCCCAGATCTGGTATTCAGAGAGGCCGAGAATGTTGTAGCCCTTCGAGAATGCATATAGCAACTGGGAAGTCAATGCTTTTGTTCTGGGACCCAGAGCAGGGGAGGGAATAGAAGACTGAGGAGGGAGAGTCACCCGGGGCAATGACAAGAGAGCCCTGAAGACAAAGCTCTTGCTGTCGCTTTGCCACACCTGAGCCCTAATGGCTGTTTAAGGTTGTTTATGCCTAAAGGCTGCTCCTTGCACGGTTGTTACCGAAATGTCCCGTGCTCAGGATGAGTGAAAGCAAGATACACATGGAGCATGCTGTGAAGACGGCGAGGGTTGAGGGGTGCGAGTGTCTTCGTCCTGAGGACCCCAGAGAGCTGGAGGGGGTCCGGGGAGTGGTTTGAACCTGGGCAGGGGTCAAGGATGACAAAGACACGAAGAAAGGTGGGATCCACTAGGAACCTCGGACTTTGGAAAGGGTCCCTGATGCCACTTTGTTCCTGTAGCCCAATCAGGCTATAGGATGAGGATAGTTAGGGGTGGATAGTTCTCAACAGGTGGTGAAGACAGCTGGTGATTGCAGTGATCCAGGACAGCCCTCTCTAGAAGGGGACCCGGATTCCTGGTGGTAAGGGTGGATGACGCAGCGCCTGGCCCCCGGCGGGGAGGTGCTGGGGAAATGTTTATGGAGGAGCAGAAGGGAAGCCAGAATGGCGAGCATGGCTTGCTCTGCGCTAGCTAGAAACCGAAGCCGCTGGGCTTCGCTCAGAGGAGGAAGGGCAGTCCTGCTGTTGGGGTGTCCCCGCCCCGCCGCTCCCCCTGCATTTTCCGCAGCACCCTTTGAAGCCCCGCCAGCACTCCCCTACTGCGTGCAGCCGCCCCATCCGGAAGGTTGATTGCTTGCAGAGCTGTGTGCAGATCCGAGCGGCAGTCCAAACGTCTCTTCCACTGGACACCCGCAGCCAGCTGCCCTTGGATGCCGCCAGATGTTTCTAGTTTCCGTGCCAGTGGGAGCTTTTGTGGGCTTTTTCTCGGTGCTCGTCTGTGGCGACGAGCAGGATAATGAAAGCCGGCAAGAGAGGGCCATCAAAACCCACAGCTTCGGTCAGAGCCCTCGGGAGTGGGAGGGTGCAGATCATTGGGGATTTAGGCCAAGAAAGCCAGCTGGAGGGCTTTTAAAAGCAGCCTGTGGCCAAGCGGGCTTGGAACGGCCCTTTGGCGCGCCCACAAAGTGATTCATTGTTGCATCGGGGTGGGGGGACGATTTCAGAGTCCTTAGGAGCCCAGAGGTCATCTTGATGGCACGCTGTCACGTTGTGGGTGGGGAAAACTGAGATGCAGAGGGAAAGAGAAGCTGATTTAAGTAGAATTAGTCCCTTCGATTTGTGAGAATTAGAGAAAGGCATCCCCTCCAGGCAGACACAGCCTATCGCCGGGGGCAAAGGTTGCTGAACAGACTGCAAGCTAGACCTCAGCCCCTACTGGTCCACTGGGCTGGGCAATTTTGTGCAGTAAACAACCTGGGCAACTGCACAGGGTGACCCTGCCTCAAGGTCACACAGTTCCCTGATGATGGAGGTAAAATCGGAGGCCCTTGCCTCCTGCTTACTCCCCTGGAGATGGTCAAAATGGAACAGTAACTTCTGCACCCAGCGTTCCTGTGTGTTTGCGAGTCTGGGTTCAACTATGCAAGGAGCAGCCTTGGGTCTGTGGCTTTAAACGCTGACTGGCTTCCGAGGCCAGATTACCTGGGTTCCAATCCCGATCTTGCCACTTCTGACCTGTGTGAACTTGCCTAGTTTGCATAGCTTCTCCGGGGCCTCCATCTGCTTATCTGCAAAATGGAATTAGGGATAGTCACGGTTTGCTTGAGAAAACTCAGCGAGTTATTATGTGCAGAGCGCAGAGGGAAGCCCCCGGGGCACATAGTGAGCCCCGCCCAACTGTTGTGGTTAGTATTCTGCTCCTGGGGATAATAATGACGTCTTTGTACCGTCCTCTCAACACGCGCGGCTCCCTGGGTCCCCCTAACAACTTGGTGGGAGACGCAGCGACCCCCCTCTTCCATTGGGTGGAACCGAGCCTCCCCAAGGCTCACCAAGGCTCGCGGATTCCCCTCGGACTCCACCCTAGCAGGGGAGCTGAGCTGGAATTATGGGCTCCAGACCCTGCCCCACAATTTCCCCCATCAATCTACATATTTATAGGAGACTCCTGTGCTTCGTAACAGATTGCGTCTTTTGCGGGTACGTTTTTTACAGGTGCTCCCAAGAGACGCCTTTGGCCAACATCAAAGCTTCCCAGCACTTGGAAGACTTGCTTTTCGGTGCACCAATTTGGCTCCCGCCTGCCGCCCCCCAAGCCCCTCGCCCCTTTTCCTCCCTTGTCTTTCAGACCAGCTAAATCAGAATCTCTGAAGGAGGGGGGACGCGGGCACTAATATTGTTTTATAAATTCTGGGATGTTTCTAACGTGTGGCCAAGCTCTGAGAAAGCAAGAACTAATTCACGCCGCAACGGACATCATCGACTGATAATCCGCTTGTACCCCTGAGGGTCTCCGTAGCTGATTCACAATAACATCCTTCAGTGTTGGGACCACTTCCAAGCAGTGGGCAGAGTCCAAGGAACCCAGAAAGGATGGGAGGTGCTTGGGGGTCTGGCATTCTCTAGAACGCTCTTACCACCTCTAGGTCTGAAGGGGCAGGGATAGGACGGGGTTCCTGGATTCTGGGGGGAGTGATTCCAAAAACAAGTCTGTGAAACAGGGAAGGGGCGGGAGACACGTACCCCAGCCTCCCTCTGCTCCTGTGATCGGATTTTCCAGACTATTCCCCCAGAGCTGGCTGATACAAGAGGCATCTAAGATACACTATTCAGGAAACAGTAAACCCCCCCTCCAAGAAAAGCCAGACAGGAAAGAGCCGAGAATGAGTTTGGGGGCACTAGTTCCTCCCAAATATTTGCATTTCAACTAAAACGGATTTTGAATGAGAAAGAGATTTTTAACTCAGAACAGCGCTGTAATCTGGACCCACCGCATGGGAACCCCCAGGGCAAATCCTGCTGCAACTGACCTCTAGGGCTGGGGTCCCTCCAAGCATTAGTGTTTTAACAAGCTCCCCTCCCCTCTCCTCTCCCGCCTCTGTGCTGATCTGGGCTCCAGCGTGCGAACCAGCCTAGATGTTTGCAAAGTCAGCGAACTGGATGGAAGCATTTTGGCCACAGAGAAGGTAGCCAGCTTGGGAAGGACGTTGTGATAGTTCTAGAACACCAAGAGAAATAATGTTACAGAGAGATGCACCTCCCCCCCCTTGCGCATACTTCCGGCTCTCCAAATTGTGCATCTTTCCACAGCATTGTCCTGACGCTGCGCATCAGCTCCCCAGCGGGCTCGGTGCATTCTTGCAGAACCCTCTAGAAATGCAGATCCTCTGGCCCTGTCTCGGAATCTGTGATCCCGGCGCCCAGGCATCTGTATCTTCAGTGTTTCCCAATGTTTCTGACGTGGGGGGTGGTTGGAACAGCCCTGAGCTGTTGGATGCCACATGCTGGTCAAAATGCATGACTGAGCATCTCTTCCGGACCGGGGATCTTCCTCTGCATCGATTTATTTTCTGCTCTAACAGCCTTATGCATGGGGGATAATAGCTCCAGTCGGCAACTGGAGAGACCAAGAGAAGGGCTGGCTTGCTTAAGGTCACGACCGGTAGATGGGGGGGTTGCAAAAGTAGGTCCCCCAGACCCACTTTTCGGTGCACCATTTTGGCTCCTGGCTCCGTCCCCTGGCTCCCCCGGCATCTTTTCCCTGCTGCCTCCTGGTTGGAAGCTCTTTTCCTGTTTTGTCAAACCCTGGCCCTCTGCTCTCTGGAAAGAAGCAATTGATGGGAAGACAGCCTTCCTTGGAGGGTCGTAACTACCCAGCAAGAAGCAAAGCAGCCCCTCAGGAATACGCTCTGTTCACAGGAACCTTTTTTTCTTATGGATTCTGCTATTAACACTTAAAGGGAGTTTTGCTCTGGGGGGGAATTTGTCATGGAACAGACCTTCCTCGGAATAGATCTTCTGAGCTCTCTCACGTTGCTGAGTGTGTGAGATTCCCTGCTCCTCGAGCATCTGTCTTCCGGGGGCCCGGCTGTCCACATCTATCTGAGCCCCACTCCCTCCCCCCGGCGTCACTGGTCTGCAGCTTGAAGGCCCCTCCATGCAGGAATACGAGGCAGGGGGGATCTTGTCCTCACCTTAGAGGTTCTCCCTCTCCCATCAACCCACCAGTCCTGGCGCGTCTCCTCTTCATAGACATCTTCCTGTTTCCTGGGACTCAGTGGGTGGGGGGTCGGGGAGTTTGGAGAGCAAAAGCCCAGGGAACGGGAGGAGGGAGGAGGTTTTCAACATCAATGTCACCCGTCCTGCCCTCCCCCCCACCTCGGGGCCTGTCCTCCGCCCCTCAAGCTCCTTGTCCGCCTCCCTTTCCTATAATTCGGCTCTGACACCAACTCTCCCAGGCCAGTGACTGAATTGTTCTACAATTCAGTTCACTGCTGAAGCTACCCTACAGACCCCACAAGTGAGGGGCTCGGCCCACAAGCCTGCCTCCCCTCCAGATGTCTGCGGTACCCTCTTTGGCCGGGCTGACTATGGGCTCTCGCGACCCTGTCCCCACCATCAGGTTCGATAATTTGCTGGAACAACTCTCAGAATGCAGGAAAGCGCTCTACTTAGGATTACACTTTTCTTAGGAAGGATAAAGCTCAAAACAGACAAGGGGGAAAGATGCATTGGGGGGCAAGGTATGGGAGGGGCGCAGAGCCCCCCGAGCCCTTGCGGGGCAAGCTGTCTTCCCAGCACGTGGATGCACTCAGCAACCTGGGTGCCCCTTTAGCCTTATTGTTTCAGAGTTTTTAGCTGGGGTTTCATTCCATAGGCAAGATTGCTTAAATCACTGGCCCCCTGATCAGACTCCATTTCCAACCCCTCCCAACACCCCAGAGGGCAGGGGTGGGGCTGAAAGTTCCAGACCTTTAATCTAATTGGCTTTTGGGTTTTTGGCAGCCCGGAAGCTATCCAGGGGCCCCTCCACCAGGAGTTGAAAGGGACTTATTACGAATAATAAGGGACACTCCTATCATTCGAGAAATTCTGAGTTTTGAAGGTTCCTGGCTAGGAACGGAGAACAAAGATCTTTCTCATTACGCCATAGTCGCATAGCATGTTATTTCCGTGATCATGGCGATTTGGGTTCGGGCTCGATCGTCCCCGTCAGGAACCACGCTGTCGCTGAAGCCACTGTTGGAGACCCACTATGTGCAGGTGCTTCTGTGTGGGGCTTTCTTAGACATGGCACCACGTAATCAGCGAAATGGTCTCATTTTGTAGTCAGGGAAACTGAGGCACGGGTTTGTGACTTTCCGAGGTCATACAGCCAGTGGAAAGTGGGGCTACGTCAGGTCGTTCCGAGTCAGGAATTCCTCATCTCTGTATATCCTACTTCTTACTGTTTCCTCTCAAGGGTGACTGGAGTTTTTAAAAGGAATGCCCTACCCAAATTTTCCTAGATTCACATCTGTAACCCCACAGAGCATGACCGGAGACATGCCCTAGAATGTCTCTTCAAGCAGGGGACAGAGTGTTCTTGGCTCTTCAAGTCATTTTGGAGGATGAGAAAGCCCTTGTCTCGGGACTGGCCTAGGATTCTGAGTAAGATACGGCTTTGACACTCCTGCTTCTGGGACCCGGGACTGCTTCTTTAAGGATTGTTTGTGCAAGAAGTTGCTAAATCCAGGCTTCACGACCAGGCTCCAAGAAACCAAAAGCCTGACGCCTTCTGGGCATGAAACCCCCTTCCTCTCAAGTCGAAGGGGAAAAGAGTGAGCCTAGGATTATTGCCCAGGGACATTGCACACAGTGGGTCTTCAATTAGAGTTTGAATCGATGCCTCCCGGACCTGTCTGCAAGAGAGAGCTCCCCTCCTCCCCCCATTTCTTTTAGTTCCTCTTGGTTCCAAACTTTGTAGCTTTCTCTGAAACAAGCACTGCATAATTTGGTTTTCTTCTCCCTCCCTCATTTTCTTCCTTCCTTCTTCTTTTTTTTTTTGGGTTAAGTTAAAATGAATTAAAGATTCATGTTGTTCAGAGGAGTATTTTGAGAATTTCACAACATCCCCAGGAGATAATTGGTGTCTCCCCAGGGAATCACCAGGCGCAGGCTGGGAATGATGGTGTAAATCACTTGAGTGCCAACAGCAGCTTTAATTAAGTTTTTCCAGAATCAGATGCTTATTTCACTGAAAAGTGCTGGGCTTTGTTGACAAGTGACACATAACATTTCATTCTCCAGGGATTTTTTTTTTTTAAATCATCGGAAGACATCCTCATGGAGACATCCTCGTAGAGACCTGGTCTCCACATTAATTAATCAGTGAGTCAGTGAGGGACACAGGGGGGCGGGACTGGGCCTGAGGGCAGGGGAGGCAGGAAGCAGGGGCACATTTCCCTACAATTTCATGGTCACGCATTCTCCTCAAAGTGTTTCCCATCCAGTTGGGGATGCAAGACCCCAACCCAACAGAAACAGGCACCCTATTACTGGCCCTGATCCCCTGAATCAGAGACTCCCCCCACCCCCCCAATCAGGCTCCCTGAGCCCCACAGAGAAGGGGGCAGGGAAGCCTCAGGCTAAAGCTAGGAAAGGAATGAGGGGAGGATAGTTGAAGTTGTCACTTTGCTGCCCTCTGGCTGGAAAGGCACTGGGAAGGGAGTCTAGAGATGGAGGTTCTAGTCCCACCTCAGCTAAGACCTGAGCGTGACCTTGGCTGGCCCCTCACCGGGGTCTCAGAGCTGCTGAAACAGAGTTTCCCACCGAGCATCCTCTTCCTGGGAGAGGCTGGGAGTCCGTGATGCTAGGGTTCACTTTGACGCATCAGTACTGCTGATCCCCCCACCGGAAACCGCCTGACACAGCCGGGATCTCCAGAGACAGGTCCTGTTCTCGGGACATGCTTGTGTGATGGCGCTGACTTCTCACTCTGTGCCTTCGTTCCATTTGCAATTCACACAGGAGACTCAGAACCTTAACTCGGAGCCTTAAATGCGGGCCGTGCATGGGGATTGCTGGGGAAGCTGTTTCCTATCATAGACGCACAGACCCATCTGAGCCCGGGGATGTATTTCGTGGTCCACTGTGTTCCTTTCCCTGTTCTCTCCCACAAAGTAGCGCTTGGACTGTAGTCTCTAAGCGGTGGAGAGGTGCACACCAGCCGCTGCCCCAAACCGGGCGCACTGCCCAGAAAAAGTGCTCAGACCACAGGGAGAGGACGGAGGTACTCCTCCTGGCTCCATCCCTGAATTCTCGGGGCCCTTGGAACAAATCACTTGCTGGAAGATCTAACACCCCTATTTCCTCTGGGAGATCCGATCTTCTCTCTTTCTCCATGGGTTTGGTGGGATTGGAAACGCATCACTGCCTACCCAATGACTGTGGCCAGCACGTGACCCCAGCCTAGCCAATGGTAAGAGTCCATCCCCTCTGAAAAGTGATTGGTCCAGAGGGTAGGCAGGTAACCAAGAAGAGCCAATCAGAGTCCTTCCTTCAGACTGAGCCGAAACAGCTGATCATTTGCATTTTTGTTCTGTTTTTCTTTTGTTTGGCAAGCATCTTACTTGGCTGAATGGAAAAAGTCAGTCTAGATACCGGGAGAGAAAGAAGGCAATGCATAGAGACATATGGGCCTGAAAGATGGATCGGTGGGTTGATAGATGTGCAGAGAGATGAATAGACAGACGGATAGATGGATGGATGGATAGATAGACGGAAGGGTACACAGACCAAGAGGTAGATGGATAGATGGAGTTCCGGCTCCATTATTGGACCTCATGAAGCCTCTATCCCTGAAGCCAGAGTGAGCTGTCGGGCTCTAGCCGCCTGCTCTGCAAAGCGAAGCTGCCTTGGGCTTCCGTCACCTGCCATAGGGCAAGCCCCCACCCCTTCTCTCCCTCACCATCCCCTCCACTCACCCCCTCTGCCCAAGGCCTTGGCCTCCTGACTCTAAGGGGTTTCTAGGTGTTTTCTGTTGGCCCTTTCAGCAAAGACAGTCTGTGATTCTAAACTGTGCAGGCTGCCCTGCCACAAAGCACGAAGCTTCCAGAACCGCAGCTCGAGCCACCAAATGTGTGTAACAAAAGTGTGGATAGCACAGCTTTCCAAGTAAATCCAGAGCCTTCTGTTTCTAAAGGAGGGCTGGGGAGGGGGCTGCATGTGTGGGGCAATGGAAACAAATTACTTTTGTTCTCTGCAGAGCCCGCGCCCGGTTTGCGCGCCTCCCCGGTGCTCCGCTGAGTTGGAGAACCTTCCAGCAGGGCCGCCTTCCAGGCGGGTCAGATTCAAATCACTTCTGCTTCCCAGCTCCGCACTGGGGCCCAGGTGCCTGCTGGATTCAGAGCACGACATGCCCCCCTTCCTCCAAGAAATCTCTGCTTAGCACAGCCAGAGCCTGGACTCTTGTCATTAGGAGGTATAAAATCCTAATTTATATTGCTGGGAGGGTAATTTATACACTAATGTAAATTTCTTTTACTGCTGATTTTTGAGCAACTGATGTGCAATTATTTCCGGCTCCCGTTCCGATGCAATTCTAAAATGACTACCACTAATACCTTAATATTCTTTACCATTGCCAGAGATGATATTTTTCCCGGATCAAATGCATCCAGTGGGGTTTGACATAATTGGGTTAAAGATTTCTCTTTCTGAAGCTGTAAGACATGTTAGGCTTATCTGGGCCGGTGGGAGTGGGAGTGGTGGGGGGGGGGGAGGATGATGGCAGAGGCCTTTTGTTTGTGTTCTGCTATTCTCCCGGCCGGGAACTCAGATCTCTCCTGCGTGCCTACTGTGTGCTCAGCTCAGAAGATGCCACTTGGGGGGCACCTGGGTGGCTCAGTGGGTTAAAGCCTCTGCTTTCGGCTCAGGTCATGATCTCAGGGTCCTGGGATCGAGCCCCGCATCGGGCTCCGCATTCGGTGGGGAGTCTGCTTGAGATTTTCTCTCTCTCCCTCTGCCCTGCCCCCTGCTCGCACGTGGGCTCTTTCTCTCGGAAAACAGAAAAGAAGAATGACATTGTCTTCAGAATGTGTCTCTCTCCCTGGCTTTGCTCTGGACAGCTGAGAGTTGGCCAGACGGGGACCAGGGACCACAGGCATTTGGATGTCTGTCCCCAAGGCATGCTCTGACCTGTACACCATGCCATCCCCTTCGAATAATTAACGCCAACCCTAAGACCATCATTGGCACCAATATTTACTATGGTCCCAGTGGCAGCTTCTCATTTGGATCGTATCTACCACTTTCCACTTTTCTAGCTGGGACCTGCCGTAAAAATCCACTTGGCTTCCTAAAAACTGAGACCGTTTTGACCACAGACCACAGCCTGTCTCGAGCCTGTCTCGAGATTCGAGCAAGGTGACAGGAGAAGCAGGGATTCGAAGATTCGAGCAGCAAAAGCCCTTGGCGCCTTCGCCAATGCTTCTTAGGACCGACGCATGGCGGCCATGTGTTATGGCGTGCATTGCCATCATTTTATTGTGCTTATTTGTTTTTCCTTATGATCGCTTAGAGCAATTTCAGCTTGGAAAAGGGGATTCTGTAAAAGTAAACCCTGACATGACATAGCTGTGGCTAATAATAAGAAATAATATTTATATAGCCCTTCCCCTGTGCCCGTGGCTGTTCTCAGGATGGTACTGGTTCATTTATCTGATTTGACCACAACCCTAGGAGGCGGTCACTACCATTTGGCACAAGACAGCACAGGCTGGTTAATTCACTTGCCGCGGGTCCCACAGCGGGTAAAGCGGTAGAGACGGGGCTGGCACCCAGGCAGCGGGGCTCAACGTCTGTCTTCTTATCATGTGACCGTGCACTTCCAGCCTCCAAAACTGTGCATATGGACTTCTTTCTTCCTCCCAGCTGTTCTGTAACATACATACGTTTAGGCATCTCTCCATTTTACGGGTGATGCAACTGACGCCTGGGGAAGCTAAGCAACCTCCCCAAGGTCATGTGTGTCATCCGAAGAAACGGAGATCACCTAAAAAAGAACGGGCAAAGGCTATTTATTCGGAGCTTGCTACAACAAGAGAGTCAGCCATGTCACTTGCATGTGGCGGAGATTCAAAGTTGGGATGTGGCATGTAGTACTTCAGCAGCCCTTTTGTGACCATGAGGGACAGGTTCAAGGACAGAAAGCCAACATCCTGTGGACGGCAAAGCAGGGGGATGGAAGGAGGCTGTGTCTCTGATGACATGGTTGAGAACTACACACAATACAGCACACACTCCAGTCTTCTTTTAAAATCCCTTTGGTGTCCAGTCTTTTTTTATTTGTGAGAACTGATGGCTTTATTGCTGTTGGTCAAGTTTGCTGTTGTACTCTGAGCCCAGTGGAAGAGAGCAGGACCCACCCGGGGCTCTCTTAGCCCTCACCCCACCTCAGCTTGGAGGCAAGGGCTTGGCCTCTTCCAGCGTTGCTTCTAAGAAAATATCTCCAGTTCTACTCTTTTTGTCCTTTCCCTTCTCCTCCCCTCCCCTCCCCTTCAGTGGTCTCCCCTGGAATCCTTCTGCCCCTCTGGTTCCCATACCTCCTCAGAGGCTAGATCCTGGGGAACATTCTCTGATCTCTTCCCATGGTCCCTGCCCCTTGGGGTATCTGGACCGTGACCTCCTATGGGCAGGAACCAGCAATCAACAGGTACTTACTAAACGACATGTTTGCTATCCTTCCTCAAGTACTTGACTTCAAGACCCCTTCTGGGCACTTTTCGTGGGCCACACATCATCCAGATCTTATGGCTACCGCTAGGGTGCCTTTGGGGACATTCTGGCCAGAGATCAGGGAAGCCCCATCACTTTGTCAGGCTCCACTTAGTGTCTTGGTTCTTTTTATAACGCAGTGAGCAAACGATGCTGATCTAAGACATGGACGTGACACCAAAGGGATTTTAAAGAGAGTCCCTCTTCTTTTCTATTCAAGATAATATGATGAAATGAGGTAAATTGTCCCTGGTTTATCAGTCTTGTATTGGCTGCATTGTCTCACTCCCAACCCCCAAAAGTCTGAATAGTGGAAGGGCGATGAAGACAAAGAAAGTTTCATAGTTGGGCGAGATCTAGGGGTCTGACCTAGCCTTCCTGGGGGGACGGCCTTTAGATCTGTGATGACCGGCAGGGGCTGCAACTAACCACAGCTTTCCTTGCTCATTCAGGACCTGAGGAATAAGACCGTCTATTCTCTAATAAGAAAATAACAAAGTAGCAAGCGTGCACAATTTTTCAAGCTAAAGAGCAAGATAAAGGACTTATGCAAAGCGCTTGATACTTTCATTTCCTCAGAGTAATAAGGACAAATGATATTCTAGAGCTTCCAAGGCTTTGGGAACCATGATGAACATTGGCGATGTGTTAAGGTCCTGCCTTTCCAGAAGGAAACGGAAGTGTCACGTGCCACAAAGCCCGCTAAGCCTGAGGTGCAGGATTTTCCAAGTGTCTCTGGGATCCAGTGGGGACTATTAGTCCCATTTTACAGATAAGGAAACTAAGGCCCAATGAAGGTAATTGGTTTGCCCAAAGTCACACATATAAGAAGTTGTGGAGTTGAGTTTTGAGCTCAGTCTGTCTCCAATATCTGTGCTCTCCTGTTTCCGAATAAAATGACTAATGAACGATCTAATGAACGATCCCATTTCAACCTTTTCATCTGGGCTTCGGGAGGACGATTACAGCTCATATGCTAATAACAATGCCCAAGGGGATCTCACACTTCTCCAAATCAGGGACATGGTTCTTTCTGTAGCCAGAAGCTTAGCACAGTCTCCTTGGAGCTGGGCCACGGTAGCCCCAGGGCCTGGCAGGGGAGGCTTCGGTGTGTCTGATATGCGTGGGCTGGGGATGTGGGGAAGGAGTCGTTTTTTTTTAGGCATCTGTGGGCGTGGCCTGTTTCTTTCATGGCCCCCACCCCCTCCCCATCGTCATGGTGCTGTAAAAACACCCCGCCTATGACTCCTTCCACCTTCCATTCCAGGCCTTTGTCGTGATGAGCTCAAGTTCATTGTCTCCTGAAGAGCCCTGGGCTGGTGTCCCCTGCGGGTGGTGACTCACAAAGCCCTGGACCCCTTCCAGGATCACTTTCCTGCCTTTATCTGGAGAGAAAATATCCTCCAGAGGATACTAGGTTACCAGATCGGTCCTGGGCCCATCACACAGGGACCTTTGAGTAATGGAGCAGAGGGAATCTGGGATAGGCGACACAAGTAAACTACACTTCCCAGCCTCCCTTGCAGGTAGGTAGGGCCCCGCGACTGAGCTTCAGTCAGTGAATGGGGCAGGATGAAGGCCTGTCGTTTACACAGTGGCCAGTAAGATCCCCTTGCCTAATCTTCTGCTTCTGCCTACATTCTATCAGAGATCATTTTGTCCCATGGCCATAACCAACTGCAAAGAGACTGGCAAATGTAGTATCCCCAAAGAAAGGGCAACAGATTTTGGTGGATAGTTAGCAGTCCTTCATCACATAATTGTAAGAGAAATGAGCGTGCACTTGCCTTGTTCCTTTTCCCATCCCACCGGTTAAGAGGCAGATGCGATGGCAGGAGCTGGAGCAGCCACTTTGGACCCAGATTGGGAAGCTGCATGTTGAGGTTGGCAGAACTGCCCAGAAGATTTTGTGATGACTTCCCTGGATTTTTGTGTGAGAAATAAATATGATTCTGACTTGGTTAGGCATTGTGCTTTGGGTTTCTGGTTACCACAGCTCAGAATGCCCCTTCACAGCCATACTCCTGCTACTGATGAACTAGGTAGCTGGCAGGAGATCCAGAAGAGAAGTAAGTATGCAGTAATTTGCTCTTCTTCCTCAGGACATGCCTCAGAAATAGAAGGACAATTTCCATCATCAGTATATGATGGGAGTCTCATCCTCAGTGCCTGTTCCTCCTCATGATTTCGCCTAGAGAGTCCAGCAGGCCCTCACCCAGTGGCATTCCCAGCCGTCTGTCCTGGCATCGTGGAGATAAAGCATCACACCGATATCCACCACCCATCCCTAACTCTGATCGTGAGAATAAGAACGCCCAAGACAACAGAACACAGGCTGCAGGGAACCACAGAAAAAGCTTTGTGTGCTTGGAATGGCGAAAGAAATAAAAGGAAGGCACAAAAACCATGAAGAAGGAATAGCACACCAGATTTTTTTTCCCCAAATATTTTTTTATTATACGACCCACACCTGGTATTGATCCCGTCCTATTTAAACGCAAAACAACTCATGCAAAAACCTCATCACACAGCCTCAGCACATGCCAGACATGTGTGTATAGTTAGACTTTGTGATTCTCTGAAGAAAGAAAACGAGCTTAAATATTTTAATTGGACTCACATGTCTCCCGTGGCCCCGAGCATGTGTTTTCAGGATGCTGCTTGATTTAATGGCCGTATCAGGGATGTAGTTCGTTTTCCAGAATACATTGTTCTTTTTTTTTTTTTTCAGCCATTGGTTCTTGCCGGGGTGTTGTTTTTTTCCCCCTCCTGTGTTTTTTCCTCCCTCTTAAGCTAAAGTACTTAAGAATCAGAGATGAGTGCAGAGCTTTAGGCTACTCTAGGTGACTAGAACTTCAAAGACATTTGGTGCCACCCTGCTGCTTCCCAGATGACTGAGTTGGCCCATGGAGGCAGAGGGACCCGCTCGTGCAAGCAGCTGGGAAGGGCAAGCAGTGGCCTCAGCACATATGTTTTGGTTTTCTCAGCCCGTTGAAGAAGAATCTGACTTTTACGTTTATGAGCTCGCGTTGAGTGTTCATTCTACTCCTGCCTTCAAGAGCGCAGAGCACAAAGGCAGACCGTAACTAAGAGGTTGAGGGGTGCATATTACTTCCATCTGTTGGGGTGGTGGGTCTTTCAAACATGGCCTTCGGAATGGATTCTTTGTGTTTATTTCGATTGCGATGAAAAAAAATCTGCCCTAGTTTCAGCCCAGTAGAACCGTACTGTGCCCCTGGCCCATCCCCATGTTGTGATGGCAGGAAGGGGAGAGCAATGTGCAATGGCAGGACCCAGGGCAGGGTTTCCTGCATGCTGGCTGAATGGGGAGTAGTAACCATTTACTTCTGAGTTAGAATTTCGGTTCTCCTGCCCCATGCCTGGGGGAATTTGCATTTTAGGCTGGGGTTCCCCCGGTGGGGTAAAGGGTCTGATTCTTGGTTGGCAAGTTTCAGTGGTCAGGAAATCAGTAGCGGGCAGGGCAGTCTGGGAGTTCTGCAGGACTCTCTGTATCTTCTTACGCCCGTGCTCCCCGTGTCAGCCTGTGAATGAAGGCCCAGGCAAGAGCTTTCTCAAACAAGCCTGGGGAGAACAGCCAGACGAGCCAAGGCTCATGAGCCTCCCTGAGTTGTCAATCCGTCTGCTTTCCTGCATCTTGAATTTTGGGATAGAGCAGTTAGTTACCTCTTCCAGAACTCTCCTCGGTCCTGGCTGGCCTCTGCACAGACCTGTGTCTCTGCTTGGAAATGTTAGCTGCAGTGAAGGAGTGTTGCTGATTCTGGGCAATCCATCCATCCATTAGAAATGCTGCTCGTCCCGTGACCCCAATCCATGGCGACATGGATTGCTTGTGCCTTGGGAGGCATCTGTCCAGCTAAGATGTGACATTTTTGGTCAGTCCTCGAGGGACACCTCTGACCAAGAGCTCTTTCTCTTCGCTAACTTTGTGTGACCCCCCCATCTGCCTGGTTGAAAGAGAAACTCTTTGGAAGGTGCCTGGTTCTCATCTGGACAAAAGAGCTTTGATTTCGGATGAAAGTGGACCTCCCACCCCCGCTGCGTCCTATCAGTCTTGGTGCACCTCATCCACGGCTCCATCCTTGCCCAGTTGGTCCTGAATTTCTAGAGGCCAAACAGAGGGGGCCGGCAGTGGCAGGGGACCCCAGAGAGGGTCCGAGACACCTCGACACTCAGCCAGCATGAGCCAACTGCTCTGTTCTCAGCTTCATTTTTTCTTAATTAGCTCTAATTACTCTGTCATCATAAATGTACTGACATCGAAAGTCTTCAAGTTCCTTTAAGCAGCTGGCAATAATCGGCCTCATTAATCTTGCTGATTCCCATCTTTTGAAGATTGCTGGTTTGCTTTAGAAACGATGCTCTGTTCAGCGTCATTTCCCACCTCCCATTGCATGCCTCCATTCTGCGGTGAAGACGTGGCCAGGCACCTGGGAGTCCCATTAATGCCCCCGGGGACCTTTCGCCTCTTCCCAGGTCTGGGGTGGAGGAAGTCACCTCTCCTGGGAGATGCTGGGAGGTCCCACTGTGAGGTCACACAGGGCGTCACCTAGGTCTGCCTCGGCTCGTCTTGGCTCCCTTGGGCCAAGGTCCCACAGTTACCAATCACTTAAATATGTAATCATGGCCACCCTCCCCTGTGCTGCTCTCCCACTACGTTTTGCAGCTGGGGTTCCAAGCTGTTCCATATCTCCTGACCAAACTTTGTCAATCCTATCCTCTTTTTCAGGTAGTCTTTGGTAGTGGGGCCAGGAGGGGCACCTGACATGCTCAGGTGCCACGGCAGCAAGTTCTGGATAGTGTTTATTGAGAGTCGGCTGAGGCAACATAGAGGAGAGAGTCAGGAATCACCAGTACAGTGGATCCTTGTGTTCATGGCTTTGAACTTCGTAGGTCCGCTTATACATAGATTTTTTTTGGGTAAATCGAGTGCGGTACTGTAAATATAGTTTTCTTCCTTATGATTTCCTTCACATTTTCTTCTCTCTAGCTTTGTTGTAAAAATTTGGTACGTAATGCATATGACATACAAAACGTGTGTTTCTCGACTGTTTCCGTTATCGGTAAGACGTCCAGCCAACTATAGGCTATTAGCTAAGTTTTTGGGGTGTTGAGAGTTTTACGACTCTTGCAGTCGTTGGATTTACGACTGTGCAGGAGGGTTGGTGCCCCAACCCCCGCGTTGTTCAAGGGTCATCTGTATATAAATGAGGTGGGCTAAGGTCAGCCTGGGTGAGTGGTACTGAGCGTCTAGTTCACGGGACAAGTTAAGGCTGGAAACGGGTCTGAGCAAAGATTCTGGGCGCGGGATGGAGTCTGCGTGTATATACGTATGTGCGTATGTATGTGCGTGTGGGTGTGTGCGTGATTCATGCGTGCGCGTGATACGTGCATGTTCGTACAGAGCTGAGAACAGAACCAGGGCTGGGAAAAGTGAAGGAACGTTGGGGCTCCTTTCCTCGACTGGTGCCTGGTGATGCAGAGAGAGTAAAAAAAAGCCAGGGGAATCCTGAGAGCCAGGGCCCTCAGAATAAGTTCCCTGGGGGCTGGGCTGACATTGGACCTTGGTCTTCATGATGCTCAGAGCTCTCCTTCTGGACTTCAAACCAGGCTGAGCTCCCTGCTCTTCTGGGCAGGGCGTTATTTCCCCTCTTCCATCTGATGGTCTAACTCCTGGTCTCAGATCTTTTTTTTTACTGTCTATCTCAAGAGGTTGAGAGACCTTCGTGCAACCTGAGCTCTCGGTGTTCTATCTTGACAGCTCCTGGCGGCCTCCACGCAAATCCCAACAAATGCCTGCACCACCCGGGAATGTCCCTTCCCTCCTCTTCCACACACACATTGGATGACTTCTTTTCGAGTGAGCCAGGCCCCCTTCTCCTGTAAGGCATGAGAGGCTCCTTTCAGTGTCCCCCACCTTCATCCAGGTCAATCACCAAATGGCACTACCAATGGCGGCCAATTGCCATGTGCCGGGGCGTCCTACTTGACAGACGTTTTCTCCCTGAATCCTCCAAGTCCATGGAGGTAGGGACTACTAGTTCCATTTTACAGATGAGCAAATAAAGTCACAAGCACGTTAGACATTTTACCTGAAGGCCAACGAGGTTAAGGGACAGGGACAAGATTCGAATCCAGGTTTGTGTGACTAAATCTCGACCTTTCCGTGATGTCATACCATCTGCCGAGCCAATGGCTAGCTTGGCACCAATATATATCAGGACGTGGGCAACAAATAAGCACAAAGCCTGCCACGCTTTGTACCAGGAGCTGGAGAGTTTGCCAGAAGAAGGGGTGGTCCCTGCCATTGATCACCTGTTACGATGTGAAATTTCTGTTTTCATCAGGAAACAAACAGTTTGGAAACCGGGCTAAGTCCATTCTCAACCCCTAGCCTGTACCCCTTTGGTCATGGGACATCCCTTGCTTGGAATGCTTCCCCCATTTGATCTTTTAAAGGATTAACTATTTTATCCCGAGATAATTATAGATGCACACACAAGTGTAGGAAATGATTTGGACATCTGGTATACCCTTGTCCGCATTCGCCCCAATGGTAACGTCTTGCAAGCTAGAGTACAGTCTCACCACCAGGACCTGGACCTTGACCTTATTCAGTTATTCCCGGCTTTGCACATATTTATGTGTATGTGTGTTTTCTTCCATGCAATTTTATCACGTGTCAGTTCTAGTATCCGTCACCACAGCCAAGAGATAGAGCCATTCCGTCACCCGAAGGATCCCTTGTGTCGTCCTTTTCCAACCACAAGCCTCACCTCCTACCCACTGCCACTTCATTTTAATCTTGATCTTTCATCCAGCCTGGCACTGGCTGTGATGTCTGCTTGAAGTCTGCTGCCTCCAGCTCAGACATCTGCTTCCTGCCTGGGCCCCTGTGCGGCCTTCAGCGCTTGCTGCCTTGGAAGCAATCCTGAGTCTTGGGAGAGAGAGAGAGAGAGAGACAGAGGAGCCTTTGCAGCCAGAAAGCGCAGCCCAAATTCCAGACCCTGTACCTCTTTTACCTGTGTGGCCTTGGGAAAGTGACTCCTACCTCATCGTGCCTCCGTTTCCTTATCAGTGAGATGGGGATAGTTATGCCAATGTCCTGGGGCCATGGAGATCATTCGGTGAGGTAATGCGTATGAAGGTCCAGCCCACTGCTGGCGCGGGGTACGCCCTCTTTCTGTCAGCCCCAGCTGGACTGTGAGACCTTCCAGGCAAGGAAGTGGTTGCCATTTGGGCCCCTCTCTGGGTCTACATCTCCTAGCTCCTGCTCACCGAATGAGCCTTAAGGGCGACAGTCCTTGCTGGAACTGGGGAGATAGATGCCACTTCGCCCCCGTCCATCCTCCCTCCTTGCTAATATGGGGTTCATAAATCAGCGGATCCAGGTTCTGTCTACTCGGGGCAGAAAAACTCTGGGCTGGCAGTGGCGGGTGTGTGTGTGTGTGTGCGCGTGTGCGTGTGTAGTGGGGGGTGTCCCTTCCAGGGCCCGCCCCTTGGAACTGCCTCCCTCCAAAGCCGCCTGCAGGCCCCCACCCCCCCCCCCCCCTGCCTCCTGCCAGCAGCTCATCCCTGCAGCTGACAGAACTGATTACTGCCTGTGAGTGATAATATAATTCAGTTCCCCTCAAGGAGAGATGCTATCAGAGAGGCTTTTTTAAGAGGAAAAAATATATAATATACTGGTTGAAAAGGGCTATCTTTCTTCCTGGAAGAACAGTTATTAATCTCTTCCTAGTACATTTTCATATCATTTTGGACATTTATTTCCAGGCCGTGATATTATAAAACCAGGCGTTTCTGTCAGTTCTGATGCGGGGTAACACGCCGGAACATGAAAAGGCGTAATTACTGCTGTGGCCATTGGAATTGCTAACGAGCTCCTGACATTTTCAAATCGGACCCATTTCTCAGTGATCCAGAAGTGAGCCCCGCAGCTGTGTGGGCTGCATGTTAATGAGGCAGCTTGGGGCTCAGGGGGAGAGGAAGGAGGACGGGTGGGGTGCAGACGCCTTCTAGAATTCCAGCTGAACGCCTGCGATAGGAGCCCGATGGCGGCCCTGACCACCCGAAAGGGAGGAGGCTGGTCCTGTCCTCTTGGGCTTTTATTTTCCAATGGATGGTTTTCAATTCAATAAGTGTTCCCTGAAGACTCACTACGTGTCTCGCCCCGGGCGGCTGGGGGTGGGGCGGGGGCGGGGTGGGGGTGGGGGGACGACTGGCTGGGGGGTGGGGGAGAAGCGATGACTAATGTAGAGTTCTTGCTCCCTGAAATTGGAAGAGAACTGCTCCCTCCGCACCCTCTGGTGCAACCAGGCTTTCTCTCCCTTGTCCTTGAAGTGCCCGGCGCAGCAGCTGGAATTTGCCAGAAATGCATATTCTCGGGCTCCTTGCGCAGACTCCAGAAGGCCGGGACTCTGGGGGTGGGACCCGGCGACCTGTGTGAAGGAGCCCTCCAGGTGATGCTCTCGCACCCTCCAAGTCGAGAGCCCCTGTCGTGGTCTTCCTCTGCTTGTCCTGGGGCTTCGAGGTTAAACCGCAGACCCCGAGCCGGCCTCTCGCAAGGAGCGCTATGAGTGGAAGGGCCTGGAGCGGCGGCTGCCAGGGAGTTGCCTGGGTCCCACACCCCTGCTCTGTAAGCCGTGTCCCCACCGCTGGAAGCTGGCGGGCGGGGGGGGGGGGGCTGGAAGCCTCATGGGTCTCTGTGACTGAATGGAACAGGTGCACGTGAAATCCTGGGCGCAACCCTCTGTCCCGGAGCATCAGAAGGCTGGGAGAGGCAGGAGCTGGTGGAAAGCGAGAGCCGGCAGACGATGGGGCTGGGGCAGCAGGGGACTGAGGACACCTTGGGGGCTTTGCTTGTCTGATCCCCGGCCTGGGCACCCTCCTCGGGCGTCTGTCGGTCTCCCCGTGGTGCCTTCCGCGCGATTTACCGCTGAAGGGGCAGCTGGATTTACCGCTCGCTCCCAGGTGCACGTCCTCAGGGAGCCGGGCAAGAGCTCTGTGGCCCATGATGACCCGGCCTCAAAAGCCATACGGGGTCACCTGCATCCCTGGAGGGTGGAGAGGGGACGGCAGTGGCTCGGATTCTGCGTTAGGGAAAGCGGGAGGAGCGGGAGGCCAGGGTTGCGGAAGAGCTCCCGGGAATGCGGTGGGCGTGGCTGGGCTGGAGCCCACCCGAGAGCGGGGAGGGGCAAGCAGACCGCGCGAGGGAGGTGTTGGGGGGCACGGGGTTACAGGCGCCGTTCAGCCAGAGGTGGAAGGACCGAGGGAAAGACAGAAACTGGCCTAGGAGGGCAGTTTCAGACCTCAAGATTTCCCAGGGGACCCATGACGAGGCTGTGAACGTGCCCTTGGCTGCGGGTGGCGGGAGCGGAAGGAGGAGCCGGAGACTGGGCTCAGGCGCGGGTGGAGAGCTGGGCGGGGGCGGCAGGTCTGCGGGAAGGAGCTCCTGGATGGGAGGAAGGAGGTGGGGAGAGGAAACAATTAGCCAAACTTACTTTTTTAAAAAAATATTTTTAGTAAGATTTATTTATTTATTTGAGAGCGAGAGAGCGCGCGCGCGAGAGAGCGAGCACTGGAGAGAGAGCAGGCGGAGGGACAGAAAGAAAGGCAGAGAATCTCAAGCAGGGTCTCCTCCCAGCTGAGCGCAAGCCCCACACGGGGCTCGATCTCACGACCCTGAGATCATGACCTGAGCCAAATCAGGAGTTGGTGCATGAACAATCAATCTTGTAACACTGAAAAATTAAAAGAAACATATTTGGGGAGAAAAAAAAAAGAGTTGGACCCTTAACCGCCCCAGGCGCCCCGGGGGCAAACTTCCTTAGGCATCTGTTGCCTGTCATTGCCGTGGATTTCCCAGTCTGGGGAACAATGGGCAGCACTGTGTGGGGCCTTGCTTTTCGGACAAAACCAACTGCTCCCGCGTTATATTTTGGAGGGGGAGGGTGCTGACTCTGAGGCCGGGCCCTGCCCCTCTGCCAACCGTGGGTGGGCTTTGGACAGGCCCCGGGGACAACCCTCAGGTCCCTGCCACGCAGGCGCTGGCCTCCTCTCTGGTGACAGTGACAACCTGAGGAAGTGACAGGTGGACAGGAAAGCAAGGGAGGGGGGCTGGGAGAGAATGACCAGGGGTCCTCGTCCCTGGCCAGGGACGCCCTGGGTGAACAGCCAACTAGAAGCGCCCAGAATCCATCCAGAGAGAGCTTCTGGAAACCCCGGTGATGCTATCTTTTTTGTTACATTTTCGGATTTTTGCAAACGTTCAATGGGGGATGTGTGTTAGACGTGCAATGGGAAATGAACACATTTCGTAAGGCAAACAGAGAGAACTTCCGAGGTCGGGGAGGGAGAATGTTCCTCCGAGTGAGAAGCATGAATTACGCCAGCCGATGTTTGGGTCACTGGGGTCGCGGGTGTCTAGCTGGGGAAAGTCTCTGGGGACCACTCTCTTCCCATCTCGCCCGGGGTTTTGTGGCACCAACTCTACGTCCGAGCCTGTGACGAGACACCCGGGGCCTTGGGAGCGTGTTTGGTTCAGCTTGGCTCCTGGGACGGGACACTTTCGGAGTCAAAGCTCGGCTGGTCCCTTGCCGCCTGAGCAGACCTCACAGCCGCAGGACTGACCTCGGGACCAGGATGGTCACAGGAAGCCACGTGGACCGCGTCCCACTCCGGGAACCGCGTCCGTCATGGGGAAGCCCATCCCAGAGCCTGGAGCGACCGCAGAGGTCCCAGTCCCTCTGAGACCCTCGCGATCCCGCCCAAACCTCTGCCCCATTCCCCCCCGCCCCCACCGCACACTGCTCTCTGACCTTCTCTCTGTTCCTCCTACATCCCACCTGCAGGCTTGACCTGCCCGAGACGGACCCACTGTAGCCCGGGGCGGGCGGGTAGGGAGCAGGCCGGGTAAGCATCAGCGATCCTCTTGTATGTTCGCGTCTGAGGGTCCGTCCTCCGTGGAGCATCGGACGCCAGCTCTTGCAGAAGGAGCGGGGTGGGGGGGGAGGGGGGGAGAAGGAGGAGACGGAGTCTTCACATGCCTGCAGCGGGCAGAGGATCGGGTAAAGGGTTTCTGTACGAATCGAGCAAGGAAAGGCCAGGGAGTTAAAAAAGCACGGAGGGGAGGGCATCAGAGGGATGCGACAGCCGCGGTGAGCCTGGGACTGACCACGCGCCAGCACGGCCCCGGCAGTGGTTGGATAGAGTAGCTGGAGGGTTCTAGGGCAGGTGCCATCGGGGACATCCCTCCTGAGGTCTGGGTGGCGTCTTTCTGAGCTCTCTCCTTTAAGGCAGGTGGTCCAGAGAGAAAGAGACGAGCTTCGAGAAGTGGAATCTAAGGGATCCCACGTTGTTGGAACCCCGGGAAGAGGAGGTCGGCGCAGATACCGTGGCGGTCCCAAAGCCAAGCGCGAGCGTGGGAAGGGAGAGCTCTGCTTCCTGCTAGGGGACCACCTCCCACTCAGCGGCGTGAAGCAGAGCCCAGATGTAAAAAATGCAGAGGCAGGGTCACCCGGGAGCGCTTACTCATCAGACAGGGAGCCCGAGGGAGCGGGGGACTCTAGGGAGCCCACGGGGCTTCCAGAGGCATGCCTGCTTTCGGAGGGTGTGGTCCTGCATCAAGGAAAAGATGTCGCAAAGGAGCCAGGAGCCAAATGGGACGTGCTTGCCCCTTCCCTGCACCTGTGCGCCCACTGGGTCCATGTCAGCCCTAACCCGAACCCCCTTTCTCAGAACGGACCAGAGAGAAAGGATCTGCGTGTGTCTGTGTCCCTGTGGTCTGTAGACTGCGGACTCCTTTAGGGTCCCACGGGCCCGGCACATAGTAGGTGCTTAATAGATACCCGTTGAAAGAAATCGCCTATCATTCAAGCTTGCCGTTCTCTTAGTTCTTCTCCACCCAGGAACCTCTCCCCCGCAACCCCCAATTCCTTAAAGCTTCCAGATTAAAGATGGAATCATGAACCTTGGACACGAGCTCCCTGCTGACTCTGATACTGTTCTAATGGGGCGCCCCCTCCCCGCCTCCCCCAGACGCCGGTGCAGAGGTGTGGCCGTCCACATCAGACCCCCAGCTGCTCCTGCTTCATGGTCTGCTTTTGGAACTGGGCCAAACCGTCACGGGGGAGTGCGGTGCGGGGAGCGCGTAATGATTTGCAGGGATTTGGACGCGACACCGAAACCGCGGTCCCTTGGCCAAAAAGCAATGCCCCATGGGCTTTGCAAAGTTGGCCATCTTGCTGCGAAGCAATCAAAGCCAGAGGGCTTCCTTTCCTTAGCGGGTGAGTGCAGGAGAAGACTGCGACGCAGACCGCAGCCCATCCGTCTGGGAGGGTTCGGGACGCACCAGATGTGGTTTTGGGTTGCAGAGGCCGCGCGCTTGGGTGGTACGGCCCGTGGTCCTGACAGCTGCCTCGAATCTGCTCCGATGGCCTTCCTGCTGGGTGCTCTCCCAGAAGCGTCCTCCAGTTGTCGAGCCCTGTGTGCACAGCTCTCCACTAAGCCCTTAACCTCACGCCATCCTCCCAGCAGCCCTGGGTATTATGGGCCCCCCCGGATAGGCGAGGATCACGGGATTCCGCAAAAATTCCCCGGCTTGTGGGATTCCATGCGTCTGTCCCAGAGGCGAGGCTGCCACTCTGTCATGCACGGCTGGGGAGCACCTTCTGATGAGCTGGGAGGGGGGCAGTGAATGGGGGCAGGGTCAGAGGGGCCTGGGTTCAGCCGCCACGGTCGGTCACGGTCACGGTGGCTGGGGAATAAGTGAGGGAGGGCAGGTCCGTTTGGGAGGCAAGCCCTGGCAGATTTCAAGGACGAGGTGAACTCTTGCTGGTGTGGGCCCTTGGCACAGCGCTTGGTGGTGAGGGTTCCAGGCCTTCGGAGCTCAGGGAGGCGCCCCCTGGGGATAGGTCAGCCCAGACCCCAGTAATGCCTTTGGACCTGGGGGACAAGGTGAAAAGAGGCCCCCTCGGGAGTTGCTACTCCTCCCCGTGGGTCAAAGATAAGAAGGTGAGTTTCTTCTTCTCCTTGCCTGCCTTCTGTCGATCTCTCCCTGTCTCTCTCTCCCTTTCCGTCTGTCCATCCATCCATCCTCTTTGTCCACTCATCCCTGGCTGTTCCGGAAGGGATTTAAAGGAGGCACGAACCGCACCGAGCTCTGAGCTTTTCCCAGGCGGGCTTTGGCGAGGGTCATTGGTGAATCCCCAGAGCCGACTGGCTGAGCCCCTGGGGCCTCAGTTTCCTCATCCGTGAGATGGGGAGTGGGACCCCCCGTGTCCCCTCTCCCTCTTCTCCCCCCCCCCCCCCACCAAGGGTCCAGTCGAGCTTGGCTTGTCCTAGGAGTCTAGGAGTCTTTGACTTGGAGCCAGCAACCCTCCGGGAGGCCCTGAGGAGATGCTGATGTTCCTTTCCAACTTGCGAATCTGTTTGGCAGCCTCGGGGGCCGAGGGGAAGCCGGGAGCCAAGGGGCTGCCTTGCGTGTGAGTGATTTGCACAGGGATGATTTGCGAGGGCAGAGCTGAGGGCAGCAGGGCTCGGGTTTCCCCGGGGCCGCTGGCGAACTCCGACATCTGCTATTTTTCACTCCAGTGAGACTGATCTGCCCCAGACAGTCCCCTGCAGACTGTTTTCAGCTGGGCTGGGAGGTGTGGCGGCCGCCTGTGTTTCATGTTGGAGCTCTCTGGGGGCCCCCGGGGCACATGGTAACTGCTTGAGCTAAGACGCCAGCAATCTGACAACGGGGCCCCAAATTCTGAATGATCCCTTCTGAGCAGCCAGATTTTTCTTCCGAGGTGTTACCCTCACTTCAAAGCAATGTCTGCCCTGGATCGGGAGCGGGGCTGCCTTGCTTGGCCTGCCCTTTGGGCACCGAACCACATCACTTTCCGAGTCTTTATTTCAAAGAGTCACACTACAGTGGAGAAAGGTCCCCAGCCAGAAGTCAGGATTGGAGACGCCGATCTATTGCTTCCCATCCACCATGACCTTGGACAAGTCATTGGACTCTCCAGGGCCTTGATTTCCCCATTTGTCACTGACGAGACTTACATCTAAGATCTGATGCTCCCCGTGTGTATAATTTATACTTTCCTCGAGGAAAGCTTTGTTGAAAGCGGTGGGACCCAGCCCCCTGTGGGTATCCGCAGAAGGTAGGAGCATAAAGAAACACAGTAGAGGCAACTATCATCCAGCCCCGGGTCAGAGACAATGTCCTAGTTTTGCAGGACCCAAGAAAAGTCTATCGGACATTGGCTAAAATAGAGTGAGAGGTAGTGAGGGGCCCTGGCCCAGACTGGAGGGCCCAGGGGGGCCGAGGGAGGTAGCCAACAGGCCTAGATCGATGTGGGCCCCTGTGGCACCTCCAGGCTGCGTGAGAAGGTGAAGGTGGTTGAGGGCTGCCCCGTGCTCCCATTAACAGATAGCTTCCACCGGCCAATAGGACTAGGACAAAGCTGAACCCGCATAGGTTGTAATTGAATATTTTCATGTAAGATTCATGTAAGGGAACAATCACAACTGAAAAGTTCTCTCCATATTGCAGGGACCAAAGACAAATGAGAGGAGAAGGGGCGGGAGAAGGAGAAAGTGGAGGGGAGTATGGTAGATTGGGGCCATGTTGACTTAGCTAAGTTGACTTTTATTTCCTGGCATCCCCTTCCCAGCTTAGTCCCAGGACAGCCTGGGCCACAAGGGACGTCCACGTGATATGTGGGAAGTCGACATGGAGCAGTGGCCACATTCTTTGCTCACCCAGCAGGTTGGAGCAGGCCCGGGGCCCTTGTTGGAGCTCCTGTGGGTCGGTCTCGGGCTCGCCTAATGGGCTCTGGCTTCTCTGACTCCTGGGCCAGGTGTGAGAAAGAGCAGCTTCTCCTATAGATAAGCCCCACCGTTGAAGGTGGAGACTCAGAGGGGATGGAAGGCCAGTGTGAGTCCCCACCCATCCTCATGGGTCACGGGATGGTCTTTGCTCATCCTTACTTCCTATCCATCGTCCCTTCTTGACCACCTGCTCTGTGGACTTCAGGCATGAAGACATGCCTTCAGACATGGATGCAACATCCTCTCATGGCCCACACGACTCTCCAGGGCCTCGATTTCCTCATTTGTCGATCCGCTGGCCTTGTGCTCCCACAGGTGCCCAACGTGAGATCCCTACGTGCACATCTCCTCGTGGCTCTTATCCTCTGATCTCTGCTTCTCCTGATGCAGGAAGTGAAGGGGGGGAAAAGTGAGAACATGATGGGAGTGAGAATAACGGTACAAGAAGAGAGTACGGAGCCAGAGGGGATGGTAGCTACGGTCAGGGGAAAGGACTGAGTGCGCCATAAGTGAGGAGCGGGAGCCCTAACCAGCTCTGAAGGCAGAAACGGACTTTGCGCAGCAAGTTGGCAGTGAGTGGCTAGTTTTGCTGGGAATGAAAAATGGAGATTGCTCTGGATCCGAGACTGCTTTGCTTTGGCTGAGACTCATCCCTTGGGCTAAGACCTGTTTCTTCTGGGAACTCGATTTCCTCCCCCATCTCCCCAGCCTGCAGCTCTCAACCCTGGCTGTACACTAGAATAGCCTGGGAACTTTCAGAAATGCTGATGCCCAGGCACATGCCAGGACCATTAAATCAGGGTCTCTGGAGTATGGTCCAGGTGCTGGGTTTGGGAAGACACTTCCCAGGTGATTGTATTACAGCAGACACACCCTAAGGTGGTTCCCAGCGAGCCACGGCCTTGTATAATCTCCTCCCTAGGGTGCAGGGGAAGCTCGTGACTTGTTCTTAACCAATAGCACGTGGCAAAAATAATGGGATGTCATTCTCTTGATTAGGTAATGTTGTAGGGCCAATATGGGGGGGGCGGCTTGGGGATAAACATCCCAGGCCCTATCCTTCTGAAGGACAATTCTGAGGGCATTTTGGATGTTTCTCAGAGGTCCAATGTCTGGACAGAGTCTGTCTGGATGGTGCGGAATGTTTTTGGCTGTGCGGGAAAGTGTGATATTGGCTGGGTTTCGTCTCCGACTTCTCTGAGAGACAGCAGACCCCATGTTAACTGTTATCCTCTATATAATGGTGACCTTGCTAACTCAACCTTTATCAGTTTGTCCTTCCTTCTCGCCTCCTTCTGCCCACCGCCTTTTTCTTGCTTCTTGGGATCACCTTCCGAGTAAGCTCCCTGCATCCAACTCCTTGTCTCAGGCTCTGCTTTTGTGGCGATCCAGGCTAACCTGATGTCTTCTAGAGTCCCCATGCATAAAGGCAAATGTGGCAAGTAGGGCCTTGGAGCCATTTTCATGCAATAAGGCCTCCGCATGAATCATTCCATCCAGACGAGGATGGGGGAGCAGTGTCCAGGATGGTGCCCCCATGGGGGCAATAAAGAGAAGTGGAATAAGGCCATCCAAGAGTATACAGAGGGGCAGCAGGGGAAATGTGGGAGCCACATACCTGATGGGGTCCTGCCCTGCTGTGAAGTTGATGGCCCTTCCAACCTTTCTTCCTTAGATTCTCAACCTCCTCATTCTGAAAGTGTCATCTCACTTTGGCCCCTCTTAGGCTCTGCAGTCACTGCCGTGAGATCTGGGCTAAGTGGCCAACACCACTGAGTTGGAGCCTCGGGTCTTGGGGACATCCTTGGAGCGTGGTCCTGCCTGGGGATGAATGTGTTGTGGGCGAGGAAGGCTAGTCTTGGTGTCAGAAAATAACTCTTGGTGCCAACTTTGCTATGAAATGGCTGTGTGCTTTTGGACAATACACTTTATACCTCTTGGATTTCAGTTTCCTCGTCCAAACAAAGGGAATGATGCATATCCCACACAGTGATTTTGAGGCCTTAGTGACCAAATGGGCAACACGTGCTATGAAAACATTCATTCGAAGACGGGAGGGCATAGCATCGTATCATAGACCAACTTCCCTGCACCTCATCTCTTGGACTATTTTTATCAACCTTCCAAGCAAAGCCAGATGAGAAGTTAATTTTAAAAAGAAAGCCACATGAAACCTAAGGGAGATTACCAGCCATTAAATTCCCAGGCTAAGCTTGGTCTGTGGCATACGTTTCACACTATAAAAGTAAGATAAGCCCGGGATGGAAAATTAGGGACATAAAGAAAAGAAAAAAAAAAAGTCCACATTCACAATGCCAGACCCTAACACACTCTTAAAATTTTTATGTCTTTTTCCCCCCTGTGTTCATGTTTAAATGGTCGCAATTCTAATTTAGATGCTGTATTTATGTATTTTGTTTTTTTTTCACTTAATGTCGTCATAATAGTCTTCTGTGTCTCCTCGTCATCTTCTTTAGGCCTGCAAGACAGTGTGCTGGGCGCTGGGAATCCCAAAGAGAACAGGAGAGCTCCAGTCCTCATGGAACTTTCTGGCAGGGGGAGAATTGCACACATTTATAGTATAGCGTCCTTGTGAGAACTTGCATTTACTAGGTTTTCCCATCACCCTTGATACAGTCATAAAGCCGTATTCCACATAATGCTTTGGACCATATTCTACGCTTGCTTGTTTCCCGTTATATTTGCTGGCCCCGGAGCCATCTTCGTTGTCCTTCTCAAACTCTCTGGTCTCCACAAATCTCCCATGCTAAGGCGTGAAGTAGTCATTTTCCATATTCCTGTTTTTTTTTTTTTCTTTGTGTCATCCCAGGCCCTTTAAAAAAATGTATTCCGCATTACTTTGACACTTGTGTCTTTTGGCTTCTTTTCTTTCGCCGTTAATCCATCTCTACTTTATAACTCTGCTGCATAATAGCAACGTTTTATAACGATTATTAGATAACGCTGTGAAGAATAGCACAGTAGAGCTGTACCGTGACATACTTAATCCCCTATGGTTGGGCACTTAGGTTGTGCCTCTTTGTCTCCCTGACATAACGTGCAGACGAGCATCTTTCATGCACACAGGTTCTAGCTCTTTCCATTTGACCTTCACACGGAAAACATCTTGCCTGTGACCTCCTTGAGGCTAAATCCAATGGACCCCCATCCCTCTTTGTCTTTGATTGATCAGCCCCACGGGGTAACTTCTTCCCAAAATGCTTTTCCTATTTTTGCGACACATTCTCTCCTGGTTCTGCTTGGGCTTTCCATGTATGCCTCCCAGGCAACTCCTTAGCCTTGGTGCCCCCACATTTCCATCCCATCCCCCTGTCTCTGTGCATGCTTGTCTCGGGCACCCCTGTCCTTTTCTGGGCCTTGACCTGCAGACTTCTAAAGATGATATTGTCTGAATCATACTTATTTTAGGACCTAATCCTTAATGAGTTTGACTTAAGCTGACACTGTTCTAAGCACTGCGCTCATGTCACTTAACTGATCAGACTCCCTTGACAGCAGGTACTGTTAGGTCATTGCCCATTAGCTGTCCCCCCCGAATGTCCCACATTCATCAGGTTCTGTCAGTTCTGTGTCTTGATGTCTCCTGAGTTCTCTTTCCCTCCATCCCCTCGCCCATCTCCAGTATGGCCCTCGGCATCCCTTTTTGGCAATTGTAGAGCCCTTGTAACATCCCCTTGCTGCAAGGTCTTACCTTCTGTATGTCTTCTCGATGCACTGAGAGATCTTCCTAAAATGAAACTCTGGTATATCTGTCCAGCTCGGAGTGAAGTCTGAGATGAAGGCACTTCCCCTTGTCTTTGACCTCTTGTCCTGGACGCAGCTGCGTGCTGCCCTCCCCCACGAATGCATTGCCTGTTTCCTCTCAGTTGTGCCATTGTCTACCAGCCAGCCTTCTAGGCTTACCTGTAAAAAAGGTGGGTGCTCCCATCCAGAGGATCTGTGACCCCTCTCCCCCATGCCAACTCCTTCCCTTGCTGGCCGAGCGCCTGGCGTGAATTCTGATCATGCCTGGAGAACATCACTCCTCTCTTCGTCTTTACTCGACTGCTCTGCAGTGATCCACACTTGCTTGAGATTAAAATCATCTTACTGCCCCTACGAGGCAATGAGTCTGGTTTCAAGGAGATGCTTCACGCATCTTGCAGGAAGGACGAGAGGGGCTGGTTTGTACACAGCCAGCTGAAGCTCATCCAGCCCTTGGATGGAGAGTCCAAGTCTGGGCCAAGGCACACACAGTCTATTAGCATGCCCCAGGACCTTTTCACAGGGCTTGGGGGCCTAGCAGTGGAGGTGGCCAGGGACTTGGCTAGCTACGAAATTACATTTCAGGAAAAGACAGGCCCAGAGAACAAGCTGGCCAGTTCTCGGGCCTCACAAGAAAATTCTGGGGAGTAGAAGGACTTCACAAAAGCATTCTCGGGTGTTATTAAAGCAGCAGCATGTTCCTTTGCAAGCAGAAAAGACAACCACTGTTCCCTGGTGTTTGCTCAGAGGCTGGATGACCTTGGAATTTTGTTCCATTTGGTGGACAGCTTGTGATGACAGTGTCGTGGCGATTGAGCCGGCGCAGGCCGGTTGTAAATCACAGGGTAGGGCCATCCCAGGAGGGGTGGGGAGGGAGGAAAGAGTTTTAAATTTCCACCAAGAAAGAGTCAGTAAATGTTTTCCAGAAACTTCAGGTTCCAAGAAGCGTGACCACGTGGTTCCCCCCGCAGTTGACTGAGGAAGGCCAGAAACCAAGGGAACCCAACAAAACCAGCCTTTGATATTTCAGGAAGAACTTTTTCATAAGGACCGACAAAACTTCAACACGCTCAAATCTTCCAATCCTTGGACCATTCCAGTAATTTGTCTTAGAGAAGTAATTAGAAAAGAACACCCAAGATTTATCCACAAACATGCTTGACATAAGGTTTTTATAACAGCAAAAATAAAAACGAAATACACAACCATAACACATACGCGCGTGATGAAAACAGCTTAAACGTCCAATTATGGGGATTAACTTAATTTAGGGCCATTCTTGTTGGACTCCGTTCAATCATTTAAAAGGCATATTTTCCAGGAAACACGAGAGACCCAGGAAAATGCTCGCACTACAGTATTAATCAGATAAAGCAAATATATGTGATCGGGAAAAAACATTGAAAGAGAATATCCCCAAATAGTAATAATCTCTCTGAGGAGCGGGATTATGGGTGATTTTTGCATAATTCTTTGTACTTTTATGTATGTTCAAATATTTTCAACACCATATGCTGATGTTATAATCTTTAAAAAAGACGTTTAGAAAGATATTAAAAACCTTAACAGGGTCTGCCTTTTCTTGGCGTGGGGCTAGGAGAACAGACGTTCCCCGTTAGTCAGATATGTGTTCTGATCCTATTGGGAATGAAGAACAAGGTCAAGGGAACAAGGAGGCCGGAGCGAATACTCCCACAAGAAGCTTGAGATGTTACGTTATTTCGATGGTTGAAATGGAATCGGGGCTTTGGATGTCCCAGCGCCCAGGTCGGAGCTTTCCCAAAGGACCAAAGGGGATTTCTGTCTGCCCACCCTCATGCCCGTACCTGCTATCGTTGTAGGTTGGTTGGATGGCCCCACCCCAGCCAGAAATCTGGAACCACCTTTGACTAATTTTCTGCCCCACTCAATGGATCTCCAACTGGAACGTGTAAATTTTCTGAATAAATGTCTTCTGCATCTCCATTACCCTATTTCGGGAGCCCCCCCTCGTCTCCTGACCAGGCTATTAAAAGGATTCCTAGCTTGCCCTCCTTTCAATTTGATTCTATGACTACAGAGAGACTGTTCCTTTGGAAATGCAAATCCGCTTCTGCTGTGCCCTTGCCTAAATCCCCTCCTTAGCTCTTCATTGTGTTCAAGGTAAAATCCAGACTCTGAGTTTACAAAGCCTTTCTTGCTCTGACCCCACCTTAATTTCACAGCCGTGTCTCTCCATGCTCTGCTTCCTGCCCTTTGCTCCCTCCACCCTCAGCCTGCTAACCAATCCCTAAAGGTGCCAGGTCCTCTCTTTGGTGGATGCCCATTCGCTCTACGCCATCACCCTCCTCCTCTTCTCCACTTGGGAAATCCGCCTTTTCATCCCCGTGGAGTCCGTTCACTGTCATCTCCCAGTAGGGAGAACAGAGTTCTCCCTTCTCTGAGTTTTCTTAGAATTTCATAACCCTCTCTTCTAGTGTAACACATCGCCTTGGGCGGGAGCACTTGGATCGCCTCCATTAGGGCATAAACTTCTTGAGACGATGGCTGGCTCATTTTTGTCTTCCACAGTCCCCAGCATGGGGCCTGGCCTGTGGTGGGCGCTTATAGTGTTTGTTGAGTGTCCGAATAAAGTCAAGGAGAGCAAGGTCGTGCCCCCATCACAAAGAAGAATCTTCTAAGATTATATTGAATTTCCAGCACCAACTCAGATCAGCCGTTAGTGGTTCCTTTCCATGCTTTGTTTTGGAGGAGCTTTAGGGTGCTTCCCAGATAAGGGATAAGATGTTTCAGTGATGTCGGGATATTTTGGTTATTTCTTGCAGACTTCAAACAGTGATAATTATTTACTTTGCTCATGGATTTGAAATGCGAGCAGGACTTGATGGAGACAGCTACGTCCGCTTCATGTGGCATGAGCTGGGTGGATGGACTGGGTGCAGCAGCTGGAGAGTTCACTTCCAAGATGGTGGATGGTGCACTCACATGGCTGGAAAGCTAGTACCGGCTGCCAGCTGGAGTTCTGGTGCTGCTGTTGGCCGGGGCCTCAGTTCTTCTCCACATGGGCATCTCCGTGGGATTTCTTGTGCTTTCTCACAAGGTGATGGCTGGGTTCCAAGAGTGTTTGAAGAGACCTGGGCAGAAGCCACTTCTGCTATATTTACTGATCAAACAAGTCGCTAAGGGCAGATCCAAAGGGAGAGGATTAGACCCCTCCTCTCAATTGGAAGAGTAGCAAGAAATTTGTCTTGGCTTAAAAAAGATGGAGATAGCCTGGCCTATTTTCCAATTTATTCTAACCTCTAGAAGTAATTCCACAGGAGGAGAGCATGGATGTCTTGGAATTGTCAAAATATTAAAGCCCTAGCATCAAATTGCTGGATCTGGGAATTGAATGAGCTTCCTGGGAAGGTAGACTGCTCCCCACCAGGGGAGGAATTCAAACGTGGACCGGCAACCACTTTGTAGAGATGTTGTAGGGAGCAAGCTTCCAAGGAGGAATGGGATTGGAATGAAGTGAAGAAAATATATTTCTTATATCTGTCAGTTCACTGGGATCAGCTACGGTCATGCCATTAGCCTGGTGTTCCCAGCTCCAATCATCGGGCTCTATGGTTAAGCAGACTGCATGATGATGGTGTTGGTGATGATGGCAGTGATGATGGCAGTGATGATGGTGGTGATGATGTTGGTGATGATTATGGTGGTGGCGATGATGGTGGTGATGATGGTGGTTGGGATGATGGCGGTGATGACGGTGGTGATGATGATAGCGATGATGGTGGCGATGATGGCGGTGATGATGGTGGTTGGGATGATGGCGGTGATGATGGCAGTGATGATGGCGGTGATGACAGTGGTGATGATGATAGCGATGATGGTGGTGATGATGGTG
>CM052805.1:25083091-25174591 GCA_028533885.1 Nasua narica | reverse complement strand
GAGATCTGCCCGAGGTCTAGTGAATGGCGGGGGAAACTTCAGCTTGGGCTTTCTAGTCCAGTATGGGTAGTTTGAGATGGAGTGGCCTTAGGAACCTCAGCCTGTGCCAGGACCCTCTGAAAGCTGCCCACCCAGCCCTCTAACTTGCCAACAGTGTGCCTTGCGAATATCCACAACTTCCATGCTTGATTGGTTATCGTCACCATGGGCCGTATTTGAGGGTGTAGCCAAGGGGCCACGGGAGCAGGGAAAAAGCCACAAACCACAATGTCGCCATGAACACATCACTGCTGGCCATTGATCTGGGCCATTTACACCCCTTTCAGGGGCCTCTCTTAGACCACTTAATAATCTCAAGGTGGAGCAACCTCAAGATGGTCTTGTCCGAGGATGTTCCCATCCGAGCCGGAGGTGGGGATGCCCAGCCCGTCCTGGGGAGAGGGCCACAGCCTCTCAGCCAGTCGGCATAACAAACTGGTGGGCTCCCATTCTCTGAGATGAGCAGCGACGTCTCAGTCTGGGCTTGGGGGACGTTGATAAGGAGACTTTCCATGGCAACACGGAAGCGTGATGCTGGTTTGTGAATTTCAGCATTGGGGGGAACCAGACACTGCAGGCGCACTTAACGAGCCCGGCAGCCACTGCGAGCTTCGTGGCCGTAAGTCCTGAAGGGTTTCTGCTCCCCCTAGGATGGGTTCCTAGAAAAGTCCCCTTTTTGAGTCCAATTTGGAACCCCCAGTGGGAGGGTGTGGCTGTCGGGAAGATCCTGTGATACACAGAGCAATAACATAACTTCTGGCAACTGTGATGGCGTATTGGACTTGGCCGTGACCTCGTTTGTATCATTACGGCAACGTGGTTGTCAAGACTGGAGGCTGTGATGCCTGTGACTCACATCGATCATAAATAATATTGAGCCATTTGGAAGCCACTGTGTTGTTGGGACATACAGTCACGTCAATGTCAAGTTCATAGTGACTGTGATTTGTCACGTCCTCATGCCGGGGGTGCTCTTTGCTGTTCTAGTCTGTGTTGGCGGTGTTAAGGCGATCACCCCAATTCCGAATAATTCAACCTGGTGCTTCTCAGGCCTTAAGATACATTGCAACCCCTCGGGGGTCTTGTGAAACTGTAGGTTCTGATCCCACAGATCTGGGGTGGGCTGGAGAGTCTGCATGTCTAACAATCTCCCAGTAGAGCCAATGCTGCTGGTTCTGTGGACGACACTCTGAGCAGTAAGACTCGCTAGACCAGCGGTACCCAATGGAACCTTCCATTTCTGCACCATTCAATATGGCAGCCACCCAGTCGCATGTGGCCACTGAGCCCTTGATATGTTACTGGTGTGACTGAGGAATTGACTTCCAGGTTTTATTTAATTTTCACTCGTTTAAATGTGAATAGCCACACAATATCAGTGGCTTTCAGGTTGGACGGCATAGCTCTAGCCTATATGGTTGCGTGCATCCGAATTCCCGACGCTGGGCTCCACCCTGAGGAGGTCTGGATCGGAGCCTGAGGATCTGCCCCTCTAACAGGTTTCCAGGTGATGCTGATGCTCTGGGCACTCTGGGAACCATGCCACCTGGTACTCTCTCATCTCTGAACATGCCTGCTTCTGGTGGGACCAAAAGCTATAAGGTATGTCAAGTGAGAGTTGATTCAAACTCACCCCTAATGCTGTGCAAGCCGGAGTCTCTCGAGGGATATGTTGTGGGAGGTTTAGGTGGGAGCGTTGTTTTGAATCAAACCATTGTTTTGATCCCGAATTAAGGCTGCCCTCGATAAACTCAAAGGTGCCTCGCTGGAAGGGACCTTAGAGACGATCTGATTTATCTTCCTAGTTTACAGATGGGGAAACTGAGGCCCAGCCAAGTGTAGCTGACTGTGGATTCAGCATAGGACCCAGGTGGGTGCTTCTCCTCCACATTGCCTCAGCGCCCGAGCTGGGGTAGGAGAGTGGCTGAGACATGGATGTTGAGGATGTCACTTGCAGAGAAGGAGAACCTCTGCAGGGGTGAGGCAGGGCCCTTCACGCTCAGTTCTTCAGCCCCAAACAGGAGGCAGCTCTGGATGTGACCTCTGGGTCCGGTAGTCCTCGCCCAGAGGCTACAGCACTGTGATTTTTTTTTTCTCCTCCTTTCCTATCCCGCTGGGAGATTTGGTTGCTGGGCAATTTAGCAGCTCTGGTTAAAAAAGAAAAAAGGAGAAGAGAATGGGAGAAGATTGAAATCACTGGTGGCAATGCAATTTTGAGGACCTTACGTGCATATTTCAATAATCTATGGTGCTGTGTTCCGAGTGCCGAACACGTGCGGACAGATAGACCACGGTGACATAAAATTGCTGCCATTTATCAAACTCCCGCTGAGAGCCAGACACAGGATCAAGTCCTTTATATTCCCGATCTCATTAAAACTTCACAAAAAGCCTACGAGGTAGATGTTATTGTTATCATTTTTTAGATGGGGAGACGAAGGTCTGGGGTGATTAAATAACCAATCTGGGTCACGCAGCTGGTACGTGGAAAGATGGGAACTCGAGTACAGTGTGCCCAATGCTAAATTCTGGAGCTTTTTCGTTGTGCCTTGAGGTCCCCAACCCCACATCCCCGGGGCTGGCGCTTCTACGCGGTTTTGTCCCCCATGTGCTCACCCTGTCTGCCCCAATCCTGTGTAGCACCCAAGAATGAAGACAAGACCCCTGAAGAATGAACTTCAACCTGTCCCCGAGCCAGGTGTATAAGCCAGAATGATTCTAGTTATAAATTATAGCAACCGAAATTAAAAGAAAAAAGGCACGGTCCTGGCTCGTGTCCCAGGGAAGTTCCAGGGAGCTGAACATGGTCTTCAGGTATGGTTGGATCCAGGGTTTTAGTCCACGCATTACCGAGAGCCTCTCTCTTTTCATTTCCTGGTTCTTTTTCCCCAGGTGGGTTTCATTCTCAGGCAGGCTCTCCCCATGTGCTGGCATCTCACAACTAGAGATTTACATGGTCCTTAAAGCTGGGGAATCCTCAGGAAAAGAAAGTTTCCTGGACTCACAACTGCAGTGAAAGTCCCAAGGATGATTCCCATTGGTTCAGCTCAGGTCATGTGGCCCCGCCCCCACCAATGGCTGCAGCCAGGGGCTTGGAGGCCTCTGCTTATGCAAACCCGAGCCTCATAACTACTCCTGTAGATGGGGCTGGGTTCTGACCCATCTGAGTGTTTCTTTATAAGTAGGATATATTCTATTGCAAGTAGGATGTATTAAAAACCCGTCTGCCCCTACTACTACTGTCTGCTAACCTGGTTTACACAGTGAATTGAAGGCAAGTTGCCGGCCAATCAGAAGGCCCGGAATTAGGCTACTGTCGGTGTCGTGACAATTCTGGGTGGCTTTTCCACCATGAGCTCCCTGTTTAACCTCCTACCTGCATTATCCATCCTCTGGATGCCGATACCTGCCTCACGACATGGGGTCTGAGCTCGTCCCACCCCACAGAGCCGATCACCTGGGTGTGTGTCTTAACCTCCCTGCTCCTTGAGCTGTCCTTTCACCCTATAGCCCTCCCAAGACTCCACTGTCCCCTATGAGAACACCTCATTATGCAAACATTATCCAAGAGATGTTCCCTGAAGGAACCTGGCCTTCCCGTGTCAGGGTACCTGCCGGGGGTGGCGGGGGGTGGGGGGGTGGTTGGGGGGGGATCTCTGGTTGACCAGATCTCCGTATTGCTCAGCAGGAACAAGTGGCTATTTCGACCGGGAAGATCTAGATTTCGGCAGCCCATTTCTTTGTTCATTCATTCATTCATTTTCCCAAGCGCTGATTATCTGCAAGCCCTACCAGCCTGCCAGATGGCATGTCCCCACGGGGGACAAGGCAGGACGTCATGAGGATCTTTTCGGTCCTAGCTCCTGGGAGGCTCCACTACTGGGACCAGCCTCTGTGATGAATTTCCCGAACACAGTACCTCTCCTAGTCTCCTGTTTCTCTTGCTCTCCTCTGATCAGCATGGCGTCACTCCCACGTGCCCTGACGCCAAATCGCCCCGATTTAGGGCCGGGATGATTAGCACCCACGGGGGATACAAAACAGTGGGGGTAAGGACTCGTCTAGGGGATGACTGGCTGACCGGCATAGCCAACGCCTGATCTGGCAACTTCCTTGGGAAGAAAAAAATGGTACAAGAGAGATGTCAAGTGAGTCAGGATAGGCTGCTTGTTGGGAAAAGGTGGCTTGGGAACATTAAAAAAATATATTTTATTTATTTATTTGAGAGAGAGAGAGAGAGAGAAAGAGGGAGAGGAAGAAGCAGGTTCCCTACCGAGCAGGGAGCCCGATGCGGGGCTCGATCCCGGGACCCTGAGATCATGACCAGAGCCAAAGGCAGATGTTTAACCAACTGAACCACCCAGGCGCCCCTACTTGTGAATCTTAAAAATACGTATATTCTGTGCGTCTAAGCATCTTCACTAAAAGGAATAGCGAACAAATCACCCACCTAACACTTTGCCTCTTCACCCAGACGTGGTGTGAAATCGCTTCCTTTACACACGTGCCATCGTCTTGGTCTTTGTTCTCACACATCACCTCGTGCAGAAGGCGTGAGCCGCCAGGAAGGGGCGAAGGGAGGATTGGAACTCAGGTCTCCCTGACGCCCCCCACCCCGGGCAAAGGTAGCATTTTTGTAAACACAGTAGTGGCAGAAACCCTTAAAGGTCCCGGGACAAGAAGGGAGCTGGAGACTCAGTGGCAGGGCGTGACGCGTGATAGAGGCCAGGTGAGACGGGACCCACGCGAGGTCGCTCCAGTGGCTCAGGTCTGCATGGAGGCAAGCGACAGCACCGAGGTCTGGACTCAGAGGGGTGGAAAGTTTGCCTGGAAAGGGAGTGCTGGGTCAGAAGCGGCGTCTATGAGAGGTAATTTGGACAACGGGGTGCAAGACAGTATTTCAAGGGGCGCCTGGGTGGCTCAGTCAGTTAAGCGTCTGCCTTCAGCTCAGGTCATGATCTCCGGGTCCTGGGATCGAGTCCTGCCTCGGGCTCCCTGCTTTGCGGGGAGCCTGCTTCTCCCTCGGCCTGCTGCTCGCCTTGCTTGTGCATGGTCTCTCTCTGTCTCTCTGTCAAATAAATAAATAAAATCTAAAAAAAAAAAAAAAGACAGCATTTCAAGAAGGGAGGGGTTAGGGAGGACAGGTAAGGGAAAGCTACCGTGCGCTGCCTTGAATCTCAGATGAATCCGGACCTTACAGCTGCTGGGAAAGTGGCTTTGACCTCAGCCTCTCTCTTCCCTGTCCCTGTCTGCCCTCCAGGACAGCCCTGGAGGCCCTGGCAGGCCTCGAGCCTTTCCTTCTCTCCTTCTCCCACCAACAAAGGGGCCATGGTAGCTGGGTCACATGGCAAGGGGCTTTTGGAGAACAGGGAAAAGTCCTTACGGGCCTGGCTACCACTAATGCACAAGTATTTATGAGCTGTTAGCGTTAAGATCATAAGGTTCCCATATTGTGCCCCCCCCCTTTTTTTAAAGCCGGTAACTTAAGAAAATGTTTTCTCCATAAGAGAAACTTCAAAGATCCCGGAGAACAACGCACTAAAAATTATGGAGAGGAGGCATCGCACACATCTTGAATATTGGCACAAAAGCCAGGAGGGCCTCTTCACAGCTCTTTGTTTTTCTTCCCTGCTCACCATCAAACGCGGGACCGAAGCTGTTAGGCATTTAGCTGCGGCCATCTGCGGGACAAGCTCGCCAACCAGAGTCTTTTTCATCCAGAGGGGAAGGCTAGCAGAGGCAGAAAGTATTGAAAACATCTCTGCCCTTAAAAAATTTTTTTTTTTTTTTTTTAAATCTCCTTGTGGTTGCTGAGGGGCCAGGTGGCCTCACGGTCCTCTGCGTGGAGCCCAGGGGTGTTACTCAAGGTTGTTCCTGCAGAGAGACAGAAAGTAGACAACCTGAGCGACTGGACCTGTGCGACTGGACCCAACCAGTGGGTTGGCCAAGTGATTTAAACTTGGGGGTCCTTCGGTCTAATCACCTATTAATTGGGATCGTGATATCTGTCCGGGCTGTTCTCAGAGTGCTGTTGAAAAGGTCAAAGGGGCCGAGATTTGCCAGAGTCCACGGATGTTCAACAAATACTCTGATCCAGCCCCCACCCCTGCCTGACAGAGCCAGACGGTCTCAGTGGACCTCATCATGTAGCCAGCTGTGAGTGGCCTTGGATGTGGCATCCATGGGCAAGCTTTATCGTGATAGTTCTGGAACTATCACGGGGAGGTTCCACTGTGTTGTGCGTTTTGGAGAAGACTGCGCACCTTCCTGGCGGGAGACCGTGGTTATTTTGGAACCTGGCGGGTTGGTAATCTCTGGGTGAGAAGGAAGGGGTGAGACTCAGGCCTGGAAAACCCTCTGCGGACAGAATGCATTATTCGGGGATTACGATGGGGCCAATATCGAGGACCGGCCCCCGGCAAAATTGTGAAAATTATAAAGCGTGTTATTGGGCTCTTGGCCTCCTCTTTCTGTGCTCACATCTTCTCTTTTCCGCCACGGCTTTCCGGAAACACCTTGATGCCGGCCATCTATATTTGAAAGAGAATCGAGCTTCATGTATCTTCTGCCTCCAACGGATTTGCGTTTAAAACTCAATGCTCGTTATAGGAGGAAAGGCTCAATTATCCATTAGAAAGATTCATCAAGAGAGTTTGGGCCAAGGATTCTCTGATATTTTGCCCCATAGCTTCCCTTCTCTGTTTCCTAAATGGAAAATGGGCCCAGCCTAGCATCTCTTAAGAATCCCGGGGCTTGATCCCCAAAGCCCTTTTAAAGACCTGTCTCTGCTCTTCGTTTTAAGGAAGAAGCAATAGTCGATAATTCCAATCTCTAAGTGAATGTTTTGAGACCTATTTATGTGACCCATTGGCCTCTGAACATGAAAATCATGGCATCCCAGGATGTCAGCCCCTAGATGGTTGAAGAGAGGAGAGAAAAAGGTGTAATTAGTTCACGCGTAATTATTCCTCCGAGGAAGTTGGAGCGTGGACCTTGTTGAAACACCCAGTTCATTTGGAATAACCCACATTTACTGAGGACTTGACGGCATGCCATGCCCTGGGCCAAGTGATCTGCATTCAAGTTTATACTTAACTCTCATATCTACTCTTGGAAGTGGGTACTCCTATCAGATTTATTTTTCCGAGGAAGAAACGAAGGGTTAGAGAGCTTAGAACTTGCCCAAGTCCTGGGTAAGTCAGGTAAGAAGTCAGAGATGATAAGAAATCCTAGGTGAGGCACTGTCTGTGTGTCTGTCCAATCTGATGCTAACGACCCCTCCCTTGCTTAGCCAGCAGTGGATTTCTCCTCTAGCTTTGCTCATGTGCCAGCGGCTTTAGTCAAGTTTGGCTGTGAGTACGAGAAAGTCAACTATCGTGGCTTAACGGAGACGAGAGTTTATTTTCCCACGTAATCGGGACCTCACACAGCAATCCGGGGCTCGTTCGGGTCTATCGTTCGGCGCCATCGTCCCTAGCACGCCTTTTCCATCCTCCTGGTGACAATGTGGACCACGGCGTGGACTGCACTATTTGCACCTGCATTCCAGGTGCAGAGAGAAGGAGGAAGGGGGTTCATTCGTGGTGGGCTTCATCCTTTGAACCTGGAGGAGCCGGTTTCCCTAGAAAATTTCTGTTTCTATCTCCTCGTCCAAAATGATGTCACAGCGTGATTCCTAGCTGAAATGGAGACTCATGCAGACTGTTCTAGCTTTCTTGCCTCTGACATAGAAGAAGGCAAGAAACACAGGGCTGGGAAGAGCGAGGGGAAGCCAGTCAATGGTTGGTGCTCAGCTTACATCCTGACTGCATTGCTCCAAAATTTACTGGTGGGCACTACCGGAGCAGAGCCAAGGTTTTCCCAACGGGGAGAATTTCTTGAAGTTAACATGCTATGTTGACTCAGCTCCCGCTTTCCTTGGTCCCTTCCGGGTGGCAGCTTGTGTGCCCCTTCTTGTACGCCCAGCGCTGTGGTTGCCCTGAATCAACCCCAGAGCATCGGAGGGTGGAGTCTCGCATTGTTCTTGTGGAGCCTGGAGTTTCACGTAGTCTTTCCTCTTTTCCGCTCCCCGTCAGTTCGGCTAGAACCACTGCCTCGAATTCCGGCTCTCTGGCCCTGAGCCCCCAACTTGTTTGGTCGGGGATCATCCCCGGGGGTTTGCCGCTGTCGTAGTCACTCCACAAAGGTGGGACGGACCCCTCTGCGCTCCCCAAATGTGGCTCAGATGGTGAGACTGATGATTCCGTAGGTGCGCTTATCGCTGACATAAGGAGGCTTTCTGGGGAGAGCAGGCTGGGAGGCAAGATGTTTTGGCAATGGCAGGAGAGAAGAATGGCTTGGAGCTTCATGATGGTGTCCTAGTCAGCTCGGGCGGGCATACCTTGGTACGGGCCACCCTAAACCGGGTGGCTTAAGCAACAGAAATTTCTTCGCACCGTTCCGGAGGCTGGAAAGTCCAAGATCAGGGTGCCAGCATAGTCGATTTCGCATGAGGGCTCTCAGCTCGTGGGCGGCCCACCATTTTCCACCACCTCCCATGGGAGAGATAGACTGAGCTCTGGAGTTCTCTGGATCCCATCATGAGGGCTCACCTCCTAAAGACCCTACCTCCGAATGCTGGGCATTAGGGCTTTAACACATGAATTTTGGGAGGCACTCAGTTCAGTCCATACGAGGCGGTCAGGGAATGGGACCAGTGTGAGAACTCCCATGCACGTGTGGCTTAATCTTCCCATCTATGCCCAAGTAGGGAGCACCTGGGCTTTCTTATCACATTGCCCGGATGTGGGGCAGAAGGGGGAAGGGGGAGGGGTAGAATTTGGAAGCTGTCAGAATGGAGACCGATTCTTAATTACACCAGGCCTCCTCCTTGGGCTCCCCTCGTGGATCCGGGCAATGGGCCGTGTGTGGCCCATAGGGAAGATGCTGTCTTCTGACTTTTTTTTTTAAACGATTTAATTAATTTATTCATTTGAGAGAGAGAGAAAGAGCACCTGTGAGAGAGCGGAAGGGAGAGGGGCAGAGGGCGAGGGACAGAGATAAGCAGACTCTGTGCCGAGCTGGACGCAGACATGGGGCTCGATCTCACGACTCTGAGATCATGACCCGAGCTAAAAGCAAGAGTTGGCCACCTAACCGACCGAGCCACCCAGGTGCCTTTTGCCTCTGACTTCGAGCATTGCTTCTGCCTGGCCTCCCTCAGCAACGTCCTGCCCCCCTTGGACATGTTCCCTCGCATCTCCGTGCACCCCAGAACCACAGTTTAGTTTACCACAGCCCTGGACCTTGTGGCCTGGGCCCTGGTTAACCCTTCCAGGGCTGCTTGGGCCTGCAGCTGATCGATTTAGTTCTTTTCTTTTTTTTTTTCCTACGAGCTGTGTTGCTGAGAGCCCAGCTTCATGCAGAATCACCTACCTAGGGGACTTAACACGGTCACGTCATGACATCTACCAAATTTGAGACTTCTAGCCCTGGCATCTCCGTGAGACTGTAAGTATTTGTGTTTAATGAAGAACTGAAACAGTGCTCCTCCTCCGAAATTTCTTGGGCATTTCTTGGTGGCCCTAATCCACAGCACGGCATGTGGCCACTCAATATAGGTGTGGCCTTCTCTCTGAAGGGACCTGCAGGATTGGCAGGATTTAGACATTGAAAGAAGGTGGCGGGGGGAAGGCAAGAAATAGGTGCCAGATAAACAATATAGGCAAGGTAATGACTTTGAGAGCTCATTGAGGGTTGGCACAATAAGGGAGGCTTCCTGGAGGAGACGATCTCTTGAGTCAAGCTGAAGGAGTATGAGTTATTGGTAAGCACAGTGTAGGAATAGCCATCCGACTCCCCTCTTCCAACATGTGTGCTCCTGTTGGTGATCGTCGAGGGGAATTTGATAGTGTGGACAGGCAATATTCAGAATTGCAATATTCGGAATTCTCTAGAATGATTTTCATAGGGGTACTTATCAGAATCACTAAGAAGGGTGAGGTTTGGGGTACCCAGGTACCTCCTGCAAACCAGGAATGAGTCCTAGTGGAAAAGAATGCCAAGGTCTCCGATCTCTGATTTGTGAGGTCTTACCTAATGTTCTGCAAATGGCTTCCTCAGTAGAAGAAGAAGACTTTTTAGATCCTTGTTCCAAAATCTATTATGGATAGACAAGCATTTTTATTTTATTTTATTATTATTGTTTTAAAGATTTATTTATTTATTTATTTGAGAGGGAGACACAGCGAGAGAGGGAACACAAGCAAGGAGAGTGGGAGAGGGAGAAGTAGGCTTCCTGCGGAGCGGGAAGCCCGATGCGGGGCTCGATCCCGGGACCCTGGGATCAGGACCTGAGCCGAAGGTAGACGCTTAATGACCGAGCCACCCAGGCGCCCCATTTTATTTTATTTTTTAATTGAAGTATTGTTGATACACATTGTTGCATTAGTTTCAGGTGCACAATAGCGATTTGACTACTTTCTACGTTACGTTACACTATCATTGACTGTTCCTCATGCTGTACCTTTCATCCCCATGACTTATTCATTCTAGAATGGAAGCTCGTACCTCCCATCCTCCTTCACCCATTTTGCCCAGCCTCCCTCCCCCACCCTGCTCCCTCTGATTGTTCTGGATGAGTATTTTAGAACCGAAAATCAATGTTAGTTATCCCTCTTATTTTTCAACACGAACCAGTTTCAGGCAAGTCATTTCCCTTCCTTGGGGCTCAGTTTGTGCATTGGCCTGAAGGGTAACTGTCTACACCCGTCACAGGATCAGTCATCCTACAGCCTTGCACATTTACATGCTGTTTCTCCGCATGTAAACTTATTTGCTTTACTTGTCGCGGCTCTTACGTGTGTGCTGCTTTCTATACCGCATGCGCAACGGAGAAAAATGAGATTCGGAGGAAGTCAACACTCTTCGGTCCATTCTATATGTGAGCCTATGTGTAAGTCAAAGTCCGAACCCGAATCCAGATCTTTTGGATAACTTTTCAGACCTCGTCGCTTCTCAAAATACAAGACAAGCTAACAATGCCCACTGGAAATCGAAAAGAACCCCAAACCTTCTGTGCCGTCTGCTGGAACAACGGGCCTGGGAGTTCCGTGGGGGTTTCCCGGGGCTCTTTGAAGAGAGAGTATTGTGACCTTCTTTACACCAACGCAATGCAGGCAGAGGTCCACTGTGGAAAAGGGGGCCCTGAAACTGGTTCCAGGAAAAGCACCCCATTTTCAAGTGACTTTGTAGTGTTTGCACATCTCTAGCTGCTGGATGTGAAGGTCTTCCACCAGCCAGAGGGGTCTTGGCGCTATCTTTGGATGCTCGTAAGTTTTTGGATAAACACACACACACATACACACACACACACGGCGCTTTCTCTCATGGCTGCCCTATCAGCCTTCAAGTACTTCTTGGTTACATTACATGGTGAGCTGGAACTCTTGATAAAGGAGCTCTGTACAGCGATGACAAGAATTGATTTCCAATTTCCTGCAGAATGACTCTATCATTGCTAGTGACTCAGGCAATTTAGCTCATATTCCAGGCCTGCCTGGGGGTTATAGATCACGCTGACAGCTTCCCAGTCACGCAGGAGGTGGATTTCTGACAAGAGGAGGAAGGATACATTTGCAGAGAGTTTTACATGGGGGGTGGTGGCCAGAAGGACACGGCTGCCCCCTGGGGCTTGAGGGCCGGTGGGCATCCTGCTGGGACGGGCATGATGGGGAAGCCAGCTTGTGGTTGGGCTTTCAGTGGGCTGTCGGGGACAGCTCTGTCCCCCTCTCCATAAGCCGTCATCCCTGGTCAGCATGAGAACCGCGGCAGCAAGAGAACACCTGAAGGCCCGACCAAAGACAGAGGGCATCAGTTTCCAACAGCTTCCCCCTTTCCAAATACTCAGACAGCATCTGTCTATTAAGAGTTAACACAAAGGCAGCCAGGTGGCTCCGTCGGCTAAGCATTCGGCTGGTGATTTCGGCTCAGGTCATGATCTCGTGGGTCGTGAGATCGAGCCTGGCCTTGGCTCCGAGCTCAGCGGGGAGTCTGCTTGAGATTCTCCCTCTGCCCTTCCCCCCACTCATGCTCTCTCTATAATAAATAAATCTTCTTTAAAAAAAAAGACTGGGCTTTCCCTTTCTTCACCGACTCTCATACAGCAGGTGCAATTCTTTGCATTTTCTCGTGCTCCACTTTCAGTCTGCACTGATTAGGCGCTGGGCGCGAGACGAAATTGCTCTCTCTCCGGCACGCACGTTGGAGGGGACAGACGGTGCTCTGCCTCGGAGTCATCCAGGCAAAGCAGAACACGGCTGCGTGAGGACCAGGAGGCCTCCTGTGGGCTGTGAGTCTGCGAAAACCTCATGCACTGAATCCTCACGAAGACCCTATGGGACGGGCCCCTTACTAGCTTGCAGTTGGGAAAACTAAGGCACAGGGGCTAGGTCACACCAGCAGAGCGGCAAAGCACAGGTTTGGACTTCGGCCCCCTTTGCGAACACTCCGTGTTTTTACACGTTGCGCAGCGTCCTTCATGCGCGGTGGATAAAACGGATGATTTTCCATCCGGTGGACTGAATGGAACCCTTAGAAATTGACTGTCAGCTGCCCTGCTTTTACAAGTATTTTACCAAAGTCTTCAACAGCACAGAAAATACTGGAGTTCTGGGAACTGAGCACACACACACGTGTGTGTGTGTGTGTGTGTGTGTGCAAACATGAGCATTCATGAACACACATGCACGCACACACACCCACATACTGGCACCCATGTTCACACACACACACACACACACACACGGGCACGCGCTCCAAAGGGACCTAGCTCAGGAAACCGCGGCAGCAAGGCTGAGACCCAACTCTGCACGGATGTGCACAGATCAGAAACACTCATCTCTCCCTCGTCATTCAGCCCCCAAAAATTATTGTTTAGAAATCACCGTCGAACCACTTTCCCAACAGAGGCTCGGCCAGACTGACTCAGGAAGGCAGCTGACTGACCCAGCGTGTGACCCAGGCGCTGTGCTGGGCTCCTTCACGCACGTGGTAATGCGCCGACGTCCCCAACACTTTACTCTGCGAGGACCATCGTCCCCGTTTCAACCACCCAGAGAGACTGAGGCTCAGGCAGATCTCTCCAGATCGCAGAACTAGCCAGGGACAGGGGCTGGATCCCACACAGGCCTCTCGAGTCCCCGACCGCTTCGTCCCAGTATAATATACACGCTTCCCCCGGTACGCGCTGTCGATCATTATTTTATTCTAATGGACTCTCTTGCGTTAATCGCCAGGTTTCCTGTGCGCCAGGAGGAGACCCAATAGCCCGACTCCCATTCTGAGAACCTGGCCTGTGTTCGGACGAGGTCCCAGCAGGGAGGCTCTGGCTTTGGCTCTCATTCCTCCTCCGGGTCAGGAGCCCCTAGTGGGCTCTGCTCACACCATCCAACGGCTTCTCCGTGGGGTCTGCCTGCTCTGATCGCTCCTTTCTCCACGCCCTCTGAGCCGCCGCGTCGAAACCCGCCAGCCACGTTGGCTCTCACGAGCGCTTCCAAGGATGAACGAGACACTAAAATCGCTCCCTGCACACCTGTCAGGTAGAGGCTGTGCGAGGCCGAATGTCTGAGGTCGTTTTTAGTTCTGATCAAAGTGATTGAAACAGATGTACTTCGTGAGTCTTATTAAATGGCAGGGAAGAGTACGCACCGGGCGTCTGACTCCTCCCGCAAATTCTTGGTATGCAGACGATGCCGCTTTGGTCCCCTTAAACAAACAAGTGTCTAGTTTTCTGATCAATACTTAAGATTGGGCTAGCTGGAGGAGAATTCATTTAATCCCAGACATAATGGCGACGGCCCCTTGTGATGCTCTCCTGATGCAGAGTTTAGAAGTAATTGCTCCCTTCGACAAAGAGAAACATGATCTGCTGCTCATTCATTCACGTGTTTATTCATTTCGTCAATACATATTGACCGGGTACCTCTCACGTCTAGTAGGAGGTGTTAGGAATGTTCTAGTGATGAAGCTGACACGGTCCGTGCTTCCAGGAAGCCCGCGGGCTGGGGCAGGGACAGAAAAAAAAAAGGAGGCAAACAGGTTCTGCAGAAGTACGCTGGGTAGACGGCTCATTCGGGTGATATTACCGGACACCGGTCGGGAGGGCGGCTTCCAAAATGGCTTCAGGGACCCGCGTCTTCTGACATCCTTGCCCTCGAGAGATCCCCTCTCCTTGGGTGTGGCCTGGACCGCGTGAAGCTTGCCGGCGATCCGCCAGGTTGGGGAGACATGGAACAGATTCCCCTCACCGCTTGAGATGGAACCAGCCCTGCCCACACCTTGATCTTGGACTTGGAGCCTGCGGAATGGAGACAATACCCTTCTGCCGCTTTAACCTCCAGTCTACGGTATTTGGAAGGGCAGCCCTAGCAGCCTAATATGGTTACAGGACGACTGTGATGTCTGCCCTATTTCCACTCCCTCTGGTTCTTCTCAGCTGCTCTGTTGAAGCCAGCTGCCATGTTTTGAGCTGCGCCATGAGAGACCCGTGTGGCAAGGAATACCAGGAGTCCCCTGGGCAGCTTGGAGCAGAAATGGAGGTGGGAGGGAGACCACCGGGTAAGGCAGGAAGGACCCTGGGGGGTGAGGCTGTTTAAGTTTGGAGAAGGCGGCGGGGGAGGGGGGATCCTGCGTGCTGCCGGTGGGTCAGGTGCGAGCTGAAGGCTGCCAGCCCCGGCACCAGGAAGAGCTGGAAATAGGGTATCCAACCAGGCACAGAAATAGACCACGGTGCGGTGCGGGGGTCTATGTGTCTGGCTTGTTTAGGGCAGGCTGTTTACACACGACAAGGCGTATGAGTTGGGGTATGAGAGCGGGAAGAACATCTTGGCATAGAAGAAAGGAGGTGCAAAGGCACTGGGGTAAGCACACGGTGTGGGGGAAGGTGGGGGAGGTGGTGATGAGGCTGAGATTGTCGGCTTTCACCCCTCTGTCCATAGTAGGGCTTGAAGTGTGTGTATGGTTGGGGGGATCGTGGTAAGCTTTAGGATTTCTAAAAAGATCACTGGGATGCTAGTTAAAATTCAGATTCCTGGGCTCTCCCCGTAGAGATTCTAGTTTAGTTGTTCCAGTGGCTGTCCCGGGAATCTGCATTTTAACAGTAATCCCAGCCCATTCGGATGTCGGTGGGGGGGCTCTCAGAGTGCCCCTTGAGAGGCTGTGGTGTGGAGGAAGGCTGGGGATGAGGATGAGGAGCTGGAAGCCCAGAGCCGGGAATAGGATGAGCTTTGACCAGGAAGTTGCCCCGCCCCCTTCCTAGGAGACGAGAGGGGAGGAAAGGCGCTGGCTCAGACCAATCTATGGGGACAAGCCATGGGGATGAAGGGAGGCCGGGGACGTAGGGGTGGAGGGGAGGGTGCGTCCTTGTGGAACGGGCTCTGTTGTCCCTATAAATGGCGACGAATGGGATCAGGTAAGAGGGAGGCAGGTAAGGCGGGTGGGGCCCGGGGGTGAGTGGGGTTGGGGGCGACAGAGGATCCTCCCAGATCGGAACTCACCAAGTCCTCCTGGTTTGCCGCGACTATTATAAGCCAGGCCTGCCCAGCCCCGTGGGCGGCACTGGAAGAGTCCAGCCCTGGAGCCGGGGGGGCGGTTCACGGAGAGGCGGGGGCGCGCGGACCGGAGGTTGGGAAGTAAATTCCGAGCTCCCTCAGTCCCCCTTCCCCCGGCTTGCATGCTGTCTACGTGGTGTTGTGGATGGGGCTGCAGTCTGATGGATTCGGGGACCTTCCAGAGCGGACAGGGGGCTATCCGAGTATGGGCGGGTGCGGTAACCCCAAGGGCCACAGTCTGTGAGGCTGGGAGGGTTTCTGCGACTGTTCTGCGCTCCAGCCAAGCAGAGAGGCCGGACTGGGTGGCCCTGGGATGGGGAAGCAGAGTCGCCAGAAGAAAACCCGATCAGAGCTGGGACCTGTGGCAAGAGCACCTGGACATGGGAACAGACGCTGCGGGGTCACCCAGGACCCACGAAAGCCCGCGCGTGACTTCAGGACTCCCGCGCGCTCCCGGGCACAGTTCATGTTCTGCCTCCTGCGAAGCCGCCCTGCGGCGTCCTGGTCCCGATTGAACCACACCTCCTTCTGCAGCGACAGGGGGCCCCGCCGCCCCGGGGCTCACGGGGTGCTGCCGCCGGGGCCCGCCTCTCCCCCCGGGAGCCGGGTCTTACAGGTCTGCGGAGGCAGAAAAGCAAAACTCACAAGTCATCCCGAGCTGCCCGAGAGGCTAAGGCGGTTTTCTCATTGCACCCAAATCACCCTCTCCTTGTTGAAAATGCCCGGTCCCGGGGCCCCTCGGACCCAGCGCGCATCAGAACCTGCCCGGAAGTGAGTAACAGGAGTCGGGGCTGGGAATGAACTTCGGATTCGCGTGCATCTTTAATCCCAGAGTCTGAGGGATTTACCGGAGGAAAACCAAAAACATTGGATCACGGGCGGCTTCAGGGGTGCCAAGTTCTTGGGGCTCCTCAGTGGCTGTAGATGGCAGTAGGGTTGTTGAGGTGCTTCCCCCGCCCCTCCTGGAAGATTCGCTGTCTCCCTGCCCAGACCCCTCAGGTGCCCTCTGTCCCACACGTGACCTGCCCTTACCCCCTCCTTCCTTTTGAGAGCTGCAGGCTCCGAAGTCACTCCTCCTGCCTCCCTCAGAATTTCTAGAACCTGGCCTGCCTTCCTTCCTTCCTTCCTTCCTTCCTTCCTTCCTTCCTTCCTTCCTTCCTTCCTTCTTTCTCTCCTATAATCTGAAGAAGGCAGCAGGCTGCAAAGCATCTTATTCAATTTTTCATTTGTTCATTCATGATCTAATGATACTACGGAGTGCCTGGTAAGGCACCAGGGATAGGGGAGGGAAGCAGACAGATCCTTGGGGTTGGTCTTTTCTGGGGGGCAGCTCCTGGGGACTCTAAGAATGCAGACTGCTGAGCTCAGGCAGCTTCCTCCTCATGGAAGGCATGCAGGGCGTTGCGTCTGCCCTTTTCCACCAACTCTGGCCACCCCCCTCCCCGAGAACTGGCACCAATGCACACGGTCAGAGGCCCCCCCAACGGTGTGCCTCCAGACCCCATCGCAGTGTAGTTTCCCTTGGTGCTGCTCCCTGCCCTGCCCTTGCTGCCGTGCCTGTGCCAGAGAGCTCAGTGGTGAGGCCCCCGCCTTTGGGGTCAGGCCCACTTACTCAATGTACCTGAGCCAGGTGAGGGACCTGAAGCTTTCTGAGCCTCAGTGGGGGTCAGTGTGAGTGTTTAAATGAAATAATGTGTGTAAAGGGCCAAGATAGGGATTGTGGTTTGCTTACCCATTGTGTAATCTCTTCTTCCTTAGTAACAGAACCCAATATATATGTATATATATAATGGAAGTATAATTGACATACGATATCCTATTAATTTCAGGTGTATGTCGTAGTGATCGGATATTTTTATACATTACAAAATGATTCCCCCGGTAGGTCTAGTTACCTTATATTTTTGAAGACTGTTCTTGCTTGGCCTAATACTCTACTTCTCGATCTTCTTTGCAATGGGGTGGCTACTGAGAAGTTATTGAGTGAGGATTTGGAAGAGCTCTTTTAAGGGCCCTATTGCCTCTTCTCCCACCCTATGTTCCAGCCCGGGTCCCTCTTCTCCCACCCTATGTTCTCCCACCCCAGTCCTTCCTGTCCGAAACATGGTTGTGATGGCTGGAGCTCCTGCAGCTATTTGTGACTATGGGGGATGACCTTGAGGATAAAAGCCACTAAGGATACCGGCATAGAAACACTGGAGAAGGCTGGCCATTAACGATTTTTTTGGAGTGTCCACAATGGCCATGGACTGCCTTCCTTCTGACTTATTTTATAAGAGAAAGGAAATCTCAATTTTGTCAAACCACTGTTATTTCAGGTTTCTTTGACTGGTGTCGTCAGCCAGAAACGATTTTAAAAGAATACGAACACCTTCCCCGGTGCCTGCTCTCTGTGGTGCCCATCATGATGGTGATTGATGGTGGTGAGGACAAAGCTGATGTGGCCCGCTCTGAATCAGCCAAAACCTCAGGGTTGATCTCCCAGGCTTAGAACCCGCGCTTTGACTTCAGGTCCACAAACAGAAACGCTAACCCTCAAGATTTCCTGCCCTTTCCCATCCTGGGGCATCCCACTCCCCCCTATCCTCACCCTGACACATTCCTTTCTTCCAACAGCATCATCAGTCCCATTTTACAGGTGAGAACACCAAAACTCAGTGGGGGCATAGTTACTTCTCCGCTGATGTTGGGCTGATAGCAAGGGACAGACACACGGCTCTCAGGACCCTCAGGACCGTGTTCTTGAGGCCCCGATGATGTGCAGAGTGCCGTGTAGGGAAGAACATGGGTTCTTGGGGTCTAGGGTCGGACAGATCTGTGTGTTAATTTTGATGCCGCAGCTCCGAAGCTGTGTGACGTGGGATGGTGGCTTTATTTTTTGGAACCTCCGTTTCTTATCTGCAAAAGAGGAGCAATGAATACAGCTCGGGGGACCAGAAACGATGAGAGGAACTGCCAGTAACAGGAGCTGACGCGAGCAGGCACGCAGGCAGAGGTGGCCTGTGCCTCTTTGCTTTCTCATCCGGATTTATAGGAAACTCAGAAGGTTTTCCCACTGGATATATTAGCTGTGGGCGGGGCGACCTTCACTTGCTGTAGGCTTTCATACCAAACTCGAAGGTAAGACTAGACGGCTCGGAGCCCCCTCTCCTCTATCTAGTGTGGCCAGAAATCCTCAGAGGTGGTTGCCTGAATACACTTTCTGCAAAGGCTGATTGTTAATCTCTTTTCCTTGGAAACTGACTTCATGTCCTGCCTTCCCGCGGGGGAGGTGTCATTGGTAGGAATGGTTATTTTGACAGGAGACGTGCTAAGAAGGGCGTCTCTACATTCCCTGGGTACAGCCCGGGTCCCTATCATTCCGGCTCCCAGGAGCTTCTCATTTCCCAACTCAAACGGATGGCACCAAGGCAGAAGAGGAATCTTTGAAGTAGAAGTCACTCAGACTAATGGCATAATTACTCCACAGAAGCATTTGCAAAGTAATTATGGGCTATTGTTAGGAATATCTAGTTTTTTTTTTTTTTTTTTTTTTGTAGTAATGAGGCTTTGCTTGGAGTTAGTGATTATGAGGGAAGAAGTCAATGATCCGTGTGTACATTTAAAAAGGAGGGAAATACCCCCGCAGGCCCCCTCCTCCCAAAAGAATCTGCCCCTTTCCCACCCTCCTAATGCAAAACCAGAAACTCGCCGGGAACCCACCACAGACCCTGAATGTGCATCGTTGCATGCTAAGCCCTGCTTGGAATATTCCTGGTACACAAATGCAATTTCGAGAACTACCGGCTGTGGAATAATTTGCTGAAAAATGCATTTCTCCGAAGGAATGGAAGGACCTTGAGGCCACGCTGGGAATGTAATGAAGCCTGGGGGTCCTTACATGGGAAAGTTCTCGAGTAGCTCTCATCAGCATCTCCTGCCAGAGGTGGGCTTCCTTCTTGCCCCAGCCCCCTACCTGGGATGTCTGGGGGGGGGCATTCCTTGGCACAGACCCTGCGGCCTGCTTTCACCCAGCCCGCTGCTTCTGCTCGAGAGGGGCTGCGGCAAGCTAATTGAGATGCATATGACAATATTAGCTTTTTAAATATCGTATTAGCTCTCCATTAGGATAAATGAGGTACGCAGGAAAATTGTAACGGGGTATTAGTCTCTGCCTCCACTTAGCACATTGATTATGTCCGGATGAGATCCTCAAAGCCTACCCCAGAGATGGTGGGAGGGGAAGCCTGGGCCCAAGAGCACTCTTTCTAGAGGGAAATTCAGTCTGAAGGCAAGCAAGTGACACAAGAGAGGGCAGCGAGGAAGAGTTGTTTTGCGTGGAAGGAACTAGTCCCGTGTCAGTCCCCGGATCCCAGAGGACCCTGGAGGAATCCTGCAGGCAGCGTGGCACAGAGCTGATAACAGTTATGAATCCCCAAGATATGGAGGCAAACCCAAGTGTTACAGGATTTTTGTCCTGGTAGCTGGTCCAGATTCTGCCCCTGGTCATGAGCTGACCCTGGGTCCACCAGAGAAGGCAGCTACGTGTGCATCTGATTTCTGGATAGCTGGGGTGCAAGTCCTCGATACGAATTTGTCTCTGGCCTAATGGTGCCTGGGGTCTGAGTCTACTTCACGGCGAGACCTTGGCAAGTTCACCTCTAAGCCTCAATTTCTCATCTGTAAAATGGGCCTCGGAACCTTTTCTCATTGGGCTTTGGGGGGATTAATGGAATAATCCCCATAATACCCTTGGCACAGTGCCTCTATACATTATGCTTGGAAAAAAATAACCGGTATTCTCAGTATAATAATAATAATTTAATAATAATGGTTAATCATATTAATAAAAATAAATATAATAATTTTGAGAGCTGGGTTTCTGGAATAAGACCCATCTCAGTTCAGTTCTTGGCTCTTCTATTTATTGGTTGTGTGGCCTTGGGCTCATTGTTACTTCCCCAAGGCTCTGTTTCCCTACCTATAAGATAGGGTTAATAGGTGTACCTGCTTTAGAGAGTTAGGAAAATAAAGTGTGTTCATCGTTTACTATGCTCAGCAGAGCGCCTGGCACACATTCTATTTTTTTATTTCCCTCTGTGTTCAGCTGCGAGTTTATCCATGGGTCCTGGAGTTCCCTGCCTTTTGGTGCTGAAACAGGAAGGTGTGCACACTTGCTGAAGGCCTGCTGGACAGTGAATCTTTTTTTTTTTTTTTTTTAAGATTTTATTTATTTATTTATTAGAGAAAGAGAGAGAGTGAGAGAGAGCATGAGAAGAGAGAAGGTCAGAGTGAGAAGCGGACTCCCCGTGAAGCTCGGAGCCCGATGTGGGACTCGATCTCGGGTCTCCAGGATCATGACCTGAGCCGAAGGCAGTTGCCCAACCAACTGAGCCCCCCAGGCACCCTGGACAGTGAATCTTTAGAAGCAGGTGAGTGGAAGGGTTTGCTTGGATTCTTGATTGGCTGGACCCCAAAGCCAGGGCTTGTTCTTGTTTGGAGCTGCTTCCCATGGGGCAGGTGTGAGGGCCTCTCTCTGAAGGGAGTCTGGCTGTGGGGTGCGGGCTCCAAGGTCGGTCCCTCCAGGCCAGAGCTACTGGGTGGCTCGCCTTTGCCTCTCCTGTTCCACTCAGACCCCGGGAGGTGGGAAGAGCTCAGTGAATAGCTCCGGGCTGAGCACGACATACCGGACCAAGATGACCGTCTGGGACAGTGTGTAATATAGCCCCACGTGGCGGGCTGCCCGCAATCTGAACAGCGAGAGTCCAGATGACGAGGCTGAACGCTCAGGAGGAGCTTTTTTGGAGGAGGTCTTGAAGAATAGATCAGCTCTGAGAAGGTTGTTGGGAAGTAGGGATGATTTCGAGGCGGGGGAGCCCGGTCAGCAGTTGGGGGGGGTGCTCAGTGAGGGAGCAGAGGAACATAATGTATGGCTTAGAGGTTAGAGGGTAACAGGCAGCCTGGAGAAGGGGGCAGGGGTTTGCTCTCGATGCAGGGGTCCACAGAGAGATGCGGAAGGCACTGGAGGGTAATGCCCCCCCGCCCCCCGCCCCCCCACCCCCCCGGCCCCGGGAGCATCTTACAAAGCCAATCTGTTTCAAGGTGGGTTTCGAGTTGGCTTGGGGGGCAAGGACTGGATGGGGTTGCCTCTGCTGGAGCATCGGGGCACTGTCTGATGCTGCGAGGAGTCACCCTCTGCCTCTCTTCTGACTCGGGGGTCCTGGGAGATTACACAGCCTGCCTTGTGCAGTCACTTACCCATGACCTGCGGCTTAAATCGCCTATTGTATCGAGGAATGAGTCTTTCTCCGAGGCTTTTGTGTAAGCAAATGGAGGATTTATCCAGGCCCCAGGGAACCTGGGGACACCTTGGAAGCAGGCGATGGCTTTGAAGTGGAGTCAAATGAAATCCTTAAGCCTCTGTGTCTACAGATCTAAGTCATAGGCTGTCAATTTCGAGGGCAGAATATTTTCGGAGCAAAGCCACTTTTCAGCGAGAAGTCTCGAAGAGTGAGCCCGCCTGGAGCACACAGAGCTTTTTCCTGCTCTCATTAGTTAGGGCACCGTGCACAGGCAAAGTCACGGGGAAGGCGGGGGACCCGGGTCTGATGACCGGCTGGGTCACAGTCCCACTGTGTGACCGTGGGGGCGCCGGAATGCACAGATAATGAACCCCGTGTTAGACGTTCCTGTGACCGCTCATTTCACCCGAAGCCACCCCGGGAAACAACTTACTGATGAGGGAGTCGAGGCTCTTTCAGGGACTGCCCCGCTGAGAACGTCCTTTTTCAGTCCTGAAAAAGTTTTTCCTCGGCCAAAAGTCACACCTGGTGATGGCTGAATACGGGAATGCGAGGGCCAAGCCACCTCTGTCCCATCGGGGGAAATTCTGAAAGGTCATGCCAGCGTCAGGTCACCCGAGACTGTCAGTGGGTCTGGTCGGAGCTGGAAGGCTCCCCAGCCACTCCTCTTTCCTTCATTGCCCTTCACAGGCGTGGAAGTGAGGCACCCCCTCCCTCCTTAAAAATGTCCTCCACACTAAATTCTCCTTCCGGGGAGAGCCAACCGGGGACATGCAGCGAGATAAGGCTCTAGGACCCCCTCTGGGCCTTGGTTTCTTCTCCCGCAAGATGAAAATGGTGCACTGGATCAGAGGTTCTCAAAGAGGGGTCCACGGAACCCTGACGGCACCCAAGACACTTTAAAGATGTCCGTCAGGACAAAACTATTATCACCGATTTTTATTTACCAACTGCATGGACGGTACCAAGCCATGGGTGCCTTAGTAGTGGCATTAAACCCTGCTAATCTCCTTGCATTCTTCACCACCAAGCATGAGCAGTTAAAAAAAAAAAGCCAGTGTCACTTCAGAATGTCCTCGATGGGGGCACCTGGGTGGCTCCGTTGGTGAAGCATCCAACTCTTGATTTCGGCTCAGGTCATGATCTCAGGGTCGTGAGATCGAACCCTGCGTCGGGCTCGGCCCTCAACAGAACGTCTGCTTGAGATTTCTGTCTCTACTACTCTCTCTACCCCTCCCCACCCCGCGCAAGAAAAAAAGAATGTCTTTGATGAAGCAGTCATAATTATTGATTTTATTAAATCTTGACTCTTGACACTTCTTTGGGTCACCCTTCTGGGTGACCAAGCGGGGCAGTAGGCATACCAAGTGGGCCTCGAGAAAAAGCATCTGCGGGCTCATTCCGTTGTTAGCTGAACTAGCGGCTTTTCTCAGGGAGGACCATTTTTACTTACGAGAACAAGAAGCCATGACACACATTTCTCTTGAAAATGAACAAAGTGAGCCTGTCCCTTCCAGGGAAACAACTCATGGTATTTGTTACCAATGATACAGTTCAAGCTATTAGAGTTTTGGGAAACTTACGTTTGCCCCCCTGAACTCGACAGCTTTCCGGTACTACAGGTTAGCTCTCCGATACTACGGGTAATACTACAGTATTACCACGGGTGTCATTCCTGATGATATCCGTGGTAATACTAACTAATACAATTTTTGACTTTATATAATGAAGCGCGTCAACGTTTGACAGACCTGCCTAACTCGGCGAGCTAGCATTTTTCCAAGCACGATACCTCAAACTCGTGTTCCGGGAAAAGACCCATTCAACTGCGGTGCAAGATAGGTCACTGAGTTTGAAGGTAACAGAGAATGAAAATTTCACTTATATGGTACAGATTCCACATTGCATTCAACCTTTTAGAAACTACTGCTTGTTGCATTTTGGCATAGTATTCCGGAAGAATATACACAGTTATCGACGAAAGCAATATAGTTGTATCTTCCTATCTGACCCCAGCTAGGAAGGGTTCTCCACTTTTATTTTATTTTATTATTTAAAGATTTTATTTATTTATTTGAGAGAGAGAGAGAGAGAGAGCACAGCCAGGGGGAGGGGAAGAGGGAGAGGGAGAAATAGACTCCCTGCAAAGTGTGGAGCCTAATGTGGTGCTCGATCCCAGGACCCCGGTATCGTGACCCGAGTCCAAGGCAGACACTTAACTGACCGGGTGCTCCACTGCTAGTGATTCATGTGATTAGAGTGGACGCTCATGGGTCATCTCCCCATTTAAAGATCCTTCCCCTTAATCGTATTTGGAAATTCTCTTTGCAATGTAAAGTAACGTATCTATGGGTTCGGGGGTGAGGGTGTGGACATCTTTGAGAGGTCGTTATTCTACCCACCATCTGACCCCAACGATTCACTTCTGTTCCACATGGAAAACACATTCACTTCATCCCAAGGTGCTCCAAAGTCTTAACCCATTACAGCATCAATCCAAAGTCTTAAAAATTTCATCTAAATTTTATTTGCTCCAAAGTTCCAAATCTTATCATCGTAACCATCTAAGGCAGGTATGGGTGAGACTCTGGGTGTGACCGATCCATCCTTGGGGAACAATTCCTGTCTCTATGGGAACTAGAAAACAAGTTATTTGCTTCTAACATACAATGGTGGGACAGGCGTGGGATAACAGTTATGGGCATTTTGGCTTCAAAAGGGAGAAAATGGAAGGAAAAAAAGGAATCACGCAGCCTCAACAATTTTGAAATCCGGATGGGCAAACCCTATTAGGTTTCAAGGCTTGGAAAGAATTCTCTGTGGTTTGTGGCTTTGCCCTCTGGCTAATGGCTCCCCCATTTTTTTGCCCATCACAGGGACCTTAATCGTTTTTAAGAATGCAGAGGAGTCCTGAAGCTGAAGTTTGAGAATCCTACATTAGATCAGATGCCCTGGATGTTGGTGGCCAGGGGGTTGGTTAAGAAGGATCCCGAGGTTGTCTGGAATCCTTGGGAAAAGCGTGTTGATCAGTTAGTAATGTCTGCTACTGAAAGGGACATGATGACCTGTGTACCATCCATAAAGGGCCCTCCAGCTTTGCCAGTCTCTGGCACTGCGAACACTGCTCAGAACATTCTGGAAGGACTAGGTAAATAATCCAAGAAGTAAAGGCAGAAGCCAAACTAGGACCACAATCCTTGTACGTTGAGCTGGTCCTGGAGAAAATTATGGGAGTTTTATTTTTATTTATTGGTCTTTTCCCAACTTCTTTGTTCAGCAGTGTCCCCCCCGCCCCCGCCATCCACAACTTGAGGGCCCTGGTGTGTTTCATCACCCTTACTTAAATCTTTTTTGTTCTTTATTATTTATTTATTTTTAAAGATTTTATTTATTTATTCGACAGAGAGCAGAGAGATCACAAGTAGGCAGAGAGGCAGGCAGAGAGAGAAGGGGGAGTAGGCTCCCTGCTGAGCAGAGAGCCCCATGCGGGGCTTGATCCCAGGACCCCGAGATCATGACCTGAACCAAAGGCAGCCGCTTAACCCACTGAGCCACCCAGGCGCCCCCTCCCCTTTTTTTTTTTTTTTTAAATAAAAGGCTACAACAAGTTTCTTTTTTTCTTTTCTTTTTTTTTTTTACAAGTTTATTTTTTCAATGACAAGTGTATGTTGAGTCAGACTAAACACACCAGCTTTCCCAGGAGACTCAACCTTTATTGCAAGACAAAAATCTTCAGCTGGTCAATTTCAAACTTTTTAACCCCATGTGCTCCCTTCTACTGAAGCATAAAATATTGAGCCTTCCCATCCCCATATAGTTCCCTGGGAGCCACGGTGTTGGCAAGGAGATCTTGTTAAGCTTTATTTTCTGAAGTCCGGGTCGCAAAAGTATCTTTGTGTTTTCCAAATACGAATTACAACATTTAACTATGCTTCTTCAACATCCTCCTTAATCCCCATTGCCCCAGTCCCTGCAACCCCAAAATTGCCTTAAAAAGTACAGTTCTGTCTCCCCACCCAACCCTCAGTTGAAGATCCCCGGTCTCAGGCTGTGGCAGAATGTATTTTCCAAAATGCCTAGGAAATCTCCCATTCTGCAACATTGTCTTGAAAACTCAACAATGTAACAGCTTCTCACTGAGAGGTGAAGTCTATATTCCCTCCAAGGGAAGCTTAGACGTCAGTGAGGCATCAGTGACTATGGAAGAAAGGGGCACCATGTGACTTCTGAAGTGAGGTCATAAAGCAGTCCAGTTCCCACCTGGTCCCGTTGGGACTTTCATCCTTGGAGCTCAGCCACCAGACAGCCAGGAAACCTAGGCCACCAGGAGAGACCATGCGTAGGTGCCCCAGCCAACGGTTCCAGATGAGCTTCTAGCTAACAGGCAGCCCGCTGACTGCTGACCATTGAGTGAAGGCCCCAGTAATTGAGGTTTACCAGTCGTCGAGCAGAAATGAATTGCCTCCACGAGTCCTGCCTGAATTGTGGGTTCAGCAGCGAAATAGACAGTTGTTGTTGCTGGAAGCCTTGCACTTTGGGGCAGGTTGTTACATAGCAACCATAAAGGAAGAGGGTAAGAGGATATGTAATTGACGATTATGGGGAGAGATGCCTTTGGGGAATGAAGCTCCGCCCCTGTGTCTATCTCACCCCTGACCACTGGGGTCCACAACATAGTTGGGGAGAGACAACCCTGAGTTTGGACTTTGGTCAATTTCCCCATTCCCTTCCCAGTGTCATTAATCAAATCTGTGCGGCTTTTTTTTTTTTTTTTAAGCACTTTGGGTGAGTCCAATTACTTATTTGGTCTCAGCCTCCTCTTCTGTCGGAGGAGGAGTTGGGCTAAAACCTCTCAGCTCCTTTCCAGCTCTGACATTCCCGTTTCCTCTCTTCATTTCATTTCCCCCATGCTTCTCCTTTTTTCAGATTTAACAATGAAAATTGTAAACTCAACAAAATCTCCACATCTCTGCTAGTATCTAATCCACTTGGGGCAGATAAACTGCAGGAATGTTTTTTTTTTTTTTCTTCCCTAGCTCTGTGAATTTGACAAGTGTGTTTGCACACCGCCTGGTGTTTTATCTGCATTTTCTCACTTGCGGAGGCCAGGAGCCCCACTGATGACACAGGGTTCCAGGGACAGCAAGCATTTGTCCTCTTAATTCTTTCATCTTTTTTTTTTCAGCCGCCACCTGAAATATTTATGAATCTTTGTCTTTTCTTTAGGGAGTTCAAGCTTAAACAATATAGTTTTTCTTTTCAGGGAAGCTCTGATTGTAATAGATTCGTGCGGAAGGATTAGCCCATAGTTTAAGAGTTATGCCCTAGGTTGGCACACTGGGAGGCTGGCAGCTGATGGTCCAACAAAGGACAACTCAGGGGGGTACTATTAGCTCAACCAAAATTGGGAGAAGAGATCCTGCTGTGTCTCTCTTCTCCCACTAAGTTGCTTTATTGTTTTGCCCTGAGGCATGAATGGGTAGAATAGCTACTTTGGGATATGCCTTCCGATTTCCAGATTTCAGGCGAAGAGCCCTCTGGATGTTGGTAACCTATGGTTCACGTGATGTTGCAAACCTGTAACGTGAAATCACCTGCCTTCAAGGTGTGTGGCACTTGGAAAGGGAATTTGAGGGTTGGGGGTTCGCCAAAAGTTCAGCAGCCATAAAGATGGCTTGACTAGAAACTGACAGGGTGTTTTTTTTTTTTTTAAAGATTTTATTTATTTACTTGACAGAGAGAGAGATCACAAGTAGGCAGAGGAGCAGGCAGAGGAAGAGGGGAAGCAGGCTCCTTGCTGAGCAGAGAGCCCGATGCGGGGCTCAATCCCACGACCCTGAATTCATGACCTGAGCTGAAGGCAGAGGCTTTAACCCACTGAGCCACCCAGGCCCCCCTTGACAGGGTATTTAAAATACATTCTACATATGGATGTTACAGATGAGCTGCCCCATTCTATTTTTGATATTTAAATATTTATGAAGTGTATATTAATAAATGCTGGGAACTTAGGTATTTTTTCCATCTGGTAGTGGTTATTTGGGAGTTTGAATGATCTTTTCCTTTAAAAGATACCCATCATAAATATTTTATATACGCATCTGTATCTTTGACATATAAGAATCTGTAAATAGAAAATTACACAAATGGATACAATTTAGAAATATATGCTCTGGACTGTAACATAATCTGGAAAGAAAAGGTATACAGGAAATTTGTTGATGCCATATTCTTAAGCCCTGGGAAACCTTTAGCTTGATGCTAGTTAAACTGGATTTGTACTTTTTTTATTGCAGAATTGAAATTTTTTATGGGAGAATTGAAACCACGTTCACTCATTATTGTAACTAATACGTTTGGTTTTACTTTTATCATATTATTTCATGCATTTGGCCATTCATATTCCATTATTTTGCCTTATAGACCATGTTTTCCTGGCTTTTGTTTTCTTTTGGGATAGTCCATAGTATACAGCTAATATTCAGTCTTAGTAAGTGGTTAATTGTACAATTTTCAAAAACACCTTTGCTTGCACATTTCTTATATTTCTTAAATGCACGGATAATACAAGACTTTTTTTTTAAAGATTTTATTTATTTATTTGACATCGAGAAAGAGATCACAAGTAGGTAGAGAGAGAAGGAGAAGCAGGCTCCCTGCTGAGCAGAGAGCCCGATGCAGGGCTCGATCCCAGGACCCTGAGATCATGACCTGAGCTGAAGGCAGAGGCTTTAACCCACTGAGCCACTCAGGAGCCCCAACACAAGACTTTCTGACTCTTCTTTCTGAAATGAAGAATTTGCGATTTGTTTAGCTGTTCTTGCTCCATTTTTAGGCCATTCCAACATCATCTAAGGTACATGGTGGGATACATATGTTTATTAATACTGACAATTTTAAATAATATATAACCTGTTTTTCAGGAATCCCTGTAGACTAGGACATTCATTTAATTACCATCTTTCTCTCAATTATTTAGACAAACTCTGGTTAATGGTCACAGTTCTTCATTTTATGACTTTTCAGATCTTGAGTCCTTACTTTTTTTTTAAGTAAGCTCCGTGCACGACGTGGGGCTTGAACTCACAACCCTGAGATCAAGAGTCGCACGCTGTACCGACCGAACCAGCCAGGCACCCCGAGTCCTTACTTTGGATTCATCTGCCAGGTTAGGGATTATAACATTGGTTCAAGGTTTTGGGAGAAGTGTGTCAGTAACAGAATTTTCTGTGGTGTCACCTCAGACTGCTTTTTCCTTTGCCTTGACACATGGACAGCATGGGGGCTAGACAAAAAAATTCCTGGGTCAAAGAATTCCCTTCTAACACTCTACAGACATTGCTTTGGTTTTTGTTTTTTTTTCTCTCTGTTTCAATTGATAGAATCTGATGGCCGCTGCATTTTGCTCTTTTGTAAGACCCGTAGTTTACTTTTTGCTTTGGTAGTGGCATTTCCCTCCAACCTCGATAATGAAAAATGCCACGAACCTGTGTTTTTGTCTCTTTTCATATCTTTTAATTTGCATGCCCAGATGCTTTTTTTTTTTGAACACAGGAAAACGACCTCTTCCGAAATCACTGATTTTTCTTTTCTGCCACGTACTCTGCTTCCTTCCTTAGGAATACCGCTAATCTCGGGATTAGATATTGGCTTTCTAGCCCATATGTGTATCATCTCCTCACTTATTATATTGATCTTTCTAAGCTTCCCATCTCCCTCAGTCCTACTGGGTTTATCTCGTCAACCTTGTCCACCATCGGTCAATTTTTGACACGTTAAATTTTGCTTTTTCACTGCCTCCAATGTGGATTTTTAAAAAAAATTTTATTTATTTATTTAACAGAGAGAGAACACAAGCAGGCAGAGAGGCAGGCAGAGAGGAGCAGGCTCCCCGCCGAGCAAGGAGCCCGATGCGGGACTCGATCCCAGGACGCTGGGATCATGACCTGAGCCTAAGGCAGCTGCTCAACCAACTTAGCCACCCAGGCGTCCCTCCAATGTGGATTTTAAATCTGTTACTGTTTTTGCTTCCTTGCGTTCTTCCTATCTGTGCCAGCCTCTTCTTCATCTGAGCCTACGTTTCTGATCTTTCACCATTCAAAAGAGTGCACTCGTCATGATGAGTGTGGAGTAATGCACGGAATTCACACTATATCGTACACCTGAAAGTAATAACACTGAAAAAGAAAATAAAACACAATAAAACACTAACAGAACACTGTATGTTAACTATCCTGGAATTCAAATAAGAAATTTAATTAAAAAAGAAAAAAAAAACCCAATTTACGAAGTTTCTTAATTGTTTCAAGTTAAGAACACAAAATGGACACATTCTGAACATTTCGTTTCTGCAACCAACTGATTTCTCCGGTAAAACTTTTCCTCTGCACACTTAGGGCAAAGTTTTCAGGGGCATATTATGCAATTTTTTGTAGACCCACGTTCTGCCCTGTGTGTGTGTGTGTGTTTGCATCTTCTTAAAAAAAAATTAATTAATTAATTAATTTAAGAGAGAGCATGTGCACACCTTTAGTCTCCCCAGACTCTGTCTCCCATCTCTGTTCTTTCTAGAGCGTCTGTTTCATTATCCAAATCTCCATCCCTCCATCTGAGCCTCCTCGCTTCCCACTCTGCAGTCGTCATGGTGGGAAAGGTAGTGATCGCAGATTTCAGAGCTTTATTGCTTATAGTTTCAAGCACCAGAAAAGCTCTGACATTTCAATGTCCTTCCCAAATTCCCAGGTAATAATACTGGCTTAATTTCAATCAATTACCCATCCTGGGACCAATCAAACATGGCTAGTAGGTGGAGTCTGGGAGAGGAATTGCAATTGGCCAAGCTCAGGTCACATGCTTACTCGTAGACCAATCAGCTGCAGCTGTGCGTGCCCCCGGCATATTGAACAAAATGGCTGCTCCCTGAGAAGCTACGAGCTGGGGAAAGATGGGAAAGGGTACTTTCCCCAAGAGCCAGGGGGGACTGGGGAGACAAAGCAGGGTGTCCCTTGGGCAGAGCAAAGATGATATGGATCTCTAAAAGGAGGCACATTATACTTAGCTTTTCCCCGGACGCATTTGACCACAATCATTTCAATCTTCAAGAAGCCTCTTGGGAATGAGTATTGTGAGGAGGTGATGTTCTAGGGAACACAGAGAAGTGAGGACCACAATGGGGTGGGTATGGGGAAGCAGAGGAGCTCTGGCTGGCTAAGGAAGGAGATTTTACACTAGAGAGGGGGCTCACTGCCTTGGTTTCTGGCTGGTGGCTTGGGCTCTGGGTGTCCGAAGTGGGGGTTCACAGTCGTGGTGTTGGGGTAGAGCTTTCTGCACCTCCCACTTCCCTTACCATATCGTTGCTATAGAGGTCTAACCTGGAAGGACCTTTCCGTGTTTCCAAAAAATCCCAATTTCCTTAGCGGATGTCTTCTGCTTGGAGATGATTCCAGGACCTTCATTCCAGGATCCGCACATCTGGATGCCGCTCTTGGCTTTGAATTATGCCCTTCTCATTGGCCCAATAAATAGTAGAAACAGTATATAATCATCAACTTTGCCATGCAGATATATGACTGCCATTTGTTAATGATGAGATTTATTGCGATGAAATTTATGGGCTCCAGTGCCCTCTTTAATAAGGCAAAGTAGATCGTGCGCTTCTAGTTTAAGGCGCTGTGTATGACTTGAGTCAGGGATTTCGGCAGAACTGTGGCTGGCTGCTGTCTCTCAGGTCACAGAAAACGTAGACCTTGTTCCACTCTCCGCGAAGCCCTTCGCTGTAAACAGGATTATCTGAAAGAGCTAAGGGCAGCTTGTGGGGGTGGGGGGGTTGGGGGGAGTGGGGGGTAGGGGGTGGGGGGGTGGGCGTACTGGGGAAACCCACAGATCAGGGGTGTTCAAGGTTCTTTTCAGTGATGCATGTTCTCCAACTGAAATCTCCCCAGGAGACTCAAAGAGCTGAGCTATTCTGGTTAAAGAAGTCCCACATTCAGCTTGTAACTGCCACCAACATGGTGCAGGGTAGGGATCCCTGGATTCGGCCAAGCATAGTTTGAAAGCCACTGCTGGTTAGAGAAGGTGTCAGGAAAGGGTCTGGCTCAGTGTGTGCTCAGATGACGCTCAACCAAAGGAAGCTTCCTTATTCTAATGCTACACTCTTTCCTCAGCACCATCTCGCCATTTTATGGATTTTCTCTGTGGAACTTTTATCACTCCTTACCCTTGTCTTACAAAATTCAGATACACGACTTACCTCATCATACGTGCTCACTAGTCTGTAACGTACTCAAAGGAAGGATTCATTAGTTCCTCAAATATCCAGTCAGCATCCAGTCAGCATGATTATGTCTTGCGTGTGCGCACGTGTGCATGTGTGCGTGTGGATGTGTGTTTCAGTTGTTTGAATCAGGATTCATTCAAAAACTGCCATCGCGTTTGGCATTTCAATCTTCACTCTCTTCCCCCCTTTTTTGTGTTTTTTGTTTTCCTTGCAATCTCTTTGTGTAAGAAAATGGATCACCCACGCTATATAAATTTCTCTCACATTGCGATTTTTTTGCAGTTTGCAAGATTTAATATCACACATTTAAACAGGACTTAATAAGGATTTTCAACAGAGCTACACATTCATTTCCCTGCAGTATACTTTGCAGATTCCCAGGTCTGAAGCCATTGGGCCCTTCACTGGTATGTTCTCTGGCTGGGCGCACGTGCCTCTCTGCTTGAGGGCCCTTTGCTCTAGCTCGGCCAGTCTGCTTGTGCTGGTAGAGTATTCTCTTCGTCTCAAAATCATAGACCGTTAAGGCATGAAGGACCTTGAGTTCATTTCGTCTCCATGACTCCTATCCAACTGGAGTGTTCTTTCTTTCATGGCCTCTCATCTGTACTCATCATCTTTAGGACCAGACTCATATCCACTTGGGAACTCAGTATGAACAAGTGGGAAGAAAATGTGGACTTTAGAGGTAGAGTTATCAGAGTCAGACTCTTAGGTTGGCTCTTCTCCAAGGCCTTCTGACCTTGTGCCGGTTATTCAACCCCTTAGAGCCTCGGTTTTTTCATCTGTATGATGGGAATATTGCAAGGATTGAAAAAGGCAAAATGAAGCAGAATAAAGCATTCTTCCAGTTGTTCGGGCCAGGCACCTCTGAGTTATTCTTTCTTTCCTCTCTTACATTCCATATTGGAGAAAAGACCATGAAGAGAAGCTCGATATTGTATGATTTGGTCATTTCTTCCTTTTGAGCCTTTTTACTGTATAGGAAATCTTTCAACAACAGGAATAGCCAACATCTATTTATCACGAGAGAGAGTTCTCTCAGGCAATGTAGTAAGGGCCTTGTATCTAACAACTCATTTGAACCTCGGGACCCTAGGAACTAAATATTATTATCATCACTCCTATTTTTTTTAATAGATGAGGAAACCAAGGCCCCGGAAAATTCAATAACTTGCCCAACGTTACACAGTTTAGTAAGTGGCAGCACCTGGATTTGAACCCAGACAGTCAAACTCAAGGGGTTTCTTAACCCCAGTCCTGCAACTCAGTCCTTTGGAGCTGTTATAAAATATTGAATACATTGCATGCCAGACTCCGTCCCAGACCAACAAAATCAGAATCGGGGGGGGGGGGGAGGGGTTGGGCCCAGACATGGGATACTTCTTAAAAGCTTCTAGAGGATTCTGGTGTGCAGCCAGGGTTGAGAATGGCTGACCGTACTTGTTACATCATACGGATGTTGACATAATCCAACTCTAAGTGACACCCATGCCCGTGATTCATATCAGTCCTATCTGTCCCTCCTTGGGTGTCTACTCTTGAGTGTCCTTGGGTGTTACACGCCTTTGTGGACCGGGGTTGGGTGTTTAAGGCCCCCTGAGATATCACATCCCAGGCACCCGGGAATCCCGAAAGCTCACAATCTTGTCAAGTGACCTGGGGAGCCACAGGCCAAGTTGAGGGGTGACCACATTGGCCACTTTACTGGTGGCAGCAGGAAGATGCTTTAAAAACCTTGGCAGGGCCTGTCACATCCCAAGTGAAATACGTACGCATGTCGGTCACTTTTACATATCTCTCAGGCCAGCTGAGGTGAGAAATGTGTAGGCTTTGAACCATGGGAGGAATGCTTCACCAGCTGTCAGCCTCTGGACACAGTCATGATCAGATTTGTAGTGACCCTTAGATTTTGTCAGTCACTGTGTTCCCTCACCCATCTGGGAGATTGACAGTGCCGTCTTGTCACTTTGTCAAATCGAGTGACAGCCTCTCCAGATTTGGTTATGCGTGGACAAGAGAAGCTGTCACCGGAACCTTGTCGATGCGATGAGCCAGCGGCAACTCACCACGGTCACGTGGCGTGAATAAGGAGGACAGGGCAATTAGGTGCTCTCCAGCGGTAACACGAGAAGGTTGACAAATTAAAGCTTGTCAGCTTCCTTAAAGCCACTCAATGATCACAAGATTCTGGATGCTGACAGATGAGGGCGGGAGTCTGCAACGCAAGGGATGGTCCCGATTTTCCAGTTCTCTCCTTTCACTTTATCCAACTTTACTGGGAAGAGCAGGACCTCCCAAAGAAATAGCAAAGTGCCTGCCGTCTTGCAATAACTTCTCCTGGGTGATTGTCACACCAGGTGGAAAAAAGAAGAGATGCTGAGTTTGGATGCCGGGGTGCGACTCTTAACTAGGCTCCCGCTGGCGTATTTTGTCGCGTGAAAACAGAATGGAATATATCAGAATCCATTACATATAGTGGGGTTAATTCTGTTGCATGGAGCACTGGGTGTGGTACATGAACAATGAATCTTGGAACACTGAAAAAATAAAATTAAATTAAAAAAAGAAATATTGATTTTAGCGGCATAAATATAGAAATCTTTGGGTGTACTGGGTCATGATGTAAAGTGTATTTTTATTGTGAGTCATGCTCAAGAAAATTTGAAAACGGCTATCCTAAGGAGTCCGGGGGTGAAGGAGCGAATTCCGCCCATTTGTTCAGATGGGCACATAGAAAAGGAAAACACACTTCTGAGTTTTTACCAGGTGCCAGCCCCTGTTCTGGGCACTTGAGAAATACTAAGTTTAATTTAATCCTCCCAACAACCCTATGAAGTGGTTACCATATTATCAAACCCATGTCACAAATGAAAAAATAGAGGCATGGTAGGTTAAGATGGGGGGCAGAGTAATGGCTCCTGAAGACATCCACAGCCCTAATGCCCCAGACCTGTGAATGTTCCCTTACGTGGCAAAGGGACTTTGTAGATGTGATCATGTTGAGGATCTTGAGATGGGGAGATTATTTTGCATTTTACAGGTGAGCCCAATGTAATCATGGTGGTCCTTAAAAGAAGGAAGAGGGAGGACGAGGCCGAGGGGCAGAGTTCGAGAGGGATTTGAAGCTGCTGCCCTCGTGGCTTTGAGGATGGAAGAAGGGGGATGAGTCGGGGAACCGAACAATCTCTCTTTGGCTTCTGCCTCCTTCCATTTTGACCCTTCACTCTTCTCTTCTCCTCTAAGCCCATTACTTTCTTGGAGACTTGGCTGAAAGTTCATGTCTTCCAACGAGTCCTCCTTGATTAATGGCACTTCAGTGGTAGCGCATTGTTGTGGATGGACCTCCTAACACTTCCGTTAGCGGTATATGAGCACATCCATGTGAACACACCCTCAGCAATTTGGTGTGTTGTTATCTTTAAAAGTCTTCGTGGCAGTTTTTAAGGCCGAATGGACACGCATCTGCTGAAATAGATCAGGAATCTTGTCTTGATTAACTTCATCAACAAGTTGACACGTCTTTTTTTGCGTATATATATATATACAACCCCTACTCCCATGAAAATTTTGTGTGTTGACGAGCCAAGAAACACGGAGAAACCATCAGCTCTCTTTCTTCTCTTCTTTGTCATGGTCGTATCTGCTGAAAGTCAACCAGCGCTCTAACGAATACACCGGAGGTTGCAAGAATGGAAATATACAGAAATGAGAAGGAGCAATGTATTAAGATATGAAGACACAGGTTTCTGTGAGATAAAGAGGCGTAAAGGCTGTTTATATTTGGTTACATATTCCAGGGAGCTAAGGTTTTGTAAAAATTAAGTGTTCTTGTTTCCATCAGTATGGGTTTTAGGGCTCCATTCATAGGATTCCATCTTTGGGGTATTTTATAAACCCCTGTGAACAGAATCAAAGCAGCCTAACTTGTGACTTGGACATGCACAAGGCAAACCCGTGTTCGCATTCAATTGTAAGATGATTGCGTCGGATCAAACGATGGTCCAGCCACCAGGTTTCAGCTCTTCCGGTCCTGTTTTTTAAAATGATACGAAACCAGGGATCGGGCCGGAGGGTTTGGATTCCTATCCCAGGGACCTGAGGCAAATAACGGGACGTCTCTGGACCTCCATTTACTTCTCTGTGAAAATCAAGAGACTGAAGTACACGGCCTCTAAGGTCTGTACCATTCCAAAATTCCACGTTCCTATGCTTCCGATTGCAGTGCTGATCCAGTCATGCATGCAAAGTGCTGAATATTTAAATAATTGCTCACAGGTTGCACATTTCATCACTGTCAAGAGTCCAGAATTGCATGGAGGGGCAGCAGTTTCTTCTCCAGTTACATGCTGAATGTAATTATCCTTTAAATGGCTTAATAAAGGAGACAGGTGTCCCCCTTTGCCAGGGCTCATCTTTGTGCTGTGCATGCTCGATATGTAAGAGCTGCTTACTGTCTCTCCCCAGTAGGCCCAGATCCTTGCTCCAGTCATCTGGTCTACCTGGTCTGAACCTGCGCATTTACGTTTCTGATGAGGGGTAGCAATGTCTTCCTTATTGCTTCCTTGCACTCCCTTGAGGAGTGCTTACCCCGGGATTATCAAGAGGCAACCAAAAAGGTAATTTGTGAAGCACTGTGATACATAAACCCCTCCCCACACGTATATACTCACTCAACCCGATCTACACGGTTGTTTCTTGAATGTGCAGGTGTCAGAGGCATTGCCTCCCCCACCCCCCGCACAGTTGAAAATCCATGTCTAACTTTGACTCCCCCCCTCAAAATTTACTTATAGCCTACGGATGCCCAGAGGACGCCCTGATAACGTAAACCTATTTTGCATGTTATATGTGTTAGAGACTGGATCCTTATAATAAAGGAAGCTAGGGAAAAGAAAGCGTCCTTAAGAAAATCACAAGGAAGAGAAAATACTGCACCGTGTTCATCAAAAAAGATTCACATGTAAGCGCAACCACACAGTTCAAATCTGTGTTGTTCATGGGTCAACTGTATATATAAATTCTTTTTTTTTTTTTAAAGATTTCATCTATTTATTTGACACGGAGAGAGAGATCTCTCTCACAGAGAGAGAGATCACAAGTAGGCAGAGAGGCAGGCAGAGAGAGAGGGGGAAGCAGGCTCCCTGCTGAGCAGAGAGCCCAACATGGGGGCTCGATCCCAGGACCCTGAGATCATGACCTGAGCCGGAGGCAGAGGCTTTAACCCACTGAGCCACCCAGGCGCCCCTCTTTTTTTTTTTTTAAGAGGGCCGTGAGGGTCTCAGATAGGCTTTGCCGTCAAAACACTACAGTTCAGATTTTGATTTCATCGTTTTCTGTTCGCGCAGCTTTGGGCAAATCCTTCATGCTTGCTATGCCTCAGTCACTTTATCTGTACAATGGGGATAATGAAGCCCGCAGGGTTTTTAGTTATCGTGGGAGCACCAGGAGAGAGTGTGGGAGGCTCAGTGCTCCCACCTGGTGAGCACTCAGTAAGAGTTAGCTCGCCGCGTGTCCGGATGAACTGTGAAATGTACACCTCTTCTCTTTTCAAGCAGCCTCTGGTCCTTTTCCTTTAATTTTCTCCAGCTGCAAAAGTACAGATCGAAGGCTGGCGGGTGATTCTCCTGGTCCCAAGACACAGCTCAGCTCTCCTGATGCTGTTGGCTGGTCAGGAAGCTGGAAGGTCCGGCCAGCCTCCGGCGAAGAATGAGTGTTGGTGGCCCACTGGGACTTGGCATTTTGCTTATCTGACCGTAGGGCTGGAGTAGAACGATCTGTGTCTGTAGGTCAATTCCAGAAAGGCCTCACAGAGGTTCTAACGGGCCGGCAAGAGCTGCAGGAACTCTATGCCTCCATTTCTCACTTGAACAACATTGAGTTGCTTTGGGTGGGACGTGAGAATCTTCATTTTTTACAAGTTCCCGGGTGACACCGATGCTGCTGCTTTGGGGGCCCACCCTCTGAGAACCTCGGATCAAGACTGCAATAGCCTCCCAGCCACCGGATGGTCTCACAGACCAGTCCCTCCGCTTACAAGTGTATTTGCCCCGAAGAACCAAGGCGTGGCTGGTATGAATGAATGGTGCCTCTGACTGAGAGGAACTCAGACCTGTGATCGATGGCCGAACAAGACGAGACGTTGGTGTCCCCTGTCCCCGTGTCGTTGTCCCCATGCCGCGGTGACATCCGCGATCGGCGGAAAGCTGCCAACAGACCCAGTTAGAGGATGTACTATTTCCTTCGTGGCGGAGACTGTGAGAACATTGGGAGACAGTTCCCTGAGGCGGAAGACAACTTGGCGAGCTCCCAGATGGTGGCTTGAGCTTCCCAGCCCAGCCCTGGTGCCCACGAGGATGTGCAGCGTCTGCTGATCCCTTCCGTGGGCTGTGAACATTTTACGAGGCACGAGCAGCTTGCCTTTGCTGGAGAGCTTTCCGTACCGTGTACGCCTGCCACATACACACGTTTTGGTGACTCTGGCTAAGTGCCTACCTGCTCAGCTGTAAACATGAATAAAAGCGACACCACCGCATTCCTGCGAGACGGGCGGATTGAAGGTCACCTTCATGCCTCCATTGGTCCAACCTGGCCCTTTTCGGCCGCCCGAAGTGTCTCTAGGCTCTGGGTCTCTCCTGCCTCGGTGTCCACGTTGACTCCTCCCCCAGGAAAATGTGCTTTCAGATGATCAAAAGGATCAAAAGGACTTTCAAAGGGGAGGAGCTAAGAAAGGAGGAGAGAGGAGGGCAGAGGCTGCCTCAAGTAGTGCATGCTTTGGGGCAGGTAAGAAGTTGGGCAGGAATTTTATTTTCTTTACGGGCCCAGGCAGGTGGGGGTGGCGGGAAGAGAGCACAAGAGAGATCGATCCCCTTCTTTCGAGTATCCGGCCCCAAATCAGCTGCCTCAAGCAGCCTCTGACTCTTGGGGGGCACTTCTGGGGCGACTATGTCTTCCCAGCGGTAGGAGCCGTCACGTCTCTGGACAAGGGATTGTCCGCTCGCAGGAACTGCTCACCTTGCGTGTAGCTCCTCTAACCTTTCCTTGGCTCCCTCCAGCCAAGCCTCAAGCTGTGGCGTCTGCCTCCATCACCCGGACAAATGTTAAGACCACAGGCATGAGAGTTATCTCTAGGCTTGTGGATCATTCGCTTGCCTTCTTCTCCACCCTCTTGGCCACCCCTCTCCGGACTCTGCTGGTGCCTTCATGGAAGGCAACTTTTCTTCTGCTTCTCTCTGCTTGGTCCGTCTCAGTCGTGGTGTGTGGTCCGATAGGGTTTCCCTGTGGGGACGATCCCTGTTCCAAATCGTCCTTAGTTCCGGAATCAGGAAAAGAAAAGGAAAGAAAAGGAAAAAAAAGAACACAGACTCCCACACTCCTTCCGTGAAGACTCCAATTTGGTTGGGGTGGAGTATGGAAATCTATCGCATTTTTACACAATTCCCGATTGGGAGCAAGATAAGGTGATGCTAAAATTTGAATGGAAATTTAAATAATAATGATCGTACCAAAACTTTTTAAAAAAGACTTTATTTATTTATTTGACAGAGAGGAGAGAGATCACAAGCAGGTCGAGAGGCAGGCAGAGAGAGAGGGGGAAGCAGGCTCCCTGCTGAGCAGAGAGCCCGACGCGGGGCTCCATCCCAGGACCCTGGGATCATGACCTGAGCCGAAGGCAGCCGCTTAACCCACTGAGCCACCCAGGAGCCCTGTGGAGAGTGTTTTTAAGAGGTGAACACTGGAAATAATGTAAGTGGTCATCAACAGGCAAATGGGTAAACAAACTGTGGTATGTCCATATGATGGAACACGACCCAAGAATAATAAGGAATGAACTACTGAGACACATAGCGCGACTGAATCTTAAATTATGTTGAGCAAAAGAAGTCAGAGATGAACACTTACCACACAATTCCATTTATATAAAGCTCTTGAGGACACAAACAACTCTCCAGGAACAGTCGAGTCAGCAGGTCCGTGGAAGCAGGGAAGAGGGATTCCCAAGGGGCACCAAGAAACTTTGAGGGGTGATGATACGTTCATTTTGTTGAATGTGGCGATGGTTTCACGAGTGAATCCATATGTCAAAACCTACCAAACTGTGCGGTTTCAATATGTACACCTTCCTGTGTGTCAATTACATCTCAATAACACTGTGAAATACGGATTAGTGATGGAGGGAAAAACATATATTCCCCGGAAGGGGGAAATTCCTGGAGAAAGGAGAGATTTCGCAGATAAACGGGAATTTATTTTCTCACAGTTTTGGAGGCTACAGGTTCAAGGTCATGGTGTCTGCAGGGTTGGTTTCTTTCTTTTTTTAAATTTTTTTTTAAAGATTTTATTTATTTATTTATTTATTAGGAAAGAGAGAGAGTGAGAGAGAGAAGGTCAGAGTGAGAAGCAGACTCCCCATGGAGCTGGGAGCCCGATGTGGGACTCGATCCCGGGACTCTGGGATCATGACCTGAGCCGAAGGCAGTCGCTCAACCAACTGCGCCACCCAGGGGCCCCAGGGTTGGTTTCTTCTGAGGTTGGTTTCTTCTCCTGTCCTTGGCGTGTAGATGGCCACCTTCTCCCTGTGTCCTCACAGGGTGGTCCCTCTGTGTGTGCCTGTGTCCTGATCTCTTCTTAGAAGGGCACCAGTCAGATCGGATTAGAGCCCACCTTAATTACCCTTTTCTAACTTAATTACCTCTTTAGAGACCCCACCTTCAAATGCAGTCTCATTTCAGTTACTGGGAGTTAGGACGCCAACATACAGATGGGAGCTGTGGGGGGACACAGCCCAGCCCATACCATGGTGCTTTTGATAAAGTGATGGCAGTGTCCACGGCAAGAAAACCCATCTCGAAACCAACTAGACAATGATCCTGGCTTCTTTGCTCCTCCTTAGTCACGGGATATAGGCTCTGTCCCTGAAGCCACTTAGGGTCTCCCTCATCTGCAGGTGGCAGACGTTGTTGGTTACTTTCTTGGCAGCTGTCTTGTGACCCAGGGCGAGGAGTTGAGGACGGTAGTGTCTGGAATCGGGGAGCAGCGATGCCAACCCCGGGAAACATCTACCATTGGACTTTCCAAGTCAGGAATAGACACCTCGTTCCGTTTGCTGGTGTATTATGTGCCTTATTGGTCAGAGCCTTCTGTGCAAAGCCACCAGTAGGTACCTTGCAAGATTTCGGTGAGGATCGCACAGGATGAAGCACCGAAAGTAAAAACGCGTGGCACGTAGTAGGTGCCTTATTAATGGCAGTCTTTCCCACCATCGAAGAAAAAGCCAGCCTTTGGACACGGGGCGAAGGCTCCCCCTGTTTTCCGAGAGCCCTGCTAATCCCTAAAACAGAGCGTTCGAGGCTGCTTCCAAACGTCCTTTGTGGCAGGATGGTTATTTTTCTTCCCTAACTAGTAGCAGGTGTTTGGCTGTGTCCATTAAAAGCCATTCCGGGCTCCCCTGACAAACGAATTTTTTATTTAGTGGTGTAGGATCAATAATGTGGGTATCTCATGCGAACTATTAAAATGGAAAATGTCTGCTGGGCTGACAATCGTATTATCGATATGTACCGAGCAATAAATTATGTGAAACAAAATGGAGCAACCGACAGTATCGGCCTTACGGAAGGCTTATCTGGGGGCACGGCTGGCTTCGTTACAGCCGCAGCCACGGTTTCCCAGCGCTGCATGTGGAAGAGCCTCGATGGAGCTCGGGCAGCTTTCCATCTGAAGTGGCTGCTGTCAGACCGAACCTGCTTGGAATAAGTTCCTCTCCCCTTCTTCCCAGCCAGGTCCCGGCTGAGTACGTTTCTCTCGTCCTGACCCCGGGCCCTTTGTCGAGGGGGTCGTGGGGTGTTCCACGTCCGGTGACGTGGCATTTTGGGCACCTAGCCTCGTTCCCATTGGGTGTCCTCGATTCTTTTCTTCGAAGCCAGCCACGTCTCACCACCGCGAAATAGGATTTCTCCAGGATTCTGGTGTGGATCCAGTCAGTCTGTGATCCCTTCCCGTCTGTCAGTGGCTGGCCGATTTGTGTCGTGATCAGTGATCATCCCGCTGGTTTCCCGTGGTCAGCCCTCCCTGCCGTCCGGACTTGAGAGGCCTCCACCATGCCGATAACCTTTTTTTTTTTTTTTTTTTTCAGGATTTCTATTTCCTTCGTCATCATTTCCATAGGACCCAGCTCTTGGATGCTATCACTCTGGGGTATGGAGTCACAAGGCATGCTGGGACCTCACATCTTAGGGGGAGATGGAGAAGAAGAAGGCTGGGGATCAGGCAAGACGGAGGCTGGGGAACCGGCTTGGTGGTAGGGCCGACCCCCCAAAGGAGGTGGCCGGAAGTCTGATGCACAATGTCAATGGTGCTTGGTCAGCTTGGGTTCATCCAAGGCCAGGGGAGAAGCTGCCAGTGGGAAGTGGAATATTACAGCCCAGACCCCTTCCTGGGAGTTCAGTGTAGGGACCCTCCCCAGGGGGAGAAACTGGGCATTACACGTGAGTCTCAGGCATCCCTAGGGGCCCCGATACAACACTTCTGACCCCAGCTGGAAGTCCCAAGGAAGTCTGTGGCTGTGTCTGGCCCAAAGGAATGACTGTCGATGGGGACATTAGGTGCATTGGGAGTAGTGGTCAGATTAATGAGAATAACTGAGAAAGAAAGACTATTTGAAAAGGCGCATTAAAGATTACAATTTAATTTCATGATTGGGAGCACAAAATGCCTATTCTTTTCTTAATAGAAATTGCAGATGATAAAGTTTCACCCAAACGTCTTGGATTGGGATAGATACAGAGAGAACAGAGATGCTCAAAGAAGAGGGAGCAGTTCCTTCCAGAGACAGTATTAGCAACTTTTTTTTTTAAAGATTTTATTTATGGGGCGCCTGGGTGGCTCAGTTGTTGGGCAACTGCCTTCGGCTCAGGTCATGATCCTGGAGTCCTGGGATCGAGTTCCGCATCGGGCTCCCTCCTCAGCGGGGAGTCTGCTTCTCCATCTGACCTCTCTCTCTCTCATTCTTTCTCTCTCAAATAAATAAATAAAATCTTTAAAAAAAAGATTTTATTTATTTATTAGAGAGAGAGAGAGAGAGAGATCACAAGTAGGCAGAGAGGCTGGCAGAGAGAGAAAGGGAAGCAGGCTCCCCGCTGAGCAGAGAGCCCAATGCAGGGCTCGATCCCAGGACCCTGAGATCATGACCTGAGCCGAAGGCAGAGGCTTAACTCACTGAGCCACCCAGGCACCCCGAGACAGTATCAGCATCTTGATGGGAACGTCAAGTGCGTGAACTCAGAAAGAAATGGATTTATTCAGAGAGTCCTAGTGGATCCCCTTAGAATCCTTTAGAATCCAAACCCCTGATTCATAGATGAACCTAATTCCATCTAATACAGGGTCAGGATTAATTTGAGAAACCTTAGCCTAGAAGGAAGACCCTAGCAATGTGCCTTTGGACTTTTCCCTCCGTCCTGCTTTGATGCTTCTTTTTTTTTTTTTTCAATGATAGCACCGAAGAAGGAAGAATACCACATTTCCAGATGACGCGAAGTTGAGGTCCTCACTAATGTGGATTGTGGTCTCTGACGATGACCACCATCAATTCTTTCCCTCTCGTAAGTATATGATGGTTCTCACATCAAGAGCTGGAGCCTTGAATCTGGGCTAGTCTTAGTGACTCATTTGATCAATAGAATATGGCGAAGTATTCTAGGATTTCTGAGACTAGGTGATTAGGAGCCTTGTGGCTCTTGCCTGGGATTTTTGGAATGTTACTATCTTTGGGACATTTGCTCTCGGAACATCGGTGCTAGGCTGTGATTAGCCCGAGCTAAATAGAAAGACCACATGTAGGTACTCCGGTTAACAGCCTTGGCTAAACTAGAGAGAGAAGGAAGAGCGAGCGAGCGAGCTCATGGGATGGGGGAGGGGCAAAGGGAGAGAGAAAGGGAGAAGCAGACTTCCTGTTGAGCAGAGAGCCTGATGCGGGGCTCGATACCAAGATGCTGAGATTATGACTTGAGCGGAAGGTAGACTCTTAACCAACTGAGCCACCCAGGCACCCCATTGTTGAGTGGGATGATCCAATACCCATAGGAATGATTCCAGTTAGGGGTCACCAACATTCCCTGGCACCCATTACCCACCCCAGCCCTACTTATTTGTCTCCCTCCTTCTGCCTCTCCCCACTTGCACCCCCACCTCCAATAACCAGAGATTCTACTGCAGAATTGAGCTTAATGTCTCCTATTCATTCCCGAAGCGTTGAAAGGGATAATTGGGAGATAATTGCATTACTGTGCAGTTTGTAGTTAACCTTCTATTTTGGCTCTTAACACGCATATCTTTGCTTCAGGAGTACATTAAGGATAATTATAGGCAATTCCCTGCCAGATCCAGCAACGGGGTTTGCAGTGAGCACGGGAACCCACCAGGAAAGAAGAGTTAATATAGCTGAGTTTGAAGCATATCCAAGATGGTAAATGAATTAAGGTCAACTGACATGAACTTTATCGCCAGGCAGAGCTGGGGAAAATTAGAGTCAGATACAAGTTCTTTCTTGAGAATCACTGCATCTTAACAAAGCCCAGAGAAACCGTCATATGCTCACTTATTCAACCAAAATCCTGAGATCTTTCTCTCTGCTGGGCATGGGTGGGAGGGCGGAAGACAGTGTTGAGAGGAATCTCCGCTCCTTGGCTTGGATGGACGTTTGTCAAAGCACCTCCACGCAAGATGGCCTCCAAGATAGGTCTTTGGGTTCAGACGTGATGTGCTTTAACCTCGAGCACTGTTGAAAGAAATAAATCTGTCACCCGCAGTGACAATCATCTTCTTTAATTGTGCACAGACCCCTGGAAAAATGAATGTTTATGTTCCTTCCATCTCAAATGCAAAATAACCAAGAAAAAAAATCTTGAAGACAGAAGAAGCTAAACCCAAATAACTTGGCTACAGCGGGCTTCCCTTCACCAACCCCAATTGACACAGGCTCTTGGGTCAAATTGTTCAGCCGGGCCGTGCCTCAGTCTACTCACTTGTATGATTAGTGAGCTGTGCCCAGTCACTTCTGTCACTAGTGTTTTTTGGCCTCATGAGTTTGTATTCACCTTCCTCCTGCTTGGTATTAGGTCAAAATATCTTAAAAGAATGCTATCCAGATATGGGCGTCATTGACATAGTATCTCATTCTTCTGTCTACCTGGGATGATCCAAGAGAAGAATCTGGCAACTTTTAGTTTTCTGGCTGGCCAGAAGCCAATGAAGAACAGGTATTTCTCTGTCAACCGACAAGATTCATGTCTCTTCCTTTCCATGGGCCATTACGGATCAAGCTGAGAGGGCTTCATTTTCCTCTCTCATCCCCCGGAAGGAAAGGCTGGTGAGCAGGACAGATAAGTTGAACGTTGAGTTTCCCCGACTGTAGGGTTGTCTTTGCACAAACAGCCCCGGTAGTTGTTCAAGGATTCCAGACAATATTGATGAGGATTAATGATCCTGTAAATAGGTGTTTAAAATAAATAAAAGGATGAAAACAGGGATTAAGGGGGAACTACAGTGGGTTAATAGATTCGGTGCTCAGATGCCAGTTCCTACAAGATTATTTTAACAATTAGCGGGAAACATTTTGTCACAAACAAAATAAATCTGCAATCAGAAAATAATTTGCAATCAGCTTTGCAAGTAAAATTGCATCCTTTCCCATCAGTTGAAGGCGTTTGGAGAATTAAATGATCAAGTCAAGAGTGATGCTTTCAGAAGGTAAATGGTTAGAACCGATTATCCTGGCAATTAGCCAACCGAGAAGCATCAACTGGGGAAGCATTTTGCAGAAAGTGTTTCCTTTGACGAGGCTGTCCATCTGCACCAACAGCAGAAATACCTTGGTTGATGGTGTCTTCCTGGAAATCAGCAAATGCGCTCATTAAAGTCTCTGCCAGCCACGAAGGCGGCTGTCCCCTCATAATGGACATAACCCTCTGCCGCACCCCTCGAGTTACTCTGTGTGGACAAGTAACTAGCTCCTCCGATATCTCCAAGGGTCAAAGTCTTTGTGCACGCTTAAGATTTCTCTGGAGACCAAACTGAAGGGTGAAAGTGGTTTCTGCAGAGGGCCAGTCATTCAAGCAATTAAAGACCCACCTAGGAGAGACCATTAATAGGCAAGTTATCATTATTTTGCCCAACTTTTACTGTTGACCGTAAAGACTCAATTCAGCTTTAATGAGTGCATTTCAAGCAATGACTTTCCCTCCTCACTCTGGCAATAAAATGGAAAATGCAAATCTGGAAGGGCATACAGACTCACAGCGTAGTGCCAATCTTCCCACAAAGGGACAAGACTGTCTAGATTTTTGCAGGGATTTGTGTACCGCAAGCACAAAGAGTCTAAAGTCAGTTCACACCGCGTCTCTGTCTCAGTCGACGGGCTGCTAGTCGTGCATTATCCAGCATTTTCCCGTCTAATTTCTCTCTTAAATATTTATAAAACTTGCCTAGGCTGCAAAGATCCAAGAAATAAAATAGAATTATCTTAATAAAGGAAAGGTTGGGATGTGTCATTCTGATTTAGAAAGCCCATTTCATGGTGTGTGTTGGAACAAGAAATAATTAATTTGAGAAGTCCTTGATCTCTGACTGGAGTTGCATTAATGATATTATAGTATTAAATATAATAGTATTTCACCTTCATTATCCTTGTGTTCATTCCGGGCCCTTGTCTTCTCGGTAAGAACCGTGTCTGTGGCCGGAGATGATTAAAATATAAAAGACTGAAACGGAAAGGGGCAATTTTGTGAAGCTCACTATTTACTCTGGGTCTTAGCCACTTCTGAGCTCGTATATCTTTGTCTTTCTCTCTGCCTTTTCATTTTGAAAGAGTTTGGCTAATTCAGTTTCAGCCTTCACCGACTTCACTTCTCTCCCGGCCCCAAGTTCATGGTCTATCCAAAGTCAAACGAAACAGTGTCACTGTTTGTCTGCAGTGACTGAATGTCTGCAGCTGCCCCAAAATTCAGATGTTGAAATCCCCAATCTCGATGGGACGGTAATTGAAGGTGGAGCCTTTGGAGGGGGGGTGGTGGTGGCAGGCCACGAGGGTAGAGTCCTCGTGAGTGGGATGAGTGCCCTTAGGAAAGGGACCCTAGAGACCACTCTCCCTCGTTTCACCAGGTGAGGATACAACCAGAAGTGGGACAGTCTGCAACCCGGAAGCGAGATTTCACCAGGATACGGCCGTATTGGCATTCTGATCTTGGACTTCCAGCCTCCAGAGCTGTGAGAAATATATTTTTGTTGTTTAGAGCCCCCCAGTCGATGGTCCTCGGTTAGGGCAGGCTGAACTAAGACGCTGAGTTTGTTAACATGACTGGTGGGCTGCATTTCTTTATCCCATCTATTTTTGTTGACACCAGGGAGGATGGGACAGACCAGTGCCCGTTGGAGAAGCCACATCACTGTGGACGCACGCGAGGAAGCTGCCTCCTTTGCTTTGGAGCCCCTCCTCCAGATCCTGCTGGGATCCTTCCACCATTTTTGGGTTTTCTTTCACCACAGGGACGCCGCTCTACACCTCTGGCCGCTCTACACTTCTGGGTGGGCATTGTCTTTTCAACCCTCATGCTGGGTTCTCGGGCTGGGTGTCCCCAGGGTCCCCCGGGATTGCTTTGTATGTGGTATCCCTGCAGGAATTCTGCCTGGATAGCCAATCACTCACTTGTGGCTAGGCTTTTGTTGTTGGTGGTGGTGGGGGTGTTGACTGTCCTATTTTTTCCCTCCCAGGTTTTGTGATTCTCAGTTGTAAACTCGTATTTGTTGACATTCATGCCCGTGATAGTTCTTTTTTTTTTTTTTAAAGATTTTATTTATTTATTTGACAGAGAAAGAGAGAGCACAAGTAGGCAGAGAGAGGGGGAAGCAGGCTCCCCGCCGAGCAGAGACCCCAATGCGGGGCTTGATTCCAGGACCCTGAGATCATGACCTGAGCCGAAGGCAGAGGCTTTAACCCACTGAGCCACCCAGGCATCCCCCGTGATAGTTCTTTGAGGGCATGTTCAGAGAATGTACATTTGCTTCTGTTTGCTCGGGGACACTTGCCCGTTGCTTGGTGGCACTACTACCTTAGGACCACTTTGCATTCTTAAATTGTGCTTTAAAAAAAATCAAATAGTATAAATTCAGTTCCCAAACTCCTGCAAGTGCACATTTGTTGTAGTTGGGAATTCTCAAGACAGATTATGAAATAATCCCTTACTGCCTTCCTTCTAAGGAAGGTTTAGCAGGCAGTTTGCCCCTTCATCTTTCTTTGCAAGGGGGAAGTTTTCTTTCTAGTTCTTGCCTTATTGGACGTGAGGGCCCCGGAGAGCCCAGCATTGTACAAGAATGTCTGATCTTATCCCCAACCTCGTGTGGATCCCAGGCTGTCCATCCCCCTTTCCTTGCATGGCATGGAGCAGAAGTGCGAAATCTCGGGGAGTAAAGAGGTGGGAATTCAAAGCTACCCCAGGGAAGCTGCTGGATTCAGCAGTCTACTACATTCCTGGCTTCCCGCTCCTGTTTCCTTTCTTTTCCTTTTTTTTTTTTTTTTTTTTGAGGGGGACAGGGGCTTTGAGGGATTTCTTTACTGTATAGACTACTAGGCTGTGTTTTAAGAAGACATTTTTCTTTTTCGAGCCAGCATTTTTCAGATATTTCATAGTGATTGGATTTCTCAGTCTTTCTAGATCATACCACTGCCAGAAGGCTGCCAACAGTACCTTTGTCTCTTGCTTACGGCAGGCATTTCATTTTCTACTATTGATAATTGCTTATCTTTTCTCTCTCGTTGGGTTGCCAACTTTTTGTGTGACCCATATGCCCATCGCCATGACTTGCCAACACCACGTTCAGGGATGGAGAACTTAGATGACAGATGGGATCTGGATAAACCTCTGGGTATGCTTGTACCGCCTCTGACATAGGAGAGGCTATGTTCTGCTGCAGGAACAAATTCGCCCTGAAATCTCAGTGATGCAAGCAGAATAAATTCATTTCTGCTCTTGACACAGTCTGATGGGGGTCTCGCGGTTCTCCAGAGCATCTCGCTGCCTGCTTGGGGAATCTAGGGTTCTTCTTCCATCTTGAAGCAATGCCATCTGGAAGGCACAGTCTCCGTGGCCACAAGGACAGGTGGGGCGTGTGGTGCAGTGTTTTCCAGTTTCAAGACTGGACTGGACTTATGTCACTTACATCATTTTTGCTCGTATCTCATTGGCCAGAAATGGTCGCAGGGCTCCACCCACATGCTGGGGCCAGGAAATGGATGGCAGTGCATGGATATTTGGGGAGTGCCCCCAAGTTCTGCCAAGATGGGAAAAGAAATACAACATTTGCTGTCCCCAAATCTACTAAGTTAAGTCTATAATTAAGAATTGCTTGGGGCGCCCGGGTAGCTCAGTGGGTTGAGGCCTCTGCCTTCAGCTCAGGTCATGATCTCAGGGTCCTGGGATCGAGCCCTGCATCGGGCTCTCTGCTCTGGGGGGAGCCTGCTTCCCATCTCTCTCTCTGCCTGCCTCTCTGCCTACTTGTGATCTCTCTGTCAAATAGATAAATAGAATCTTTAAAAGAAAAAAAAAAAAAAGAATTGCTTAATTGTGTGTATCCCGTTTGATTCTAATGTAAGTTGCCCCTCTCCTGTGGATGTTATAAGTCTTGGCCGAATATGGGGAGGCGAACCAGAGGCTTTATTTTTAGGGTCTCCTTTGGCTAATGAACTATGAGTTCAAGCAAGATTGGGGGTTCTTATTTATTTTTTTACTTGATTTTTAAAAAATCTGAGTATAATTGACACATAAGATTATATTAATTTCAAGTGTCCAACATAGTGAGTCAATAATTCTGTATGTTATGTGTAGCTACCATCTGCCACCATAAAATGCTATTACAATACCATCGACTATATTCCCTATGCTGTGCCTTTCATCCCTGTCACTTAGTCATTCTACATCTAGAAGCCTGTATCCCCTGCTCTCCTTCCCCCCTTTTTGCCCATTTCCTCCCTCCCCCCCGCCCCGGGCAACCATCAGGTTGTCCTGATTCTTTTGCTTGTTTCTTTATTTATTTTTTGTCTTTTAGATTCCACCTATGAGTAAAATCATATGGCATTTATCTTAGTCTGTCTGATTAATTTCCCTTAGCTTTATGCCCTGTAGGTACATTCGTGTTGTTGCAAATGGCAAGATCTCATTTCTGACGGCTATGTAATATTCTATATCTTCTTTATCCACTTATCTATTGGTGGACATTCGGGTTGCTTCCACATCTCGGCCACTGTAAATAATGCTGCCGTAATCATAGGGGTGCAATTAACTTCTCGAGTTAGTGTTTTTTCATTGTCTTTGGGTAAATGTGCGGTAGTGGAATTATTGGCTCATATGGTATTTTTATTGTCACTTTTTTGAGCAATGGAGGTTTCAATTTAAATCACCCTATATGTCTACTGTTATAAACACCCTTCTGTTTATAAAGAGGGTCCACTTTGTCTTATGCCCTCCAGCCCTAGTGAGACCCATAGCAGTCTTTGGGTAAGACTGCCCATGACCTCCTTTTCCTGGACCCAAATGCAGGGCTGTTTATCCCCACGGTCTGCACTTCCACTGAGGGGGTTGAGGGCCTTGAATCGGGCACGGGAAATACATTCAAAAAATGACAACTCTGAGAATAGGAGGCTTCCTGTTTTCTCTGAAGTCAGTCCATTCTTTCTGGGAAAAGCACTCAATTTGAAATTAGGAGGTATCTTTCTAATCTTAAGACTGGACCTCAGCTTCTGCACTGGGAAAACAAGGCTTCAGCTCTTCAATGCCACGATTCTCCACAGAGGTGTGCATTTCAGAAAGTTCACTCACTCAAAACATACATACTGAGCCTCTTCTCTGTGTTAGGCCAGAAGGGGGAAGTCAGAGATTCAGTGATCCTGAGATACGGTTTCTGTTTCCCCAGGTCCCCTGCTCATTGCTTCTTAACCAGAGGAGAATATATATATATATATATACACATGGATTGGGAATTTCTGTATACTTTTCTGAACATAAATATTTAGCAGGACTAAAGTGGAGATTGCTCACTGGTGTGTTTGAAATTGTCTCCAGATGATTCTGTTGGCTACTGCTGTTTGAGAACCTTCGTACAAACTAGTGAGGGGGAGCAGACCAGGTGACAAGTAATACGCCCAGAAGGAGGTGAGAAAATTAATGTGAGAAGCGACTGCTTCTATCCTAGCACTTCTCGGAAAGCTTCCTGTAGTAGGAAGGAAGGGGAAAGGAAGCCAACACTTCCGTACGGAGTTATGCATAGTCTTATCTAAATAGTTGCACCTTAATCTCACGATAGCTATGGAGTCACGCTCTTATCTTCGTTGTAGAGAGGAAGAAACAGAGGCTGAGCCACCTTCCCCAAGCAACATAGCTAGTAAAGGGGAAGCTAGAGTTCGAACTCCAACAAGGTGGTATTGTAGTCGGATCTCGAAGAATGAACGGTGGTATACCAGTTAGCTAATAAGACAAAATTGTTGTTAAGACACAACCCACAGTGTCTTGTTAAAGATTATAGATCGGTGGGTCATAAATTAGTGGGTCAGCTGGGGGTTGGGTGCCACAGACCAAGATCTGCTGATCTTGGCTGGGCTTGGTTTCACTTCCTGGGTTGGTTGGAGACTGGCTGATCCGGGCTGGAGTTAAGTGAGGTGTCTGCTTTACCGGGACCAGCAGGCTGGGCCGGGGAATGCTCTTTTCATGGTGATGACAAAGACTCTTGGGAAGGCAAGTGGAAATTTGTGAGTTCATCTCGGATCTAAGCTTGGAGCTGTCCACCTCGTTCTGTCGGCCAATGCAAGTCGCACGGTCGAGCCCAAGGTCAAAGGGGAGGGAATACACTCTGTCATTTTAGTGAAGGCAAACGTAAAAGCACATGGCACAGGGTGTAGATATAGAATGGGACCAATAATACAACCTATCCCAGGTGGATTTCCAAGAAGTTTAGAGGAGAAGGAAAGTGAATCAATTTCACTTTGTAATGGATTGTAAGGGATCGAATTGTGTGCAATTCACCCCTCAATTCCTAGGGTAAAATCCTAACCCCCAGCAACACTATACTCAGAGATAGAGCTTTTAAGAAGGTAATGAAGACTAAATGAGGTTGTACAGGTGAGGCTAATCCTATAGGACCGGCGTCCTTATAAGAAGAAGAAGAGATGCCAAAGGGCTCTCTCTCCATATGTACAGAGAGGAAAGGTGATGTGAGACCCCAGTGAGAAGGAAGCCATCGGCAAGTGGGGGATAAAGGCACCTTGATTTTGGTCTTCCAGCCTCTAGAACCACGAGAAAATAAACCAGTTGTTTAAGCCACAGAGGCTGTGGTATTTTGTTATGCAGCCTGAGCTCACTGATACACAAGAGAAAGAAGAAAGAGAGAGAGAGAGAGAGAGAGAGAGGGAACTGTTTATTGAGCATATACCTGTTGTTGAATACCACACGTGGACCTTTTTTTTCACATACTATTTGAATCACCTCATCAAATAGATGTATTATCTCCCTTTTAGAGAGGAAATAACCACAGCTACCCACGGATGGGCAGAGGCACTGTAGCAGAATTCACGCTAGAGTCTGCTGCTACCTGCCATGCACTTTTGCCTCTGGAACGAAGGTCAGCGACTTTCCCTGCAGAAGGGCCAGCAAGTGACTCTCTGAGGCTTGACAGGCCACACGATCTCTAGGGTAACTACTCCACTCTGCTGTTGGACCTTGGAAGCATCCCCCGACAATATGTCAACAAACGGGAATGAAGGTATTTCACTAAAACGTCATTGACAAATACAGGAAGTGGGCGGAGTCAGCAGCTGTAGTTTCGCTGACCTCTTTCTATAATATTCTTCTTCTATGGGGCTTGGCCCTTCCCACGGAGGCGGGGGAGGGGGGATTCTAGACAGAAAGACAAGTGTGTAGGAAGGCACGGATTTGTGGGAGTGTGTGATGTATTTAAGAGATGGAAGGTAACTTGATGAGACGGGAGCAGATGGTGTTAATTTGAGGCGTGGGAATTGAGGCAATGGGAAAGCTAAAAATGTGATGGGGGCCCCGGTCATATTTATCTACTTGTTGAGCAAAGCTCTTGCCTTGTGGCAGGCCCTTTGATAGGCTCTGGGAACCCCCCATAGAGGGCACGAAGACCAATCCTTATCTTTGAAAGAGGTGATAATTTGGAAGGGAGAGACAGACATGGCGAGGGATAGCTCAAGGAGAGGAATAGGTATAGGGCAGAAGCTTTGAACTTCCATGCCCCACCTTGGAACACTAAGCTGAATTCCCATCCAGGGGGTGCCCTCAATGGATCCCCCAAAGATCACGTAGGCGAGAGTATTGCTTGTTGAGCAGAGAATCAGAATCAAGGAAATCAATGCCCTAGTACCTTGCTTAAGAATCTCCTACATGTGGACATGGGCTTTTGGAGACCGAAGCCAGTCCAACTCTTTCAAAGAGTTAACACACTGCACTTGGAAAGGGAAAAAAAGAGCCATGTGGTGGCAAAGAATTTGTTCCCTTCTTTGGGTGGCAGCCACAGGATTCCTCGCCAATTAGTAGCATCTGGTCCTCATAGAAGATTCATCCCTGGTTGAGCTGGCAGATACCTCTGGATGTGACACTCTGTGAAGTTCCTGATGGGCCATCTGTGATGTCTTCCCTCCCCAGATACCTCGGGCCTCCCGCCCCCTCCAACCCGTCTGCCTTTCCTTTGAAATATTTTTAAACACTCAGACCTGAGAGCAGGACCAGCTTCAGCTTTTTATAGACACGAGGGTAAGATTGCGAGCTGCTTTTTTGTGCAAATCCGATAAAAGGAAACAGTGACTACAGGAACCGCTCTCACTTATTGGCCCCTTGCTGTGGGCTGTAGTCAACATTTTCCCAAAAATGTGTTTGTTTGTTTGTTTTAATGTGCATCTTGGAACAACTGCGTGAGGATGAAAGTGCCTTCGTTATTCTGATGAATGAGGGACGCGGATCTCAGGAAGGTTACTTCCCCAGCCCAATACCGCACAGTCTCTAAGTGCTTGAACCAGGATCTAAGACCACGTGGTCGGAGTGGACAGCTCAGACTCTGACGTTGAACGCAGGGGTCTAAAATTTGTGTCCTGTGAGAAGTGGGTGTTTAAATGGTAATGCTGATTTTTTTCCTCATTTCTAGGAAAAATGAGGATCCCATCATTCTGAAGGGTCCCTTCCTGATGAATATCATTATAGTAATAGATGTAACGGTAGTATTTATAATTGCAAACGATCTCGCATTTTCCAGGATGCTCTTGCTGACCTTACAGGACATTACGAGACTGTTCTTTGCTTTCCTAGACTCATAGACACTCTGTTTTCCTTTTTTTTTTTTTTAAGGCAGGGTAGGGCTCTCTCCTGGAACCCTTGTGTGCTGGCTGTTCTGAGAACTCCTGGCCCTATCCTGTCCTTCCATCTCAATCCAGTAAGCTAGCTTGCTTTCCAAATGTGTTCTGTGGGGAAGGGAGGAAGAGAATGTCAGTTTGCTCTCCTGATGTCCTGTCTTCATTCACTGGGAAAGAAAAGGGCCGGGTCCCCATGAAAAATAAAGTCTACAGATGAATCCTCCGGCTTCCTGTCAAAGGCCCAGATGGAGAAATTCAGAGTTACTGGGCTCGTGGTCTTTTAAGTAACGGTGGAATGAAACAGGCCACAGTAGCCATGGAAGGTTCTGGTTATCTTCCTATCTGGTTATCTTCCTAAACTGATGATACGACTGGCTACTTCACCCCCTTTCAATCTCAAATGCAATTTGTCCGCAGCCTCCAATTTAAATCCCATACATCTTCTCTAAACTAAATAATAGGCTACATAAGCCCGGCTTCCCACGAAAAGACCAAGGTTCTGCACGCGTCTGTGCGCGGGTGCGCGTGCGCGCATCGCGGGGGCAATGGATCACGGCTGATAGGAAGAGACGCGTTCCAACTGATGATTGAATTTAAAGCTCTTTCATTTCTACTGGGGCTTTGGGATCTAATGAAATGAGTGCTGCTGGGGCCAGCCTGCCGTGATCTCATCCCCGGACACAGACGGGGAGCGGAGCCATCGTGGTGAACCCAGGCCGCCCCCTGCCGCCCAGCCCGGGATCTGCCGCAGGACCCATCACGTGTCTCCTGAGCCACTTCCTTGGCCTCCAAACTGGTTCTTGCCTCCAGAATCAGCGTCTCCACCCCACTTCCAAGCATCTACCAGCATTTTTTTTCCCCCCAACACACAAATCTGCTTAGGCCGTTCTGTAGGTCAGAAACCTTCCTGGACTGCCCAGAAGGTTAACTTCCAAGCTCTTCCAAATTGTGTCCTTTTCTCCACTGGCCCTCCGGCACCTCCTTCTTCCAGAACGTGACTCTTAGGCTCCCCGTGGTGCACTTTGCTTTCCCACCTCTGACCTTTGTCTGCTGTGTTCCCACCCCTGGAACTGTCTTGTTCCCCCTTCCTCCTACCAACTCAGGCTTAACTCACACTGTTCTGTGCCCAGAATGGAAAAGCGTAACATTGTTAAGAGTTGGAAGGATTCTTTGAAGTTGGGAAATTGAATTTCTATGGAAATGTGTGTGTGGTGTTTTTTTTTTTTTTTCCTTCCCACTTCTAAGTCTCTTTCTGCAAGATCCTGCCCAAATGTTGCTTTTCCAGAAAACTTCCAACTCTCCTGGCAGGTTATCCTTGCTCAATACATGAATGCACGAATAAATGTGGGAGTAGAAGGGCAAAAGGTCCTTTTTCTTTTATTTCGTCCAAGGCTGTAAAGTCACGACTCTTAGATTGTTTTCCGAGCGAGGGATGAGCCAGGTCAGTTTCATAGGGCGAGAGGTGTCATTGACACAGGGCAAGTCCCGGCAAGTTAGTGCCAGAAATGTAGGAAGAGAACACAGAGTTTCTAATTCTGCTTATATGTGGCCTTTGTCCTGTTTGCGTTTTGTTACATCCGTGGGGCTCTTTCAGGGGGCAAAGCCTGGCTGGCCATTTGCCGGTTCCTCTTCCTCTCGCCACGACTCCTTCAAAAGAAGTGGCTTTGACCGCTGAGTTCCCTCGTCCTGGCGATGATTATGAGCGGGAGTTCCAAGTTCAGAAAGACGCCGTCTGGCTCCCCAGGGAGCTCGGGCCAGCCTGCGGGCATGAAGGGAGAGTAAAAAGAATGCAGAGCGGAAACTGCCCATTCTCTTGTGAGCAGGGGTGAGAGATTTGGGGTGGTCCTCTCTGGGGAGGGGCATTTCAGTTGAGTCTGGAAGGTGAGCTGGATTTTTCAAGAGGAGGGTGAAGCCGGTGATCACCTTAGAGAGAAGGTCATGTGCTAAGGCCCGGCGGCATGAAAGGTCATGGTGTGTGTGGTTGGGGTAATAGGGTGAAGGGTCACGTGCCTGGGGGAGGGGAGGCCTGGGAAAGGGCAGAAGGGACCCAAGAGGGTGGGTGGAGCCAGCTTACCAAACTAAGGAGATGGTGCTGTGTCCTCTGACATCAGTCAACTTTGGTTGCCAAAACGAAGTATCAGCCCCCCGGGGTTTAAATGACAGAAATTTATTTTCTCCTGGTTCTGGAGGCTGGATGTCCCAGATCGAGGTGTGGGCAGGTTGGTCTCTTCTGAGCTCTCTCTCTCTCTCTTTTTTTTTTTTGCATGCAGACGGCCGTCTTCTCCCTGTATCCTCTGTGTGTGTCCGAGACCAGTTTCCTCTTTGTATAAGGACGCTTGTCCTATTGGATTAGGATCTACCCCAATGACCTCAAATTTAACTGAATCACCTCTTTAAAGACCCTATCTCCAAATACGGTTGCATCCTGAGGTCCTGGGGGTGAAAATTTCAACACAGGGATCGTGGCGGGGGGGCGAGGGGGGGGGGAGGTTACAACTCAGCGGGTAACAGGGGACAAATGGAGGTTTTTTAAGGATTCATTTGGAACGCTCCCCTCTCGTTTTCTTGGCCTGTGGTGTGTTCTAAATGGCATTAATCCTTCCTCTGAAGGGCCTCTAAATATAGATGCCATCTGCTGTTGTGCATGCAATACGTTATCACTGATCCCCTACTGAGCAGCCGCTTCCTTACGGGGGGTGGGGGGGGGGGGTTGGGGGAGGCTGCAGCAAGCCCGAGGGGGAGGCAGCCTGCAAGAAGCCGGAGGAAACCCTGCAGTCGGGGTCGAGTGAACTCCAATGCCTCCGAGCTGATGGAAGGACGCCAGGACCCCCAGATTCTGGTGGGGGCTCCACGCACATGGGCTCCAAAATCCTGGCCCCGCCTCCTTCCTCCAAGTGCACGAGTGCGAAATGGTGATGAACATCTTTGCTCGTTAAAAAAAAAAAATGTTCCTTCTTACAGAGCGAAGGGGCACCTGCCAGCCCTGGTTGATGGCACCTCGTCGATAATTAAGGGGAACACTCACCGTGTGCATGGGCGCGCGCGCTGCCCGCGGACGTGCTTTGCTCAGACGACACCTGCCTGGGGTCCCTCCGCCGGCTGGATCGCCTCTGCACTCTCGCTGTGAAGGACAATTTGGCCCTCCCATTAATTACTTTTAAAGTTCTAGGTTTCAATTAGGGAGCTAATTACTTTTGGCCATATTGCCCCCGTTAAAGACATTTTCATTATTAAGTCAATTTGTTAGAATTGAAGAGCCTTGCCAAGAGAGCAGAATTACGGTTCCAGGAGCCTCTCGCGTTCACTTGCGTCTCTTCCGGCTTTGAGGCGATGGAGGGGGGGGCCGTGTTTTAGGTTTTTCTTGGCGCGTGCTAAGTATTTATGAGCCACTTGTGTTCAGTACCTCCATGGGCTACCGGGGGTGCAAGAGTAGATCCAAAGACTCGTGCCCTGTGCCTTCGGGGGGGGCGGGCTAAGGTCTAGCGGGGAATTACTTTTTTTTTTTTTTTAAAGATTTTATTTATTGGTCAGAGAGAGAACACAAGCCAGGGGAGAGACAGGCAGAGGGAGAAGCAGGCTTCCTGGTGAGCAAGGAGCCCGAGGCGGGACTCGATCCCACGACCTAGGGATCATGACCTGAGCGGTTAAGCAGACGCTTAACTGACTGAGCCACCCAGGTGTCCCAGGAGAATTACATTTTAAATGTAATTCCAATTCTTAAATAATTTAAGTCAGATTTCTAAGTACCACAGGATGGGCGTGCACAAAATATCAACTGGGATGCAGATGAGGAAAGGGGTGATTAATTTTGGAAGCCCCTGTGGAGGATGTAAAGTTTTACATAGACCCTGTAGGTTGCTTAGGAGTTGGCGAGCCAGATCAGAGTGAAAATGTATTCGTTTCTTAGAACTGTCAGGACGAAGTGACGCAGACTGGCCGAAACCACAGAAATTTGGGTTTTCATCATTCTGGAGGTTAGAAGTTAGAGATCGAGCATTCCTCAGTGTCCTGTACCCACTGAAGGCCCTGGGGAAGGATCAGCTCTAGGCTTCTCTCCTAGCTTCTGGTAGCTTCTAGAAGCTTCAGAGTACAATGCGAATCTCCACCGATGTTCTCCACTTTGTCTTCCCTCAATCTGTGCCTGTCTCCATGTTCAAATCTCCCCTTTTGTAAGGACATCGGTCCTATGGGATGCCAGTCCTCCCTACCGACCTCATTTTAACTTGATTGCCCCTGTAAGACCTTATTCCCAAATGCGGTCACTCTCTGAATTACTTGGGGTTGGGATTTCAACATACCAATTTTGGTATTCGTGACCACTCATTCTGTTTCCAGCCCTTTGCCCGACGAGGAAGGCTGCAGCCAACTCATCGTTGCTTTCATTTTCGTGGCAAGGCTTCTCTGAGTGGGCAATCTTAGCCACGAGATACCTGATTTTTCATTTGACAATAAACGTTCCCAGAGGCTTTTTCCAAAGGCGGAATACAAGCTCACATGGGAGGAGATGCCTTCCCGGCTAGCGATGGATGCTGTCACTCTTTCTAGCCTTTTCCACTCTGATGAGTGTAAAGTGATATCTCACGGCGGCTTTAATTTGCTTCCCTCCCACTAGCAGAGAATGCGCACATCCTTTCACACGTTTTTCAGCCTTGTGGGTTTGCTCTCATGTGAATTATCTGTGAATGTTTGGTCGACTCCATTTTTATATGGTGGTGCTTTTCATTTACATCCGAGAGCTCTTTATATCGCATGGCTATTGGCCTTCACCTAGTGTCTGTACAAAAATACCTTTCTCAGATAGATTACTAGTATTTTGACTCTACACATCGCTATTACCCTTTGACTCTATTCGTTCTGCGGTGCCTTTTTACTCCCATTTGTTTTTGTTTGGGTGCAAGAGATAATAGAGACTGTTTTCACTTTTTCCCCCAGACTGATAATGAGTTTGCCAGCACGTTTTATAAATAATCCATTCACTTTCCTCTGAATTAAACTGCTGTCCTTGTCATAAATGAATTTATAATACAAAGGCGTGTGATTCCGATTCTCTACCTTTTCCCACTGATTTATCCGTGCCTTGATCAAAACTATATTGACTGATTATCCTTTAAGACGTCTCGACAGTTCTCAAACCCCAAACACGCACAGAAAACAAAAACCATCTGTCAGAATTCTACACAGAATTGCGTTAAAACTATATATTAAATTTTGGAAACATTGAGTGTATATTTTCCCATTCGTTCAGAATTTGTTTTATGTATTTTCATCAGCATGCATTGTTTTCCTCACGCGTACCTTGTACCTTTCTTCAAAAGCGTATCCGTAGGTATTTTGTAGTTTTTGACCCGGTTATAACAGGAACATTGTGAGGATAAAGAAAATGTATGGATTTTTTTGTTCATTTATCTTGACTAGAACTACCTCTCCGGACGAATGAGGGAACGGAGAGATGTTCGGTGAAACTGGGACATAGGATTCTTGTGACGTACCCTGTACTCTCCCATCCCATCGTGTATCATACGATATCATAAGATAATATTACCAGACATAACATAATACGATATACACTATCGTATTATGTTATGGATAGAGGAGGAGTTGTGTCTGGGTTTTCTCTTAAGGACTTTCTCAGGACTATTAAGAGAGAGGTTAGTCCTCTCTCTGCCTTTGTCACTCCCAGGTGGTGGTGTGTTAGTTGGAGAGAATTTAGTTTTTCTAACGGGCACACTCATGGATGCACAGACCCAGCGGTGACCCCCGGACCAGCTACCTTAACCTTCCTTGTGGCTTGGCCCTCCCCAACTTTCCCGGAGGCTGGTTTAGGGTCTTCCTGCTACTTCCTGTTCAAGTAACTGGAAACACCATCCCTGTGTGAATGCCTTAGCTGGCTCAGGCCGCCATAACAAAGGACCACGGATGTGGGGGCTTAAGCCACACACATTTATTTCTCACAGTCCTGGAGGCTAGAAGTCCAAAGTCAAGGTGTGAGCGGGGCTGGTGTCTCCTGAGACCTCTCTCTGGCTGGGGGGCGGCTCCTTTCTGCCGTGTCCTCATGTGGCCTTCCCTCTGTGCATCCCTGGTGCCCCTTTGTGTGTCCGAATTCCCCCTTCCTTGAATGACACTGACCCTGCTGAATTCAGGCCCACCTTACTGACCTCACTCAACTTAACGGCCTCTTTAAAGTCCTTACCTCTAAATGAGTCACATTCCGAGGTTCTGAGGGTTTGGGCTTCCACATGTGGATTTTGGGGGGACAAAACTGAGTCCAGAGCACCGAGGACCAGTGGGGAGGGAGCAACCAGCTGGTCCTTCGGCTCAGGTTTGAGGCTGCCTTTCTCCCCCCGCACCCCCGCTGTATCGGCCGTCACCGAAAGGCAAGCAAGGCAGCTAACTCAAGGAGGTGACGTTCCCACAGTCCTCTGCTGCAGATGCTAGCTCACGTCAGAGACCCCCAGATATCTGGGCCCAGGCTGCGGTCACCTTGGCTTCGGCCACCACCCACAGCGTCCCCTGAGAGGCTGTCCCTGTCCCTTGGCTTCCCCACCCCCTCCAGCACTCCTCCCCATTATCATATCCCCTGCCCCCCCCAAAGTTTTGCCAGGAGGGATGATTCCCATTTCTAGAAATTGCCTATTAAGACCACAGATGAGAACAAAAGGCGCTTTGCTAGTATCCCACATTCTGAGTCCAGGGACCCGTGGCCGTGGAGCCCTTTCCGGGGTCCCGGTGTTGCTGGGAGTTGCCCCCTCAGCTTCGCACCCCTCCAGCCTCCAGCCACGGAGGAAGCGGAGTGGGGGGCCGCCCAGACAGAGCCTTTGGGAGAGCTGGGGGATTGTGGGAAGAAGCAATTCCTCCCCGAGGGAATATGTTATGAAATCTTCTGGCCCTCGCGATAGTTTCCCCTGTGGTCGGGTTGCGTGGAGTGTTTCCCACCATGCCACAGGCTGGAATGTGGCTCCTTCTGTCCAGATTACGACACCGGTGGGGGACAAAGTAGTAGCCTCCTTCTCTGTCTCTGCGTCTCTTACACACACACACACACACACACACACACACACACACACACACAGTTTTAGCCCAGGCTTCAAGGGGCCATAGTGATGACCTAATCCAGAAATAACAGAGGTGTGGCCTGAGAGACATTAGTCACCTATTCCTTCTTTCATGACAGATGTGAATATAATCAATCATGACAAGGAGTTCCTGTTAAGACAACCTATTCTCTTGTGTAGAAAAGGGAGAGTCCACTGTAGCAATCAGGGAGGGCTCCCAGAAGGAGGAGACTTCTCAGCTGGTTTTTTTTTTTTTTTTTTTTTGTGAACTATGGGCAGGGTTTGGAGAAGTGACCTCCAAACTTTGGCTGGGGGAGGCTCGGGGGACCATAGGGAACTTGTCCAGGCCAGACCTGGAGTCCGTCCCACAATTCAGGCTGTATCAGCAACCTTGCGAGAGTCACCGGTTTTCGTGTTCCTCGGGGGAATGAGATGCGTGGAGAATGGGGGTGCTGCTGGCATGGGGGGCATGAGCCCCCCTCCTGGCGTGAGCACGGGAGGGCAAGTGGCAGGAGGTTGCAGAGGAAAGGAAGAAACATCACCACACGTGACGGTTGTTCGTTGTGCGAGAGAGAAAACGCTGGAATGAGGGGCACAGAAAGCTCCCAGGAATCCAGCTCCTTGCCGCACGGGTCTATGGATCCCTGGTTCTCGAGAATCCTGCGAAGACAGGTGACACAGAGGTGGACTGCTCTTGTCCTGGGCCCGACACATCCGGGGATCCTGCCTCCAACAAGGGCCAGTGACAGACCGCGCGGGAACGTGTGGTCCCCATCCGCGGGGGGAGGGGAAGGGGGAGAGCGAGTGAGGTTCATTGGAAGAGAGAAATGCTCATCTCCCGGGAAGGAGGATTGGTGATCGGCCCCCGGCTGTCCTTCGGGGCCCCTGCCCCCCCAGATCTCCTGAACTAGAGCAAATAGACCCAAACTGAGAGTGACGGGAGCATTCTGCAGCCGACGTCCCCCGGGGAAAGCGATGTTCGACAGACTCTGCTACACCCTCCCCTCCATCCCTTCCTTGCCACGGGGGCGTCCGGGGAAAAAAAATGACAGACCAAAGGAAAACCCAGGAGAGCCACAGCTAGGCTGTTGGAATTGGAAGAGACACTAGCGACGCCTGCCCGCTGCCGGGGCTCTGTGGCAAAGAAAGAGGGATGTGGGCAGAGAGGTGGACCAAGGTGGAGTGTCACATCCTGGCAGCCAAAGGAGGAGGAGGGCTTTAGAGCCGGAGGGAGGCTCATCACTGCCCGGGAGTTCTAGAAAGATTGGATGGATGGAGGACCATCCACCCAATTCAGCAGCGGGCAGCCACTGTGACTTAACAAGTAGTTCGGAGATGCGGAGGGAGGTCCACCTGGGTGGCCTAAGGAGGAACTGGAAGACTGAGAACCAAAAACCCTGAGTGTAGAGCAGCCTTCCAAAAGTTTCGGCTCAGAAGGGGCTAGGACAGGAGGACGTGCCATTGAGGGGTGTGTGGGGGGTGTAAATGTAAGGGACAGAAGGGTTCTTGTAAATCAAATATGATGAATCGTATATAAGGAGAGGGTAAAAACCCAAGAGAGGAGGAACAGGGATGGAATGAGGGGTCTATCGGAAATCCGTGATGGGTCATCCAGTGAGGTAGGGGCTGGGAGAAGCTCAGAAATGCGTCCACAGTTCTGATGGGCTGCCCCCAACGCACACCCCCCGCCATTTTCCACCCCTTGAGGCATCCCTGACCCTAGGACGGCCGGTCATATTGATGGGCCGGGGACTGAGAGCGTTAGCCAGACTCTGCAGACACTGTGTGAAGAGACATACAGGCCAGAGCAGCAGAAGGGTGGCCGAGGGAGTTCAAGTATGGTGGGGACAGGCGCGGGGATCACGGGGCTGGCCGAAGGCTCTCGGTGAGTCTCGATGGCGGGAGGTTTCAAGCAGCAGGTGCATACCAGCACCTACCCTCTCTCCCGGACAAAGTGGGACGAGCGGAGCCTTGGAAACAAAACAGATCTGGGTTTGAATCCTGACTCCACCCTCAGCTGGGAAATTTTTTCACGTTTCGGAGCTCAGTCCCCTGATCCGTAACATGAGGGAGAAATCTCTACTATCAGGGAAATAGGCAATAGACATAGACATGAGACCCAGCCATAGTGGATTCGTCATGGATGATGGTCCTTCCTTCCTTCTGAGACAAAGTTGTGCCTTTGTTAAGTAACACTTGTTAAGGAGAGCCCCAGGGTACAGGATGGCAGAGCTTGGTTCAACAAAAGATCAGGGAGAATTAAATAGAAAAGCTTCTTTCCCCCAGGTCCTAGAGGAGGGACCACAATATGGGGAGTTCAAGGCAAGGAGCAGGCAGAGGAAGAGGTAGGACCAGGACCTATGCCATTATTAGGGTCCCTGGGTGGCATGCTTTGGGGTTCCTAAGCTAAGGCAGGATTGGCCCATTCATCCCCCAAAGAGCAGGGTTTTGATAAGCTTTGCTGGCATGTTATTTAAGGGGCGCACACGAATGACCACATATTCTTTGAAATTCTTCCCATTGAGAAATGGGGCTGTGGCACCTCCCGTTACAACTGGGAGCGCGCCACCGTTGCTTGACCACATAGCATATGGCGGAAGGAATGCTGTGCCCGTCTCCGGACCCAGATCTTAAGAGACTGGCGGCTTTACTCCTTGTTTCTGGAATTCTGGAGCAGCCCTGAGCCATCATGCTAGGAGGAATCATAAGCATCCCCATGAAGAGCTAAGAAAGCCCACAAGGAAAGGAAGCAAGGATCCCCGATGAAAGCCCCGCTGAGCCACCAGCAAGATGTCTGCCTATGAGGACGCCATCTTGGACTTGGGAGATCTGATCCCACTTAGCTGCCCTAGTTTATGCCATGGGGAGCGGACATGAGCCGCCCCTCCGAGCCCTGCCCAAATTGAAGACTTTTGAGCCAAGCGAGTGGTGATGGTCGAAGTCACTAAGTCTTGGGACAATTTGTTATGAGGCCACAGGTAAGTGGCACCAGGAAGGTCATGGGGGAACGAAGCATAACTTGTGATAAAAGTCCACGGCAAACATGGCTTATTTGTCAAGGTGCAGCCAGCTGCTCTGCCCATCTCCAGCCGCCTGGCCATGGATAACTCCATTACTCAGGACAAGTCTGTTTTTTTGAGCTTTGGTGGTGGATTGAGGTCACCAGGAAAGAGCTGCTGCCCACTCCAGGCAGAGCCCTAGGCTCACTGCAGAATGGAGGGGAAACAGCAGCGGCTCCAGACGGGGGGAGCTGGCCCCCGGCACTTAGCTGAAGAGGGAGGAAGAATCCTCTGTGCCTCCTTCCCTGGAACCAGGTGGCAGTCGCGCTCTCCTCGTAATTAGAGGCACAAAGAACATCCAGGGGTGTCCCCCCCCATCCCCGTAAAGTGCTCCACGAGCACCGGGGAGCTCTTGGCGAAGGCAAAACAGATGGTACGGCAGAGATTGGAGGGTCTCACCGGAGGGGGTCATATGACCTCCGGGAACGAGGCATCAACAATGCGGCACCACTCCCCACCTTCCAAATTAGCTGGGAAAATAAAAGACAGCCGAGCGCTACCGCGAGCAGCGGGCTCTGGAGTTGGCAGCTGGGGGGATATGTCACCAGGAGCATCTCGTCCTGCCTGTCTTGGGGAACCCCGGCTGATGAGACGCGCTGAACATTATTAACACCACTTTGCCAAAAACGCTGTACGCTCAGACTAATGCCTGATGGCATTTGCTGCTTTCCTGGGGCTCCCAAGATGGGGAGGAAGTCCGGAAATAGCAACTCGGCGCTGGTCGTCAAGGCAACAGCATCCTTCAGGATGCACCAGGAGGTGCTGAGCCGGACTGGGAGGGGACTGGGCAGGGGGGTGGGACAGAAATGGCAAATGTAGATCCTACCCTCCACGAGCCTCCATTCTTCTTGGGAAAGACAAGGTTTCCGTTTGTGAACCTCTCGGGGGCAGAATTTCCCTAACGAGGTCCCGAGGAGCGCAAGTACAGCGAGATACGAACTAGCGTTCAGAGACGAGAGAATGGTGTCGACAAATAACTTGGCAGAGCGAACCGGACGAAACAAAGTTAAACGCTGCTGGGTGTCTCCGTCTTCCAAAGGCTTGAGTGCCTGGCGCTGGGCAAGAGGGAGAGTTCGCTTGCAACATTTCCCGACGTGATTTGACCGTGGAGACTCTTGTTCGTGGAACTTTTCAGGGGATTAGTAAGGTACCGAATGGCTTTGGGGACCCGGAATTAGGAAGTAATACAAAGCGGTGTGTAATGAAGTTCTTAGAATGGGTGGAACGGGTTGGGGGTTCAGGGCAGGGAGAACTGGCCGTGGCTGGGCCAGGAGGGGAGGGCTCCATGGAGGAGGAGGAAGAGGAGGAAGATGGGGCAGAGGGAGGGAGTCTTGCAGATTCAGAGCGGGGGGCAGGAATGAAGATGGAGTTCCTGGGGAGGTAGGCGGTCCTCCTCCTGGAGCTTGGAAGTCCTTGGGGTGGGGGTCATAAAGGGCCATGTAGGGTTCAAAAGGTTGCCTCTATCTCATCACCAAGAATTGCAGGAAGCAAAACTCTTCTCGTGTTATTCCTGCTCCTGGAATGACCCTCCCTCTCTTGTTTCCATCCACCCCCTGCCTTTGACAGCACGTTCGGTTATCGCCTCCTCCTAGAAGCCCTCCCTGGCACTCTTGACTTCACTCTTTTTCACTGCGGTCTACTTTTTTTTTTTTTTAATTCTCAGACTCTACAATTGCCAATGTAGTCCTCAATCCCTGAATCTCTTTTTGAGGTTTGGTTTTTTTTTTTTCTTATCGTGGCAAAATATACAAAACATAAAGTTTGCCATCGTAACCATTTTCAAGCGTACGATTCAGTGGCATTAATCGCTCACACCAGTGTCGCACGAACATCACGACTATCTAGGCGTAAAATTTCTCGTCGCCCCCAACAGAAACTCTGTGCCATTAAAGCCATAACTCTCCATTCCTCCCTTCCCCGAGCCCTTGGTCAGGTCGAATCTACTTTCTGTCTCTCTGAACCTGCCTCTTCTAGATTGTTCATCTAAGAGGAATCATACAGTATTCGTCCTCTTGTGTCTGGCTTCTTTCACCAAGCACGATGTCCTCAAGAGCCATCCGTGATGTAGCAGGTGTCAAACTGCCCTTCCTTTTCATGGCTGAGTAATAGTCCACGGCATGGATAGAGCCCATTTCTTCGCTCCGTTCTTCTGCTGACGGCCCTTGGCGGCTCTTGTGAGTAACGCTGCTGTGAACACGGGTCTACTGGGGTCCGTGTGGTCCACCCCTGTGCGTTGTCGCTGTTTCTTCCACAGGCGGGCACTGAGGCAGTCACAACCTATCTGTCTGCATGCTGGATTTCCCTTCCGGAAGGGAACTTTTCAGCCCATAGATATTAGTTGAGCATCTACAAAGCAGAAATAAATCTTGCCCGTTGGGAACACACTTTGAATTGGGCTCCCTTCCTGATCTGCATAGGCAGAGGGACGTGATACCTTGGGCTAAAACTGAGCGGGGTGGAAACAAGCATAAGAGACGCCGTGGGGATTGGAGGGGGAACCCCAGGCTGGGGAGACCACTCGTAGCTGTTTCCAAGACGCTCCGATATTGGGAGCTCGGAGCTCCGCGTGCGCACCCCCAACTGAAGGAGGCGTGTTGCAATTTTAGGGATTGGTCCCAAATGATATCTTGAAAATGGAGGTGACTTCTGTCTCTATTGATCAGGCCAGAGCTCTCTCTGTCTCTTTCTGCTGCTTCTACACCCGCACGTGCACACGCGTGCAAACACACACACACACACACACACACACACACACCCTCACACCCTCTCTGCTCCTTGGAGTCCACCAAGAACTTCAGATGGGAAAGATGATTGCACTTTGACAAAGCTTGTTTAATAATCTCCTTAGAGGCCCAGATAGCTTACGCCTACCTCTGCCTAAAGCTGCTCTCGGGGGTGGCGTGATCCCTTCCGGGTTCGCTCAGCCCGGGGAAGGATAAATACGGAGCTCCTGCGGAGCTCGGGGTCCTCTCTTCTGTCTCAGGGTCACCAATGACACAGTTAGCAATGATCACTTAATTGCCTCTTTATTAGAAGACGGTGCTCGAGCAGATCGGGTCAATTTCAGCTCTCCCCCTGGCCAGCTGTACATCTTGGCTAGCACTGCCTCTCAGCCTCAGCCTCTTCCATAAAATGGGAACAATAATGCGAGTCCCTCTAATGCCCTTGTAGCGTGGCCGGGAGCACTGGATAGGACTGTCCCCCTCCTACTGGGGAAGTGCCCTTGTCTGCAAGGAAAAGGAAAACGGGCATGCATTCTCCAACAACAACAACAACAATAGAGGCATGGGGGGAGGGGAGGCACTTTTCCAAATCCTAGCTCCTCGGCCCCATCCTAAAACCTCCTAAGACGCGTATATTCTAAATTCTAATTCTCAGATGAAACCCCAAGGCACTTTGAATGGAGTGGAAAGGCACTGAACCCTCCCCCTGCCTGGGCCCCTGACTTTTATTCCTTCACTGAGCGACTATATGCCCTGGGGTGTCTTCGTCAGGGCTAGGTTTAAGGATTCCCAAATTCCCCTTGGATATGTTAAAGTAGTGTTATTGCCAAAGCAACTCCTGAACTTTGGTGGCTTCACTCAAGACGTTTCGTCCTCGCTCGCACCACTGTCCATTCAGTAGGACGGACGGATTTCATGGGCCAGCCTGGAGGCGGCAGTCACCACTTTCTTTACTTTTCATTGGCCAGAATTCGGTCCCGTGGTCCCACCGCAAGGGAGCCTCATGGAGGAGGAGCACCCAGGTCTCTGCCTTGCTGGGGGACCTTCCCCCCCTCTGGAGACCAGGTTGTGTGTCTGAAACACAGAAGCTTTCGCCTACGAGCCCTGGAAGGCTTCTCCTTGCTCCAAGAGCCCGCGAGTCTCTTGTTTCATCACCGCCAAACGAAATGAGCAGCATTTTCCCAGCAGATTGGGTTTGCTTCTCATCCTAGGCCTGGCTTCGCTGTGTGGTAGAGGCAGCCTTCGCCGACGAGTCTGTTCAAAATGCTAATCAAAGTCTGAGCGTCCCGTCATCCCTTCTCTCGAAACAATGTCCAGACCTATCTCTCTCTCCCTCCGAGTCTTCCGAGAGACCAAATTTGAACTCATCTCATCAAGGCCAATTGTCAATCATAAGGAGAAATCTATATGAAATTTTAATTGCAAGATGTTCGGTGCAAATTTAATGAGTGGAATAAGAGAGCGGAGAATTCCCGCATTCTCGGTTCATGCATAATGTTGACTTAAATTGGCTCTCTGGAGGTGGAGGGAATTGCATTTTTAGAATTTACACACCAAGAGAGCAAATGGAGTGGACCCTGAAGGTTAAGGTCATAAATCAGTATCATTTAACTGGCTTTGAGTGATTGCTGTGGACCGTAATGGTGAGGAGGGCTGGCTGTGGCCACCAGCGAGTACTTTGCTTCTGATTATTGAAATGCTGCTCAATATTCATAAATCAGTGGTCATTAATCCCCCAAATAGTACCTGTCGGCTTTCTAAATAAATTTCCAACCTGCTAATGGAGATTGAAGGAGGCTGATGGGGTACCAGCTCAGAATTGAAACAAATGAGGGCATCCCTCTGACACACTTGGAAACATGTCTTTTTTGAATGGCGAAGTCACTCTGGGGCACAGAGAGAGAGAGGGTGGGTTCCAGTGACTTCTCCCAACACCCGCGATTTCTGGAGACCTTGGCCTTGATATGTATGTCTCCATCTCCGATTTTTTTTTTTTTTTTGCTCAGGACCAAATCAAATGATTTAAACGTTTCCGTGCAATGGCCTGCTCATCCCTGTTTACCTTGGAATTGGAAATTAAGCACATAGCACAGCGAAAGGCCGTGGCATTTATTGGATGACGGAAGAGCGAGCGAGGGACGGAAATGGTAATTGAAGCGTCACTCACTGGGGTAACAAATTTGGAAAGAGATCGAGAGAGGAAAATGAGCACAACCTTGTCGTTCCACGAGCCCGAAAAGTGATTTCATTACCGCAGACACTTGGCGCCTGTGTTCATTTTCTCTTTGCTCGGCTTCTGGGTTGGATTCATAAATTATAGATCTGGTCACTATTGACCAGACTTCTGGGGAGGGCGTCATGGGGACTCAAATGGTAGGCACCACTCCTTAAGGATTGCATTTTAAATCTGGCAGAAAATGAGATTTGTGCGTGGGTGCACGGGGGAGATGTTGTGTGGATATATCTCGTGCCTGACTTCACCTTGAAAAAAAAATGGAACCAACAAGGGGCGACCGAATATAAATGCTCTTTTCTTTCTTTCTTTTTTTCTTGAAAGATTTTATTTATTTATTTGAGAGAGAGAAAGCATGAGGGCGGGGGAGTGTCAGAGAGAGAAGCAGACTCCCCGCTGAGCAGGGAGCCCGATGCGGGACTCGATCCTGGGACTCCAGGATCATGACCTGAGCCAAAGGCAGTCGCTTGACCCACTGAGCCACCCAGGCGCCCTAAATGCTGTTTTCGAGAGCCATAGCTCACCATAATGGCGCAGACTCTTTTAATTCCAAATGTACTAGTAATCGGGAGCAGAAAATGACAGTGTAGCTATGAAACCTCTCCCTCCATCAAGGACACCGAGGGGGCCAGACGTGAAGGGGGCCCGGCCCCTGGGTGACAGCTACACAACCCAAATCCAGGCCAGTCACCACAAAAAAGAGCAGCAGCTGAAAACCATATTCTCCTTGGAGTGTGAATTGTATCGCCCCACGCACAAAAGCAATTTGGCAATACGTATAAAGGGTCTGAGAAATGTTCCTATTCTCTCGCTCCGTGGGGACTGATTCTCTTCACCCTTACCACAGATTCTCCTTTCTAGGCAATAAGTTGACACAGAAAGAGGTTCACGGAAGCTTTATTTTAGCAAAGCCGGAGCAAAGTGCAAGTCCAACAGCAGGGGGATGGTTAAGTCTCTGGACCCTGAAGGAGCCGTTTGAAGGAGAGCTTCGGAGACCAGAGGCCAGCCCAGGGGAACACTCATGGGACGTGGAAAAAAAAGGAGGCTCCGGATCTTCATGGAAGACGCACCTGGAAACAGATAGAGAGGAAGCCGGGATTTCCTCTGGGAAATTCGTTTTTAATGTTCTGCTTGATGGGGAAGCCTTGCTGGGGTATTTCCAACCTGATGTCGCTTTAAAGATTTTATTTATTTTTTTGAGCGACAGAGAGAGAGAATGAGAGAGAAAATGAGCAGGGAGAGGGTAGAGCAGGGAGCCCGATGCAGGGTTCGATCCCAGGATCCCGGGATTATGACCTGAGCCGAAGGCAGAGGCTTAACCGACTGAGCCACCCAGGCGCCCCGCCAACCTGATTGATACTCTTCCGTCCCAAGAAGAGACGGCGACTGAAACAAAAAATTTGGTTCACTATAAAATCATTTCCCCCCCAGGATTTTAAATTATGAAATGAACTTAGCAACGAGGGGGTGCATATAAAAAGCAGCGATTAAGAGGTTCTTGACCTCACATGGAAGGAGGGAAAGATAGGCATGAAACCATTTACAAGTGCAATTAGCTGTCTGAGGTCAAGGGGGCACAGGGAACCCACCCCAGGAGGCCAAGTGGTTGAAGAGCACAGATGCTGGGGTCAGGCTCCTTACCAGCCTTGTAACCCCCGGGGAACCTTCTGTAGCCATTCCAAGACTCCGGGAACCCATAAATGTCAGCCCTCTTTAAAGATCTGCAGGGAGTCAGCTCAGCCCTCACACATCTCTGGACAGAAAAGCTTCCACTACGCTGGTGGGATTTACTACTTAAAACGACGGTAGGATTATTTATGTTTTTTAGAGAGACTGGAGCATGTTACCATGCCAGAAACACGGTGGAGAGGAAGAAGGGAGTGATGCGGTCGAAAAAGCAAGGCCAGTGAACAATTGTCCTTCCAGAGGGAGAAGGAATGAAAAGAAATTGTCAGAGTGTCGCTCCTCCGCAGGTCGGAGCTCTGGGAATGGAAGCGGAAATAGGCAGGGATTGCAACAGCTCCCTGTATTTACAAAGCCTCAGGAAAGGTACCTGGTCAATTACCGTCAGGATATGGAGGGGCTACATCTCAAACCCTTAATTTGAGATGCTCCACCCGATGCTCCACCCAATCTCTGCTCTGTCACTGTGAAATCTACATATGCACATGACACTTGTCTCTGTAGACACACTCAGAGGAATGAGTTCTGAACCAGAGAGTTAGCTAAGAGGGTCTTAGTGCACGGGAGCGTGCACGCACATTCTACGGCCAGCCACAGAGAAGGGGGCACGACGTAATTCAATATTTACACCTCCGGGGCTCCGAGCCCGTGTAGCAAGCGGTGGTAGCGATGTTAAACATTCCCTGGGCGGGATATCCGGTTGGAAATACCCTCCGGGGCGCGGGGGCAGGACACAGAGCTGCAGAAGGAAGGCAGCAAATGCAGGGTTCCACATCCAGCGAAAAGCCACTCCTGCAGAAACACATACTGCCTTGGGCAGAAACAGTCTCCTCGGCTGTACTTTGAAGAAAGAGTCAGCACTTAGGGTGCGTTTTGTGCCTGCAAATAAACAAAGATGTAAGGCGATTGTGCAAATCATCACACGCTCCTAATGCAAGAAAGGAGCTCACAGCATAGTCGGGCTTGGAGCAAGGAAGGCTTGGGACCTCTGATAAAGGAGCCACAGGCGTGGCTAATGCAATGAAGGCAGAGGGCTCTCAGACCCCCATGCAGCTCGGGGGCATCACGGGAGAGATGGGCTAGAGTGAATGTCCCGGTCCGTCTCTGCACATGTCCTTGGCTGGAGCTGGATTTTGGGGTCTATGTCTGTCTGACGCTCGGTTCTTTCCAGGCACTCCGGAGCCGGAGAGGGGAGAGGGCGGCATTAGCCTGGGGTCTCGCGCTCGTGACTTTAACATGATTGAATGTGATTCTGCTTTTAATTGAACATAACGCGTGGTTTCCACTCCGCACGTGGGTTCAACCACCGTCTTTCCTTCTTAAAAAGGCCTCAGTCGGGGGTTGGGGTGTGTCCTCTTGGCGTTGGTGGAATAGCTTCCACCAGCAGAGTCCCCCATCCTCACGAGCGCGCTCACGAGCGCACGAGCGCACGCGCGCGCGCGCGACCGGACTCCGCTGAACAAGGCGGGGATAACCCCGGGATGAGGAAAATCAGGGCTCTAATGGGAAGACACGATTTGGAACGTGGACTCTGTGTATGGAGCTTTCAAACTGTTCTGGCGGCTCTGTCGTTGAACGCGGGCCAGAGCAGGAGGTTTCCTGGCGGGCAAGAATCACCCCCTGTCTTTGTTGGGACTCCCATCTTGAGCTGCGGAAAGGGAGGTGGCAGGATGGAGAAAGACCCAAACTCTTGTCCTCCCTCAACGCCAACCTAGTGCCTATGACCTTGAACCGACCTCCAACTTGGCAGGGGGCGGGGAGGGGCAGGTTCCCTCCTCTGCAGAATGGGCTGATTGGATCAGGTGGCTTCCCAGGGCCCTTCTTGCTCTGTGATTCTATTACTCCAGGAAGGGGAGACCACATTCTCTTCTGGCTGAATAATGAGATTTTCCCTCCGTGGGGGCAGGGGAAATGCGAGTCTGTTTCTCTTACTTAAAGAGTAACAGACCACGGTGTTACAAAACCGCCAGTCTCCTTGGAAACAAAGGGAAGATGAAACTTTGGGTTTTTCATTTTTCACCACTTTGAGTTAATCCAGAAATGTGTGTAACCTTTTCTAAATTCCCACACTTTCTGAGCGCTTCTAAATTACATAAAGCAAAGATCTATGCCCGCGCCTCTTGTATCTGTAATGTGAAAAATGCGATGGGGTATCCACTCAGAGCACAAACATATTACTGCTTTTATGTGCACCTTTCGTGGCAAAGATTGACTGGGATTTGGGCTTCTTTTTTTTTTTTTTTTTAGAGTCTCCTGCACAATTTAGTAAGGGCTGGGTGCCGCTGGAGGACTGACGCGTTGTTTTAGATCGAGATCCCCTTGGGGGCATGACAATGGCAGGGGTTTTGAGGGAGACAGTGCCTCGAGCAGCCCACCCCACTCTCGGGAGTCGCAGATCCTCTAAAGTGTCTCTGCATTTGGGGAATCTTTCCGGTATCAGACACACAGATCCCCTCTCTGCCTCACCCTTGCCTCCCGCCTCTGGGTCCAGCTCGGAGTGCTTGGTACGAAAGATACAGCTGGGTGCTGTATCTTCGTAGGTTTCCCCCAGAACCTCATCTTTCGCCGTCAGAGCTCGCTTCCCTGGCAGGGCTAAAGCTCTCACTCATCCTCCTCTGTTTTTTTCCTTCTCATGCCTGAATGCTCTTTCTCCCGCGCCCAGGGCGGCGTCGGCCGTCTAGTCTAGAGGATGCTGGATTCTAGAGGAATAAGACCACCAGTCATGACATGGTCACCCCGGGGCTTGAGGCTGCAGTCCTGGCTGAGCTGCTTGGAATTCAGGGGCATCCTCTGGGATTTTATAAGGAAAAGAGCTTCCAAGTTAGGCGACCTTTCCTCACGAAGTTAGACATACAATTACCACGTGACTCGACAAGCCCACTCCTACCTGTATCCTAAAAAATGACTGAAAACAGACGTTCAGACAAAAACGGGTACGTGAATAGCAGCATGCCCACCATAGCCGAAGGGTGAAAGCAGCCTAAATGTCCATCAGCTGGCGAGTGGGGAGGCAGTGTGGTTTCATCATGTATTATTTACCCATTGAAGGGAATGGGGGACTGACATACATTAAAACACAGATGAGGGGCGCCTGGGTGGCTCAGTTGGTTGAGCAACTGCCTTCGGCTCAGGTCATGATCCCGGAGTCCCGAGATCGAGTCCCACATCGGGCTCCCAGCTCCATGGGGAGTCCGCTTCTCACTCTGACCTTCTCCCTCACTCTCTCTCTTTCCTAATAAAAAAAAAAAAAACAAAAAAACCCACAGATGAACCTTGTAAATGTGATGCTAAGCAAAAGAAGTCAGTCACAAAAGGACACATATTACATGATTTTATTTATATGAAATCGTTCAGAAGAGGCACATCCATAGAGGCAGAATGCAGACTAGGAGATGCCAGGGGTGGCATGGCGGGCACAGGGGTGGGGGCAGGGGGAAGGAATGAGGAGGGACTGCTGATGGGTGTGGAGTTTCTTTTTGGGGTGATGAGAGCGCCTTAAAACCAGACAAACAATGATGATCTTACAACATTGTGAATGTACTCAATGACGCTGGATTATACCCTTTAGAATAGTTAATGGTTAATTTTATTTCATGGGAATTTGATCTTAATAAAGAAAAGAAAAGTTAGGCCAGACCCCAGTCTCCCTGAGAGGTGGGTAGACCCACCAAGAAACCAGTTACATTCCTAGAATGAAAATCCAGCATGAGGATCACATTAGGAATGGGTTTGGGGATCTATGTAACAGAAATTGTATTATTGATAAATCTATCGATAATAAGATAAATAAGGATTGATATTTCTCACTCAGAAGTCTGGGGTAGGGCTATGCTACCCCAGGGATGCTATGGTTGGCTCAGTAATGATGTTAGGGACCCAAGGTCTCATTCCTTTGCATTATTCTTTGCAGCCTTTTGCACTCAAGTGGGGGAAGGGTGGGAAGGGGGAAGGACAGAGGGAGAGGGAGAGAGGGATTCTTAAGTAGGTTCCATCCATGTCCAGCACAGAGCCTGACTCAGGGCTCGACCTCACAATCCTGAGCTCATGACTTGAGCCAAAATTAAGAGTCGGATGCGTAACCAGCTGAGCCACCCAGGCACCCCTGCACTGAATCTTATTGCCTCATAATCACAAGAGGGCTGCCACGGGACCAGCAACTACATCCGTGTTCCAGGCAAGAACAAGAAGGAGAAGTTGCAAAGAGTCAAAGGGGCATTCCAGCCGAGTCAGACTTTTCAAATAAACTTTCCTGAAGCCTCCCTCATCAAAAACAGAATTGGTTCATATGATCGCCCAGCTTCATCAAAGAGGGTATTTGGGAAAATGTACCTATATGTGGATGGAAGAAGAAACCTGGAGACTGAACTACATGGAATGACCTGGAGGTCCTCAGGGCAGGAGCCTGGATCCTGGCACGGCTGGGTCAGCAGACGTAAGTTTGGAGCCCAGCACTGCAGAGTTCAGAGCTGCAGCCTTCAGGGAAAGGGTACTGTTTTTCCCTGGGGAAGACTCATAAGGAACTTGATTCATTTATTCTTTTAATTTTAATTAAAAAAAAATTTTTTTTTTACTTTTGCAATTGTTTTTACCTGGGGTGCTCAGTCCATGTTAACGATTAGGATGCAAAACTAAAATCCTTTAACACTTAGTGGAAAGTAGGGAACCGGTTTAGCCGCAAACACATGGGACGGAAGGCAGGTGCACTACTTAGGTAATTCCTGCCTCATCCGAAGCCAAGGCAGAACTGATCCTGAGCTCCAGGCTGGGGCCCCAGCTGAAGGAGGCTGGGGAGAGCGATAGCCAAGAGGTGAGGTCAGCACGTCTGATTTCCTCTACAGTCACGACTGTGTGAGCAAGTATTGTGTCTTACTCATCTCTTTGGTCCCAGAGCCTAACATAATTCTGAGCAGGTGGTAGCCCCTTGTTAACTTCCATTCATGTTTTCAATATGGGATGAGTCTTCCCACTCTCTGCAAGCATAGCCTTAATCTGGTATGTGCCGGGCATGGAATCTTCTGGTCATTTCACCTTCCTCAGCAAGACTGGCTCTGGTGACAGCTAGAGAGTGGTAATATGTGATATGTCTCCGTAAGAGCTTTTCTTCCCAATGCCAACATGGTGACGCTCCTCTCCCCGAGCCCCCAGATGGGGTATTCTCAGAAAAACCCAGGTTCCGTAGTCAATAAAGAAGTAGCTTCCAGTGACTGGAAGGGAAAACCCACTATAAACCCATAGTGATTTAAGCAAATGGTCTGATTCAGAGCCAGGTAAATCAAAGGAACAGAGTATAAAGGCACAAACATGCCCAAGTATGCGTAATAATTTAGTGTACAATAAGGCAAGGGGAGTGATTTTGGTCAATGAGTTACTAACAGTTTGGAAATTAAATTTTAGGATGTGTGAAAAGATTTTATTAGAAAACAAAACAAAACCCAAGAGAGTACTAGAATAAGATGTATGTTGATTTTTATGTTCCAGTCCGGGACAGAATTTTAGTGAACGACTAGTACATTGGACCATCAAAAAATTAAGAATTTTTAGCTTGGCAAGTCACTACCATAAACTAGAAAAAATAACAGAACATGAACTAGAGCATTTATTTGCAACATATATCACACACGTAAGTGTGATAGCCTTAATATATCAAGAGTGTTTACAAATCAATAAAATAAAGGCTGATAGCCCTCGTTAAAAAATGGGCATGAGTCCTAAACAGCAATTCACAAAAGAAGAAATGCAAATGGCCAGGAAACATGAAAAGAGCTCAGTATCGTTCCTAACTAAAGAAACATTTAAGCAGGACGTCATTTTCTGCTAGAAAATTGGCATTTTTGAAAAAGACAGCGCTCGTCTTAAAAGTCAAGGAAAGGAGGCATTGCATACACTGATTTAACCTGGTAATCCTTTTTGGAGTGTGATTTCATAATAAATATAAAAGCCTTAAAACTATGCTTAGGTTTTGACCTTGAACAATTCCATTTGTAGGAACTTACCTTCCAGAACTGCCCTGGGTACAGGCAAAGATTTGTTTGCAAGGGTATTTATTGCAACATTGTTTCTAATAGAAAGAAATTAGAAACAATCCGATATCCAGTGGAGGAAAGGTTAACTCTAATTTTGTACAGCGATGGAGCAAAGGATTATGGGACAAGGAAAGATAGTGGAGAAGTCAGGGAATCATTAACTCTTTACTATGTATCCTCTTCAGCAAATTAGTTAACCTTCTGAGCCTCAGCGTTTATACATCAGCAAACCTTGTATAAAATATCATCCTCTTTTAGTGATGGTATAGATGAAACGGGATATGTAGGTGAGTTCCCGATCCATATGAATCACTCGATAAGTGCAATGCCCTTTATTTTCTGCGGTTACATTCTCTCTCCCTTATCAAAACATGCACATAGGAGAGGATCTACTATTAAGCTGTTCTATTTTACAGTGAATTTTAAATTAACATCTTTTTTTCTTCCCTGGATAGATTTTATTCTAAGCCTGCGGGGTTTTCGTTGTAAAATGAAAGGTTTGTTTCTATAACTGTCTGTTTAAAGAATAATTGGGGCTGTTTTCCAATTCGTAGAAAAATTGGAAGTCATTGCCTTGAATTTTCTCAATTTTAATTTTTCCACTCCAAAGCCGCATCAGAAACCTGTTCTTAAACGTTCGTCTCCTGGGGCGCCTGGGTGGCTCAATTGGTTAACTGACTGCCTTCGGCTCAGGTCATGATCCTGGAGTCCCGGGATCGAGTCCCACATCAGGCTCCCTGCTGCGCAGGGAGTCTGCTTCTCTCCCTGACCTCTCTCCTCTCGTGCTCTCTTTCTCTCAAATAAATAAATAAAATCTTTAACAAAACAAAACAAAAGAGTTCGTCTCCTGACGCCTAGATGATCACAGCGGAAACTTGCAAGGACTTGAATCCGCATTAGCCAAGTTGCCTTTGGTTATCTGTATATCCCTGGGTTTCTGCAAAGCCAGGGTTAACTGAGTACATATACCGACTATGGGAAACACTTGGGCAGAAAGAGCATTCTGGTAGGTGGAGGTGGAAGACGGCTGGTTCCCCCACAGGGGGCACCCAGAGGGCGTGGTCACCAGCTGGGGTGACAGTCACGCTGTACTGTAGGCACGCACGCCTGTCCCCCCAGCTTCACAGCGGACCTCAGGTTAGCGATCTGGGGATGCAGCGATTTGCACGGTGCCCCATGCTCTGTGGGCTTTGGGTCGCGGGCTCTGGGCTGAAAACGACAGGCTGAAAAAAACTGGCAGCCCTTTCTTTAAGCTGAGTAACAATCCCTGGTAGAAATCAGAGTAAGTCAGCGGTTCCCACTGAGGATGCTTTTTTAAAATCTCAAACTGCGTCCTAGACAACGAGACGTTTCTCCTCCAGATGATCCTGAACTGGCCCGTGGCCGGCTTTCTCACAGGTTCGTTAATAACTTCGTCCTGGTATCGGTCAGGCCTCCCTCTCCAAGGCCCGGCTCAGCCATGAACCTCGTTAGGAACGGGGTCTGTGTCGCTGGCAAACAGCTACCTCTTGCACTTGAGGACTGACGGGGAGAAAAATGGTCCCTGCGGTTCCTATCAGCCTTAAACAGAAACATCTGCTCTCCAGGAGCCTTTTGCTGGCTCGGTTGGCAGGGAGTGCCTCCCGGGCGCAGGCGACAGCACCGCCTCCCTGCCGGGTGACATCAGCCCCAGAAACGCTGCTGGGCGCCCTGGGCGCTGGGAATGGTCCGCCTGCCAGGAGAATGGGGCCAGCGCCGCACCTTTTGTAAAGCTTTTAAAAGCACAATTCCTGGCTTAAAAAGAGAAATATTGCCAGGTGGTGAAAAGTGCTCCCAAAGGAAAAAAAAATAATAAAGAGAAGAAAAGCCGATTGAATCCAGGGGTTCTGAGGCTTTTGTATTTCCTTCCCTATCAGCCGAGCAACAAATGAAGATTTCTGGTGGGCAAGCATCCGCTAAGACCAGTGGTTTCCTTTCGTCCAGCTTTATCTGGCATCCGGCCACGCTTCTCAGTTTCTAGGCACAGATTAAATAAGACGACATAGGTGAGAGGTCTTGCCCCGAGCGCGGACCCACAGCCCGTGCATATCCCTCCCTCCTCTTTAGCTTCCTCTTCTTCTTTTCTTAAAGATCTTATTTATTTATTTGAGAGAGAGAGAGAGAGGGAGAGAGAGAGAGAGAGAGAGAAGGACAAGCAGACTTCCCGCTGAGCTTGGAGCCTGAAGTGGGGCTCGATCCCCCGACCCTGAGATCATGACCTGAGCCCTTTTTCTGCTCCACGGGGCTATGCAGGGAAGAAAGGCTCCCGCGGTCAGCCAGCCTCATGTCATAGTCAATAGTCACCCCCTGACTGGTATCGAGTCCCACAAGCCCATGTCGAGCCTCGTGCGGGAGGGGATGCAGGGATGGGGCTGCACGTAGCCCCCCTGTTTCCCTTCTTCTTGCTGCTTCTGCTACTTCTCTCGATGGTTCTACTGCCCTGCTCTGACCCCGAGAAGCTTGGGGTCTGAGGAAGGAGAGGAGGCAAGGGGAATGGGACACTCTGGAGGCCATGATGTCACATCTCGGCCCCTGAGGGGATGAAAGGGGCTCTTTCTCTCGGGGTTACTTTCGTGGAGTTTTGCTTCATCAGAGACCCTCACCCCATCCTAGGGAACTCTCACCGGTGACCCTTGACGTGAGTGATGTATTCTCCTGGGACCTGCTGCTTATTCTTGGCTGGCTTCCTTTTGGGGGCGTCTCTAGCTTCTCTCTGCTGAGGTCCATTGTGCCTCCCCGTGGCCCCATCGGGCAGGGTCTACACCCTGATCCGTGGGAGACACACACGTAGGCTTTGTTCCGACACCCCACGAGACGAAGGACCCGAATGCCGCTGCCTCTGCCAGGGTCTGTCTCTCAGCGCCCAGTAGCCCCTCTCTCATGCTTTACATTTCTCACGGAGGACACAGCCACCAGCCCTTTACGTCTTCTAATTTAGGGAATATGCATCAAGTACTTTGGGGGCTTCTGTTGAAGCCACGTGGCCCCCTCCCACTCTGAGCGCTCAGGGGGTGAGGTTCGCGGTACATCAAGAGGTGCCTCTAAACCCTTTCTTAATTTCCCATTCTTGAAGTTGGTGACACCAGGCCTGGTTTAGGAGACTGTCCCATCCCCGCGGAGGTGGATTAGGGTTGGGACTAAGCACAGCTTTCTCCAAAGTAGCAGTCTTCGAGAATCTTCTCTAAGCTCCACTCCTCGACCCTCGGTATGGGGGAGGTTGGAGTTGTTAACGAGTCAGATTCAGGGGTGCCTGGGTGGCTCTGTCTCTCTCTCCCTCCCCTTCTGCATCGCCTGTGCTCACGTCCATACACGCGTGCACTCTCCTCCCCCCTCTCTCTCACATAAACAAATAAATAAAATCTTTAAAAAAAATCAGACAGCTCTTTGGTACTCTCTGCAAGTGTCTTAGATCTCTCTTCGGGCGTGATGTCCACTGTCTTCGGTGCCTCTGCTTCAGCAGTGTGGGCTATTCCCTAACTCTGCTGGCTTCTCATTCGCCTCTGAGCTCTTGGAGGGGAGACTGAGGCTCAGTTAATCTCTGTCGTCAACCGCCAGCACAGCGGGTGGTTTAAGCACTTGGCGCATTTTTGCCGAACCGACGGGTAGATGCCACAAATCCTCTTTTACACAAAAACCCGTAATTCATTGAGCAAGCAAATCATCACATACTGTGTCATTCGATGGCTGCCTTCGTGGATGCAAAGGCATTAGTGTGTGGCGGGTTCGGGGGCTGGGGTGGAGAAAAGGACAAGATGAACCTGCAACGTCTTGGTGCCAACGAGTAAGGCATTGCTTTTTTTAAAAAAAATGATAGGACCCTGTCCAAAGGATGTAGAAACGAGCTTGAAGGAGCTCCCGGAGACCAAATCTGAGGTCAAGCAACAAAATTATGACAGCAATCGATTGTAATACATAGAATAAAACCACTTTCCAGGAGTCCACACTGGCCTATGGTAGTAAATCTTAAATAAACCGAAGAGCAGGGAAAGCGCTTTTTTACAGTAAGAATTCTAGTTATTGAATGTAGACGGAAGGATGGGACTATAGTGTCTTTCAGGCAAAAGTCACCAAAGGATGGTCAAATGAACCGGCAAAAGTATGCTGAGAGATGGGATATTCACACAAGTCCCTCCAAGATACTTACTAATTACAAAGGGAAAAAAGAGTAGCTTTATGGTAGAGACACCATCTGGTCCCACTTTGTCAAGTGACCAGAGTTAAGATTATTAGCAACTGAGACCCAGCGTGACATCAGGTGTTGATCCCAGGTACCGAGAAGGGCACCATTTAGCTTCTGTGCTTTTCCTGCTGAGTGTAGACAGGAGGGGACCTCAGAAAAACCCAAGTTCGGAAACACTTTACAAAACAACCGGCCAGTGCTCTTCACAGACGTTGAAGTCGTGAAAGGCGAAGCCGGGACAAACCCGAGACTGGAGAGGGGGCGAGGAGACATAACAACTGAATGCACTGTGGGGTCCTGGAGAGGATTCTGGATCGGGCTGAGCGCATTAGCCAAACAGTTGGAGAAGTCTGAATAAGGTCTGCGGATTAATTCATAGTATCGTGTCAGTGTCGACTCCTTAATTTAAATCATTGTACTGGGCTTGCGTAAGATGTTAACATTTAGGGTAGGCAAAGTTCAAGGTTCAAAAATAAATAAACAGTGCACAATGACATTCACCGCCCCTTGCCAGCTGGCCTCGGCTACCTTCCTGGTTTCACACCCCTTACCCTTTGCTAAACACCCTGAATGGTTCCCCCGTCGTTACGTGCAAATGAAAACTTAGGTCTTATTTTTCTAAACGATTGCATAAAAGCCAACACGCCTTATTTCCAGGAAGTTGGTAGCTCTCTCTGGAAGCCTGTCCCAATCTTGGCTTTTTCCAGCGTCACCATCCAAAGTGGGGTTGGTTTCAAGCCACAGCTACATTCCGGAGCCATCCGGAGCCTGCTGTTGCTTCTTTTGGCCACATGGTGTCGCTGTTGGCACTCTGTCCTACATTATCTGCCAGGCTGGGTCCCTCCAAATCTTGGCAGAGACTTCTGGGAGTTTCTGAGAATGAGCCTCACCGCGCCCGCCCTCCCCCCGCCCCCCCCCATGCCCAGTTTGGCTCAAGGCACGCCAGGCTGGGTCCCCCGAAGTTGTCGTTCATGAAAGCTCAGCCCTTTCAGCTCACATCCACATGCCCCCTTCTAGAGCCCATCTCATGCTTTGGGATTGGTGCCAGCATCCTACCGCTCAGGGACCCTTTACCTTCTCTCTATGTATCTTCACCTTCAAAGCGCTCCAGGCAGCGGGGCTCCTCGTCCTCTTTCCCACTCCAGGGGGAGACCGTTAGGGCCCAAGGCTCCTAAAGGATCTTTGTCCCTTAATTCCAAGGTGTCTGCCCCTAATCCTTTCCGGGAGGGGCTAGCAAATACATTGTGATTTTCTGTCCCCCTTTCTCATTCGACAAGAGAAAAAAAATGGAACTCTGGGACACTTGATTTAATCACTTTTCTTGACAAACAGATATCAAGTGCCTGCTTTATGCCGGACTCCATGCTGGGTTCTAGGGATTTCTAAGAGAGAAAGACACAATTTTGATTGCAAAGCTAGACACAGAGACCATAAAGCAAATCGAGGAGGGGGGGGATGAGGGTTTAGAAGGTTAGGGTGCCATGGGCACAAAGGAGGAAGAGGTCTTGGACTGAGTCAGCCATGGAGGGCCGCCCTTGAGTCCTCAAAGACAAAAGGTACTGGCTGGTACGGGAGGGGGCGGGGAGGAAGGACATGTGGCTCGGCAGACCCCAAGGCTGACTCTGAGCCTCCGGTGTGTCCACCCCTGGCTCCCAGCACCTCCTTTGCGGTTTACCTTGTGACGTATTGTTACCTTTCCTTCATCTCCAACTCTGCGCTGGTCTGTGAGCTCTGGGAGGTCAGGGACTCGTCTGCCGTATCCACAGTGCCTGGGACAGAGTCGGCTCTCAGTTTTCAAAAACAATGAACGAATGACCCAGCTTCATGTATTAGGGGCAACACAAGAGGTGGTTCCATCTGGCTGGAATGGCGACGTTTGGGAGGGAAATAGTTGCAAATTTCGGTCGTCTAGAACCTTCTGTACTAAGCGGAGGAGTTTTTACTGTATCTTGAAGGCAACGGGGAGCCTCAGAACAGGTTGGGAGGAAGGATAGTGAAGTTGCATTTGTATTTTGGGGCTAGCTCCTCTGCACTGTGGGGGCTTCCCGGGAGGGGACAGCAGGAGGTCAGTGAGACCCGTAGGCTCTTGCTGGGGTTTGGGGAAGTAGCATGGAGGTCCTGGACCAAGGTCATACGGGGCCAGAGACGAGCAGCACGGTAGAGGGAGCTGGAGGGACAGGGTGCTGGGGCGACACGGGGGCGGGGTGGGGATCTGACTGGGCAGCAGCTGGAGGGCGCTGTTGGTCCCTTGGGGAAGCCCTAGCAGGGCGCTTATTCGGTGGGAGAAGTGAGCCTGGCTCTGGACTCTTGGAGTGGGCGGTGCCCGTCGGTGGGACATCCCCGGATGAAACGTGAGGCAGAGCGTTGGACACGTGGGTCAGGATATGAGTGGTGGAAGCGTGGGCTGGTGAGGGCGACTGGGGGGCTTAACGCGATAAAGATGGAGGGGAAATCCACGCATCTGCAGGACGCCATCCAAAGCGAGAAGGTGGAGAACATTGGGCACCCTGGATGGAGCCATAGGCTTTACCAACAGAGAAAGACCCATACTAGGAGACGGAGTAGTTGGAATCCAATAGATCATGGGGCCACGGAAATCAAGGATAAAGATGTTTCTAGAAGAGAGTAGCCCATGGGGGTCAAATGCAGCAACACGAGGCAACCCAATAAAGATGGGACACTGCCCATCGGGCTGACCTTTGGCGATCCTGGGGGAGAGGTGGGTCGGGGGGAGATGGTGGTGGGGTGAGGTGGGAGGGGTTGTGGAGCCCTCACTGTCACCTCCCTTTACTTTGATGCCTCCACCTCTGTGCCCGGGCTCGTCGGAGCCCTTCCTCCATTTCCTGCCTCTGTATCCTTCCAGACCCATCAGAGCAGGAGAGACAGTCTCAAAGGATGAGCTAGACAGTGGGTGGAGGTATGGCGGTCTTGTGTGCGCTGGACAGGGGACCCTCCTCTCCTGCTGGGATAAAGCCAAATAAACCCTTTTTTCCCCCCAAACACAAACCTTTTGAGAATTGCCTCTTGAGTGACAGGTTTGAGCGGGGAGCACAGGGGGCTACAGCACCCATAGCACCCCGCCCCTCCACGGGTCAGGGCTTCTTGGCCACCAAGGGCTGGATATTCCCTCCCTTTGTTCACTGGGAGTAATTGGTAAATAGAGTTGAATCGCCCTAAAAGGCAGAGCTGAGAATCTGGACATAGTAGTCTTGGCTCACATGCCAGGCAATCATCCTTCCTTTTTTTTTTTTTTTATTATTTCCTCCAACAAAGACATCGGCAGCTCAAAGACAGGGTATCTAGGAACTCAGAAAGCCTCCGCGAGGCCCTCCGCCTCCTTGGGGATGGGTGTAAGTCCGCCCTCCCCGGCCCGGGGCGGAGCTGGGGCCCCGCCAGGCGCTGCGGGTCCTGGGGGACGAGCGCGGGCTCTCCTCCGAGCGCCGTCAGTCAGGATCACATTTCACACTGCCATTGATTTTTATGTCTTTCTACACTAATTAGACATGTTATTACTAATCTTTGGTAATCACCACAAGGGGCTTGTGGAAACTCTCGGAGATTTCAATCTAGATTAAAAATAAGCAACATTATCACTTCTGGGAAAATGCAAAGAAAGCACATGTTATTCTAATGTTTAAATCAATAAAGCTGTCCTGCTTCTGTTTTGTGCTGGTATTGATGAAATTTATAAAAATCCCCTTTAAATTTTCTTCTGTCCATCTCGGCCCCGTGGGGGCGCCCGATGGATTTCTGTGAGGGCACCTGCAGGGGGGCCCCCCTGCCCCTCCCGCTGGTGCAGGGGAGGAAGACCGCCCACGTCCCGGGGCCTCAGGGCAGATTGCAGAGACTGGGGTGGGGGTGGGGGGGTGCACGTGCGGGGTGTGGGGGTGGGGCCGTGGGAGCTACTTTCTACTCCTTTATTTTGATGTCTGTGGATTCCTCTTATTAAAGGAGCTTTGGAACCCACAAGAAAGAAGGGGAGAAAAGCCTTTCTTCCTTAATTAATCTCTCTTCCAATGGTTAAATCGCAGGCTTTGATTGCAAAACAACCTGCCTACCCCCAGGGTACATTCAATGATGTAGGGGCGTGAGGTAAGGAGGGGAGGGGAGCATCTTAACCAGGGGTCCTGCCACCGGGGAGCGCAGAAAAGAAGACGAGAACGCCCATCTAGCACTTTCTCTCCAACAACTGAAACTAATGTGTTGACACAGAGAGAGAAATGAGCCTCCTTTAATGTTCTGTGGAGACATACTGTGATTTGTAATACCTCTGATCAGAAATCGAGGTGGCATATGGACCCGAAGTGAAATAAAGCACAGTTAAGTTTCTGCCAGGCGTGGGGCGGGGGAGGGGCGAACACATCTCCGTATGACATCGCCGCGCCGCGTTTCCTGGCATCCGCAGTGGGGACAGCTTGTGTACCCAGAAGGATGCCAATGTGTACCACAACTCGGGGGGCGGCATGCGCTTCCATGCCTGCCGGTGTTTGCCAGAGATGAGGTTCAAGACGCATTTCGCAGCTCCACCGCCCGCCTGCCCCCCACTCCCCCCCCACGCCCCATCCCCCTATCCCCCCCATCTCCAGGATCAGTCTTGGGGGGGCGCTTCTGGTGCAGCAGAAGAATGTATGATGTACATGGCTGTAGATGTGATTTCAGCTTTCTTCCCAGGGGAAGAGCACCTTATTTCTAAAAGCCCCAGGGCAGCCAAAGTACTTGGGCCCGCTCCTGGTATACCCCAGAGGCTGTGTTATGTATCTGTTTCCTCCAGCAGACCACTATCGAAAGCTCCTTGAGGGCAGGGGTTGCATGATAAAAATGATGACGGAAATAAGTGGGATACCATAATTGATGTTACTTTGTATCGAGCACCTGCTGTGTGCCGGCTCTGACTTAGGCACCTTACCTTTTCTGCAGCCTGTCCCATAGTCACATACGTGACTTAGCCTGGGCTGCTAAAGCAAGGTACCATGGACTGGGGGGCCTCGACAACAGACATTTATTTCTGACAGCTCTGGAGGCTGCACATTCAAGGGCAAGGTGCCAGCAGATTTGGTCCTTGGTGAGGGCTCTCTTACCTGGCTAGCAGATGGCCACCTTCTTGCTGTGTCTTCATGTGGGGGGCGGGGGAGAGTGGGCGAGCAGGCTCTGGTCTCTTCATATGAGGGCACTAATCCTACCCTCCACAGCAGTGTCATTGCTTTCATTTATTAGTAAAGAAATTGAAGTTCAGAGCAATCCAGAGTCTCTCCCAAGGCCACTCAACCACTGGAGGGCTGAATTGGAAGTAAACCCATACTTTCCACCTCTAAGGCTGGCCCTTTGCCCTCCCACCATGCTGTCTCCTGAGCTGAGTGTGGGTCCAAGACTGTGCTGGTGCCCAGGGATGCTGGTTGAAACACGGAGTGTCTTACTTGCTCCTGTGACGTCCGTCTCCTTGTGATCTTGACCTCCTACTGCAACCTCCAGATTCAGGGAAGTTTCCCCCGATGGAAAGATTCTAGTGAATCCCCAAACCCTTTCGGTGAGCACTGGTCGGTGAACTCCCTTGGAAACTTCAGCTCAATCACCTCTTTTTACAAGGAAGGGAAGGCAGTGCTCATTAGACTTGTCACCAGCCTCGCGCTTGGCGTATTTTATTTTCTTCTTCATTACAAGCTATTTTCACAGATGAGGAAATAGTTTCAGGGAGGGTAAGTATGTGACCGACTGAAGGTCTTGCAGTCACAAGCAGCCGAGCAGTGATTGTAACCTGGGGCTGTCTTACTATTATTGAATGACTGTTATTATTAATATTGATTACTATTATCATTATATTAATAATAATATTATTATTATTGACTTACTATTATTTGACTGCTTTTAGGATCCAACACAGTATTTTGTGGGAAGACCAGGGCCTTCCTGAACTCAATTCTTGCATTTCTAGCTGTTGCTTGGGCAGCCTGGAGAGCACCTCAAACTTCGGTGTACATCCTGCAACTAAGTCCAGGCCAATCGGATGGGAGCGAGAGGACCCCCCAACCCTGACGCACTTTGCCCTGGAGGTCTCTGGTTTCCTGTCTGATGGCTAGAGGCAGGTGTGGAGATGCAGCAACTTCACAAAACCGAGAATGAAGATGAAGACCTGGGTCTCTTCTGACCTCATGGAGCTGATCCTGCCTACCCTTCCTGGAGAGTCACGTAGGAGAGAGATGCCCTTCTGTCTTCTGGAAGCGACCGCATTTTGGGGGCCCCTCGTGCAGGAGGTTCTTTGGTCTGTTTGGTCTCCCTTCCTCTGCCTTTGAGGATGGCTTCATTCAAGCTCAAAGCTCCTGATCATCTTTGTCATGACCCCTTGCTCTACCGTTGACCTTCAGATGATGTCGAGGTATTATAGCAGATGATGTCGAGGTATTATAGCATGAGATATAGACTCAGAAGCTGGAAACATCCAGAAAATGGAGAGATTCTTATCTCAGGGCATAGAAGGAAACCAGGGTGTATGGAACATTTCCTAATTGCAGACCCTTTCACGAAGTTCATGAAGAAACATGTTGCTTCAATATTACTCTTCAGTGACTTTGGAATAGAGCTCACACGGGGCTCCATCAAAGCCTTTTCGAATAAGGCAAGATAGAGCGAAAGCATCACAATGGGGAAGGACAGCACAGACTCCTCGGTTGAGCCTATGTGGCTTTTCTCAGCTGGGTCTGGGCCCACCCTTCCCCTTCTGTTGCCCTCCTTCCATTGCCCTTGCCATTTCAAGTCTTGCTACTTGGCTTCATCCTTCCAGATGCTTCTCCCTGGAATGCCAGTGACATCTGGTCTACCAGAAGGCTCAGACTCATCCGTTGAGACTAGCTCAGCACTTTCCTTTGTGGACTCTTCCCTACTTGCTCTTCCCTCCATCCCTGTTGCTTTTACCCTACGTCCACTACATAGACCCCAGGGCATATAAGAGACATGCCACATGATGGCTCTTTGATATCATCCATCCTACGCTAGGATGTGGCTCTCCCAAGGCAAGAGTCTCATCTTATTCAACGCTTTGCTGTGGGTCCCAGCACCGGCACCTGGAAGGGTCTCGGGGAACACTGAATGAAATTGTAATCTGGGCAACAATCCCGTGAGGTCCGGATGATTATCCCCATTTGCCATAAGGAAAACTGACTCGGGGACATTCCGACTTGCTCAGAACCAAGGGAGCTAGTAAGACCCGTGCTTGGGTTTTGAGTATAGATCCAACCGATGCCCAAAGCTATGCTTTTTAATGTCACTTTACAACTGCCTTTTGATATCCTTTGCATGTCGAGAGTGATTCCCTTTCAGAAAGAGGGATTTTTCTGGATTAAATGTGTCTAGGCATCTCTCTCATCTTAATGTGGATTTATTCAGACCGGAGCAGACTCTCCCTGACCAGTGGTAAAGCTGAAAGGAACAAGCAGTGGCCGTCACCCTCCAACATCATCCTTCACATGGCTCCATGGGGTGGGGACCTCATAGGCTCAGGAAATGGCCCTGAATGTTTCCTCCTTCCTTCTCTCTCTCTCTCTCTCCCCCCCTCCTTTAAATGAAAGAGCCCAGAACTGGGCTTCTCCATCTGCAATTCTAATCTGGAGAGGGTAGGTTTATTTTGGGTCATTGGCAGCAGAGACTGCCTCTTGCTATGACCTCCATTTTGGCGATTTAGCAGTTGGTATTGAACTCTGTCCAACGTACCAGCAGGTGGGGCCTGCAGCTAGTTTGGCTGCCATCAGCCTTGTGTTCAGAGCGCCCGGGAATCAGGCACGGCTTTCTCTTCCAGCTCTGACTTCTTGCCTTCCCACCAGATGTTGATTTTAGTTTGCACAGGGTGTCATCCATCCAGCCCCTAGGATTCCAGCACGTTCTCTATTCCCAGCCTGCTCGGTGGCTTCTCGGAAGACCTGCTTTGCTTTCTGACCGTGGCTGCGTCACTCTGGCTGTCTCCCTGGTCCTACCGGACTCGAATGTCGGACCTGGGACGTCACTGAGGAGGTGTGAGGCGGGGACCTCTTGGGGGTTGAAGAGGCTCGGGGAGTTTTGCAAAGACACAGCCACCCAGATGCCCCAGATGTCCCAGGACAGTTCCTGGGACCCAGAAGGATACCGGCAAATACCGCGTGAAATGGCGGTCCTGATGCCAGTCGTGTGGGGGTCCACGTGACTATCCCCGTTCATATGCTAGCACATGAATGGTGGCCACTGAGGAGGGGAGGCGACTGGGACTCGTCCAAAACCTGCGTGAAGATTTTGCATTTTGCTTTAGTATATGCGTCTGTGTAGATGACAATACTCGGGCTTTCCAAAACTGATCGTAGTAAAACAGCTTCCCGGGTGCTAAGAACTGGGCTCATGCTTTACTCGTAATTCTCTCTAAATTTTTACCACAATCCTTTGAGAAGGTAAGTTGCTTAGCCATTAAAAAAAAAAAAAAAAATCAACAAACCAAGGTTCAGAGAGGCTAAAAGACTCCCAGCTATGGGTGGCCCAGCAGAGAGAGATTAGAACCCGGCTCTGCCCGATGCCAGAACCGGGCACGTGAGTGCGTCAGCTCGGAATATGGCTACCCCATATTTTCTAGATACGTTTCTAGAGCCCGCGACGCTCTGATTCCATTGCCGTGGGCCCTGAACTGAGCTCCCCCGCGAGGACTAGCATCTGAGAGGGAGAAACAGAGGTTTTAAAAGAATGTTGTGAAATTTATTCTGATGCCAAAAGGGGGTCTTGAGAGGGATTAAAGAGGGCATTGTACCAGTTCTTAGGCTCCACGGAGAAGCTTGACTGTGAACTGTAGCGGATGCAGCCCTGATGAATAAGAGAGAGATTTATTAGAGTATGTCATATTTGGTTAAGTACTTTATATGTAGGACAAGTATTTCACTTGTACGTATTACATTTTCAATGGGGTTTCAACCATTTTCAATCCATTATTTTTAACTTCTTGCATTATATTGATGGTAAATTAATTACAACAATTACAATTCAAAAACCCATATTGTCCAATTATAATTTAATTCGTTTTAGCTCCTCTCTTTCAGTTTGGATGAAAAGCCAAGGCACTTTAGAAAACGCTGTCATTCCCTCCAGAATCCTATCGCTGTGTTCCGTGTTTCCGGGGCGGTGGGAAGGCGGGATGAGGATTCAGTGGGGAGGGCGAGGGTTAGCTGGCTCCCTAGGGGGACACCCCCATGAGGCCGCCAAAGGTCTGGGTTGGGATCTGGATTCAACCATCTGCTCGGATCCTCGGATAGCTCACTTAATGTCTCCGTGCCTCTGTTTCCCCATCTGTAAAATGGGGAGAGTGACAGAGTCTCTAATTCACGGGGCTATTCTGGGGATTACATGAGTTAGTGTGCTCAGCTCCTGGTAGACACAATGAGTCGAGAATAATTATTCTCGTAATATCCTATTATGTAATATAGCCGTAATTAGTCTCACTGTGCAATAGGGGAATGAATAATGGTGGGTAGCCTCGTCTCATGAACCAATTCCAATCTGCAAGTGATGCTTTTCTGGAGCCCCCTGTGAAGACAGACCCCAAGGTCCAGCCAGGCTCAGCATCTGTAGTACAAAGGTTGATTGGAGAGGTCTGCTGTGGGCACAGCGGTTGGGAGACGTGACAAGTCCTATTAGGTCTGGAATAACGGTTGGTAATCCCTCCACTATTCCTAGGACCGGGCACAGCGCTTGGTCCCTGCCAGGCCAAACTTAATAACAGGGCTGAACGCCAGCATCCAGCCATGCCTGAAGCCAGCCCTGCCCTGGACTCCTCCATCAATGAGCCCACAAAGCCCTCCCCTCTCTGCCTCAGTCCATTTGGGCTGGATTTTCCAGCACAGGGAACAAAAGGTAACGGTAATTCTCTCTAAATTTTTTAATTTCTCTCTAATATTCTCTCTAATGTTTAATCTCTCTCTAAAATCTCTCTAATATTTTTT
>CM052805.1:25019982-25082591 GCA_028533885.1 Nasua narica | reverse complement strand
CCTCCGACCTGATCTTGAACTCCTTTAAAGGGCCCCTGTGTCCCTTTAGTTCTGCCCCTGCCCATCTCACACAGCCTCCTTTGAAGGGGGCGTCTCTAACTCAGAACCCTGTGGGGATATATTTGGGATAATATAGTAATAGCTACCGGTGTATTTTCATTGTCATCTCCTAATAGCATTTACCAGTAATTGGAGGTTTTCTTAGCTCCCAAGGCAACGTGAATACTCCTTGGAGAGTCGAAAGGGCTTTGAGAGGTAGATAGGGCTCTCTGCTCAGCACAGGTAATAGCTTTCAGCCTGAAGTATTTCAAGGGTTTAGGGCCATCGCAGAGAAGATCTTAGAGATGTGTCACATAAAGGGAATCTTTCATAAAGCCTCACACGTTCTCAGGGTTTTCAATGGGATTCAAGAGGCTGCAAGGTAGATGGCGTGTGTGTGTGTGTGTGTGTGCGTGTGTGTGCGTGTGCATGCTCACACACACGCTCTTGTGTATGCATGAGAGAGAGAGAGAGAGGAGGAGAGATATCCTGGCTGCTACTGAAATTTTGGGTGTCATTACTGAGGCAACTTGAAGCAACGCAAAAAAGGGAAGGAAATCTAGAACTTTCCTCTTCTCTAGACAACTCATATCCTCCCCCTCCTCATACCCTCAAGTCCTCCCTACGAGGACTTCTAATAAATGTATGAAGGTCTCTAGCAAACATCTCTTTCAAATACTGTAGGTTTTGAATGCATGGTAGGTACCGACAAAACGGTAAAGTGTTTCATTTCAAAGGTTGATGAAAAATAGAATTTAGAGGGAGCGAGCCGATTACTATAATTTCTGCAGGAGCTAGACTTTCGATTCTAGAAGGTTCTCCCTCCAGCCGGCTGACTTCTCTCATTCACCCATACGTCCGTTCCACTCAGGTACTGAGTAGTTTCGTCTGTCAGCCTCTCTCAGTCCCTAATAACTTGGGAATGTATAAAAGTCAAGCACTGCCCTCAAGGAGAATCCAGTCCAGTGAAGAAAACCAATAAATGCCCCATTCTCTCGAGGCTAATATTCAGCCTCTCCTTTTTATAGCTAAATGGACTTGGGGGTCAGGAAACAATTATTTATAGAGTGTCTTCTGTGGGTGGCCGTAACTTGTGCACAGAGACAGGACATAGGCCATAGTCTGTTTTCTAGGGGCCACGGGGTTGGATGGGGGCGGTGGGACGCCATATTTGCAGAGCGCTGGATGGAGGAACTATATGAGACATGCACTCGGAAAGGGCAAGCAACGTGTTGCTGGATATCAGTGAAATCTTGCGGTAGAACACCATGCCTGACGCAGAAGTAAAAAGTCACACTAGGGGCGCCTGAGTGGCTCAGTCGGTTAAGTGTCTGCCTTTGGTTGGGGTCATGATCCTGGGGTCCTGGGGTAGAGCCCTGCATTGGGCTCCCTGCTCTGTGGGGAGCCTGTTTCTCCCTCTGCCCCTTCCCCTGCTTGTGCTCTCTCTCTCTCTCTTAAATAAATAAATAAAATCTTTAAAAAATCACACTAAGTAGCTTTGTCAGAAGGGAGGATGGATGGAAGACAGACTTGTAGAAAGGGGTGTATTGAAACCCTAACTGGATGGAAAGACAATATTTTGTTTTCCTTCTAAAAGTAACATTCCCGTGGTTAAAAGCGGTTTTGACAGCTGTAAAAAGGAAGAGTGTGCAGAAACCAAAAGTGAAAATCTTACCTTTCTGAGGTAAGATTTTGAAAATTTTGAAATTTTCGAATTTTGATAAATGTTCCTTACCCGCCTCCATTTTTAGGCTCAAACTGCAGACCCAGCGGACTTTCAGCTTTTAGTACTTCTGTTGGTTTCCACCATCCGCCTGGACGAAATACTCCGCAAGAATTCTTGATCCAGCAATACAGGTTCTACTGCCTTGTCCTGTGTTCTCCCCGACGTCACTTCAGCATTTGTGAGCGTAGAACACTTACATTCTCTTCTACAATCATAGAAAAGCCTTCTAGGCTTTGACCAAAGGCTAATTAAACAAAACAAAACAAAACACCTTGAGAATCCACAGGCAGCATTTACAATAGTATGACTGTGTAACTATTATTCACCATAGGAGCCCCTGGGTGGCTCAGTGGGTTGAGGCCTCTGCCTTCGGCTCAGGTCATGATCTCAAGGTCCTGGGATCGAGCCCTGCATCGGGCTCTCTGCTTGGTGGGGAGCCTGCTTCCTCCTCTCTCTCTCTGCCTGCCTCTCTGCCTCCTTGTGATCTCTCTCCCCTCTGTCAAATAAATAAATAAAATCTTAAAAAAAATACTATTCACTATAGAATTGAGTAGCATGATTAAGCCCAAGGGACCACATGTAACCCTATCATCAGGGTTGGTAGTTGCTGTGGTAAAAAGCCCAAATCAACACGAAACAGGAAATGAAGATGGCAAGGTCTAATTTGATTCTCAGGTCTGAGGAGTTGTGCAGTGCCCAACAGGTGCACACATACTGCTAGGGAGTGACTGCGGTTATTTAAGAATTTATTATATTAAGATATTATTATTATATATTATATATGATTATATTATATTAATATATTATTATCTGTCTATTGCACAGAGGCGTTGATTTCTAGCCACATGCATCTCCCGTGGGGCTGCTTGCATATCCCCATGACACGGCATCTGGCTTCTTCTAGAGTGACCAATCCAAGAAGTCATAGGGCTTGGTCTCCTTCCTTGGTCTCACTGAAGACAGAGACTGCTCAGAACCCCTTGCTTCTGTGGGTGAGAGGCCATGAAGACGTGAAGACAGAGTCTCCCATCACCTGCAGAGGGCTGCTACCTCGCCCATCTGGCAGACCCCCTTTTAGCTCTTTAGTACTTTGGAAAGTCAGCCAGTTGGGCACAGAACATAAATCAGAATCCGTGCCTCCTTGTACTCAAGTTTTATTCCCTCTCTCCTCGACTTGAAGGAAATCAAGGGGGGATAGTCTAAAAAGGGATAATGATATCTGTGTCTTCGGATTTGTGTCTTTTAGACTACAGTGACTCAGGGAAATGCAATCTTGACTAAAGCAAAATTGCTTAATTAGACAATAATATTAGAGAAATTGACCATTATATTTGGTTATTGACTTTTCAGATGGCCTATATTACCATTTATATTCTTTCCAGTTGAGTTTTTAAGCATGAAAATAATTTATTGAGAGATTGTTCGTAGAAGCTATTTTTAATAGCCTAATGGCTTTTTAATTTTCAAATCGTTTATATTCATCAGCTGGAGCCAAGAAAGGAGTCAGCCTGACTCTCACTGCATGCCTGGTCCCTTCGCTTTAGTCATTAACTGTTTATACTTGGATATCAAGCCACTAGGGCTCAGGCGATCAGAAGGGGCACATCAGGAAGGAAATGAATTTTGGGCTGGTAGCCATAAAAATAATATTTAGTTGCTGTTTATTGATTGACAACTCTGTGCCAGGCACTTAATGTGGATTTTCTTTAATCCTCTTGATAATCCTAAGACACAGATATCATTATCCCTTCTGTAGTAGACCGAGAAATGAAGGTCATCATGGCGGATGCCTGTTGATAGGTAGACTGTAGGTCTCTGTTGATACCGTGTCTCCACAGAACTTTTTTTTTTAAGATTTTATTAATTTATTTGACAGAGAGAGAGAGAGATCACAACTAGGCAGAGAGGCAGACAGAGGGAGAGCAGGGAGCAGGATGCAGGGCTCGATCCCGGGACCCTGAGACCATGACCTGAGTCGAAGGCAGCAGAGGCTTAACCTGGGCCACCCAGGCGCCCCTCCACATAACTTTTAATGGTGTTCTCCTTCACTTTCCATATCATCCCAATTTGGGTAACAGATTCACCAGCCACTCTGCTTATGGGACACTCATCCTGTACTGAGTACCATTGTGCTGTGACCCTCCCAACCGCTATTCTTTTTTCTTTTACTGTCCTCCCCTCAGAGTTGGTGAAACCGAGGCACCGAGGGAACAAGGTCAAGGTCACTAGCAAAGTTCACAGAGCTGATTAACGATGGAGGCACGCGCTGAGCCCAGGAGGCCACACTCCCACCCCATGCTTTTTTCTGTTGCGCAAAGCTGAACGGCAATCAATATCACGATTTCGAAAATGCATACCAAGGAGAAAGTTCCACGAGACGGGTTATTGGGTGAAAATAGCAACAACACTCTTATAACCGCAGGAACATTGAATTGCTTTGTTGTGCTGGAACTTTGTTATATGAATAAGCTGCAGGAAATCACATTTTTTGTTGTCAAGATCTGTCGCGGAAACGCAGACTCTTTATATTGAATTAGCAAGAAGAACGCGTGCTTTGAAAGCCATAGGGCAGCTGGACAAGATATGCACACATTTCTTACTCCTTCCAAGCTTAATTAGACAAATTCAGTGATTGCCAACAACTACAATTATTCCTGGGAACTCAGACTGCCTTACTGCAAATATAGCATCTAAAGCCATGGCGGAGGTTTCTGGATGCTGGCCCAATTACCCAGGACTAGAGCAATGCAGAGAAGGCAGGGGGGAGGTAAAGTGTGTTTGGTCGAGGTGGCCATTCTGGAGATGGGAAACAACAGCCCTGTCCTCCAAGGAAAGCTTGGGGAATTTGTGGCCATTAGGTCAGAACTGATGCCCAAAGGCAGGGCATGGAGAGTGTGCGCTTGGGATTTGGAAGGGATTTACAGATTTGTTCCGTGTGGCCTCAGAGCTCTGTTGGATGGGGAGGGGGTAGCTGCAGGAACTGTGTCCCCTCCATTTCTGGACATGTATATGGCGGCTTCTGGATGGCTTCTGGAGGAGGGGATAGAGGGACACCTGGCTGGATTGAGCGACATGTCCTTTAGCTATCCCTCCTGGTAATCTGATTACACTCTTCACCACCAGACAGTGTGGACCTTCACGGAAGACTTGGCTGTTGCCTGGGGTCTCCAGGCCCTTGAGGCCTAGAGAAGAAGCCCAGATCCCCATTTGTCCCCCACGGCTCTAAGATGTCCTTGCTAAGATCCATGCAAATTCCCAGAGGGCTTGCATTGTTACGCTGTCCTTTGGCTGTGAGCTCCTCTTCCCTGCTGTAAGGGTTGGGCCATTTTGTTGGCTATCCTGCTGTCTCCGTTCTACATATAATTAGCCTGAATCAATGGTAGTGTTTAAACAGAGGTCACCTGCTATTTGCAGAATGGATGTATGGGTGTATTTTGGTGAAGAAAGGGCTGAGTATGTGTTAGTAGACTTCAGAAGTCTTTTTTTTGTTTGTTTGTTTATTTGTGTGTGAGAGAGAGCAAGTGATGGAGAGAGCACAAGCAGGGGGAAGGGCAGAGAGAGAGGGAGAAGCAGGTCCTCGCTGAGCAGGGAGCCCAACCCGGGTCCTGATCCCGGCACCCTGGGATCACGACCGGAGCTGAAGGCAGGCACTTAACTGACTGAGCCATCCAGGCACCCCTCTGCAAGACAACCTCTAACTGAACATCAGGCATTTCATTCCTAAAATGTCTCTTGACATTAGCGACTTCGAGGCAGAAGCAACAGCATGTGCAAAGGCCCCGTGAGACCTAAGAGCAGGGTATGTCTGGTGGAACAGAGAATGACCAGGGAACTTTTTTCTAATTTCTATTCGGTATCTCTCCCTATTTTGCTCTGTCTTTTTTCTCTTTCTTCTCCATTCTGCGTGGGAGCCAATTTCCTATATCAGGCACTTCGGCCAGCTTTCTCATTGTCTGATTTCTTGCTGACCTCCAGATTCTAGCATGGGGGCTTTCCAACGTTTTGGCCATGACCCTTTGTCAGAAACACTGACTGTACTGTGACTCAAACACTCATGTAATACTTTAACTCTTACCACCTCTGACGCTCTTGGTCTGGTATTGTGTCGTCCGGGCTGTAGGCAGGGCTATACGCTCACATCTCATCCCATCTTATTTCTAAGTTTTCGTCACGTCTCACAAATTGTGCACACCGATTTCACAACTGCTGATGTATCCGAACTTGAAACTTCCGAAGCACTACTCCTACCTTTTTTTTTTTAAACTCAAGTGATTTTCCAAGTACCTTTCTGTCACCGTTTTGCATAGGTGAGTTCCAGAATGCAAATCTTCTGAAGCCAGACCTTGCTTGTGAATCCCCCACATTGATTAGCTTAGTCGCAAACACAGAGTGAGAGGAAGTAGACCCAACATTTATTGATCACTGGAATCGTTTGGACCCTCCAAACGTCACTGAGATCTGAAAGTGACCGTCTCAAGACTAGGACAGTAGGCCAGATGCCATCTGCAGCCCCATTAGAAGCTGAGTGGGGAAGGCGTTTGTAAGTGACAACGTACTCTTCAAATTCTAGTTCACCCAAAAGTACGTGTTGATGGATTTGTGCTGAGCCTTGTGCCAGGTTTCCTTGCAGAACCTAGAAACTCGAGACATACTCTCACCCTTGACAAACAACGGATTTATAACATATTGTGATTAGTGTGATAATCACACTGATGATAAGCAATGGGGACCCAGAGGGGAGGAAGCACAGAAGGTGTTTCGTGGATTTGGCCTTGAGGTTGGTCAAAGAGAAGGGACCTTGCGGCAGAAGCAACGGCACGGGCGAAGGCCGTGAGACCTAAGGGCAGGGTATGTCTGGTGGAGGGGAGATCAGTTTCGTGGGGCTGGTGTAAGGGATGAGATGCAGAGGGTAATGGGAGATGAGAGGCTGAAGTCAGGTTGTAAAGGATTTTGAGCTGGGACGGGAAGCCACCCAATGGTGGTAAAAGGAGGCCACAGAGGATGGACCAAAGGTAGGGAGGCTCGGAGAGGGTGGCTGGCTAGGACACCAGCGAGCTCTGCGGTTCACAGAGGGCGTGGCTGTCTTGCGTGTGGGGTCATCAGTCTCTGGGGTGGCAGGCAGGGCTGTCACACTAACCAATGAAACCTTGATCTGGCAATTTCCTTGGAGGGTCTGAGCCGAGGCCACAGGGCTATCTTCTCTGTCTGTTCTTCTTGGAGGGGGGAGATCCTGAGGGCCTGTAGGGACGTTACGTTATTTTTGACACCCACTGGCTCATTACTGTGAGTGTGGGAGCTGTTTTGATGTTCTCAATCTCATACGCACTGTCCCCCTCTTTTGTATTTATTACTTTCCCCCATTCTCCCCCCGCTTCCTTGGCATTATTTTTCTATTCTTTTATTATTATTATTTTTTAAAGGAAACTCTGTGCCCAAGGTGGGGCTCGAACTCATGACCCTGAGATCAAAAGTCGTATGCTCTACTGACCGAGCCAGCTCAGCGCCCCTATTTTTTTTTTCCATTCTTTTAAGATGTTTTTAGACTATCAAGGAAAAGGGTGGGTATGAAATGATACATAAATAAGCAAACCCCTAGAGGTAATATTTCATACCTCAGTTTCTGTATCCGTGAAATTATAAGACTCTGGGCTTGTTCCGGGCAAGATGGGGGGCGCCCACGCGGGGTCAGCATGCACGGAGAGACTGGCTTTGTCGCTTAGGGCAGTAGCCAGGGCCTTCAGTCCCATTTGGCTGAGACCAGCCAGCCAGAGCCAATGCTCCCTTCCACAGAATTCCAAACAGCAGGAGGGCTGGAAGCTGGAGTCCGTAGGAGTCTGACATGCAGGCTTAACCCACTCCAGGTCTCCTAGGTATGACATATTTGGAGGCAGCCAGAGGCACAGGGACAGAGTTGGGCCCACGGACCGTGAGCATCCAGACAGCTGTCTCTGACCTGGGGACAAGGCCAAGAGATCTTTGCAGCAGGGCAACTAGGTGGGTGGGCCTTTCTCATGAGTGTAGGGAAGGCATAAAGGCCCGTGAGCGAAAGGAGAGTGTATTAGCTTCTAGTAGCTCCTAAAACAAAGATCCATTAATGGGCCGGCTTCCATAACCAGACTGTATTCTGTCACAGTTCTGGAGGCGAGAAGTCTCAAATCAGGTCAGTGCTTCGCTCCCGTCATGGGCTCTGGGGCAGAACCCTTCTTGGCCTCTTCCAGCTTCTGGTGGCTCCGATCTCTGCGTCTATACGCATGCCCTCCTTTTGTTCTGTGTCCGTCTTGAAACTCACCCTACCTCTTGCATTTTTTTTTTAAAGATTATTTATTAGGAAAGAGAGAGAGTGAGAGAGAGCATGAGAAGGGAGAAGGTCAGAGTGAGAAGCGGACTCCCCATGGAGCTGGGAGCCCGACGTGGGACTCGATCCTGGGACTCCGGGATCATGACCCGAGCCGAAGGCAGTTGCTCAACGAACTGCGCCACCCAGGCGCCCCACTCTTGCATTTTTAAAGATTTTTTATTTATTTATTAGAGAGAGAGTGAGAATGAGAGGGGAGAAGGTCAGAGGGAGAAGCAGACTTCCCGCAGAGCCGGGAGTCCGATATGGGACTCGATCCCGGAACTCCGGGATCATGACCTGAGCTGAAGGCAGTCGCTCAACCAACTGAGCCACCCAGGCGCCCTCACTCTTGCATTTTTAAGGATATGTGTGATTGCTTTAAAGGCCCCACCCAGATAATCCAGGAAGCATTTACATGCTTCCTCTTTAGATCCTTGATGTAATTACATTCCTTGGCACTTAAAATAATATTCACTTTTTTTCCCCCCATATCGGGGGATATTATTCACAGGTTCTGGGGATTAGCACATGGATATATCTTTTTGGGGCCACCATTCAGCCCACTACGGAGGGGAAATCTCTGATCTTGTCGACAGAACAGAAATGTGAAGGCCGGAGGTGGGGAACCAGCCAGTTACATGCTTCAGCAATTCTATTTATTAATTTAATCCTATTGATCAGTTATATTTATTAATTAATTTTATCTAAAAATGGGCATTGTGTTTCAATTTTGTTCTTAGTTGCTGCAACTTGGATTTTTTGAGTTATCCGGCCAAGGTTGCAACCTGTCAAAAAGCAGGCTCAAGAAGGTCCTATTGGTTTTCGGGCAAGGCTTACGTCCCAAGTCACCCTAACTTCTTCTGTGATCGAAGCTTTTGGTCACAGATCTAGGGCTTGGCTAGTCAGGTGGCTTATATTTAAAAGTAGGGTTTTTTTGTTTTGGGTTTTTTTTTTTTTTTGAGAAAACATTTTGCGTCTTCTTTTTTGTTTTAACCCTCCAGACTTTTGAAGCAAGACGAATGTGTTTAGTTGACCTTCCTTCCTTCCTTCCTTCCTTCCTTCCTTCCTTCCTTCCTTCCTTCCTTCCTTCCTTCCCTCCCTCCCTCTCTTCTTCCCTCCCTCCCTCCCTTCCTTCCTTTCTCTTCTTTATTTCTCTTCTTTCTTTCTTTCCTTCCTTCCTTCCTCCCTTTCTCTTTCTTTCTTCCTTCCTTCCTTTCTTTCCTAAGTCTTAAATCTGATTGCACTATAATTGCCTCAGATCTTTTTAAGTCCTTCCAATACACACATTGACTGAAAGATCCTCAAACCACTCTAGAGAAGGTAAGGTGGGCAGTATCAACCCGTTTTATGGATAGAAAGACTGAGTCCCAGAGAGATGCCCCGGATTAGGGGCCTCCATGGTCAGTGGCAAAGCTGGGCCTGGAATTCTTAACTCTTAAGCCACTGCTAGAGATGTCACAGGGTTTACTCCATGTCATGTCAATCTTACCTAAGATTTGGAGGGTTTGGAAATGCCACAGAGGCTCTTTGCAGGGAGAGATAGAGAGAAGAGAAATCATTCTGAGCATTGACTTAATTTTTTTTTTTTTTTTTGGTTCAGTTTCAACACTGACAGGCTCTTTCCCCTCTGGACCTATGTGAATGGACCACATCTTTTTGCCCCCAGTAAATGTTTCTTCCTGGCCTCTTGCCTCTTGAGGAGCATGGGAGAGAGGGTGCAGGTGATGGGGAAGGGGTGAGGTAGGACGATGGGGTTGAGCAGGGGATTTGGACCTGGTGAGAAGTCCAGGTCTTGGGCACATTTCACCTCACACTCGTTGATCTGGGGTGAATCCTTAGCTCTGTGTCAACTTGTAAGTGGAAAGCTATACGTAGCCTTTCCTGCCTTGTGCATCCCTTGTTTTCTTAGCTTGTGAATTTTGATTGCACTTAAATAGGTTTTTGCCCCAGGCCTGGTCAAGGCACCAACATGCTGGCTGCAATGCTACCTGCGAGAGGGAAGCTATCGATGATTATGTGTGAGGCTGGATCCAACGTGCAGCCCTTTTTGCAAAGCAGAGGTGCTTTATCCTGAATAATTTATTGGAACCCCCTTTCTAACACAAAACAAGAGTTGAGGGAGCTGGCTGGGATCAAACGACGATTCACTAAACCATCGTAACTTGTCATCCCTGCAACCCATTCCGTTTCCTTTCGCAGGCCCCATTTTTGCTTAACGAACTAAATTTGATAAGACTTAAGATTAAGAAAATATAGAAAACGATTTAGCAGAATACAGCAATGCGCCTACTACCCACAATGAACAAAGGCAGGCTTTATCGTAAACGCTGCGGATGTTTTATTATTTTTTAAAAAGATTTTATTAATTTATTTGAGGCAGAGAGAGAGCGAGAGCAAGTCTCTCTTATGACCTCTTTAGTATTTCTTTTTAGTATTTGTCTCTAGTTTTCTTTTTAAATTTCTCCTTTGGTTTCTTTGAGGACCCCTTGGTTGCTCAGTATCGTGTTGTAAAAACTCCACATTGTGTGGTTTTTCCAGTTTTCTTCTCACAATCCATTTCTAGTTTCATACCATTGTGGTTAGAAAAGTTGCCTGATGTGATTTTAGACTTTTTGAATCGATTGAGACTACTTTTGTGGTCTAGTGTGGCATCTGTTCTAGAGAATGTTTCCTGTATTCCATACAGATGGAATGTTCTGTATATCTCTATTAAGCCCATCTGGTCTAATGTGCCATTTAAGGCTGATGTTTCCTTATTGACTTTCTGTCTGGATGATCTGTCCATTGATGTAAGTGGGGTAGTAAAGTCTCCTACTTTATTGCATTGCTGTTGATTTTCCCCTTTGAACTGTTAATGTTTGCTGTATATTTAGGTGCTCCTATGTTGGGAGTTTACAAATGTTATATTTTCTTGTTGGATTGACCCCTTTATCATTTGTTTTTGTCTCACAGTGTTTGTTTTTAAGTCTGTTTCATCTGTATGAGTATAGCTATACCAACGTTCTTTTTGCTTCTATTTGCAAGAAATTTTTTTTTTCATCTGTTTACTTTCAGTCCTTGTGTGTCCTTACTTCTGAAGTCTTTTGTAGGCAGCATACAGAGGAGTCTGGTTTTTCAATCCATTCAGCTGCTCTATGTCTTTTGCTTAGAGGATTTAGTCCACTTACATGTAAAGTAATTATTGACAGGTATGTAATTATTGCCACTTTGTTAATTGTTCTCTGGCGCTTTTTTATAGTTCTTCTCTGTTTCTTCCTTCTCTTGCTCTCTTACCTTGTAGTTTGTAACTTTCTTTAGTGCTATATCTAGATTCTTTTCTCATTTTCTTCTGTGTATTTATTTACTGTAAGTTGTTGCTTTGTGGTTACTATGAAGTTTACATATAACACCCCGTGTATATAATTGTCTGTTTTAAGTTGATAACAACTTAAATGTGAATACATTCCCAAACTCTACACTTTTACTGTCTCTTTTCCGTTTTTGATGTCACATTTTACATCTTCTTATTTTACATATAAAACTAATTACTACAGTTTTAATTAATTTTACTACTTTTGTCTTTAGACCTTCAAACTAGCTTTGTAAGTGATTAATCCACTATCTTTACTATATATTGACCTTTTCCAGGGAGATTTTTACTTTCGTGTTTTCTTATCATTAATTGATGCCATTTGTTTTCATCTTAAAGAAGTCCCTTTAGGGCACCTGGTTGGCTCAGTTGGTTAAGCGACTGCCTTTGGCTCAGGTCATGATCCCGGAGTCCCGGGATCGAGTCCCATATTGGACTCCCGCCTCTGCGGGAAGTCTGCTTCTTCCTCTGACCTTCTCCCCTCTCATTCTCAGTCTCTCTCTCTCTAATAAATAAATAAAATCTTTAAAAAAAAAAAGAAGTCCCTTTAATATATTTTGTAAAACCTGCTTAATGGTGATGAACTCGATTAGCTTTTGCTTGTCTGACAAACTTTAAATCTCTCCTCTTCTGAAAAACAACCTCACAGTAGACATGGTGACAGATGGTAACTAGGCTTATTGTGGCGATCAGTTTGCAATGTATACAAATGTCGAATCACTATGTTGTATCCATGAAACTAACATAATATGGTGTGTCAATTAGACTTTAATAAAAGAAATCTATTTTCAGCCCCATAGGTTCAGAAATGTAATTTATTTGCACATCATTTGCAGATCCACCTCTCAGGAAAGGGCTTATTCAGATAGCACAGCCTGATGTGGGATGCCAATTTTAAAATTTATCATGAGAAATGTGACTGCTGAGGGATGGACACTTAAGACCTCCTGCAGCACATTCCCTCCCTGGAGGCAAGCTCTGTGGGAAGCCACATAATAATCAGGAGGCTTCCTATTGAGCACGGAATATAAGCAAAGGGGTTTTTAATTATGTGATTTTGAAAGTTTAATGGCCTCAGGGCCTGTCAGCTTGCTGAATCCATCTCTGTAATAGGGGACTTCCTTGCCAGTGGGACTGTCACATTCAAAGCCCATTTGACAAGGTGTCCTATCCTCTGGACAGAGATTGGGTGGTCACTGCCAGCATTTGTTTTTCTGTTCTTTTTTTTTTTTCTTTCTTTTCTACACTTCCATAAATGACCCTATTCTGTATTTAGATTTGTTAAGATCTTCAGTCCAGTCTTACTTGGGCTGGGAGCCACTTTACTCTAATATGATTTCGCAGGGCACTGGGCTGGCTCAGTCAGTACAGTATGTGATGCTTGATCTCGGAATTGTGAGTTCAAGTCCACGTTGGGTGTGGAGATCACTTAAAAATAAAATCTTAAAAAAAAATAATGTGAGGGCCCCTGGGTGGCGCAGTTGGTTGAGCGACTGCCTTCGGCTCAGGTCATGATCCCGGAGTCCCGGGATCGAGTCCCACATCGGACTCCCGGCTCCATGGGGAGTCCGCTTCTCACTCTGACCTTCTCTCTCTCACTGTCTCTCTTTCCTAATAAATAAATAAATAAAAATCTTAAAAAAAAAATAATGTGATTTTGCAAAGCTTTTCTCTGATTTACTCTGGACGACATCATAGCTTAGCTCTTCGTGTTTAATCTTACGTCCAACTTCTGGGTAGGAGGAAAGAAGACCCACTCATGGCACACCCCCGTCTTCCGGCAGCAACACCTATGACTGATATCTGTTTCCAACTTTGTATTTGAAACATCTTAAACTCACAAGCATTGGAAAAATAGTTCAGTAACCACTTATATGCTATGTTCTTTATCTAAACTCAGTAATTGATATTATTTTATTGCATTTGCTTCATATTTGTGAATAAAACATTTCTTCTCATTTGCTTTGCTGAAAGCGAGATACGAAGTTGTAGATATCATGCAACTTAATCAATCAGTATCAGCATGTATTTCCTAGGAATAATTACATCCTCTTGCATAAATACAGTACCATTATCACGCCAAAGAAAATAAATATTAATTCATATTCTAGACTTGAATTTCCCCAATTATTCCAACAACTATTATTAGTCATAATGCTATCATCAGTCAGATTTTTGGAAGAAAATGCATTCAGAGTTTGAAGCATCAAGAGCACCTTAGCTTGCCCTCAATGCAGGCTTACACAGGTCTGATCTTCCTTCTCCACTCATCCTGCTTACATCCATTGACCCTTAAAAGGGAGAATAAGGCATGAAGAAATTATAACAAGACCAAGAAGGTGAGAGCCAATTTAAAGATAAGTGGCAGAGTTATGATTTATTATCTTATTGACTCTTAACAAATTATGCATGCTCATCTGGATGTTTTCCAAATACATTCATGCTTAAGATTTTATATTCAGGCATTTTGATCTAATAGCCGGGGCCAGAGGCAACCAAAAAGAAACAGTGAGTGGAAATCCTAAGGCTTCACTTACTTTAGTGTCGTGTTAGTGCTTACAAGAGTTCCATTGTACAGGATTGCCAGCCTTCTCTTCCTAATGGTGTCTGAAGGCATGTATCTTTTTTTTTTTTTTAAGATTTTATTTATTTTATTTTAACAGAGAGAGAACACAAGCAGGCAGAGAGGCAGGCAGAGGCAGAGAGAGAGGAGCAGGCTCCCCGCTGAGCAAGGAGCCCGATGTGGGACTCGATCCCAGGACGCCAGGACCATGACCTGAGCCAAAGGCAGCCGCTCAACCAACTGAGCCACCCAGGCGTCCCTGAAGGCATGTATCTTTAAAGAACTTAACAGGGGCTGCCTTTCAATGTTCATGGAAATATTCTGCATGTCCTGGATCAAGGCTGGGGGTGTTTCAGGGCACTCAAGGGTAGCACTTGTCTTCAGGATGTAGGCAAATGGAGGATGGTTTTTCCTGGGAGAACTTCACTGTATTGTCTGTATGTCCATAGGCCTGTTTTGTTCAAAGCCTGGTGAACATAAAGGCAATGTCCTATGTTCCTAGGACACACGTGGGTTCCTAGCCACCTTGGGGGCGGGGCTGTGCTCTGGTTCCCTGCTGAGGATGGAGATAATGTGTATACACAGAGCTCAACTACCGGGACTGAGAACTGAGACCACTTGTGTGTCAATATGACTTTATTAAATCGTTCCAGGAAACTCTTGCCCAGAAAGATAAGACATAAACGAATAAATAACATCACTGCTTGGAGTAGGAAGTTTCTCCAAGCCGATTTCTTTGGGCAATAGTTAGTTCATATGGGCCAACAGCTCAATGATCAAATAACCGTACGCTTATCCAGACTCGCTTCAAGACCCTCACTTTGCTGCGTCCATCACTCTTACACGGTTACAACATGAATTTTGCCAACCAGATCCCTGCATTGAAATACCCGCCTCGAGTCACTTGAACTAGGCCCCCAAATCTTATAAATACCTGCCTCTAATTTCTTCCTTCTGCTCGCTTCCGAGGTTCTGTCGAGACGATGTTATCTTTGATTGCAACAGGTTAATAAACTTAGTTTTGCTCTATCAACAGGGAATTCTGGTGGTCTTTCAGGGTGAGCCTACAGTCAGCGGTGTGGTTGCTGGAAGACAGGGCGCTATGTCTACTTTTGTCTCCCTGTTGTCTCTTGGTGAGTTGGTAACGTTAGACTTACAGGCAACTGCTTCCTGGAAACCAGGAGGTGCTACATTGGCTAGGCATCTCTTCCTTCTCCTACTCTAGATCATCTTTGGTGACTCACGTCTTCCCTCATACACAATACTTTTGGTTGAGTCTTAACCCTCATTTTCCAATCATCTTTTTCACAGAAGGTGCACATTAAACGTTTACAGATCACAAGCATATCTGTCTCCTGGCTGTCACAGGAAAGGGTGAAAACTTCTGGTTGGGTCAGAGGTTCCAAAGCACTGAAGTCGTGAGGATCTGGACCAGGGTATATTGGACAAGCGGAGGCGGGTCTGAAAATGGAGATAAGGGAGCGTGGGATAAGGGGATAAACAGTGAGTTAGACTGGAGGAACCCTTAGACTTTCTGAACCCTTTGAAATAGGGAAATAACCCTTGAAAAGGAAGAAGATGGAGCTTCCTGTTGCTCCCCACACTTGGAATGAATGACCAAGACTTTGGGAACTCAACTGATGCAGCACTGTGGTGCGATTGTCTCCGCAGAGTCTTAGGGTCTGACCATTCTCCTGTGGATGGGGGCTGAGCTTTCTTCGAAGGGAATGGATGGTCCCACCTTCAATCATAGACCTTAGAGTTGAGGGAGAAAGTATCTGCTATTGAAAATACGGCAAGAGCCTCTCCCCGGTGTTGGAGGAAGGGGCAATGTCCCCACTGCTGGGGTCACCGAGATGATAATGGCAGCAGTCCTGGGAAGGCAACTGTGTCCAGAAATCTCAGAGGGGTTGTCCGCAGTGCAGGCAGCAGGAGATTGTGTGGTTACAGTGGGCAGCAATAGCCTGGTAAGGACTGGGATTGGGGATTGAAAAAAGGGCCATGAAGAGGGGACTGGGAGCATCTGAGATGCTGAGAATGAGTGTAGAATCTAGGAGAGACTGTTCCCTTTTCCTCCTTAGGCCTCCATAGCCCTACATTCCTTTCTTTCCATGGCTACTGACAAGTCAGACTAATGGCCAATCATGAATTTTTTAGGCGTTGACTACCTTTCCTATAATGAACCCCAGCTGTTCAGGGAGGCATTGTTCCTGGTCAGGCACAATTCCTCAGTCCCCTCTACGATTAAAGACGGATACGATACAGTCTGACTAATGAGACATAAACAGAAACGTTCTAGTAGTTTCTTTCCTTTTGTTCTTTCTCCTTCTTCCTTTCTTGAAGTGATTGAAAGATGGTCTTTGACTTCAAAGACTTCCCTGCCCTTTGAAGAGAATCCTTTCATTCGACACATACTAATGGAGAGTCTGCAAAGTGGCAAACACCGGGCTAGGTGCTGGTAAATGAAGCTTAGACCATCTCTGCCTTTCTAAGACTTCTATTTCTAATGAGAGAAGCAAATCAGTCAAGTAACTAACCAAACAACAGGAAAATATTAGGTGGAAGTGAGTGATTTGGTGAAAATAAATCAGGAACAGATTGGAGGCTACTGGTGGTCGGCAGTCAGTGAAGGCTTTTCTGAGGTGATATCTATCTGAGAGTCTGAAAACACAAGAAGAAGGTAGCTGTTGAACATCGTTGGACATTTTCAGGTACAGTAGGGTCCTAAGTCCAGAAGACCTCCGAGGATTCAAGGATCAGAGAAATGGGTACCGAGACTGGGTGTGTGGAAGACAACTGTAGTTTGGTGAGCTGATTACCATGATGGAGGAGGCACAAGGGGCTCTGACAAAATGGAGCAGAGAGTGGCCACACCTTCCTGGGTCTTCGGTCTGTCTTGTCACTCAGGTCTCCTGGGGACTCCCCTGAACCACACTGGAAAATTCAGGCAACTGTGACTATATCTGCCTTCCTACTCCACCTCTCTTCGGCATTGTTCTACAAGATCTGCTTGGCAGGAGGGCTCAGGGCCAGACCTGATACCTGCTGGCCTTTTCTGAGCGCCCTGTTAGAGAAGGGCTCTCCTTTCTTTCTTCGCCATCTCTGTCACCATGAGATGATTAATGGCTTCCTGTCCATCATGTCTCTTGTATTTTAACTGTCCCACATTTTTACCTTGTGTATTATGAACTTCCTGAATTAAAGTTTAATTTCCCCAATTTCTAAATTTCTACACACTCTTCATCTGAGGATGAAATACTCAGCTGTATTTTTTTCATGATTTTTATTGAATTTCACATGGATCGGCTGCGTGTGGCTTCCATGCGGTCACTTTACACGGAAGTTTCTAGTGAGTATGTGATCCAGAGAGGACAGAAGTCAATAGACACTTGAGCCTTCAGGACACATGTCTAAGGATTGGGTTGATCCAGCAAATGAGAAGGGCTATCAGGGTTGAGCATGAAGCCAATTGCCAGAAAGAAGGTTACTTATCCTGGTAATGAAAATAAAATGAGGCCAGAGGCTATTAACGGAAACTAAGAGTGGAGGCTGAAAGTAGAGGGATGAAGAGGGCAAAGAGTGGAAATGTCAGAGGACATCATCTTTGGGGACACCTGGAACAGGTGCTCCCCTGGGCAAGGTAATCCCAAATGTATGAAGAAAAACAGGGTAAATAGGGGCCTACCAGACTGAAAAGGCAGGAATTGGCTGGATTCCTTCCTCTGGGTTTGTGGAATTGAAGCCTCTCTTCTTCAGTTGGTTTGTGGAAGGTGTTTCCATTTTTTGAAGGCTGGTACTATGAAAAAACTAGATTGGAGCACCTCCTCCTTGCTTAGTGTCAGTGTGGATTCAGAATGCATGCTTCCCAAACACCTGAGCTTCTGGGCTTTTCCTCCCGCTCCCTCCTCCCTCGCTGCCTTGGCTACACCACATCCCTCCCTTTGCATTTGGCTTCCTGAAATATAGTCTCACTTCACTGCCAAGCCTCTGTGATTTACTGCGTGTGAGCATCACTGTGGAGCAAGTAAGACATTCTTCATTTTCATACCTGACACATGAGGAGCCGTAAAAGTAAGTCTCTGAAGTCAGACTCAAGGGCCTCTTGATTAAGAGTTAAATTGCTGATATGATTTACTCAATTTGAGTTTGGGGAAAACAAGGGATGTTGAAGATAATGTGATTGGCAGACTCACACTTCTCCCTCTCTCCCGTGCACAGATACCTGTTGAACTCTTGCAGAAGTGATGGGAAGACCCCATTTGGGCAAGGACTGGGGGAGAGCAGAAGACATGAGTGACTCTTCCTGGATCTGTTTCAGAGAAATGTGAGCTGGACAGCTCCTCTGAGGTCAGTTTGAATGAAGTAAAGTCAATAGGCTAAGCGGTGAGGTCGAAGGTGTGTGTGGGGGGGATCATTCTGGAAGGAACAGAAGTTCAGAGATAAGAATTCTGCTCTTGACTTTACCATGGGTGAGGTGTGGGACTCTTACACAGGGAAGTATGAATGGGTCTCGGTTTCTTCGCCTAAAAACTGGGATGGGACTAAGTTACATGAAGATTATTTTCATAGACTTAAGGGAGGATGAGAGGTGAGGAAGAAAACCCAGTAAGTTTAGAAAATATTTTTGATCAATTTTACCATGAAGGAGAGCTGAGAATGGGCCCTCTAGGAGTTGGAGGGCAAGGTGGCATCTGGATAGGGCCTCTTTAAAATGGAAGATAAAAGGACACATTTCTTTGATTCGGAATAGAGGAATCCATTGAAGTTATAGAAAGATAAGGGATAATTGTAGTATTAAAGTCCCTGGATAGGTGAAAGGTGAATGTAGAGCTCAAGTGGCCTTCGACAGGCCAAGGGACACTTCACCCCCTGTAATTGGATAAAAGGCAGAGTATTTGGGCATGAATGCCTGGAGGCAGCTGGATTTGATAACAGGAGAGGGAAATCATTCTCCTCCGATCATTCCTATTTTCTCAAAGAAGCACAAGATGACGCTGTCAGCCCCGCTGGAGGGGAGGCGTCTTGGGGGGTTGACAACAGAGAGGTTGGGATAACATCTGAGAAAGTGAGAAAGTGAGATCACTAGGGTATAGGGCATGGTTGTTGGTCAGTGGTGAGCACTGGTTTGAGAGCGGTGGTCACAGTTAAAGAGAGACCAGTTAGCACGATTGTGGGATTTCTCTTCCAGTGGAGTTCAGCTTCCTGAGTGGGGGCACAGAGGAGGTGGGCGGTTGGCTTCAATGAGGGATGGGGTCGGCCAGTTGGGTATCTTGCAGCGGTGAGTATCGGAACAGCCGAGGTGTATGTAAAGGGGACGTTAGAACGAGGGACATCCAGAACCTAAACTGTGTAAAGAGCAAAGTGAGGACTCGAGAAAGGTGATAGATAGCAACAACAACACAGAAGTAGAATCAATGAATTTGATGGAACTAATGGCATTGGTGGACTGGGGTCCTAAGGTAAGCACGCGGGAAGGTGGTGGTCAGGAACTCGCATGTTCATACGGGGAATTCGAACTTTTTTCTTCGTGATTTCTTTTGGAGGTTGAAGGCAGGTGCTTGGAAGCCTAAGGACACAGGTCCGATGCTGTCAAGGTACCATCAACCGTTCCCTTTCTTTCTCTGTTTCATAATATTTGCATCCTCCTGTTGAATTGGTGGACCAGAGGTTGAATTAGTGTAGCCCATTCTTACTATTGCAAAATGAAGTCAGATCGCATGTCCTATTCACGAAATCTAGCAGTAGTACCTGCTCTCATGTATATGCATTTCTTAATGTTTTATTCTTGTTGGATTAAGTGGAGGATCAGTGGTTTTCTCCATGCTGTCTTGACGGTTCCCCGGGGGTACCGCTGTTTGGCGAAGGGAGTCCTTTAGCTGTTGATAACGCCAGGCCAGTGTAGACAGATAGATTCATCTAAACTATAAGTGTTGGTACTTCATCAGTGCCAAGAGTTCCTGAGATTTAAATAAGACCCTGCCAAGAGGATTGGTGGGACACATCGGTAATTCCCAGTATACACAGGAGGTCACAGTCCTGGCGGTATTAATATCTGCCCCTCCTGCCATCTTCCCGTCTTAGGAAAAACACCACTGTTCACTCAGCTGCCTAAGCCTGAAACCCTGAGGTCATCCTTTGTTCCCTTGTTTCTTTCACCTACCTCAACACATGGCTGTCTTGAAGGAATAAATGAGTGAATGAATGAATGAGGCAAACAACTTCACATTAGCTAAAGGGACCTTGTTGAGCTACTTGTGCAGGAAAATTTCTGTTGTCTACCCCTTCCCATTCCCACTTTCGAATAAGAAAATCATTGACTCTGATAATGACATAAAGAGCTAAATAAATAAGTTTCAAGATGAGCTGATACATTTACTTTATAAAATACTTATTAATTTTAAGGAACTTTAAAGTCCCTTAATTACAGTTGAGACTATAATGCAGGCTATTCATGAATTTATGGGCATGCACATAATTCATGACAGAGCATATTTGGGGGTGATTATCCATACAGTTATTGATGCTTCATACTGGAAATACCACGTACACATCTTAATTTCTAATTATTAAAAAACTACACACCAAAACATTGATATAAAAAAAGCATGTTTAATGTAAATGGAGCAAATAACCTACAGCAAACTAAATTGATAATTATGGCCTAGCTGTAAAATTTTAATTAATTAATTAAAAGAGATTTTATTTATTTATTTGAGAGAGAGAGGAAGTGAGAGAGAGCACGAGAGGAGAGAAGGTCAGAGGGAGAAGCAGACTCCCCACGCAGCTGAGAGTCCGAGGCGGGACTCGATCCCGGAACTCCAGGATCATGACCGGAGCGGAAGGCAGTCGCTTAGCCAACTGAGCCACCGAGGCACCCTAAAATTTTAATTTAAAATTATAAAGAAAACCTCACGGCAGCTGAAAACCATGGTTGACTCAGGACAGATTGAGGACACACACACATACACACACAGATGACTTTTCATAAAATTGTTAAGTTGTGGCCCTTTGAACTTCGTGATTGCCTTGACCAGTACCATGTGGGGGAAAGGATGTTATAGGACTTCAAAAACTAGGTCATAAAAGGCAACGTGGGCCTGGATCTCCTGAGATTCTGGTCATCGGACCCAGCCACCATGTTATGAGGAAGCCCACGCACCAACGGGAGGCCGTAGGCAAATGTTTCAGCCCAAAGCCTCCGCTGAAGTCCTAGCCAATGGCTATTCTCATCCACGAGACACAAATGAATGAACCTTCATTTGACTCCAACCCCCAGTCTTCAAGCCACTGGCCGACACCCAGTGGGGCAGAGACAAGCTGTAACAAGTTAGTCCTGCCTGGTTACAGAGTGATGAACCAAATAAGTGTCATCATCGCTTTAAACCTCTACGTCTTAGAGTAACGTAGAACATATGCATATTAGCAGCTTTGCAGTATGGACCTCGTTTGGATGGCAAACGAATTTTCTAATAGCATACGGACTTACTCAGAATCCCTGGAAAACATCCATGATTTGGGTTCACCAGTTATTTGTGTCTCTCACGGAAATTCTCTTATCAGATTAGAATCTAGAAAGTAGGCTTCGTATCCACATGTAAATGAACATCTATGAAATTGAAAGCTGTTGTTCAATATAAGCCACAGGAAGGACTTAAAATTTGGGGATCTGCTTACAGTTCCTTGGGAGAATCCTCTTGGCCACCAGTAGGCTGTTGATAATTAACTGTGAAACAATGATCAATAGTGATAACTCTTACGTTCAGACGCCTATCTTGGGTCTTTATTAAGATTCTCATTCACGAATCTCTATAATCGCTCTCTTCCCACACTTTCTATCGTGCTTATTTGTTTTCATCATAAAATAATGTCAAACATTCGGGAAAGTAACCATTACCGTGATGATACGGATGATACTCAACTTTGCTGAGGACCAGAAACTTCTTTCGAGAGCTAACACTACAGGTAACTGTCCAAGCTTTCTTTGGACTCTTCTGATCTCACGTCTCTTGCTCTGTCTCCAGAGAACACGCTATTCTGAAATCAGTACTTTTTCCCTTCCCATCTGTGTTCTTCTATTCGTTTTCCTAAGAAACGTTAGCGCTTTTTGTGTTACAGATTTTATATTGATGTTATCATAATACATCCTCCTTCAGCGATTTGCATTTTCTTCATTCACTGTTATGAATGAGAAACATATGTGCATTCAGTGTGTTTTTGAGATTTCTCCGCAGTCATCTGTATAGTTTTAAGTTAGCTGCTAACCACTTCACGAAACTCCATTGTAGAATGTATTTTAGTTACTGTTCCTATTTCCCTGTTGGTGGGTGTTTGAGCTATTTCTAATATCGCACTTTTATGTAGGCTGACACGAGCCTAGTTCAATCTCATTACACGTGGACGTCGGAACTCCTTTGACAAATGCACTGAGGGATGGTGGTCTTGTATTTCAAGACTCGAAAACCTTCAACTTTACCGGAAATCGCCAAGGTGGTTGTACCAGTTAATGTTCCCATGAGCAGTTATGGGGCTTCCTGCTTCCCCATTGCCATATTTTCATTTTCGTCTTACCGAAATTGTGTGAAATTGTTGCTTGTTATTGTTGCACTGGAATTTCCCTGATTACTAGCAGGTCTAAGTATTTTAATTTTTTCTTTTTTTTCTATTTACCAGCCATGTGGTTTTCCCTCTTCTGAGAATTACCTGTTCAGATTTTGGCTGCCTGTCTCATTAAGTCGTTGGCATTTTCCTATTGATTTTTGGAAATCATTAACAAAATATGGGGGACATTCTTTTGTATGGAGGTTTTTAACATCTGCTCTGCTGGTTAAAACTTTTTACTTTGTTTATGGTCGCTTGGAAGGAAGTTTGAAACATTCATGAGGTCAAATTTATCAAAGGTTTCTGTTTTGGGGCGCCTGGGTGGCTCAGTCGGTTAAGCGTCTGCTTTCAGCTCAGGTCATGATCCCGGGGTCCTGGGATCGAGCCCTGCATGGGGCTCCCTGCTCTATGGGAAGCCTGCTTCTCCCTCTCCCACTCCCCCTGCTTATGTTCCCTCTCTCGCTGTGTCTCTCTCTGTCAAATAAGTAAAATCTTAAAAAAAAAAGAGAGAGAGATTTCTGTTTTGATTTTGCTTTTTTGGGGGGACTAATGAAGGCATCCTGTCCCAATTAAGGATAGGATAATTTATTTATTTTTATTGAAAACATTTCACTTCCCTGTGGATAACCAAGTCCTACCACTAGTTTCCCCCCTTATTTCATAAGGTAAATTGTGTCCTATACCAAGATCTCTTTCATGCCGGGATATGCTCGTGAGTTCTCTAGTTGCCCACTTACACATTGGTGTTTTATGTGTATCCTGATAAATCTTTCTTTTTTCTTTTATTATGTTCAGTTAGCCAACATATAGTATCTCATTAGTCTTCAATGTAGTGTTCAAGGATTCATTAGTTGTGGGTAACATCTAGTGCTCATTACAACACGTGCCCTCCTGAATACCCATATAATACTTTTTTTTTATTTTTTAAAGATTTTATTTATTTATTTGACAGAGAGAGAGAGATCACAAGTAGGCACAGAGGCAGGCAGAGAGAGAGGGGGAAGCAGGCTCCCCACCGAGCAGAGAGCCCGACGCGGGGCTCGATCCCAGGACCCTGAGACCATGACCTGAGCTGAAGGCAGAGGCTTTAACCCACTGAGCCACCCAGGTGCTCCCCCCATATAATACTTCTTAAAAAATATTTCAGTATTTTGGACCGACACTTGATCTATGTTACCAAAGCGAGTGGCCAATTCTCATCTCATCAGTGCTCATCCTGACCTATCGGGAATACGTTCCACAATGGGTCACTGCCTCTCTTGATCCCGGGACGAAGCAACTTTCCTGGTTTCCTACCTCACCAATTCCTCCTCCTCGGTTTCCAGAGCAGAGAAGGACACCATTCCTTTGCCCAAGTGCTTCCTGCTTCAGAGCCCCAGGACTCCCTCTTGAAGTCTCTTCCCTCTTCTCTCCACATGTACTTGCAACCTGCCTGATTATATCCTAGCTACTGGCTGAGAAATTTAGCTTCTTGCTTCTGACCTCAGTTTAATATTATTATGTCTGTTCATGTCTATGAGGCACCTCTTCCCCTGCTCTTGCTTTGGAGATGGTGCTTTTTCCCCGATCTGTAAGCAATCACTCTAAAACTTTTTAGCATGCACGTCTGATGAAATCTCAAGTTAATAATTATTTTCATTTTCTTCTGAAAAGCCCATGGGTTTTAGACTGTTTTAACTCCAATTCCCCTCATCCTAGTTTCCATTGAATCGTTACTAAGTGTTTTAGGTCCACGTTGCTTTAACTCATTCCCCAATTAAAATTGTACTATTATTTTATACTATAAATGTTTATTAAATATCGACAAGTCTACCTTTTTTGGGGGGTGTTTATTATTGATTCTTGGACCCTGTATCTTCCTTCTGGGGTCAGTTTCGTTATAATTAACTAATTAAATGTAATCATTACATTTTCAGGAGCTCTTTTGAAGAAAGTATATGAATGAATGTATTTCTCTGACTTTATCTGCAAATGTTTTTCTGTACCCTTCATTCTTCGCTTTCACATTTTAATAGTTTTGTTCCTTTCATTCTTAAAAATAGCTCATCTTGATGTAGAATGCTATGCTAACCACTGTTTTTCCTCAGCCCTTTAAACTATTACTCCATTGTCTTCTGGCGTCTGCTATTGTTGATGAGAAGACTACAGTTTCGTAATCAGATTTAGATAGTTTTCCTTTTGTTCTGATTTTGTACAGGCTTTTCTCTTTTGAAAAGTCTATCTGGATGTCGGACTTCAATCTAGAAACTCACATTAATTCTAGAAAATTTTCAGTAGCCAATTCTTGGAGTATTGCCTCCCCCCCCCCAACCCTTCATTCTTGTCTTGTGGAACTCTGAAGACATGTGTATTTATTGTTAATTCTTGTATGTCATCGTCTGTGTTTCTTAATGTGCCTTTCAAGTTTTCTATCCCTCTATTTTTTTAGTGCATTCTGGTGATTTCTTCAAATCTATCTTCTAGTTCACCAACGGTCACTACAACTTCTTTTCCCCTCATTCTGTTGAGCCCATCCACTGAGCTTTAACTGTTGATGAGTTTTCTAGAAGTTCTGTTTGCTCCTGTCCAAATCTGCTTCTTCCTTTTTTCAGACTTACCTGTTCTTCATTGTGCTTTGTTTTGAAACTATGCTCTTCTGTCATTTTACGTCTACCTATTCCACGTCCCCTTTCTTCTTCCATTCTATGCCATTCCCGGGAGCCACATCTCCCTAAAGACAGATCTGCTGACTCATCCTCAGTGTGGTTCATTTTCCTCCTATTCGGGCAATTCTGTCTTGTTAGTTTCTATCAGTCAGGGCTGACTTATTTCTGTGGGAAGTCTTTGTGCCATGGGTTGCAAATTGTCCCCCTGGAGCGATTATATGTATATTTTTTCTGTTGAGGCCATTCAGGGGGTCCCCTGACCGGCAAAATTTTGTACATTAAGCATTTGGCTTGTAGTTTCTCCATTTTTCAAACAATATAATTTAATTCACAGTATTACGAGGAACTTGTCTGAGATTTGGATACTTTATAGGTAACTTTCTTTCCAAAAGCTTCCATGGACAATAAACTCCCTAGAGCCTCCCTAGGAAGGGTGATGGAATTCATCTATTTCCCATTTAAGGATAAGGCAATTTTTTTGAATCTCTGGACTTTATGCACAGGGTTTGTTTTTTCATTCTCTACTTTTCTCAGGCCTGAGCACATGTTCCCTGCCCCCATGTAAGAATTAGAACCTAAGCCACTGAGACCTGTAATCTGCGGAAGAAACCAAGGGGTTCTCTTTGGAGACAGCTTGGTTTTCCATCCCGTTTTTAATTTTTTTTTTTTCCATTCTATTTGGCGGTTGAAGATTTCACCCTCTGTTTCCAACCCACCTTGGCGTTACATTTTTATACTTACATTGTATGCAAATTCCTGTTTGTTTTGGCAAGGGTGGGGTTATCTTGTCTCAGTTTAGCCACCCCTCCCAAGCTTAAATATTCATTTGCATCTTGGCAACTGCAGCATGGATCACCAACTCATTGGAAGCAAAGCCTGAAACTGTCACAAAAATTAAAATACGACCAATCAGCCAAACATACGCAAAATGCTCGAGCCCGTTTGTTGGTTAAAATAACGACGTTGATAGATTGGATGAAAGTTCAAAGCCAAAATACTGAACATTTGAAGGAATATATGGTGTAGCGGGTTTAGCGCTGGATGTTCTTGAATCTGAGCCTCAGCTCGGCTACTGGCTAGTAGCCGGAGAGCATCATTTCTCTGAAATTCGCCTTCCTAATCAATCTATGGAATGGGGACGATACCTACGTCCCATGTTTTCAGCAAGCATTAAAAGAGCTCGTAAGTGTAAGAGTGCCCAGAAGAGTACTTTTATGTGTACATTAAGTTTATGTTTATTTCGAAAATGTTCCATTCATCTAATTTTATTAGATTACCTCTCTCCATCTCTATCTTTGAATTAATTAATTAATGAGAGAGAGCACGCGTACACACGCGTGTAGGGGGAGGAACAAAGAGGGAGGAAGAGGAAGAAGGAGAGAATACCAGGCCGACTCAGTGCCGAGGGCAGAGCCTGACATGGGGCGAGACCCCGTAACCTTGAGATCATGATGCCCGCTGAAACCAAGAGCCCGACGCCCAGCCGACTGAGCCACCCGGGTGCCTTTCACCTCTACCTCTTTTCCGACATACAGGCTGGTGGCTATATAGCACCGTGTCTGCTGCGTGCAAGGATAAGCACTGAAAGGACTCCGTGGAAGACCCACACCTTGCAAATGCCCAGCGTGGAGGACCCGTCTTGTGCTTTAATTCACAGCCTCTCCGCCCGCATCAGGCTGTTGCCATGGGAACTAGCTGTCTGCAGGTGCAGCTTGGCAGGACCTCTCCTCGGCTGTACCAGGCATCTCTTGCCTTCTTCCCCAAAGCTCCTCTCTCTCTCTCTCTCTCTCTCTCTCTCTCGGGAAGCCTGGAGGAGCCATGTAGCCACCCTAACACGCACACCTGGGCAATCCTGGAAATGTGAGGGAACCCGCACCCATGGGACAACACTTGACTGGGGCATAGGAGCTGGCACATAAACGCTACTCTTGGGGGGCCGGGGTTAAGCCTCTGACTCTTGGTTTCAGCTCAAGTCATGATCTCAGGGTCGTGGGATCGAGCCCCTCATCAGGCTCTGTGCTCAGCGTAGAGTCTGCTTGAGACTGTCCCTCCCTCTCCCTCTGCCCTTCCCATTTGTGCACTCTCTCTTTTTCTCTCTCAAATGAATAAATAAATCTCAAAAAATATGCTACCCTTTTCCATCCTAGGAAAAATAGTTCTCAGGTGCATTCTACGTGACTGAGCTCTAGAGGTCAGACCCCCGGTCTCTTGCAGCTGTTGGCCAGCTTAAAATCCCAGTCATTCCCTCAATTTCACTCCCTGTGGATTACACTCCTATTCCTTGGAATTACTTCCTAAGATAAAATACCTGCACGTGAGCCCTTATCTCAAGCTTTGCCTTTCGGGAGAGCACAGGCTGAAACACCTGCCTAATTCACCCAGAGACTAGATTTTCCCCACGAACCGGTGAGAACTTAGCTGTCTCAAGATTGAAGTACTAAGGTTTAAGTGCCGAGATGGATGTGAAGACGTGTGTATTACAAGCTTGTGAAACAAAGGTATTTAGGTTGCAGAGATGCTTCTAATTTATACCATATCCTTCCTTTCCCAGCGAGGATATGAGATGCTTTTATGGATAAAGAGGACAGCTAAAAAATCATTTGGCTTTTAGAAGCTTACAACCAACGCAGGCACATCTGAAGCCCGGCATTTGCTAGGCGGGGGGCTTCGGGTGACAGAACTTCCTAACGATTGGAACTCTGCAACCAGGGGACGCTTAAAGAGATAGGTAGGAGACAATTAACTGTAGGGTGTCTCGGAAAATGATGACAATTAAGAAGGTACTTACCCCTACACCTCTCCGGTTTTTGGAGTGGTAGACGTGATTTCAACTATCTGGAATGACTCTAATTCCCGTGATTTGGAGGTCGATCCTAAAATCCAGCCCAAACTGACTTTTCCACTCATTTCTTGTTTGCAGGATTTGGAGGAGCCATTATAGGCATCGCTCACTTGGATGGCCAACGGGTAAGTAGTCAGGGCCATCCTGATCTTGACGCTCCCCCAAGACAGGAGTCAGTGGTAATTGCCGGCATCAGAAATGAGGCATCTGGATGATATTTCTCCAGCAGAGAACAAGCATCTAATTTTTTTCAGGACCGTGCTTTGGAGGTCAGATACCAGACGTAGGATGTCCATGAAAGAGTTCTAGAACAAAGGCTGTTCAGGGGTCTCTGAACATCTGTTCAGATGCCCATATTCTAACAGTTTGAACTTGGGGCAGAGAGGAATATCATTCCCCTTTGTGTCGTGCCCCAAACCTCTCCCCTTCTGTTGTGTTGGGCGGCTGGAATTTCCCTCTGACAAAAACATACGGAGGAAAATAGACAGCTCACCGAGGTGAGGGGCGGCTCGGGGGACAGACGGTGGGGCGTCAGCGTTCTGAAAACCCCTGTTGCTGCGAGAACGATCAGAGCACAGGAAGAGAAGTGGCATCCAAAGAAGGAACAGGATGAAACAGTTCCGAGCCGGAGAAACACCTGTCTCTGCAGATCAAAACACCACGAAGCCCCAGGCAGAAAGAACGAGAGCATCTCAACACCTAGAAACAATCTGGTGAAACTCTTGAACTCCCAGGGCAAATAATCACCCGGGCATTCTCTGGAAAGAGCGAGCGGACCACAAAAGAATAAAACGTCAAGCTGATGTTTGCAGCATTAAAGAGGAGACAAAGAGGGGCAAATCACCACATGGTTCTGATGGCAGAAGGAGTCATTGTTGCAATCACGCTCAATTATGCTCGCGTGTGAAGTCACGAGGGAGGCATCCCGAGACGGGCAATGACTCAAGGTGCCACCATCCACCAGCAGCAGGGGGCTCAGAAAGCTACCCAAGATGCGTGCCAGCCGCACAGAGCACGTCTGATGATCGAGAGTCCACAAATCACCAAAGTGGGCACCGGGAAAACGACAGCCAGCCCTAAAGTCATTTAAACACAGCGTGGCGTATCAATACCTGCTGGAAATATATTTTGGAAGCAGAATGCAAATACCATCATGAGTTTCGGGAAGACACAATGTTTTTGTTTTGTTTTGTTTTTCGAAGATCTATTTGTTTTGGAGAGAGAGCGAGAGAGCGTGGGCACGAGCAGGGGGAGGGGCAAGGAAGAGGGAGATAAGCCGACCCCACCCTGAGCACAGAGCCGAATGCAGGACTTGACCTTATGACCCTGAGATCGTGACCGGAGCCAAAATCAAAAGCCAAGATTTGGCAGCTTAAGGGACTGAGCCACCCAGGCGCCCTGGGAAGGAAACAATGTTAAAAAAGAAGCTAGGTCCAACGTTTCAAACTACGGCCATAAAAACAATGAAGTGGGGATGCAGGGCTAATTCCCCCTGTTTATAGTGGTATCATTTTTGCCACTCACGGGGCAAAATGTAACAGCGACGTAGGTGGTTCTCCGTGGCTCCTGCTGATGAGAACATTCCCATTGCTTCCATTTGAGTCTGCCTTGCTCAGTCTCCCTTTTGTCCCCATCTCCACATGCGGTTTATGGGTACCTCCCCCTCTGTTGAGGGGAGTGCGCTAGGTCTTCCTACAAAAGCCTGGATTGTTGTCAGCAGGATGTCTGGGTGTGGGGGTTGGTTGTGTACGTTGCGTGTGTAATGGAGACACACTCTTCGAGGGCAGTGTGGATCCCTCTACTCTGCCTCTCGGACCTCTGCTAAGGAGGACCCCTCTTGAGCTCGACCCTATTCCCAGACACTTCTTCCCCTCCTCCCCCGCCAGCTCCAATTTTACCTGGTCTCTTGGAGAAACTGGTCTTGAAAATCCGTCTTCTTCCTCCCGCACCTGGAATCTATGCTCTTGCTTCATAGTAGGCTGTGGAAGACACCCCCCCAGGGTCAAAGCGAGAGAAGGAAATTCACAGGGGACAAGCACATTGGCAATTTGGGCTATAACCCTGCCACGCTGGTTTCCAGAACCTTCTACACGGTAAGCTATGACATGGGCACAACACAACGCACGAAGTTATACCACTTAATGTTCCTCCCAAGGCAGACAGGGGGGGAACCAGAACTCTTGCACCCATCCCCCGACCCCCATCCCCTCCACCACCTTGATTTTTTTTTTTTTTTAATTAGGAATCTTTTGCTTTTCTGCATATTTTCACCACCAAAGCGTGCATCCCCAAGCGCTCTGGTTTGATCTTGTCCCTTTTCTTGAACTTTACGTAAGGGAAGTCGTAGAGGATGTATTTGATGGTGGGTTCAGCTTCTTTCTCGGCGGTGAGAACGCACGCAGCTGGGGTCCATGCGCCCTGTCGCTGCACGGCGCCCCCTGGCGGGAACACCCGGTAATTTGGTTACCAACCCACTGCTGATGGACACACGGTGGCGGGCGGGGTACCCAGCCCTGCGGACTGGTGGGAGCAGGAGCAGGAGCAGGAGGTGGGGGCGGGGGGGGGGGAGCGTGTCACTGTTTTCCAGCCAATGACCTCCAAGCAACAGGTGCACACAGTCACGCTCTTCCTGGCCCACCAGCTTTGAACTTGGGCAATTCTACACGACATGTTTTTTTTGTTTTGTTTTGTTTTGTTTTCCCTCCAGTTTGATGGCCTGCTATTGTTTATAGTGTTCTGCCTAAAGTGAGACTTTATTAATATTATAAAACACTATGTCAAGTGTTTAAGATGACTAATACAAAAGCACATAAAAAGCAGCTTCACCTTAGCTCTGAGTGGCTATTCCTCAACCACACAAATAGCCAGTGTGGGCTTTAAAATTGCTGTTTGGAAAAGACTCAATTATATCTGGGGGCCCATAATGGCCCCCAATCTCTTTTGGAGAATTGCGGGGGGAAGAGAAATGAAGGTGATTTTAGTCTCTTTGTTAAACATATATTTAAATATAAAAATATGATAAATAAAATGTATCCTATATATGTTTATATGTAAATAGATACAAATATAATATTGGAAGGAATATATTGAAATGTTATTTTTTGTGCCGGGGCAGAGGGGATGTCATAAATAATTCTTCTTTTCGCTTTCTGTTTTCCTAAATTTCTGTATTAAGTATGCTCACTTTCCAACTAGAATAAAAGCTTCAAAAATATTGACGATTAAGGAAATAATTTAGATCAATAATTAAGAAATAGTTTTATTTTATTTGGAATAAATAATGTTTAAAATATAACTTTTAATGAAGTTGTAGACAGCAGAAAGAATCCATATAGAAAATGAGAGGACAGGGGCGCCTGGGTGGCTCAGTGGGTTAATCCTCTGCCTTCAGTTCAGGTCATAATCTCAGGGTCCTGGGATCGAGCCCTGCATTGGGCTCTCTGCTCAGCAGGGAACCTGCTTCCCCCTCTCTCTGCCTGCTTGTGATCTCTCTCTCCCTGTCAAATAAATAAATAAAATCTTTTAAAAAAAAAGAAAGAAAGAAAATGAGAGGACAAAATCCAACCAGAACCGTGAGGCTATATACTTAAATCTCACGCCTTTTGGTAAGTGAGGCTGGATGAAAATTTGATCTTGTCACCTCATAGAAAGGAGCAAATCAGTTTTCTAGGAAGCACCTGGTTTTATCCCAGACACAAACTACGAAGTAGAAGGGGAAATTTTCAGGCCAAGAGGTCACTTACTCTGGGACACCGACTAGCTAACAATGTCTTCAATAGTCAAATTTCTTCCGGTCCTTGACATTGACTCTCAGACCCAAAGCCCATGACATTAACTTTCCATTCAGGGAAAGGGTTTGGATGGGTATCAATTAAGGGAGTAGGATTTGTTTCCTTCCTGTTTCTTGCCCTGAATTAAAGTGCAAGCTTGTGAGACAGATCGGCCGGGCCCCATGTATGGTAGACCAGATGACTGCATCACAGTATCTGATGTCCCACTCTACCAGGCCCGGCCCTACTGGATTACCTTCCACGGCACCCCTTGTCCCCATGCCCCGTGAGAGGAGACTATCTCCCACCCCATCAACGGCAGGCCTGACCATGTTACCCACTAAGGGCAGTGGATATGAACAGAAGGGCTTTTTCTGCATTTGGGCAGAGGCTTTAAAGAACAATTGCAAGGTCCACTCACTGCTATTTTACCTCTACAATAAGATTAGTGTGTCCAGAGCAGAACTGCACTGTTAGCCCGGGGCCTGGAATGGATAAAGGTGGGAGCAGAGCACAGCTGACTCATGAAGCACGAGGAGCAGGAGCAAGGACGAATCTGTCGCCGAAAGCACTGAACCACTACGGGGTTGCTTGTTAATCCAGCAACCTCGCAAACTCTGACTAATACCTACGACTGCTCTTCACACATGTTGACCAGCCGGTGGATTGAATTTTCTGCTAAACGCGAGCTGTGCGGATGCAATCCGTTCATCCAAGCAAAATTTATATGCTTTCTTAACAAGAGTTTTTCTCCTGGCTGAGCTATCCTGGGGGTTCATAGAAGAGCTTCGGGGAGCTCATAAATCTCTTAGAAAATTTTAAGTCTGCGTACTTATGTGCATTTGGGGAGATTTGGTTCGTGGATTCTTTTTTCCTGAAATTTTAGATGGGCCAAACTAGATCCAACAATGCTGCAGTACTGTAGGACATGAAGACCGTAGAATGGCTATTGATTTATGGGAACGGCCTGAGTCTGTTCTCATCCCGAAGGAGGCCATCTCAGTGCTTGGGAATAGTGGTGGATACATTTATTTTTCCTCTCAAAGAAGTTTGTCAGTTGTGGGGCCTGGACAAGGGAGCCAACCATAGTGGAAGATGGGGCCATCCTGCGCCTGCCAAGATGGCGGCCATCTGAGAGTCCTACAGGACGGTCTTGGCCTGGTACATTTCAGAGCAGGTGTCAGTCACCTGTGCCACAAAAGAACACTGTTTTCTGCCAACTGTGCAGTTTTGTGCAAGCTGGTCTTCTGGTAGGGTCCCGAGAAGGGTTGAGTTGCACATTGTATTGTATTCTCGGACAACCAAGTGAATTGGCGTTGGACAGAGTTATTTAGGCCAGTCCATTTTGCTTTGTAGAATTCCCATGAACTGTGCTACAGCTGCCAATTTTCCGATTTCAGTTGTTTCTGGATGGCCCTTGCGTCTGCAGTGATAAAGCAAGGCACTTGTACAGGCGAGGAAGTGTATCCTTCCTGCCCTTCTGGGGGAGCACGTATCACAGTCCCTCAATCTAAATCACGTATTTGTATCTGAGTCCAGAAGAGAGTCCAGCATTGCTCTTCATTTCTTATCAAGGCTCCGTTCCACACGACCGGATTCTGGTGGTGATGCTGTGGCTCACGTCTAGCCAGAGGGCAGTAACTAGATCTCTGTAGTGTCTACATGGTCTGTTTCATGAGCTAGAATGCTGGTTTTATGATAGATTTATTTTGTTTGTGAGATCTGTGCTCAAATCTTACAATTTTCTTAGCCAATTTGTGAACAAGAAGAAATAGCCTAGAGCAGAGATCAGTAATCTGTTTCACCTAGGATTTGCTCCTGGATGAAAGAGTTGGGCTGAGGATCTCAGTCGTGTGATTTGTTGGGTGGATATTTCAGAGGAGGGACCCTATAAGACCATGTACAATTAATTTTACAGAGGTTGTGCATTTCACTTATGAAGATTGTGTAAATTCCAACTGGGTCATACTGAGGGACTGTACTTTAACAATTAACTATGATGCTTGAGCAAGAATGCTGCAGAGGGTTGGTTGAGCATTGCACCAGTTTCCACAATGAAGTCCCCAATTTGGTAGGAGAGCTGTGTGCCAGCAGCTCTTGTTTACCCTGGAAAGAATTACTACTCTAGCTCTCCTGTCTTATGATGGGTGGCCCTTATCTGGCTACCCCCTACCCTCTCACTGCTGTGAGAAGGATTAATCTCCCTCATCTTGCCCTTGGATACCTGCTAGAAGAAGATGCTTTGGCCACCTCATAGGGCTTATACTTTTCAACTGTCCAGGCTCAGTTTTACCCCCAGGGCAAACTTGGTTGGGACAAGGATGGACCACTGTAGACTTATCCAACTCCTTCTATCAGGATCCTATCCTGAGAGTCTCGGGAATTCCAACTCAATGAGGGCAACATGCAATTCACAAACACTCACTGAGCATTTACTCGGTCTCGTGATCACACTAGGCTTTAGGAACGTAGATCATCCGTGTTTTTTCCCTTCGGGAAGAAGAAACATCCAGCCATCCCTCAAACACTGGTACCCGTCACCTCCACCCATCTGTGCAGCAGGCGGTATTTCAGAGAGGAAATACAAATCATCAGACACAGATGTTTTCAAACTCCCCTCTGCAAGCTTATATCTCATCCCCATCTGAACCTTTCTTTTTCTCTCTTCTTCTCGGTCATTGGAAAGGGTGTCCCTCTTCTAAGTCAAGATTAATATCTCTCCCTGTACCCTGGATGTTGTCTCTTTCACCTATCCTGCTTCCTCAGAACCTTCTCTCGTATCCTCTCCTTCTCTGCTTCCCAGCATCAGTTAAACATGCCCAAGTCTCCCCCATGTCAAACATAAAGCGATTTCTTTGACCCCGTTTCAGTTTCCTGCTCTATTTCCCATACTTCTGTCTTTTCGTTGCCACGATTCTTGAAAGAACTGTGTGTACTCACTCATCCTTATTCCTTTCTTCTTGAATCAAGTTGCCTTGGGAAACTGTAGGAGGTAACATCAGCAATGGCTGGCTTCCTGCTAAATCCAAGGAGCCCTTCTCAGTCTTTTCCTTCTAGAATTTTCAGGAGCGCTTGGCACTGTTATGACTGCTACATCTTACCTGAAATAACCATTTTGCCTGTTTCAGGTTGATGGCCACGGTAATGCTGTAGTGACGAGCACAGGCTTTATAGCGGGCTTGCTTGGGTTCTGATCCTGGATCCAGCCTTTACTAGCAGAGGGCTTTTGTGCAAGTTCCATAGACTCTCTGTGCCTCCAATCTGGAGGGCCGTCATGAGAATTTAATTAGTTAAAATACATAGAATGCTTGGAACAGTATCTGGCACAAAGTACATGCTAAATAATTATTTTCTCTTATTACTTTCTTTGTGTTCTTCTCTTTTGCTGCTGTGTCCTTAAATGATGGGGTCTGGTCCTTCTATCCAATGCAGCATGCTGTTCCTGAGTGGTCTCATTTACCCCATCAAACCATCTGTATGGTGACCACTCCCATGTCTTGGCCCCAGATCTTTCTCTTCCGCCTCTAATCTCCGTATATAAGTACCAGAAGCACAGATCTATTGTATACGTACTTATATCCATTGTATTCAAAGCTGACCTCACCGTATTCTTTTCCAAAACATTCACAAGAAATGGAAAAACCAACCATGTGCTTCCCCCTTGGATGCCAGAAACAAGGTGTCCCCCTCACCACTCTTTCCCCCTTTGTTCCACATCCAATCAATTGCCAAGTGCTGTCTCCTTGAGCTCCTAATTGTCTCTCAAATCTGCTTGTTTTCCTTCATCTCCATTGTTCTCATGCGTGGCGCCATCTTTTTTCCCTATAAGACCGCAACAGCCTCTATCTGCCTGTATCACTTCCCCTTTACATTCTCTGCTGTGGGAAAGGCTTTGCTACAACATGTTAGTGCTGCCCATTGTTCAGGCATGAAGGCTAGAGTCCTTGCAGCAGGTATTGGCCTCCTCCAGTGTTTCTTACTCCTGCTAGGGGTGAAGACGTGGGGTGGACGCCACCTAGATTTGAACCTGAGGGAATTTCTATGACATCCACTTCAGCAACTGAAGCTACTTTCTATAACTTCTTCAAGAGGACAGTGGTCTCAGCTTAGACATCGCTTCCTCTGGGTAGATTTTCCCATCCCACCCCCAAGTCTGGATTAGACATCCACCCATTTATACTCTCCTTTATCTATTCTATTACTGTGCATTGATCACACTACATTGCAATGACCTCTTTCCTCATCTCTATCCTCCTACAGACTACATAGGTTCTGTCAAGGCAACAATCATACTGTTATAGGCTGAACTGTGCCCTTCTCCAAGATCCATATGCTGAAGTCCTAACCCCCAGGACCCCAGAATGTAACCATTTTTGGTATTAGGGTCTTTAAAAAGGTAATTGAATTAAAATGAGGTTCTTTCAATGGACTCTAATTCAATATGGCTGGTATCCTCGTTATAAGAGGAAAATTAGACACAGTCGTACTGGGCAAGATGATGTGAAGATACAAGAAGAGAATGGCCATCTACAAGCCAATAAGAGAAGTGTGGGACAGATCGTTCCCTCGTGGCTCTCAAAAGGAAACAACTCTGGGACACATTGATTTTGGACTCCCAGCCTCCAGAACTGTGAGTCTATACATTTCTGTGGCTTAAGTCATCCAGTCCATGTTACTTTGTTACAGCAGCACTAGGAGACTAATACACATATCGTATTCATTCCCAGCGCTGAGCATGGAGCCAGGAAGAGATTCAGCATCTGATGAAAAATTTTCGAGTAAGTGAAAGAATGACTCAGCAACTTAGAAGAGCCAAGATTCATCGATCCAGTTTATGCAACTGAATTTAATCCAGTATAGAAAAATGCCATAGACATTCAGAGAAAGTAGATGACATTTGTGGGGTCCTCTTGGAGAAGACTGGATGTGAAGATGAAGAATAAGACGCCATTTACCCTTCCCATCTTCTGGTGGTTTATAGTCTGATATGGAGGGGGATGTACGCTATTAACTACAATAAAAGATAAAATTCAAGCTCACAAGAGACATATAAACAAGATATGACCGGAGCATAAAGGAGGAAAGGATTGCATTCAGAATGAGATGGCTGATGGAAAGTCTTATGAATTGAAAAGCTGATTGTGTTTCAGCAAACAGAAGTAATGTCAAAAGAGAAATCCAAGGTGCAGCATACTTGAAGGTAGAGAGGAAGGAAGTATGTTCTAGGAATAGAACACATCAGATCCGGTTGGATCACAGTCTTCACCTCATGCCAGGAAGCCATAATGGGGCAGGATTTGGGAGGGCCTTGAATGCCAGTCTGGAACATTCCTGAATCCATATCTCTGCATTTATCTCTCACAAAGACTGGAAATATGACTATTAGCTCTTCCTCCATCCCCTACCTTCCCTTGAAGAAGCAACCTTTGGTTTCATTATTCATTGCAAAACTATCTTCTTCCCTTATACATTTTTTTTTAATTTTGTTGTAATTTACAATAGGAAATTTATGCACGGTCAATTAGCCCTCCAAAAACAGGCTCAGCTTTGATGGATGGGCCAAGCTTTTGTTACGACACCACTCGGTACGTGTGTCTGTGTTTGTGTGTCAGAGCAGAGACTGGCAATTAGTCTGGAAAACTAATCACCTCCTTCAAACAAAGGCAGCCAGAAATTCGCTTATACACATTCAGCTTTGGTAAATCACTTGACAATCACAGGGCTTTCTGGGGCAGGGTGTTCAAACAAATCTCTCTCCTCATCCGAGGTGGCCTCTGGGGTCGTCTTTTTTGCATGCTGGCGATCCCATGCAGGTTGTCACCATACCTCAAGCACAGCCCTTGGACTTGGAAGTGCCAACCTCTCTCCTTACCTGCTCTTGCCCTCCTTCCAAGGGCAGGACTGCTGCAAGCGGTCCGCCCCTCAGCAGGAGCGGCACATCGGAAATACAAGGCCAGCAGAGGTTGGAAGGAGGTGGGGCTGTGGAGAGCTTGAGATCTGGTCAGGTCTTAAAGGGGAAGGGAAAAAAGCACTACTTGCTTTTGAAATTTTATCTAAATATTGATTTCCCAAACCGATGACAAAATGATGTGGGGCAACTAAGACTTGGCGGTGCCGGTGAAGTCTCTCATTACAGTGGTTCTTCTGATTTCCCAGGTTTCCCCACCCAAATACATCTGAAAGCCCCTTTTATTAATGACCAGAACAAGGGAGGGTGAAGTGAGGAAGCCAGAAGGTTTGTGCAAGTTCCCTCCAGTACGCTCCAGCTTCTGTGCTGGAGATGCCCTCCATGCATCTCAGAGATACGGATCTGAAATGTGACAGTACAGTGAAATCAGCATCCTTTGCTCTTCGGCCATATTACTCACAAGATGCTCGGCATTTGCTCACGAGTATTTGCTTTGGGCTCTTCCCCCATCAGAGCTGACCCCTAGGGAAAGATAAAGCAGAAAATGCCTCAGATCCTGGCCTTTGGGGTACTTATCCAGATCGTTCTGCCAGGGCCTTCAAAACCTGAGTTCAAATCCTAAAGCTGCCAGGACTAGCATCTGAGCCAAACCTTTCTTTGTAGAGTCACTCTCTCATCTGAAAGGAAGGGGGATAGTGGGTTTGGAGGTCCCAGAATCCTCTTAGGCTCTAACGTCCCACGAGGAGAGTTTCAATTAGGACCTCTCAAAGGTTACACATTAACATCCAAGGAAAGTGAGGTCCAGCCCATGCCTTCTCCCCTTCTGCCACCAAGCTGCACATCTACTTCTGGGCTCCCCACCCCCATCTTTTATGTATTTTTTAAAACATTCATTTCCCCTCTCACTAGTCACTCCTCCTGGGGAGTGACACACAGTTTACATCTGCCCAGACCCCACCTCTCCCTTCTCCAAGAGTCCCAGGGCCACCACCTTGGCAGGTGCAGGATGGCCCCATCTTCCGCTGTGGTTGGCTCCCTTGGGACTTGGCCTACATCTGGATGAACGATCCAACCGCATGGGGCTCAGCATCTGGAGCCATTTTGATTGTGGAAGGGCTTTGGCAAATCACTGGTCTCTAGCCCCAGTGCTTTTCACCTTTACACTCCGGTGAATTTAAAGGGGGGATGGGAACCATCAGGAAGTTGTCTAGGGAAAGGGATTTGAGAGCTAGCAAACCTTTTCTGAGACCCTTTGTTTGGGAAGTAGAAATTAGAATGTTTTCCAGAAACCCAAGTTTCATGTCACACCCTTTATTTACCTTTGCACCATCGCTCCCGGGGCACCTCCAAATCGGGATTCTCGGGCTTAGCTGAATTATCCGTATCTGAAATAATCATTCTAATTGGTCGTATTTGTGTCACTCTCCCTGTTTTCAATGATTCAGTGATCTCACAGGATTCTCACAGAAACCTGGTGAAGGATTTGCCAGTGGAAGCATCAAAGGGGATCAAATCAGTCTGTAATTGGCACGGCTTGGATCAGATTCCTGCCCCCCACACCCACCCCTCGCCTGGCTCCTAATTCTTGAACCTTAGCCTGGATCAGAATCACCTAGCTGGGCCCCCACCCCAGAGTAGGTTGGGAGTGGGCCTTGAGAATTTGCATTCCTAAGAAATTTCCAAGTGATATGAATGCTGATGGTCCTGGGACGCCATTTTGAAGTCGGCTGTCTTCAATGTACCCCTACTGGACCCCACTGGACACCCCCCATGAGCATGTAGTGCTGTCTTCCTCAGTGTTATCCAAGCCAGGCAGACAGAAAAGGAGTCTTCATTCACCAAGCAGCGTGTCACACACTTGCAGAGACTAGTCAGCAAGAAGAGGCCATTTTCGCTGGGAACTGTCCCCTAACTACAAGCAAAGCCACTCCGATTCAGCCTCTCACTGTTTCCTTCACGCTGCTTCCTCCACTAGGGCTTTCTGAACCTCAGTTTGTTTTGTCTCTTAACATCTTGTGACATTTTCCTGCTATAATCTGACACCTCAGAGGTAATGGGACTGAATACCACTCATAATTCATAGTTTCCTCTCAATGACTCTTACACTTCTTAATGTTATCTCCATATGCGGAATCCCCACTGGGACAATATTGCCTTTTTGGCATCGTCTGTTAATTTGTTCATTTCCATGTACGTTATTGAAAGCACTCTGAGTCTTAATTAGTCCTCTTTAGCTGCTTTTCCCTACAGCCCTGTGTCACAGAACCAAAGGCACCGAAGCACAGTGAGGAACGGGCCTAATTAACAGGCCTGTGATTGAAACCCAGGAAAGACGGAATGTGCAGAAGACGGACATGATTCCTCTATAAAGACAGGGGGCTGGCGTGGTAAGAGGGGAAGTGGACACAAGTAGGAAGAGCAGTCAGGATTTGTCAAAGGTATGTGTCGTTTAGGGCTGTAGGGCACCGTCTTTCCTTCCAGAAACTGCCTCCCACCCCTCAATTCCAAATGGCTCTGGAGGGGCTGTCAATTATAGAACCAGCCAAGATCTCATCCCCTGCTTGAGGAGTAGGCTCCTGGCTGGGTCTGGCTCCTTGGAAGCCTCTGTCCCTCCATCAAGGGGATGGGTTCAGGCATGAGATGAGCGTGTGATTCTAGTTGGGCCAATCAGAGTTGCTTCCCAGGACTTTTCTGCTAGTTGTAGCTGGGAGGCCTGTCTTTGGCTTTTAGGACCATGGGGTTAGAAGGATGTGGTGACTCTTTGGTGGCCAGGAGCCATCTTCCCGCCAGCATGGCAGGAGATGATCTTCAAGAAAAGGAGGAGGTCCATGGGGTAGCTCAATCGGTTGGGCCTCTGACTCTTGATTTCGGCTCAGGTCATGATCTCAGGGCTGTGGAATGGAGCCCTGAGTAGGGCTTCACGCTCCGCATGGAGTCTGCTTGGGTATTTCTCTCCCTCTGCTCTCCCAGCTCGCGCGCGTATGCGCACACACACACACTCGCTCTCTTTCTCAAACAAACAAACAAACAAACAAACAAATAAATAAATAAATACGTAAGTAAGTACAGATGAAGATTTTCAAGATTTAACGTTGTCGACCGCTTTGGATTTTGGACTTGCTTGGGACCGATCGCCCCTTCCTTCTCTCCTATTTCTTCGGGAGTGACGGTGTCTGTCTTTGCCTGCTCCCCTTACTGTACGTTAGAAACATAAAACGTGTTTGATTTCACGGGCTCCCAGCAGGAGGGCAACGTGCTTCAGAAGGAATCTCACCCAGTCTCACCCACCCCCGATTTGATGATATTTAATGAGACTTTGGGCTTCGGACTTCTAAGTTGATGCTGGACGAGTGAAGACTTCTGAGGCTGGTGGGATAAAAGGAATGCATCTCACTGTGTCCTCACCTGGTGGGAGAAGGAGGGAGGAGCTCTGTAGGATCTCTTCCGGAAGGGCACTAATCCCACTCGTGGGGGCTCCACCCTTACGACCTAATCACTTCCCCAAAGCCCCGCCTCCCAATGCCCTCCCATGTGGGGGTTAGGATCTCAACATGAATTTGGGTGGGCAGACAAACATTCAGACCATAACCTCCCACCCTTTCCCCCCAAGTTCACGTCCTTCTGACGTGCAAGATGCAGTGTGGTATTTTGTTACAGCAGCGTGAAGGGAGGGAGGGAGGGAGGGAGGGAGAATGCGGGAGATCACAGGGATTTCGGGGAGCCAGGCCAGGCCCTCAGGCAGCCAAGGCACTAGGCCAGGTCCCCCCACATCTTCCCCACTGTCTTCCCCATCTTGGAATCCCACAGGTCTGTGATGAGAGCTCCCGCTTTGCTCCTGTAGTTCTTCCTACAGGGGCTTAGCCCCCCTCTCTTCACAGGCTGCAACTAGATGGCACTTTCCCTGCTGAGAAGATTAAGTGGTATTGTTCTTAAAACAGGTTTGTTTCTCAAGTTGGGGCCCGAGGAGGAGAGTCCTGCAAGAAGCTTCTTTCAGGTTTGCGCCCCTGCTGCTGATGGCCCCCCCATCTGCTCGACCTCTTGAAGGGCAGAGGGGGAGGGGAGGGCCGCCCGGGCCCCTCTCCTTCAGAGGTGGGTTATGGCCCATTTGAGCATGTTTTTGGGGTCCTATCACTCACTTCTACCCCAGTGACATCACATTTTGGAAGTAGTAACTGCTTCTCCCCCAGTACCACAGTTCCTTGAGCCCCATGGTCCTCTCTTCTGTTCTCCCACAGGATCTTGGAGATGCTGGCCCCCGTGCTTTGTGCAGGAGGGAGATCTGAAGGAGTCTAATTTCCTGGGACTTCTTTAGGGAAATGAAAGAACATGAGGCAACCTGGGACCAGAGGGAAGGGGCTCAGGGCTGGAAAGGGGCTCCAGTGTCAGGCGTCTGGGTCCCAGTGGGGCTCTGAGAATGGGAAGAGGATCTGCTTTGGAGCTTAGGGCTGTAGTCATGCCGGTGCCAGCTTCACCAGGAAGGGGTCTGTGGTAGGACACACGCCACCCCCAGTTTATGGCGGGGAAACCTGCTGGGCCACCCTCCTGCCGATGGAGATCTCCTGAGGAGGGAGTGGGGTCACGTACTTACGGCGGAAGGAAGCCGGTGACGTACTAGAGAGGGTCAAGTTCTAGAGAATCAGAATCTGCCAAGAATCAGAAATGGCCAAGAGGCACGAGAAGGTTCCTTGAGACCCTGCAGTCCTTGGTGGTTATCAGCCTGGTGTGTGCCTAGGCAGGTGGCCGGTGGACAAGAGACCCGAGCGTCTTCCTGAGGATCTCTAAGAATTCTCATACCCTCAACCGTCCTCCTAGCTCCCCATCGACGACAATTTCTTTTTAACACGTGCATTTTACAACAATTGCCATAATAACAACATTTATGCTCCCCAGATCTGTGGCAGTCACTGATTACTAACAGAGTTGCTGCTTTGCTCACTCGCGCTGTAAGGGACCAACAGAAAGCACCGGGCCGTTGGAGTCCCCAGCTCCGTGAATGACGGCCACCGTAGAATATTTGTAAACGCATTCATTTCCTCCTCTGGGAAATGTGGCTTTGGGATTTCACTTGATTGGAGACCCAGGCCCTTTGGTGGAGTGGTGGGTGGCATCTAACTTGGGAGATGCCGAGTACTACCGAAGAATTGCGGTCTTCTTACTCGCCCCTTGAGCTGGCTGGGGGCTGCAGCGCGGGGGCCAGTCCTTGTCCCGTGAATGCTGGGACAGGGTTAGGGTGGCTTACTCTGTAGGACGGAGCCCCGGGCTGCTGACCTCCAGTGAAGCATAATGTCTTCAACAAATCCCAGAGAGGAAATGTCAGCTATCTCCGAGGATGCTGTCCACGTGAGGCTTGGGGCCACGGGGACTGGCATGGGGTGGGGGGCCCCCCGAGCACCCAGCTCCTGGGTTTGTGCAGCAGAGACTTCACGGCTCCTCTCTTCCTGGGCATCAGACTCCTTCAAGCTCCTACAACAAGAGGATCATAATCTGGGTGGTTTAAACATCAAACTTTCTCCCCCGCAGTTCTGGACTCCGGGAAGTTCACGATTCCAATGCCATATTTATAAAATGTTACATAAAAGTTATTGTCTGAGATGCTGTCATAAGAATACTTAATTATAAATAAAGGACGACAACGTGTCTTCTTAGCACGTGTATTTTCTGCTTTCTTCAAAGATCATTTGATTTGATGTTACTCGAGCAATCATCAAACTGAAGGTCAGATACATTGCTTACATTTTCTAAAGTGTTTTCATTATTTCATTTTTATAAAAGTCAGCCAAATTTAAGAATCGAAGTAGTGGGGCGCCTGGGTGACTCAGTTGGTTGAGTAACTGCCTTTGGCTCGGGTCGTGATCCCGGAGTCCTGGGATCGAGTCCCGCATCGGGCTCCCAGCTCCATGGAGAGTCTGCTTCTCCCTCTGACCTTCTCACCTTTCATGTTCTGTCTCTCTCAAATTTAGCGTCGGGTGAGAGCTGGTTCCTGGTGCAGGCGGGGTTGTCTTCTCTCTGAGTCCTCACATGGTGGGAGGGGTGAGGGAGTTCTCAGCCCTTTTTCATAAGGGCACTGATCTCATTTAGGAGGGCTCCACCCTCACGGCCTAATCACCTCCCAATACTACTGTGGGTAATTATTTACATATGAATAGGCAGGAACCACAACCCTTAGTCTCTATTAGACTCTGTACCCTTCCTTCCTAGCTAGCTAGCTCTTCTCCAACTGTCTACCTTTGCGCATCACAATGAGGTCCAGCCTGTCCTTGTGCTGGTCCATCCCAGCGATTCCTGTCCCCCACCTCCTGGGGGTATCTGTTCTGAGTCTGGGGGTCACATGAACGATGCACGTGAAAAGCCAGGAGGCTTTCCAGCCTGAAAGTGGGTCGGCACAGCAATAGCAAGCAGAGAAAGACGCAGACCCAACAGAGAAGAAACCAAGCGCGAACTTTGCTGAAAGGTTATTTTATGAAGATATTTCCTCGCGACTGGGAAAAACGCCACCTGCCTGAAAGGCACTCCCCTGGAAAGTCTTGAGCGCCTGTGCTTGCTTCGTGGTCGCCTTGGAGAGATTTGTCTTCGCCGGGGCCAGAGGTATGCTCTTTACCAGTGAGTCCGGGAGCTGGTGTTTATAGGTCACGACGGCTGATTGTACATATTTCTTCTCAACTCCACGTTCAGGGACATTACGTTGAAAGGGCCGACCGCCCAGAAATCTTCAGACACCCCAAGTCAGCTCCCCACCCAGAGCTGGGCGTCGCACATTCCTCAGCTCACATGTTCCCAACTGACCTTGACTTACCCGTCTTGCTGTGCTAACCGGCATCCTTCCTTCTTCCCCTCTGTAACACCCACTGCCCAGCGCCCTCGTGCCCCTGGGACTCACAGTTACTCCAACCAGGGAAATTGCATGCTTACCAAGAGTCAATTACGCTTGTCCCAAACCTGCTCATGCAAAATATATTTGTTATAGCAATTACAGAATTAGGTAAATATTGCAGTACTGATGGGAGTGTGAAAGAAATAGGGTTGTCATTGCCATGGAAATTAAGTCGAATGCCTGGGAAAGACTTAATAACGGCAAATCGCTTAAAAAAAAACTTATCAGATTGAGCGCAGGCAAAGCAACTGTAAAATTTTGGCGAAGAGTGTATAAATTGGGAACGATTCTGGGTTCTTGTCCTTTGGAAGTGTCTCTAAAGTTCTTGTTGCAGTTCTAGTAAATAAAATGGCGATTTGGGACTCAGGTTCCGAAGACGGGATGCATACTTATTCATTTTTAAAATATGTAAATAAATTAAATACGATTAAAGATCAAATCAAAGGATGGTAATGCGGGTGTGCTTCTATCTTCTGTTGTGATTTTACTTCGCCCCCTTTGTGGTGATGCTGGGACATCAATCCCCATCTTGGGGAGTTAAGTGCCTTTTACTGTGACCCGAGGCATCCAGTCTTTGCAGCCACGCTATGGCTTTATTTCAGGCAAAGAGTTAGTTGTAGACTGTTGACCCTTGAACAATGTGGGGGGGACTTAGGGGGTGCGGACATCTTGCGCAGCGGAAAATCCGTAATGCATAAGTTCTGACTCCCTAGAACTTAAGGGCCAATGGCCCAGTGTTGACTGGAAGTCTTCGCCATCGTAGAAAGTCAGCGAACACATAATTTGTACGTTGTGTGTATTTTAGACTGCATTCTTACAATAAAGTAAGAGCGAGAGAAGAACGTGTTATGGGGAACATCGCAAGGAAGACAGACTACCTTTGCGGTGCTGCAAACAACCCTGCGGTTCATACCCATGTTTGGTGTCCAAGGGTCAACTCTACTCTGAGCTCTACCATTGGGAGGGTTACTACCTTGTCAGCCTCACGCCCCAAACTTCTCTCCATTCACTTTTCCTTCTGTCCCTTTCAGAGAATCCCACCCTCATCTCCGCTTCTGCGACTTGTCCTCAAAGCTCTTCCGCTCTCCTCCCTGCCTCTTAACATCCCAACCTCGCTTCCAGATCCGGACTCGTCTCGCTTTCCCCACGATCCACGTCCCGATCTCCCGGCTAGAGGTAATGTCACCATCCTCGACATTCTCAGAGGATTTTATCTGTGTTTCACTAACGACGTGGACCGCTTCTCATGGAAACTTAGTTATTTACCCCGTAAAACCGGGGATCTGGAGAGAACTTCAGAGATCCTGGTGTTTACCACCTTAATTCTGGAGAGGAGGAAACAGGGTCACGGCCCTGACATGTCTGTTTCGAGGTGGTCCAGGCAGTTGGTAATGAAAGTGACATTGGTTATGTGAACATCCCCTCCCACCTAGCAGGTGGTCTACACTGGGTTCCACTCACTGCGCTTGGCCCTTTTACTGAATTAAAACTTAGAGGCCACCTTCCTGAAATATGTTCAGATTGGAAAGAACTCCATATTCATTGGAGAGAATTTGGAAAACACAGAAGGATATGAAGAAGGAAATAAAAGCTGCCGTTTCTCTCGTTATTCAGATATAAGGATTTTTAACATTTAGGATCATTTCCTTCAGATGGGGTTGAAAGATTAAGGAATCAAACAAACCAGTATTACGCATAGCAAAATTTGTTTGAGGGAGGCAGTGCTTGCTGATTGAAAGAAGTGAAGCATTCTGAATGGTATATCTGATTCCCATGTAATCACATTCAAGAAATAAGAATCTGGGGCATCTTGGGACGCCTGGGTGGCTCAGTTGGTTGGGCGACTGCCTTTGGCTCAGGTCATGGTCCCAGTGTCTTGGGATCGAGTCCCGCATCGGGCTCCTTGCTCCACAGGGAGCCTGCTCCTCTCTCTGCCTCTGCCTGCCTCTCTGCCTGCTTGTGTTCTCTCTCTGTTAAATGAATAAATAAAATCTTAAAAAAAAAAAAAAAGAATCTGGGGCATCTTGGGGGGGGTGTAGGCAGACCTATGCTCGACGCCAGGGGCTCCGAGATGAATTACGTATTGCAGGTGCCTGCCCTTGAACGTTCCAGAATCTAGGGGAGGAAACAGACATATCAACAGATAATCACAATGCAGGCTGACAATGGAGAGGTGAGCGATTTAAGACAGGATGTAATTACACACAACGTTACGTGACACGGATTTTATGGCCTGTAAGAGCGGGGCCGTGGAGGTTTATAATTTGTTATCAAACCAAAAGCCACACATAACAATGGCCAGGGAAACTTCCTTTAAAGGTGATCGTTCCTAAAGAGGAAATAATTGGAATTTCACAAACCCCTAATTACAAAAGCAGGAAAGGCTCCTACCGTGTATTTTATAACGCCAATCGAAAAAAAAAAAAAAATTACAGGGGGACTTTGAAGATGTGCCATTAATTAACCCCATCAAGGTTACGGTCGGAGCCGAAAGGCAGAGCGAGGACACCCAACACCCATGAGAAGGAGAAGGGGGTTTGCCGTCGGCAATTCCGCCCCCCTCCCCCCCCGCCCCCGCTCCTACGCTACGGCCTCTTGCTATTAAGAAGCCTATTTTGCATTTTTGAACTCCTTTAAAACAGTCACGGGGCTTGGGCAATTGTTCTATTCCTCTTGTTTTGCTTGAAGCTGTCAGGTCTGTTTTTCTTGAACTTTGAGGCCTTTCGCCCCGTGGAAGAGTGGGGGCCCGTGCGAGGCAGGTCGTCACCAGGATCGAAGCCGGGTAGGTGGGGGCGTGGTCTCCTGGGACAGACCGGCCCTGAGTTTCAGGTGCCGCCTGGGCTTCTGGGGACCGCGAGCGTAATTGGTTGTCTCCCGTGTCCCCGAGGTATCAGGAGTGTGTCTCTGCTTCAGCAGAGGTGCCTCAGAGGAGGTTCTGCTCTGTACGTGACGGTCTCTCTCTCTCTCTCTCTCTCTCTGGAGAACATTAGCAGCTTGCTCCTGGGGGAATTGCAATTCTGCTCCACAAGACGACGGACCAGAGACCAATATTGCCTGGCCCTTCGTGGGGTCAAGTCACTTCCGCATTCTGTGCCTCGGTTTCCTCTTCTGTAAAATGGCAGGACTGGCTAAGAGGGGGTTTCTGGCTCTTTCCAGCTCTGCAACCCTGTGGAACCCCTCTGGGCTCGGACCCATCTTGGAAGGGGTGCTCCGGGGCCTGATGGGAGCCCCTCTCCTGCCTCGTGGTCGCCAGGGGCGGCTGCCCTTCTCATTCACTGTCTAACCCCCTTACCCTCCCACATCCATTCCGCTGACCCTCCTCCTGCTGCTCTTCCACAACACTCCAGGGCTCACACCGCGAATGCCCTCTGGCTTTTCTGGACTAACATGACTATCTTCGTCAAGCCCTGATTCCTTTTGGATTTTGGAGATCTGAACATATCCGCGGGTGTGGAAGAAACAGCCCCAGACTGGGGAGCTTCTATATTATACATGTTGATTACACAAAAGTAACAATCTGAGCTCCCTGCGCTGTTTTTCCCCTGCAAGGGCTCCTCTCTGCAAGGCTGTTGGAAAGCAACTAGCAGTGCAGACCCAGAAAATGCCGGCACTTGACATGTCAGAGAGAACCGTGTGCCTCTGATCATTCAAAGGGAATATAGAGAAGGGAGAAGTGAGTCCCTTCCTGACGGTAGGGAGAGGTGCGCATCAGGGTCCCTTTCTTCCTCCCTCCAGTAGGGATCAATGAGTCTTCCAAGGCTGAGATGATGGCTCAGAGGCCCTCGTAATCTGATCATATAATTACCAGGAGAGAAAGGTCGGTGCTTTACGGTCATTCGCTTCACGGGCATCCTTTCAATTACCGTGTAGTGCCGGGTCATAATGGAAAACGGGCATGATGCCATTTGCTGGAGCGATCTTTCAAGATGAGACTTTCTGGGCTGGTTTCCTGATTGAATTTGTGTGTATGTGTGTGTGCACGTGCGCGTGCAATGTTGTCATACTATCCTTCCAGGCACTCCCATTCCTCTTGATTTACCTCCTCTGGGAGTAAATGAACTTCAAAGGAAACCTGGATCTGATTTACGGTCGGGCCAGGCCTTTGACTCTGGCTCTTTGTCCATCCAAACCCAGGGCTTTTAGGGTGAGAGGGGCTTGCGGAGCTCAGCAAACCTGGGCGGGGGTCGTTGGGCAGGGCCAGCCCCCACCGTGCGGCCTGGCGGGGTTCCCTCCCGTGGCTGAACCCACGGGCTCCCTTCCTTCTTCCCAGCGTCCTGCGTGGGACTCCAGTCGCTGGGAGCTCAGCGGACAGCGGCAGAAGGAAGCATTCCAGGACAAGGGAGGTCTGGTCTTCAGTCCGGGGTGGTCCAGAGCTGTAGGGCCCGTGAGAGCTTCCAAACCGGCTCGGAGACCCTTCGTCGGGGCACCGGGGGCTCCTGGGGGCTGCAGAGCAGAGGAGGCAGCTACACTTGTAACCGTTGAGCTGCTGAGTGCACAACTTGGGGGTAGTAATGCTTTGTGTTTAAGCCACTTGGTTGCTCCAATCGAGGATGGATAACTGAGTCCGGTGCCTTGGGTTACAGACGAAACAGCGTGCTATTGTGTCTGAATTTGTTCTCTCTCGCTCTCAGGCCCTGGCGGTGGCCCCCCTGACTTGTCTCTGCTTCAGTCCTGTCCCCGCCAGGCCACACCTGCTGCTGCTGTCTGCAGGGAGGCTGAGCTCCTGGACTCCCGGGGCCCGCACTGACCCAGGATATGATGGGAAAGGCGCTCTCTGGGGTCCCGCAGCGCAGTGAGTATTGTTTGCCAGACCAGCTTCTCTGGAATATACCGATCTTCCCTCGTGACTCCTCTACCTGAGGTCCTTACAAAGGGCTCCCCGGTGCCTGCAAGACCCCGCCTGAGAGTCTTAGCTTGTTTTATGAAGCCCCCCCCAGACCTGGATCCTGCCCATCTGTCATTGGTTATTCTGCCTGCTTCTTCGAGCTCTGTCCGTCGATGGTCCCCAGGGCTTTGCACCTTGTGGACATCAACAGCCCGGAATGTTCTCCCCTGCCCTGTATGTTTGCCACCTTCTCTCTCTTCCTCCACACCTTGTCCCTGAGCCCGGTGCCCAGCATTGTCCTCTAAACCTCGTGTCCCGAACTAGACTGCAATCACATGCTTACAGTCAGATTTTTATTGGACTGTGATGTACTTGTGGGAGGAGACTGAGTCTCATCCATCGCGGTATCCTCTGGGCCTCGGACAGTCCATGATCCAGGGTCGGCACATCGTGACTCTCCGGGAGGAAAATGAACCAAGTGTACAATAGCCAGTGGCTTATGGGAACCCCAGGGTCCACCTGGAGAGACTTCATGCATCCAGGGACATTCCCCACGCCTGGGGACGCATCACACACGCGGGGAGACAAGGTCATAAAACAAGGGTACACTCTGCTGTGAGCTGGGGGCACTAAGGTTACCCAGAGAGGGAAGGGTGGAGACAGCATTCCAGGATCATTTCCTGTGGGTCTAGGGTTTAAGGAGCCCCAGGGATCACAGATCTGTGTCCTTCCCCCACAGAGGAAGAACTTGAAGTCCGGAGAGAAAGAGAGCTGCTTGAGGTCACTTTGAGAGTCGTCTGCAAAGCCAGAAATAACGTCCAGGCTCCTCGATTCTCCAGTCCAGGGCTTACCGAGAAAAACTCATCAGGCTGGAAGAGGCAGGCATGTTGATGTTTTTCCATAAATAATTTAGGGAGAGGAATATAAAACAAAACAAAATTTTGTTACTAAATATCGACGCTGTAGCTCCTACTTAGAGAGGATTGCACATGACGTTTTCAATTAGACTGTCTTTATGTGCCTTCAGAAACCCTTTTTCTTTTAAAGGACAGGATCGTAGTGTGTTATTAACACTGGCAGATCCAGTTTCCACATTGTGTTTCTGAAGGCATTTGGGGGAGATACTGATCTAGCAACGTAATCTCCGCAGCGAGCCTTGTGCTGAGTTTAGGGGAGACCAGCAGGAATCGCTGTCTTGACGTTCCAGCGGAAACATCGTCATGGGCTTCCAGAGTGGGGGGTTCCATGCACTGGGGCTCCCTGGGCATCCATGACTGGAACATGGCGGAATGGGGTTGGAGGGTGGCGGCTGGAAAGCTCTGATGTGGAGAGAGGGTGGATTTCAGTGGGAGGAGCCACTAAAGGTTGTCTCTGAAAAGAAATTCCAGGGATCAGGACATCTCGGACTCATACGTCTACCAAGAAAAGTGACACTGAGGACATCGAATGCTTGCTAAGGGATTGGCACTATTTGCAGGGCTCATTCTCAGGACAATCCTGCAGACTAAGTGTTATGATTCCTGGTGTTGGGCGGAGGGTCCCCCAAGATCCTTTGGTAGATCCCCAAGATTCCCGATGTAGACACCCTGCATAATCCCCAGGACTGTGAATACGATGGATTTCATTCCCGTGATTAGACACATTATCTGGCACAGTAGGCTTTAAGAAAAGGAGATGACCAAGGTGGGACTGATTTAATCGCATGAGCATATTAAACATTCAAAAAAAAAAAAAAAGTCTGGCTCTAGAGGTCAGAGACAGAGGAATTTCGAGATGCAGAGCAGGAGGGGAGGTTGTGTAAGGAAAGGGCTTTTGCTGGTTTGAAGATGGAGGAAACTCGTGGCAAGAATCCGAGCAGGTTCTCGGGCGGACGAGAGCAGGTTTTCCCTTGGCTGGGAGCTGGGAGGGACCTCAGGAACTGGATTTTCCAACCACACGCGTGAGCCTCGCAGTGAACCTTGAGCTCCGGATGAGAACGTAGCCCCGCGGACCCCTTGATTTTGGCTTTGTTGAACAGCCCGAGCGGAGAGTCTGGCCACGCCGTGCATGGACTTCTGACCCACAGGACCGTGAGCCAATTACGAGGGCTGTCAGCACCTGCTAAGTGGGTATTAATTTGTTCCACAGCACAGAGAACGAATATATTCCCATTTTAGAAATGAACAACCGAGGCTGGAAAGATGTGCCAGCCCGTGCTAACAAAGCTAGGAGGCGAGGGATAAACACAGATAAACAGCCAACGAATGTTCACTATTATTTTCATCCGGGCTCTTCCAGTGGCAGGTTTTTCGGAGAGCCCATTCATAATAGTGTGAGAAAAAAATAAAGAGATGTATGGGTTTCTTTAAAGGGCCAGGGACTGTGTCTGCTTCAGGCACAGCTGGGTTCCCTCTCCAGCTGCATCGGAGCTCTCTCTCATCATCACCTTTCTGTTTCTTGCAGGTGAGCATGAATTCCAGGTGAGGTTCTCCTTGCTTGGTGATAAAGACATCCTGGCGGTTCCGGGCGGCTAGCATCTTTCGGGCTATGATCTAGGACTTTTGTACGCACATCGCTTCTACGCCATGCCACGTCTGCTCTATATTTGCGATGTTGGGTTTTGGACTCCGGTGCAGAAGTTAACATTTATTCCCTCTCAATTTCATCAAGTTATGGTTTATTTCCATTTCCGGCCTCTTCAGACCTTCCTAGTTCCGGTCATTGACGTCATTCTGGATCTCTCCTTTTCATGGTGTCGGCAAACGTCGATGCAAATTTTACCCATGCAAAAAGTTCACTAATTCAAGCGCTAAGTGGCTTAAAGCTTTATGGCAAAGTCACAGAAAGGAGTCTTCTTGCCCAAATCATTAACAATGCAAGTATGAGAGCCGTTGTCCAAAACTTCCTCCAATCAAGGCTCTTGGCTACAGCATTTCCCTCATTAGCTGGTTTGGTAATGTTGTTAAAAGGGAAATGCAGAGAATCCAATACGATCCATTTTTGAAGAGTCCCCTCTTGTTCCTAAGGATTGTTGCTTGCTTTTTCTAGAGAGTTAAATTCAATGTAATTAACATATCCTGTATTATTACTTTCAGAGGTAGAATTCAGTGATTCGTCAGTTGCATACAACACCCAGGGCTCATTACATCACGTGCCCTCTTTAATGTCCATCACCCAGTTACCCCATCCACCCACCCATCTCCCCTCCAGCAACCCTCAGTTTGTTTCCTAGAGCGAAGTGTCTCTTACGATTTGCCTCCCTGTTTCCCTCTTATTTAATTTTTTCCTTCTCTTCCCCTGTGTTCATCAGTTTTTCCTTGTTTCTAAGTTCCCACAGAGCTGGGGTTTTTTTTAGAATTCTTCCAGCGATCCATTTTAAGCTTGACTTTTCTTTTTTAGAGCCTGATCCGTCTGCTTTCTGAAATGAGGATCGCACGTACCCGTCTGTAGGCATCTGAGGCCTCCTCACCTGTGATGGCCGCCATTAGCAATGCTGGTAGGTCACATATGTGGGGCATTTGCCCTGTATTTTACACGGGCTTAAGTCTTTCCAATGTGCCACTTTACTGGATCCTTCCTCGTTGTCCTTCCTTTTAGGAAAAGACATATTTTCTGAGGACATTCGAGCATTAGAAAACTCAAGTAACATTCCTAGTGATTTAGTGGTCCTACTCATTCCTACTAGGAGTAGGAATGTTAGTCCTCAAAGGGTCAAATGTTACGGAGGCCTGATAGGTTCAGAACTAGTGGGGTTCTTTAGATTTTGCAAGGTGCCCCCCATTGCCTTGAAGAGAGCACTTCAACAGTGTTTGCCTGGAAGGCTTGTTGTTACTGGAAATTAGGAAGTAGATAGAAACCAAAGGCAAAGAAATAGACAATCCATCGAAGAATTTTTTAATGAGTAAAGGAAGTGATTGGCTAAGAACCTGAAATGGGAAGAGTCAAAAGAAAGGTGATTTTTTTCCAAAGTCCACATGAAATAATGTCTATGTAAGCCTCTTTTACCATGTCTGGCACAAGTGGGTTTTAATTAATGCCTTGAAAGTCGCAGAACTGGTCATATTTGAAAGCAGAAAGAGGTCCTTGAAGGGAAGGGTCCTTGTTGACTTATCTAAGGCTCAACTGTTCTCAGAAAATGTGTCCTTTTCAAGATGTTGAAAAAGGAAATACTTGAGGAAGAACAGATAAAAATAGTACAGGTAGAGAAGGCAACTTTGAAAAAATGGAGAAAATTATCTGAGCCCTGAGACAGTGAAAGTGGGGGAGCCGTGATATTAATTCTGCTGGGACCACAAAGTGTACTTCAAGACTATTCTAGATGAACTGGGTGAATGGCAAGTCAATGGTAGGGTTCCATTTGTTGGATGCATCCTCTTTTTCCAAGAGGTCTCTTAAAAGAGAGGAAGTTTTAGGAAGGAAGAAATGTGGAAGAGCCATGTTGGAGAGTGAGTCAAGGAGATAGAGAGGGGAAGTGTGATGTCAATTCTATGCATCAAGTTGGCTGGGTTAAGGGATGCCCAGATAGCTGGTAAAACATTCCTGGGTGTGTCTTTGAGGGCGTTTCAGGGGGCTTAGCATTTGAATTGGTGGACTGGGGGAGAAGTCACCCTCACTCAATGCAGCGGGGCATCACCCAATTCACGGAGGACCTAAACAGAAGAGAAAAGGCAGAGGAAGGGAGAGTCTGCTGTCTGCTTGGGCCGCCACATCTATCTTCTGTCTTTGGACCTTCGTGCTCCTGGTTCTCACGCCTTTGAACTCGGACTGGGACTTCTACCATCGGCTCGCCTGGTTCTCGCCTGACTCAAAGATCATATCATCATTCGCCTCCGTTTCTTCTAGAGCTACTGTTACTGGATGACACTCTGCGATGCTTTGTATACAATAAAACTTCAATTAACCAGTTGCTCAGGGGAACGGCAGTGCTGTGGTTAATTGAATTATCTGATTAACTCAGAGTTAATTAACCGGAAACCCTTTGTAGTTCTAAGTCATGCCGCACACATTGCGGCCCATCTAAGGTCTCTGTCCTATCAGGGTTGGTGGGAAAGGGCAGGAGGCAACAGAGAAGGGAAACGGAACCAGTTTTTATGGAAGGTCTCTTACGCGGTTGGTCATTTGTATATATCCTGTTACTCGCTTTAATCCTTGTAACCATGGAATGAGGCCAACGTGACCATCCCATTTGATAAATTACTGAATCGAGAAGTATCCTGTTACCGAATGTGGCTTTCGTGATTGAGAACACAGATGAGTCTCAGAGGGATCTGGGAATATCAGTGGGATGTCAAGGCGAGATGCGAGTCAAGTGGAGGTTTTGGAATATGTCAGCCCTACACGCAAATCCGCGTCCGTGATCCCAGCTAACTGTGTGACCTTGGCTGCGCTGAGAGCCGAGGGGTGGCCGACCAAGGTAATTACATGCACACGCTCTGCCTAAATCAAACTGGATCCAAGTTCTTACTCCACCTTTAACTGGGTTGAGTGATCTCCAGCCAGCCACTTTCCCTCTTCGTGCCTCGACTTCCTCATCCACAAAATGTTATCACCGCCTGCCTGCTGGAGGTGCCGGGGAGGGGAGGGATGGGTGCGGAAGCGGGTCCTGCATGAACCACCTCTGAACATGGCCCAGGGTCACGGTCGTGTTCAGGGAGCAGAGGTGGACGATGTTAAAGATAGAGCAAAGAGACCCCCATTTGAGGGTGAGCCCCGATTTTCCCTTTAGTGAGATACCTGAGGCTAATCTTCTTTTCCCGTCCTTTCTTTTTCCTCCTCAAAGTATAACGTGAAAAACTTGTTCCAGGGGGTGTGTGTTTGCTAATTTTGGTTCTACTGCTCTTGCACCTCCGATGGAAGAGAAGAAAACACGGGAGGACCCACAGGCATCGTTAGCCACTAAATCAGGCGTTAGTTTGGCGAAGTCACCAGCTTTTCTGCTGCCATCGTATTTTTAGGGAATGGAAAGAACAGTTCTTTTTGCTCAGAATGCTAGATTTATATGGCTTTCACTTAGCAAGTGAATAATTGATAAGTTGGGGCATATTAACATTGAACAAAAGAGCCCAGTGGTACAAGGGTCCTGGGAAGCCTGCCTAAATCAATATACACTCATGAATTTTGAGCGCAAAAGGTTGAGCCGAGAAAGAACACAGATTTAGACCCCCATTAATATTTGAAACACACTCTGCACTTGAGAGCCTTGCGAGAGCCCAAATGTTAACTGAAGGGGCTTCAGAGGATAGCTTCTAAACAAATTTGAAAGTGGGAGATTTTTTTTTCCCTCCAAAGACTTCGCGAGGAAAAAAATCAATCATCTTTGTTGCTTCTGCTGTCAGAAGACATCTATTAAAAATCTAATCAGAGTATTTTTACCAATTAAACACATCGAGGCAGCACTGGTCTGACTCGAGCTTCGTAATTGCTAGAAAAGCAGATGCATCACATTCTGCCATCAACCCAGATATGGTCCAATGTTCCAGCCACGGCTGTAGGCCCCACCCTCCCCACCCAGGAGCCAGCCTTAAAATGTGATTAATCTAAACATTTTGTAAGGCGTCAAAAGAGGTTTCTCGCCTGATGCCTCACGGGCACCCAAAGTGCCAGTCCAAGGGAGGCCCAAATAACATCATCAGTCACAATTTGCTTTTGAAATGCCTCCTGCTGCCCACCCCACCCCCGATTTGAGCTAGCCAAGCTAGAGATTTTAAACTAAGTGGGGAAAGCGCCTCCGATCTTAATGATTCATTGAACCCGGCCATCCCGCTAGAAAGTCATCGGCGGTATCTGTTACCAGTGTTCTGACCACCGGGAACGCTGAGACGCAGACCCCGAGGATGTTTCCACTAACGTTCTGATGACCCATTTAAGTAAACAATCCTCTGTAGGGGAAGGGCTCACCTTTCAGAAATCACAAAATGGAATCTCGCACCTGGAAGTGGCCAAAGCCAGCATTTCATCTCATCCCCGGTTTCTCCTTTCCCGCAGAAAAATCACGATTCCCCCAGCCGTACTGAGGCTCAGCTTGCATACCCCTGGTGCTGGTGGGCTCACCACCTCATGAGGCAGCCCATCCCATCCCAAGACACTTCTGAGTTTTGGAGGGCGGCTTCTTCTGTTCGGCTGTATATAACCCGCCTCCCTATAACTTTGGTCCAAGAAGATCACTCCTAAGCCTCACAGATGCCGCTTTCCGAACGCTGTTTGACGCGTAATTAGATTGCCAATACCGCGCTTCTCCCACAAAGCAGTTAATTTGGAGTATAATTCAGAGCATGTGCTCATTACTGGGTCTTAGAGGCTACAAGAAAAATTTGGCCCCTATGCAGTACAGATGGTCTTTGTTGTTTTCCCTGGAATTCTCATGCTGTATATCTTAATTAATGAATTAATGAAATTTTTCAGTCGAGTGGTCCTAAGGAGCGCTTATTTTGAAAGCTCTCCTTCTGCCCATACACGTGGTTTCTTTGTTTTCCCTCCAATACCCTAATTAACAAGCAAGAGAAGGTCAAAGCTAGCTCTTAAGCTTGCTGGAAAGGACTGAGATTCTTGATGGAAAGTCACAGTTAAAGATAAAAAAACACTTGCCCCCAAATTCCACGAGAGTTTTTAACGAGGGCCAGGAGCATTGGCTATGCCGTATGAGTTGTCCCATCGTGAGAGCAATCACCCTAGCTTGGGCCTCTCTAGTCCCCCTTATAAGTAACCATCTGTTATTCCTAATAGGGGGAAAGAGAGAAGTTGCCCTAGTAGAAAGAACACAGCCTATTAAGTCAAGCAAATGAGACGTTTATTCACGGCTCTACCGATTTCTACCCCAATTCTTACAAGTTTGCTAAAGCCTCGTAAAGTCCGCTTTTCTCTGCTGTACCATTGGGATGGGACTTCTTAGCTCACAGAGTTGTGCTAATAAAGATAAAGGGAGATCATCCAATGACTTAGCGTGGCGTATGAGTAAGCTAGTGCTATGTAACAAAGTACCCCACACTTGGGAGCTTAAAACAAAAAAGGCATTCATTGTTGCTCACAAAGATGCATGAGCTGAGAATTCTGCTCTCCGGGCTGGGCACGGCTGATCTTGCCCGGGCTGGCTCATGGCTCTGTGTTGAGCCGGGGAATGGGCTGAGGGTTGGCCGTCTCGGATCGCCTCGTTGACACGTCTCGCGGGTGGCAGGTGGGCAGCTGGAGTTATTGGATGCCTCTCAGCCACCAGCAAGCTAGCTTGGGATTGTTCACATGGCTGGTGCCCCCAAAAAGCCGGAGAGGCATGCCTGGCATGACGTAACTGGCATCACGTCCCTTCTACCACATTCTGTTGGCCAAAGCATTCAAGAGGGGGAGGCATGGATCCCGCCTCTTGATAGGAGAAGTGCAAAATCACGTTGCAAAGAGCAGCGAAGCTTGCAACCCATCTGCCTCACGCTGTGTCTGGTGGAAGGACCTCCAAAAACGGTGGCCAATAGAGACGTTTCACAGACGGCACATCGCAAGGATTACTCTTGTCTGCAGCCTTTCGGTGGAAGCATTTCAAAGCTGTCCTTTAGGAACCTCATATCTTAACCTTTGTATTGTTAACACTAGCCATATCTCGTGGTTATACTTTTGCTAGAGTATCTGGGAAGGGCCAGGGGGAATCTGGATCAAGCCACCGATGGTAGAAGCTGGGCAAGTTTCTGGGTCACCCTGAGTGCAGGGTGGAGAGAGCTCCTGGTCAGCACTCTTCGGCTCTTGCAACAAAGAAATCCTATTGCTCTTGCCCTGGGCAGAGCCCCCTCTGATGGCCACTGTCATCTCCATCCAGCAAGGGGAAGGGCACGCATGGCTGAGGACTGCTGAACCCCAGGCTGAGGGTTAGGTGCCTTCCATGGAGTTCTTCCCTTGGCCTGGTGGTTTCTGTATTATTGCTCCCATTTTCCTGTTTCCAAAACGGAGGCTCTGAAAGTCAAGGTGATGAACAAAAGGTAGAAGGGGTTCAACTCCGGGAAATGCAGCTTGAAAGCCTGGGCTTCTTTCTTCATGCCTCACCACCCCTGAGCCAGCGGCCATGGGATCACAGTAAAAAAGGAAGACGAGTGCTTTTTGGGAATGCCGGCCACATGTCGGGCCCAGGCCTGAGCCTCTCGCATCGCTATCACTTTTCGTACCGATGGCCTTGTTACGTGGAGCCCTATTTTACCGATGAAGACGCACAGGTTCAGAGAGGTTACGCAGCCTGCCCGAGGTTGCACAGGCAGGAAGGGACAGAGATGGGACGAAAGAATCTGTCTGATTCCTCACCACCAGTAAACCATAAGGCCATCTTTGAGCCACAAACAGAAGAGGAGGTTCTCTTCCTAGGCACCCCTTACCTGTTGGGGTACGAGCCGATACGTCTCTCTGGGAAGAGTTCCTGCAGCAGCATGATATTCCCCCGGGGAAATGGCAGGGGCTCTGGGATGTGGGAATGGGCGGCCGCTGCAGGGGGCTCCAGGCACTGGGCTAATTCCAGCTACCTCAGCATCGGGCAGACTGGATGGCCCCTGTCTTTAATCCAGGAGGCCTCAGAACGCAAGCCCCGAGGACAAATGAAATCGGCCTGCAAAATTGCTCTTGGCTTTGCAACAACCTCGGTTGCAGTAGTCTGGGTTTTGCGATGCCTGGGAGATCTCGGAGCAGGGGTTGGGCGTGGGGGGCGTGGGGGGCATGGGGGCACGAACCAGGGGCTCCAAGGGAGCCCTGGAGGGAAGAATGGGTGCATATCTGGGGGTTGGGTCACATAGAAGGGAGGCAAGACCTCCTGCCTCCAGGCTTACCGGCTTCATCCCAGAGCCGGCGTCCCCTCCACAAGCCCCTTCTGCCTCCCCTGGAGTCCCCAGGTGGTCACCCCGCCCACTCGGCCCCCTCTGCAGTGGCCACGGTGGTTCTCAGAGCTTCTCCCCTGAGCCCTGGGCACCGGGGCATGTACCCTTCTCTCTCTGTTCAGGGACCCGATGACGCCCCGCGAATCCCAAACTTGAGCGGGGGATGTGGTCTCACCCCGGTCCCCAGGGGCGTGCTGCCTGGGGCTGCCCCCCCCCGCCCCTCCCCCCCACCAGCTTCCTGCTGAGCCTAGTGCTGTGCCAGGGATTCCGTCCTTTTCCTCTGCTTTTGGAAGCCTTCCTCCCACCCCTCCCTGCACCCCCCGAGCTCCCACGGTGCCCTGCCCTACTTCAGATCTTCCTCCCTGTCTGTGTCTCTGACCCCACATTTGATCGTCTGTCCCTCCTGCCAGGCTGTGTAGCCCTGAGCCCAGGGCCCAGGGCTTGGGCTGCTGTGCGTGGCTGGTCCAAACCCCAGCGAATGGGATAGAATAGAACCTCCTCCCCCAGAGACACCCCCGGCCCCCCTCAACATTTAGTTTCTCCTGCGGGACCCCTCACTGCATACTCACCTTCATTACTCGTGTTAGAGCTGTCGAAGATGACATTGTAAGAGGTTCTGGGAGAAAGACGTCAAGAGGCCCCGACAGCGACAGGTCTTAGCGCAATCAGGAAGGGCTTCCCGGAGAAGGGGGCTCGGGGCAGAACCCGGCGGGGCGGGGCTTTGCAGGAAGCAGGTGGGAAGCGCCCTGGGTGGGCAAAAGCGGGGGAGGAGCTTGCCTCCAATGCGAGAGCGGACTGCCTGTGTGTGTGTGTGTGTGTGTGTGTGCGCGCGCGCGTGCACGCGTGCCCATCGCCTGTGTACACGTGTACATTTATGCACGTGTGCCTGCAAGCCTGAGGGACGGTGTGCGTGCGTGCGCGCCCCGGCAAGCGTGCAACAGTGTGGACGCGTGTGCCAGTGTGTGGTGCGAGTGCGCACATGTGTATGTGTGCATGGGTGAGTGCGACCGTGCGTGTGTACAGGGCATGGGGGCGACTGCGTGCACGTGTACGCACGTGTGCGGCGGGTTCCGGCTTGGGGAGCCGGGTTGCTAGGCAGCCAGATCTCTGAGGGCGGGTTTGAGCTGCCTTGAGTGGCAGCGGAGAGCCTGGGGAGACGCCAAAGGAACGGCTGCGCCGAGTCCCCGGCCCGAGTGCCGGCATGGGCTGGCCCTGCGTGGTCCCCCGCAGCGTGGCTGCCCCTGGGTGCAGGGCTGGGACATAAAACCCTCTGAGTTAAGCTCCTCTGTCCCCCACCTGATTCCACCAACCAGAGGGGAGGAGCTCGGCTCTGAGTGGCCTTTCGGATCTGTGGCCCCCTCTCCACGGCTGTCCTGGCCAGGGGTCTCGGTGCCTGGAACCCCGCTGCCCCAGGCTACCCTCGGCTCTGCGCTCGGCTGTCCGGTTGGCGGGCCCGGCTCCTGCTTCTGAACTTTCGAGGTGGAAGGAGCGCCCGCACTCCCGCGTGGGGCGTCAGCGGCCTCCTCTCCCGGTATCCCGAGCCTCCCCGCCTTGCGCCCTGCCGCGCATGGCCAGCCGCGGCCGCCCCCTTCCCCGTCGCCCACTACTCCCCATGTCTGCAACTTTGTTCCTTTCCCTTCTGCTTGAAATGCCCTTCCTTGCTCCCCAAAATCCTATTCTTGGCTCAAAAATCACTTCCTGTCTGTTGCTTTTCGGACCTTGGAGGGCGGAATATTTTGTCCTTCTAGGGGCATCGTCAGTCCCCGGTACCTCTGGTCGGCACTGACTTTTTTTCTCCCTGTGCCTTGGGCGGAACTACCTGGTCCAACGTTTGCCTGGCAGACTTTTGGATCCCCAGGAGCAGGGGCCCTGCCTGGTGTGCCCGCCGGACAAGGGCTAGCAGGCGCCTGGCTGGTGTCACCAGGACGCAGGGACCGCCTCCAGCCAGGCAGAGCACGCGCCCTCCCCAGTGGTCACAGACACGTGGGGGCAACCCTTGCTCTTGGCTGAGTTTCCCTTTCTGGGTCTTATCTATGTTCCGACGCTGGGCTCCCTTCACTCCAATTCTTTCCCCTCCCGAAGGGCTGCTTGGGACTTGCAAATCCAGCTTGCTGACTTCTCGCTAACCACAAGCAGTTTCCCTGGGGTGTGTGTGTGCGTGTGTGTCTTTTTCCTGGTCTAAAGGATCTCTCTGAAGCCTATCAGATTTCAAAACCGCAGCGCACTCCTGGGTTGGGTTGGGCATGTGTCTGAATATGATGCTCCCTCCTCTGATGCTCGGAGCCGGCAAACCTCGTACTGCCTGCCACAGCCTCGAGGGGAAGGTGCTTTAGGACCCAAGACCTGGGACAGTGTGGGATGGTTGGGGAGGCTCACAGGCGGAGACACCTGCACCCATTGCCGTGGGGACTTGGCAGGGGCCCATTTTCTTCTCTTCTAGAACGCCGTAAACACAGTGTCACCTCCACGGGCCACACGGGACTGAAAAAGGGATGGGTGTAATGTGTTCAGCGGGTGAAATGGGGCAAGCCCTTCGAGTTGGCCGATAAGATTATGAGTGGTGTTCTTGCTTTTCCTGGTGGGCTTGGTTCATAGCGTTTCAGAGGTGCAGCTCATTCAGGTCCCTATGTCTGCAGTGAGGGAAATCGACACTCAGTGAAGGAAATCGACATTTGAGGAAGGGAGGGGTGGTTGTACAAGATCCCAAAGGCAGGGAAGGGGCAGAACAGAACCCAGGCGTGCTGGGGTCCAGACCAGAGTTGTTGTTGTTGTTGTTGTTTTCCCCACGCACACCTAGCATTTTGGACACGAGGCATTCAGATGGCGGGGGCTGCACCGCCATTGGGAGGTAGGCGTCAGCTGGGTGTCTCCCCGACTTTGTTGCACGGTCACTGCTATTCTCTATCCACCCAAGACACCCTCACTGCTGAGCCTTAAGAGGGGAGTCTGGACCCTCCCCTCTTAAGGGGGGTTCTCTCTGCTCTGTCCCACATCTTTGCGCTCCCTGCGTGAACGGCACCAAATGATGAATTGGGTTCGGGGAATTTGAAGCGAAATCGCGATCTCTTTTAAGGGCAGGAGATGGGAGCTCAGACGTGTTAAGTGTCTTGCTCAAAGTCATACAGCAATTGGATAAGGAATCCTGCTCCTCCTCCTGGGGTCTCTGCTCCCCTCCCCACCTCTCTGCTTGGGCCATGGCTCCGGGCTGGACTGACCCTTGCAGGGCTCTGGTTCCTGCGTGGAGGTCAGATCTGGCACCATTGACCATGACGTTGGCTTGGCCTTTGGTGGGAGGTTTGAGTTCCTTCTCAAGAGTTGGGA
>CM052805.1:24991254-25019482 GCA_028533885.1 Nasua narica | reverse complement strand
GACTTTTAATTTTTTAAAAATACATAAATAAATAAGAGAAGTCATAGAAGCTGGTTAGGCCTCCCTGAGTGCATACGGGAGTGGGTCAAAAGATGTCAAGTTTTCATCATGTCGTCCCGAATCTGGGACTAGGTAAATAAAAAAACAGAAATAGAAGGAGCACGACACAGACAAGAAAGGATAGGTCCAGATTCCGAAAAGGGCTAAGGCCGATGCTTTGTTCAATGAGTGCTCACTGCATGATGGAGAAGACAGGAGGCAATAGACCTCTGTAGCTCATCTGCTTCTGCCATGAGGGGCCAGTCATCAGAAATGGAGATCTGGACTCTAAGAGCCCACAAGGATGTGCTACGATTTTCCATCAAAACGTAAAATTTCGTTTTACGGTCATCCCTCTTTTTGATCAAAGGTAACCGAAGGAAGGTTATTCTTGTTGACAGAGTGAGTCTGATGTCATTAAATTTGGCCTGATGATTTACATAAGTGCAACAAGAGTGGTAATTGACTACGCAATTTTAAGGTCTGGTTTGCTGGGACTTTCCATAAGAAATTTTAGATTAGACTTCTAGAAGCCTCTTGAAGTTAGGAGGCCAAACCAAGAACTCACCACCAGACCTCCCCTGCAGAACCTATGGATTTGGGTTCATTTATTTTGTCAAGGTCTTAAAATATCCTAAATTTCCTCTGCTGGCCAAGAAGTGACCTTCCTTGCTCACCTGCGAGGCTGGGAACTCCGTAAGTGGCGTTAAGTGGAAAACCTGACCAGTTTCCCCAGAAGAGCTTTGTAAACATTGGCTGAATTTTCAAAGTCAATCTTAGTTCTTTGAAACTGTCGGGTCCCATCTGATTCTATACACATCATTCTCAAATATCACATTGCAGTCAAAGCCTTGGTTACAAAACCAATGTTTCCAGTCATGTTCAGTTACAAGGAAGACAGATTCTTATTGAACTCATATAAATAATTGTATCGCCATGAAAATAAGGATACACGGTAAGAGTTTCAGAGTTCTGGAGGGATAGGGCAAAGAGATAAGGATAAATGCTTCATTTCTGTTTACAAAACAAGAATCAGTTAAGGCTCTGTGAATTTTAGATCGTTGCAGAGAGAAGGGAAAGGAGTTCCTTATATTCACAAAAGAGAACATTAAAGGAACACAAGCAAAGCAAACAAAAGCCGTAAAGAAATCACAATCATGCTCTATCGGTTCTTTCAATGCCATGTCATTAATTCTTTTTCTGCTTGATCATAGGTTAGCCTTTTTAGGAACCACCTCTGCCTGTCCACAGGAGTCCTGGAAATCCTTCCCCAGTCCAGTGGTATAATCTCAGTTGTCCCAGCAAAGTCTAACCCCAGAGTATCTCATAGTCCTTTCCGTGGGCCTCTGAGCTGCTCGCTTTTCGATGAGGGCGAGGCACTCTGACCTCTAGCTGATTGCAGATGTTTTCGAAGAAGAGTCAGAGTAAAACACAAAACGCGCTGCGGATGATTTAAAAGGCTTAAAATGTCCACGATTAAAGATATGATGAGAGATCGTGGTAAAAAATGACACAATTGACAAGGAAGTTTTGTTATTTCTGTGACAGGCCATGGTTTAAAATAATAACCAGATTTACCGTTAATGGTATTACCTTTATTTTTGTCTAATGTCAGGCAAAGCACCATCAGGATAAACAGAGAACGAGGACACTGGCAAATTTTTAGGAACTTGGCACAATTTCTGAAATATGTACATTAATAGTATTCACCTATATAAATATAACCTAGGGAAGGGTAAATAGTTCTTATCTGACAATATCTGTCATGTAGTTGAACATATTAAATGAACCTAATTATTTTTTGACATTTCTCATTTTTTGAGGTGCAAGAAGAAAGCCTTTTAGATTTTTCTAGGGACCCTCTGGGAAATACCACACTCAACTGGAGACCAAGAAAGTTTCCTTTAGGATTGGATTTTGGCAAAGTTGTTGGAAATGCCAAAAGGTTTGAGCTCTTCACTAAATAGAATCATAGGTCACTGTGAAATGATACATAGCTACTTAGTTCACCAAAGTAACAATAAAAGGTTTCCAAAGTAACTATATATAGGAGGTACCATGTAATTTAAAAAGAAAAACCTTTTTTAAAAGTGAGAAGACTTCTTTTTATATACTTAAGGACATGATGAAGTTAACATGAGCATCGGAGATCATTCTGATGAGACACAGAATTTTTTCTCTTTTTTAAAATTTAATTTTATTTTTTCAGTGTTCCAAGATTCGTTGTTCATGCACCACACCTAGTGCCCCATGCAATACGTGCCCTCCTCAATACCCACCACCAGGCTTACCCACACCCCATCCCCCTACCCTCTAAAACCCTCAGTTTGTTGCTCAGAGTCCACAGTCTCTCATGCTTCGTCTCCCTCTCCGATTTCTCCCAATTCACTCTTCCTTTCCTTCTCTTAATGTCCTCCATGTTTTTCCTTATGCTCCATAAGTAAGTGAAACCATATGATAATTGACTCTCTCTGTTTGACTTATTTCACTCAGCATAATCTCCTCCAGTCCCGTCCATGTTGATGAAAAAGTTGGGTATTCATCCTTTCTGATGGAGGCATAATATTGTATATCCATTGTATATATGGAGCACATCTTCTTTATCCATTCATCTGTTGAATTGGCCATCGCTGCTATGAACATTGGGGTACATGTGGCTCTTTTTTTTCACTACATCAGTATCTTTGGGGTAAATACCCAGGAGTGCAATTGCAGGGTCATAGGGTAGCTCTATTTTTAATTTCTCCAGGGATCTCCACACTGTTTTCCAAAGTGGCTGCACCAACTTGCATTCCCACCAACAGAGACACAGAATTTTTGTTTTCAAGGCAGATTGCACAAAAGGTAAAGGAAAACTTCCCACAATCTTTTCTTAAGAGCAGACCAAGAGCAACCAAGTCCGAGAAAACTGGGTTGTTTTAACAGATAGAAAATGAAACTCTAGTTTTACATCAGTATTGACATTAAAGCTCATACAAAAAAACCTTATAGATAAATCCATCCAATCATAGCTGGGTCAACCTTATGAGATAAGATTCCTTTTTCGTGATTTTTCATAGCCTTTCTTCAACTCGGTTGCGATTTATCAAAAAGGTTTTGGAAACTGTTTTACGACCGATTTTATAAAATTTTATAAAAATTATTGTTGAAAATTCCATTCTTAAAACTTCTCTTCCCCACATCAGCCACATACACATCGTAACTCAGAAGACACAGTTGTTTAACTAAACCAGTGATATTAAACGACTCTTATTTTTCAAAGATTTACCCAAATTCTGAATTGGCAAAGCATTTGGGTTAGTTTCTCTCGTTCTGGGAGCTTTAGGAATTATTGAATTTACATAAGCACTTACTTATCTCCAATCCAATATGTTATTAGAAAAGGGGGAATCTGGACACAGAGAGACACACACACACACACACACGGGGAAGATGATGTGACTTGACACAATCAAGTGGTCTTGTGACTGTAGGGATGAAGCTACAAGCCAGTGAATACTAAGGAATGCCTCAAACACCAGAAACTAGAGTAGGCATGGAAGGAACCTTCCTTAGGGCTATCCGATGGAGCGTGGCCATGCCGACCCCTTGATTTCGAACTTCTAGCTTCCAAGAACTGAGACCGTCACTGGGTTCGTGGTACTTTGTCCCAGCGGCCCTAGGAAATGTGTACAGGTGGGAGGAGAGAAGTGGGGCACGAATGGTGGAGGAGGGGGAGCAGGAGTAATTAAGGCAATGTCTGGAAAAGCAGAGGTGATCGATCTCAGAGAAGCCAACAGAAGGAAGGCTGATGGAAAACAGTGGAGAACAATTTCTGCAGAGGGTCTAAGGAGACTTGGGATCTGAAAATTAAGAGGCCACTGTGGGCTTCTGGAAGAGCAGTTGTGGGCAAATTGAGGATTCAGGATGGCCTGAGAAGGTCTTTGGACCAGCGCCCCTTCCCAGAGACCACCAGCCTTCTAGCAGCATGACTCCCAAGGAGCTAAACCACACACAGTTGGCCCGTTTTGCCTGTGAGGACCACACTGATTCACGTCTTGTTTCTGGTTTTTCTTTAATTAAGGATATGAAAATAAAACACTTATTATAAAGGAAAAAAGGTGCTTGGGGAATAGAACTGTTTATTAAGAAGGAGAATAAGGCAAAATAGAGAATAAATGCAATGAAATTATTCACAGAACAAAGCTCTCAAATCAACATATGAAAAAAGTGCCCAACGTTACTTATAATCAAAGGGCTGCAAAATGATGCTCTTTGTGAGATGCTCTTGTCTTTTCATCAATTTGGCAAAGATTTAAAAATTCATATGGTCGGGCGCCTGGGTGGCGCAGTTGGTTGAGCGACTGCCTTCGGCTCAGGTCATGATCCCGGAGTTCCGGGATCGAGTCCCACATCGGGCTCCCATCTCCATGGGGAGTCTGCTTCTCACTCTGACCTGCTCTTTCTCACTCTCTCTCTTTCCTAATAAATAAAGAAATAAAATCTTAAAAAAAAAATTCATATGGTCACACCCTAAGATTGTGAGACTAGATGTATCTGGGCAGCTCAACACAATGCTGGGAGTGTGATCTTTCTGGGTGGTAACTTCATAGGGTATTTAAAAGCTTTAAAAATATCTACAGATATGGATTCAGAATTCCATCTCCAGATTTTTGTTTTAAGGAAATAATGAAAGCTATATGAAAAATCTTTATTATAAGTATATACATTTCAGTGTCATTTATAGTTCCAAAAAAAATTGAAGAAAATGAATATCCCATAATACAGACTGATTAAATAATTTCTATGTCTATGAATGGACAATGTAAGTAAATAATGATGTAGGAAGCATTCGTAGACAACAAAGATATTCAGAATATATTGGTTAGGAATAGAAAGATATCAAAACAATATTTATAGAAGGAATCAATAAAAAAAAGTCTTAAGTACCTGAAAGAAAACTATACAAAATGACTAACAGTAGTTAATTTGGGGGAGTGGATGATTTATAAATTTTGCTTATTTTTCTTCCTTGATTTTCCTATTCCCCCCTCCCCCCGAAGTGAGCATGCATTAATTATATATTTGAGATGAGTAAGTTTTATAAATAAGAATTGAGTCTATTCAAGATTGGGTCTGAGAGAGAAATGTTTGAGTCACTGAAATTTTATCAGAAAGGAAGCAGTGAGGGGCATCTGGGTGGCTTAGTTGTTAAGCATCTGCCTTCGGCTCAGGTCATGATCCCAGGATCCTGGGATCGAGTCTCACATCGGGCTCCCTGCTTGGCGGGGAGCCTGCTTCTCTCTCTCCCACTCCCTCTGCTTGTGTTCGCTCTCTCGCTGTCTCTCTCTCTCTCTGTCCAATAAATAAAATCTTAAAAAACAAAACAAAACAAAAACAAAAACAGAGGAAGCAGTGAGGGGCCCACTTTCCCACCCATTGTATTGATGAAGTTCCACTGAGGCAAGATACTTGCCAATGTGTGGATTCATTGTGTTTGCTTTTCCTGGAAATGGGGCAATTCACAGGAGAAGACCCAAAGGTGGGCACTTCAACAGTGGGTGGAAATGAAGCTCCTGATTCCTGACCCGTCTGCTTGTCCGGCCATAACACGCTCAGCCATCTGTCTTGACGTAGGTCTTACGTTTAGGGTTTCCATTTCGAAGAATTCTTCTGCCTGGCCACGCCGAACATGCCCCTTGTTAGAACCAAACTTGTCATCCCCATTCGGGGTCAGTCAATGAACCAGATCCCTTCAATCCAGCCAGCTGTCCCCCACCGAGGCAGTGGGGTCCAAAGATGAGCCCCGAAAACACCCAGCAGAGGAGGAAATTTACAAGTCCCCTACCAAAAGCAGGTAATTATGTTACTGATAACAACAAGATCAATAACAACTGGAGAACAGTTGATGTAAATTTCAAGGACAAGGCAGTAATTGAAAGCACTAGGTGGGCTGCACGGAAATTACCAAGGTCACTGAGTGGATTGTTCAACCAGGCTGTTCCACCTTCTGTTACAAGGAAAGCCCCAAAGTGGGAAACAAACATGCGATGGAGTAATTACCTAGATATTCAATTTGGTTAACATGCAATTAGGTTTGCCACATAACGTATAAGCGCTTGACTCATTTCCAACTGGCCACTTTATCTTCTGCAAATGATTGGTTGACTGCAATTCTAATATGAGCTTCTCTTTAGATCGTTGTAATAGAATGCGGGAAAAACTTCGAATTATGTGTTGTTCTTCCAGCAACTATTTAAAAAGCCCACCCTACTCTTTCCGTGCCCAGAGGTGGGACTTTGTAGGCTTTTGGTGTGATTTGTGAGATAAACACATCGGATCAAATTAAGGAGAGAATTTTTGCCCAATAAGTAAAACAGAACACTCAATTTTTTTGTGGGTTGAAATACATGCTGTAAATATTAGCATGTACCAAGTGATGGGCTGTCTCTCCTCTTTGAGCTGGACTGTGGCCTAACACTCTTTTTTTTTTTTTTCTTTAATAGAAATGATCAATTCTAGGATAAGAAGAGACAGAGACCGATCAAAAGGTCTATCCTTCTCTTCTTAGATTCTGTAAATGGGGGGGCCAAATGACGTCTAGATAGTAGCTCTATGCTAATATTATCCATAACCGGAAGATGAGAGTCATTAGCACCCTGAATGGTCCAGGACGCTAGAGCTGGGCTTTAAGAGAGGGTGACCGAGGGGTGCCGGATCTTCTCTCCAGACAGGTCTCTGGCCACACAAGCGGATGACTACTGTGAGCTGAGTTGGTGTCGAGGCCTGGGATTGATGCTCTCACGAGAGAAATTATGGGTCACCAGGCACATGCATTTTCCACTCTCTTACCTAGGGCTGCTGTATATAGGTGTATAGGTCATATCCTACCTAAGAGCATCTGGCTGAGGGAGTGAGTGCAAGCTGAAATCCAAGCCATGCTCAGCCATTACCTGAAGGAAGAGATCTTTTTTGCTAATTTGCACAAAGGCCCTGTTCGCTCACAGCTAAGCCACAGGCTTACATTTTCCCAGAGGGATCCCTTTATCTACCTCATGCAAATGCAACAAATAAGAAAGTAGTGGCCTTGTCTTTATCCCATTTTGGATCCTTTTTATGTTTATGTTTTTAAAAATTCAAGTAAAATGTATCTACAGTGAAATGCATAAATGCTGAGGATACAGCTTAATGAATTTCATGTTATCACCTCCAGGAAAGATTCTTATGCCTCCTGCCCATCAATCCCCAAATCCCAGAGGCAGCTGCTGCTCTAATTTTTATCACTGTAGCTTAATTTTGCCAACTTCATATGTATACATATGAAATTCAAGAATATTCATGGCAGTAGTTTTGATAATAGCCCAAATTTATAATAACCCAAATGTTCATCTATAGGAAAATAGTTATAGTAATAGTGGTTTATTCATATATTATTCAGCAATGAAACAGAATGAATTGCATATGTATATATATATTAAACCATATATATATATAAATTATATTATATATATTACATATAAAACCATATTATATTATATATATAACCATATATGATAGTTATATATACTATTATGTGTTTGCATATATAGCCACATTTTATATATATAAATACATATATATATATATATTTTTGAATATATATATATGTATATATATGTGTAACTATTAGATCAATATTATCAACAAGTTGAACAAAAGAAGCCAGGAGCCAGGTGAAGAACCTATTCTGATTGATAATACACACACACACACACACACACACACACACACACGCAAATAATCATTGTAATATATATGCATATATATGTAATGCATAATGTATGTTTATACAATAATGTATAATATATGTTATGTATAACATCTATAAGAGGCATGGTGTGATAATGTTACATATTACTAAGTGTATATAACATTGTAATACTATTTTGCCATCATAAAGCACTTGACAGGTGCACATGTCATTTAATTTGTCTTTGGCCTGTGCACAAGGTGCGGGGATATGGGAGACTGACAGGGGTTTATCATGAACACAACAAGGTGGAAATTCCAATCAAGTTGGGTATTTCAGATACTGTGGCTTTGCTGGAGCAGATCAATATCTCTCTCTTTCTCTTCCACCCTGCACCTGGTACACAACTATTGAATTATAAAAGCCTTATTTTTCTAGCCTTATCAGTTAAAAATAAGTTAATTGCCTTTACATGTTGGGGGTAACAGTATACCGTCACGCTTGCACCTTGGACCTGTGTCGACACATCTGTTCACTGACCTAGCCGTCTATTGGAATCTTTTTTTTTTTTTTAAGATTTTATTTATTTATTTGACAGAGAGAGAGATCACAAGTAGGCAGAGAGGCAGGCAGAGAGAGATGGGGAAGCAGGCTTCCCGATGAGCAGAGAGCCCGTTCTGGGGCTCGATCCCAGGACCCTGAGATCATGACCTGAGCCGAAGGCAGAGTCTTTAACCCGCTAAGCCCCCTGGGTGCCCCTATCTGGAGGAAATTGATTGTGTTGACACACCACAGAACATCACATCTGTAGCTTTACATGGATGGGATTGGGCTAACCGTTTCTGGTGACAAAGAATCAACCAGCACTTTTGATGGATTCGTATACTGACTCTCAAAGTGTGGTCCCTGGCCAGCAGCAGCACTGGGAAACTTGCTAGAAAAGCCGATTATCAGAGTACATTCCAGAACTCTTTGATCCAAAATTCTTGGACTAGATGTGGCCATCTGGGTTTTTAAAAGCACATTTGGTGACTTTAAAGCATGCTAAGATTCGACCACCACTGCCTTAGTACAACACCTATAGGCCAGGGGATAGAAGATAAATCCCATGAAAATTCAAGGATCTGCCGCATAAAGTTTCTAGGTTTCAAGTGGTACGGGAGTGGCTGGCCTATACATTTCCTCAAGTGAGAGATAACTTGCTGCATGTTATGTTACTCACCAGGAAGAAAGAGATTCATGCTTAATGGGCCTTTTTGGCTTTTGGAGATTATCTATGACACATTTGGGGATGCTGTTCTGACCCATTCACTGGGTAGTCCAATTGATTGCTAGTTTCAAGTGGGACCCCAAGGAGGAGAAGGCTCTGCATCAGGTCTAGACTGTAATGCTAGGACACTTGGACCTTATAACCTTGTCGACACCTGCTATTCTAATTATTTGGGGCATATAGGGATGGCGTATGATACTTCTGACAAATTGCACTGGAGAAATCACAGTCAGAACTCTCGGAGCTCAAACAAGGGATGGCTCTTGCATGGGAGGCCCACGTTTCAGATGGACAGTTAGACAAGATGGTCTTTTGTATTTTTCCCAGCTCTGAGTCCCTGATGTGAGTCCGATTGCCTTCTCCAAGATCTACACTGGGAAAAGGAGAAGGGGTGAGGGGATGAGCTGGAGGAGGTGATGGAGAGAGGTAAAGTAAGATGATGGACCTTGGGCCAATTGATTTGAAGGGAGAGTGGAAAGATTTACAAATATGGCCACCATGGGGCTATTTCATGGTGTCTGTCCATGACACACCTTTGGGGATGGGATCTAGCCAGCCAAGTTGCCGTGAGGCCATATCGCCGATGAGCTCCTAAGCAATAAAGCTTGAAGACCACTCTTAAAACAGTTGGGTCTCACTGAGACGCTTTGAATGAGAAGTGAAGGTGGTTCTGGGGTGGTCGATTCTGGTTTACCATCTTGCATTGCCCTTGCTGCTCTTGAGCGGCCTTCGGAGTACAGGATGGGGTTAAGGCTGAGGCACGTAGTGAAAAGATCGAAGTGTGTTGGTGCTTCTCACTTCACCTCTGGGTTTTTTCCTGCCTGTCTCTGCTCAGCTCTGTGTCCCAGAACGCTGATCCCTCTGGAAGGCAGGATGATCTCTCACTGGGTCTCCTGGGTCTTGGGGCTGCCGGCTGTATCCGGTGAATGGAAGGCATGACCGGGAAGGGGAGCGTGGGGCGGTGAGACGCACAGGCATTCTTCCTCCGCTTTCTGCCCTGCTCTGTTCTCGTCTCTGGCTTCTCTTCGGTGACCGACTCGAGATCTCAGCTAACCTCACGTAATGCTCTTCTACCTCTTGCTTCTTTAGGGTCAGTGGCATTGCCCCAGCAATTCCTTGCTGGTGTCCTAACACTACCGCACCGCTACATAGAAGATCTTCATGAAAGTCTCTTCAAAACCCTAGCAGATCTTGCTTTCTGTAACTGTCAGGATCCTGAAGGATATAGGGAGTGTGTTCTAACTCAACGATGGAAGAGATTTATGAAGCACACAGTCCATTGGGAGGGAGGGGGAATGCAGTTTCTACAGCTATAGAATATGGGCAATCTCATGTACATGCCTGACCCAAACCAAGCATGTATTCTTTCTGTAGTTGGTTAATTAGTTAAGAGAGTAAAGGAGGAGGGGTTTGAGGGAGAGGGAGAGAGAGAATCCCCAGCAGACTGCCCGCTGAGCGTGGAGCCCGGTGTGGGGCTCGATCTTACGACCTTGAGATCACGACCTGAACTGAAATCAAGAGTCAGTCGCCTAATCGACTGAGCTGCCCAGGCGCCCCTAATGTGTTTTGTTTTAATTTTCTTCTGAGGCAGAGTTAATTTCCTTCTGAGGCTTCGTTCCTCTTCTTTCATCTTAGGGAATCAGCAGCGGATCCCAGTGTGAACGAATTGTACCCCTTACTGTTAGCACAGACACAAGGGATTTAGGCTCTTGACTTTCTGAGGGGACATGATAGTCTCATAGAGGACGTATGTGAGTGTGCACATCTCTGGGTTTATCCTGTGCCCTTCCTCTGCTTAAGTCATCCCTGACCCTCCGTGGCGACTACCAGCAGGATTGAGATTATCAGCAGGATTGAGATAGGCAGCCGGGAGGGACTGAGTGTCAGAGATGGGCGGGGACGTAGGACCTACTTGCGTAGACTGAGGTCTGGGGAGGGTCTGGCATGCCTAGCTAGCCAGTGGCCAAGCATGGACTGAAGTTTGTCCTCTCTCTTTTTTTTTCTTTTAAGATTTCATTTACTTATTTGACACAGAGAGACAACAGCGAGACGGGGAGCACAAGCAGGGGGGGAGGGAGAGGGAGAAGCAGGCTTCCCGCTGAGCAGTGAGCCCAGGGCAGGACTCGATCCCAGGACCCTGGGATCATGACCTGAGCTGAAGGCAGATGCCTCACCACTGAGCCACCCACGCGCCCCTTGGTTCTGTCTCTTGTGGGTCTTCTCTACATCCACACAAGACCTTGTGACTGCTTGAAAGCCAGCCTTGACCCTCTGAAGAGGGTCAAGATGATGTGTGCACATTGGGAAACAATCTTGTTCTCAGTACACAAAGCAGTGTGTCGTGGAGAACGGGACACACATGTTCCAAATTCTGCTTCTCCCCCTTTTTAGAGAGTTCTCACGTTTCCACTGCTCCACAACCAGGTGGCTGGGGACCCTTCTGTGATTCAATTCATTAGTTTGTGGTGGCTCCAAGCTGTAATGGAAGTCTCCAAAGGGACCCGTCTCATCTCTTCTTCATTAAAATGAAATTTTCCCTTGGCATTTCTGTTAGGCACTTCTCCAGGTGCGGATGAGAGGGACCGAGAGGCAGGGGAGGGGGCTCCGGGCTTAAATGCCAGCAATCCAATTAAAGCAATGTTTAACCTTTGTAAATAAAGCCCCTGTTTGGCCTGCTTCTCAGACGAGGGGGAGAAAAATGAAGTGATTTCATGGGAAGCCCCATACTGCGAGCCGAGGACTGGTGTTTATGACATCCTTCCGGGCAGAGGGAGCTCAGCCTGCTGTTAAAAATTATTCTCTCCAGAAATCCAGCTGGCAGCAGATGGAGCTCAATAAAAGCCACCTCCTCGGGTGCCCTTCTTGGTGCAGGGCACTGTTTACCTAAGCATTTGGTTCAAAAGAGCCATCGCCGGGGCCCGTCCGGCTGCTTGGCTTCCATTCAGAACACGAGAAAGAAAATGGAACATAAAACAGCGAACAGCAGGAAAGCGAGCAGAAAATGAAATTGACCACAGAACATAGCCATGGACAGGGACCACGTCCGTGGAGTAGAAGCCATACAAGGAACCTCAGAAGGGGAGATGAGAAAGAGCCTATGAGCGCGCAGGTAAACGTATTTAAAGGCAAATAAACTGGAAAACCTACTTGCCGTAGTCATGACATCAGAAGACCGTTGTCATTACTTGTAATTAATTAACTCATTAAACATTTATGGGGCCGCTAAAGATATGGGGATCAAATCTCAGTATGCTAGGGGCCATCCTGCCATGGGAGATAGAATTCCTCACCCTTATCTATGATGGTGGTACATCAAGTGGGCTTCTCTGTACATATTCGTACCTGTGCTAAGAAAAGCGCTAGGATATGAAAAGGTCAGTGGACAAAGGACAAGACCTGGCAGCTTACAAAGGAGGAGATACGTTGGGTTAGAAAACAGTCTAATGTAATGAGCACTGGGTATGCAACTGATGAATCATTAAACTCTACCTCTGAAACTCATAATACACTATATATTAATTAATTGAATTTAAATTAAAAAAAACCCATCTGCAAAGATCCTTGTTAATGACTGACATGTAAACAGAAATCAGGTAGTTCTAGGCTATTAAATTATCAAAATTATTTTTTAAAATAATAATACACGAAGTTAGCACAGATGTGGAGAAAGAGGTAATGTCGTGTGTCCGAAAATCAATAAGAGGTCTTTGGGCAGTATTTTGACAATACTTAGCTAGAGTCTTCAAAATGTCCATATTATTTGACAGTAATGATGCTTCTAGAAACTTATGCAAAGGAAAGAGTCGAAGATGCAGGCAGGGACTTATACATAAGAATAGTCATAACACAGATTCTGAAAAAAATCAATTTCAGCGTCCAACAACATACAAGTGGACAATTAAATGGAGACATATCCGTACGATAGTTTGTTTTGAGTAAAAGTCATGATAATATGAGTTTGAAGAATATTTAATGATAAGAAATATGCTCATGATGTAATAGCAAGTAAAGAAAAGTGGGATGCAAACTATATATGAGTGTTAGGGTCCCAACTGGGTGAGGTGAAGTAAATATTTATTCATGTGTTCAAAAATATTTATTTGACTTATTCCCCAAATGCCTCTCAGGATAACAATATATGGATGGGATAATAATTTTAGAGAATGTCTGCACGGATCAATGAAACACACGTCTGAATTTTAGAAGTGTTAACATCTTATGAAAACAAGAAAAATGTGGATTTTGGAGTCGGAGAATTGTGGTTTTGGCACACGCCCTACACACGGGACAAAGAAAAAGCAAAGAAGGATGTCTGGCAGAATGTTGGTGATCTGTGTGTGGGGTGGCTGTGCTTAGTCCAACAGACACAAAATTCATGGGGTTTGCCTCTCTCCTAGAGGGTGATGTTAGCAAATTGCCTGTGCCTTCTGTTTTCCAGAAGATTCTGTGGGCCCCTTGGCTTCACTGAAGGATTCTCTTTTAGAAAGATCGCCTTTGACTCCATGACCCAGGCTTCTGCCTGAGGAGTGGGAGAAACACTAGAGCATCCAACATTGGTTTCCAGGGCGAAGAAGGATGAGTTGTGAGAGCCAGTGATGTGTGGGCTCTAGAGAAAGGAGCAGTGGGGTCTGTGCCCCTCAGTGCCCACAATCAGGGCTCTTGGCTGTGGAAAGAACCTTCTTCCTGGTGAAATTGAACTGGTTGCTCAATAACTTCGGTAGCAGCTTCGGCCCTCAATCAGGCACCATGAAGGGGGCACCAGCTCCAACCCAGGGATTCGTGCAAGGAGAGAAGGAGACAAGGCAGAGTCTCTGGTACAAATTTCTCCTGAGTGCAGAAATCAGATTCTCCCATTCTGGACAATCTAGGGAGGAGAGAAGCCCCAAGAGGAAAAAGGAGGTGTCCTCCCAGTTAGACGTGAAGAGGTTCAGTTATTCCCTGGAAAAAAAAATAAAAGTGATGGGAACAACCTCCCGCATCCTATGGTTGCGAAGTGGCCATTTCCATTATTCTACAAAGAGCACAGACTATTTCCTATAAAGAGAATAAGCCTCAAGCCACCCCATCTCTCATGCCAGTGGTGAAGCAATGTGGGAGGCGGTCCCATGGAATTGGAGCACCAGAGCTGGGATTTAAATCCAACTGGCCATGCAGGTACCCAGGTGGGCGTCTGGGCCCCTCAGAAATGCTTGCAGACCTTTCATCCCTTAGAGACCCTCCCCTTTCATGGTCTGAGAGTGCGTGGCACATCAGCCCCCTCCCCGGAGCTCCAACCTGGGGCTCAGGGGGGCACATCAGCGGCCTCTGGGAATGCACATGCCTCCTCCTTCCTGGAGATACGGAGCTAGAGTGTTTCTGACATCGACGGGCTATCCCTGAGCTTCTGGATGGCTTTGGGCAGAGAAATCTTAATCCCAAAGCAACAGATACCCTTCAGTACCCCAGGCACTGAATAAATCAGTGGAGATCTCAAACTCCATAATTCTAACACAGCCACCTCAGATGGCTGCGGGAATTTGCTCTCTGGTGGGTTAGCCGCTGGCTGTAATTGACGAGGAAACTGACAGCTTCGTCTTCCTTCACCACATTTGCCATGTGGCAGCTGGCTTATCCTTTATCCATTGCCTGTGACTGTCTGTCTGTCTGTCTCCCTCTCCCTGGGCACTTGTGGAGCAGGTGGCTCTCCCCCTCTCCCTACAGACAAGATCTATAAAGCCATGACATGTTTTTAATGCAATTGGGCTTTTTGAAAAACGCATCATTGGAGAGTTCCAAAATAATTAGTTTATTATAGTGGGTCTGGAAAAATGAACTTGCATCTCATTTATGAGCCATTAGATCCCATGTTCTATGAGCCTGATTGCTATTAATGCCAGCAGCATGTAATTTCGCTTACTTTATTAAAACGTGTCACGACTGAGCATCTCTTGTTCCCAGCCCCCACAGCTGGGGGGCAGGGCTGGGTTGTCACGCTGAGAAATCTTCCCAGAGCCTTATTTATTAATTTTATTGGGGGGTAAAATAGACGTAACATAAAATTCACCATGGTAAGCATTTTAAGCTCGGAGTCCTGCGGTCTTGAGTGAGTTCACACTGTTGGGTGGCCACCACTGTCCCTCTCCAGATACCTTTTCTTCTTGCAAAACTGAAACTCTGCACCCATTCAGCTGTAACTCCCCAGAATCTGCCGCTTTTGCTCCGGTTCTCTTCTCTCCACGCCCCTGGTGAGTTCTAATCGTCAGGCTCTCTTCTGTGTGTGTGTTGGGGGAAGGGGGGACGTGACACTCATTACGATCCTTTCAGGGGCGGATAAGCAAAGAGCTAAAGCATTGGCCTGATGAGGAGGAGAGGAAGGACTCAGAACATGGAAGGTGGGGCACAACCCTAGAGTGGATGGTCATTGTTGCGGGACGAGTAGGACCTTGCTAGGCATGAGCTTGGGATTATTGTCAGGTAATAGAATGAAAATCAAAATAGTTTTTGCGTGTCTTCTACACATCTTCTGTGTGTGCCTGTGTAGGCACGGAGGGGTGAAGGAAGAGCTGGTCCCATCCCCTCCTGAAGAAGAAAAGTTCTGGTGCTACAGAGGGGATGAGTCCATGGATATTCGGACAGCATGTCGACATGAAAAATAAAATTGCCAGTTGGATTACCAGCAAAAATGGGTTTATTTGGGAATAGCCAAGAATTGCAATCAGAGACAAACAAGCTATGGCAAAAACCACAGGCACGTCCATCCAACAAAGGAGAGGTCCGCTTTTTTATAGAAGAAGAGGGGTAAATTGAGAAGGCTGTTACAAACAAGTCTATTTGAGGAAACGGGGACCTCAGAGTGTAGTGGCTTCTCATTGGCTGAGTGGTAACAATCACTCATTGGCTGAGCTGTTACTGGGGGAGGAGGAAACCGTTTCTTCCTCCAGCTGGGCTAGTGAAGTAGCCACAGCTTGCAAATAGTCCTCTCCTGTTGGCTTTGCAGTTGACCTTGAGTGCTAGTGCATGGGAGCTCCCCCTGCCGGCCTCCCAACGCCATTCTAAATGTGATTTCCTTTTATTAATTTGCACAAGTGGGAGAGGTTAATGCAACAAAAGGGAATTGGAATCAATTGCAGGCCTGGAATATTGCTTGGCTGTGCTAAGGGGAGGGCAAAGAATCTGGGTGTGGGCTGGATCAGATAAGAAAAGCTCTTCATCACCCCCATAGCCCCACAGACGGCTGTCCTGGGTTGAGGGGGAGTAGTGTAAAGAGAAAGGCTCTGCGAGGTGGAATGCTGGAAAGGGCAAGACCTGTGTCCCAGGGACTGGTGCATAATATGCATGCTCTCAACCGATGCTCAGAGATGCTGAACATCAGCAAGACCCAGTGTCCCTTTCTCTCGGCATGGATGTCATCCAAGAGCTGGCCGGAAGGTGGCTGGTGGGGAAGTCGGGGTAAGGCAGAAGCCCTGGAACCTGGCACACAGAATGAGGTAGTGATACTGCCTTATTTTTTGGGGAGGGGGGCTCTTTACTGAAGAAAGAGAGGGCTCTCCTCCTTCCTTCTTAAGAGGGCACATTGAACTTTGTGATTTGATGCTCTGGGCTTGCTCCAAGGACGAGATAAGAGTCTTCTGGTTTTTGGCTTGTAGAAGAACACAACTGGATTGTCGCAAAAATGGAGCCTGTAGAGTGGCGATATCTGAGGTCAGGAACAGAGTGGTTTCTGAGATCAGTGGAGGATGTACGGGGTGTTCCCACGTGGCCCTTTAGGGGGGGAAGGAGCTTCAAAGCTGTAGCACAGGGAGGCATAGGGACTGATTTTGAACACCAAGGTCACAGGCACCCAGGAGAAGGACCTGTGAAGCCTGGCACATGGGTATTCTTTGAGTCTTGGGGCCTCTGTGTCCTGGCTTGGGCAATGCCACGTGTATTTGGACCAAGGGTGTCTCAGAGGCCACCACGGTGGACCAGAGCATGCCGCCGAATGTATGGATGGCTTGATCTCCCATCCACCCCAACGGCACCCACAACTCCGGCATGACCCTACGGAAGAGCAGGGGCCTATGAAGAGCTGGTGTCCATGTCCCAGCAGTCTTGCCAAGAGTCTTTGAAACCCAACTTCACTTGATTGGGGGAAAAAAACCAATGACCAAAAACCTTGTGGTTCTGAGCGTCGAGGAGTAGATTCCATTAGGTAGACAACAGAGTCTTGGAAGGGAAAATGGCTCATGGGTATCTAGTGGGAGGTGGTGTCTTTCAAGACTCACCAGGGAAATGCTCTCTGACCTGGTGCGCTCTAGTGAAACACCTATTTTATTTAATTTCTCAGAATTAAAAATTAAAAATTTCACCAGGTGACTCTTTTAAAAAAAATATTTTATTTTTAGGAGACGGAGATAAAGAGAGCATGGGAGGGGGAAGGGGCAGAGGGACAAGCAGATTTCATGCTGAGTATAGAACCTGACTCGGGGCTCGATCCTAGGATCCTGAGATCATGACCTGAGCCAAAGGCAGATGCTTAACTGACTGAGCCACCCAGGTGCCCCCCTCCCCCCGCAAGTGACTTTTTAAATAGAAAGACATTAACTCTATCTGGGGAGGTCAGAGTGGCTCTATGTGCCCAGGTCCCCTCTCCCTGGTGGCCTGACCCCTCGCATGGGTGGAAGCATTCCAGGAGGCACCGGGGAGAGATCAGAGGCACTGGCCTCAGGGGGAGGGCTTGCACAAGTATGAGGAATGCCCCAATCGGCCCAGAGTGAAAATGCAGGAGAGACCAAATAAATATCCAGCCCGTGCTGACATCAACCCGGAGGTCCCCTCAGATAAAACCCAAAGGCTCTGACATATTTTGACAGGTCTGCCAATATCGTTTTGCAGAGGCTAGAAAAGGCAGCAAGAGGACATCGCTACTCTGGGCTCGACCCCAACTCACAGCATAGACTTGGTAGGTGAGATGGAGGAGACGGGGAGTCCTGAGGATAAAGGGGATAGCATGTGTGTGGGGGAACCAAGGTGAGGAGGGAGGCAGCATGGGCCCTACTGGGTATGGAAAGTCTCAGAAAAATCATCGGTACCATTATGAGAGGTTGAATGGCTTCAGCAAGGCGCCCGAGCCCCGAATGCACAATTTTCCAAAGCCCCGATGAGAGGGGAGGGAGAACCTTTGTAAGAAAACCATCTGCTGAGCTCAGGTATAAAACCAGCACGTCCAGAAGAAGGAAATGAGGGTACGTGGCCCAGTATGCATCTGCAGGAGAAATGCCAGGGAAGCCAAAGCCCCGCGTATCAGCAGCTGCTGGAGAGGCAGAGAAAAACGCAAGAGGGGGGGTTTTAGATGATCATCAGAGCAGACGCAGAGTCAAAGATGGGCAGGGCCCCCACCTGCTCAGACTCGGCGCTAAAGACGGGTGGGAGAGAGGCAGATGTCGAGGTCCCCATTTGATTTCTGCTTCCTCCATCTAGAAGAGAAATTTTGGACTGCCAAGGAAGAACAGTAGAGGAGAAACCACATCCCCCGAGGGATAGAGCCGGGGATGTCAATTATGAGGCTTATGATGGGGGTCTGGGGCACGTCTGGGGGGTTCAGTGGGTTAAAGCCTCTGCCTTCGGCCTGGGTCGTGATCTCAGGGTCCTGAGATCGAGCCCCACGTCGGGCTCTCTGCTCAGTGGGGAGCCTGCCTCCCCCCTCTCTCTCTGCCTGCCTCTCTGCCGGCTTGTTCTCTCTCTCTCTGTCAAATAAATAAATAAATAAAATCTTAAAAAAAAAAAAAGAAGGGCAGGAACGGGAATCCCCTGACACCCTCCCCCCCCACCCCGTCTTGCACACTGTAAGACATCTTGAAAGTATTCCCTGTCTGTAGATGAGTTCAAATATCCTGGCTTGGAACCAATAGCATCCCCGAATCTCGACTAGACTACAGATGAGCTCCCCATTTGTCCGCGGGCAAAGCGCCTTGCAGAAACAGCAAGTGGGCTCCTCGCCAGTCTAACAAGATGGAAAGTTTGCAGGAGGAAGTTATGGGGGGACAGTAGCCAGAACGGTTCTCTTCCCCTGCCGCCCCTCGAGCACCATCCCTCTTTGGCGTAGTCGGCGCGGGGATCGGTGTAGTCGGGAGCCGGCACCGCGCCCGCGTTCGGGGAAGCGTGAATGACCTCTCCCGCCTCGCGGTGCTAATTTATAACACAGATTAAGTGGGGGGGGGGCCTCCGGATGGGGGAGAGGTGGCGCCTTGAAGATGTCACACGACACGTTGGGATCACTCTCTCGACACATTAGGATAGATTACATCGTGTCACTATTAATACCGGGCGTTTCCCTGTTGTCACATGTCATTAGGAGAACAATTATTTCACGTCGGAGTAAAAACCTCACTTGGAGGCAGAGTTAATGCAGCAGATGGAAGCGTGTGGAAACAGGGCTGGGGTCGGTGGGGGCTGAAGTGGGTGAATACAGGCAACCGTCCCCTGTCGAGCTGGTGAACACCTTCCTTCCATTTAGTGGGTTTTAGTCCACTCTAGACCATGACCGTTTTGCATGAAGTGGCCTTAGCCCCTCTGAACTCGGACCGACGTAACACAGACTCGCGGTTCAAAGGTTCAAAGAGAATTGATCGGGCAGCTCTCGCCCTCCCTGGCTCTGTTCCCTGCTCTTGGAAGGATAAATCTCTTTTTCAGATAAATCCAGATCGTTTTTCCAATAGATTGGCTTTTGGCCTCCCTTGCTGAATTGTACTTTGACACAACCCGGACAGCCTCCCTACAGCTATGGAGAAATCACCGCTAACGTCTGAGGTTAATTCACTCAATGAAGCGTTGGATTCTCTTCCATGGAAGCAGGAAAAATTGTTTGGATGAGGTCAAAAAAGGCCCGCGAGCTCAGAGAACATTCGCTGAGGCTCCGCCCCTGCGTGAAGACCTACCGAACATTTTTTTTTTTTTTCAGTGCTAAATAAATCAACAGTAGGCAGGAGGGGGGGGGAAGAACCCTTCATATGTGCACTGCCTTTCATGTTTTGAGCGATTTCTCATTCATTATCCTAAATGCCTGGTAAGATGAGTTGGATGGGTGGAATTAGCCCCATTTGGCAAATGGGTAGACTGAGGCCAGGGAGTGGAACATGGCTGGCCACTCACACACCATCTTTTTCAAAAGAAAGATTTTAAGTTTTATTTTGAGAAAACATTTCAGATTCCCTCCTATTAGAGCATATGGAAAAGCAGAATATCCATATACTGATTTTATACTACATGTCATGTTCCAAATTTCCAATCTTAGGTAAGCAAGGTGCAATACACAAGTGCTGAAGGGGGAACCAAGTTAAAAGGAGGTCATTAGGACGGGGTCTAATCCAGTATGACTGGTGTCCTTATAAAGAAGGAATATTTGGACGCAAAGAGAGAGACACACAGAGAGGGAGCTGATGTGAAGACCCAGGGAGAGGATGACCATTTTTAAAAGCAGGGAGAGAGGCCTGGATCAGATTCTCCTCCCCACCCTCAGAAGGGACCACTCCTACCCACACCTTGACCTTTGGCTTGGGGCTTTCCAAAGCTGTGAAACCTTGCATTTCCACTGCTGGAGCCCTGCGAGGTCCAACCGCCTGCAGTGTTTTGTTAAGGCTGCCCTAGAAATCTGATACAATGTATCAACACACAAATGGCTGCTAAAACACAGATGGGCCTCAAAAGCATTATGCCAAGTGATTGAGTCTCAATGCTAAAGGTTACCTAGTGTGTGATTCCATTTACAAGGTAGCTAAACCCATAGGGACAGAGAGCTGCTAAGTGGTTGCCAGAGGCCAGGAGAAGGTGGGGGAGGGGGCAGAGTGACAGTGAGTGATCTGGGAGGTCCTTTGGGGATGATGGTCAGGCCACAATGTGAATGTGTTACAGATCAATGAATCACACACTTCAATGGGCTGTGTTTTCTCGGATGTGAATTTCACGTCCATTTCAGCCTCAGAAGATGGCCAGTGTTTATCCTGGAAGATGAGAGCCACAGTCCAGAAGGGTGGTCAAGTGGAGCCTGGCCATGCTTCCTCTGAAGCATGTGAAATCCCTGGGGTCAGGGGGAGGTGGCGGGGGGACCCCAGAAACGAGCCCACTTAAAGTGGCCACAGCGTTGGGCAGGGACCACTGAATGAAGAGACCAGGAAGCCGTCTGACCTGGTCCCTGACATTGTCCACATGAGTCCCCGGGCTAGACGTGCATCCCGGGGTGCCCGGGCCTCTTTTGAACGTCCTTATGTCAGGCTCTCTCCAAGCTTTTGAGCCTGGCCTCCCAAGACGGAAGCCAGGATTTCTTTTTTCCCTAGGCTCCCTCACAACGAGGGCACCGTGATGCAGATCAGAGGCGACTGCCCGAGAACTTGAGAAAAGTGGTGAGGGAGGGGAAGCAGCTGAATAGGACCCGAGATTGGGATCCCCAGTCTGCAGTGGGGGAGTGGTTTGTAGGTAGCAGGATCTGTTCTAGAATGTTCTAGAATGCCAGGTGGATGGCGCTTCTGGCTGTAGAGCCTCCAGCCTTGACCTTGTGAGCCCTGGTGTCCATTCTCAGGTGGCTTTTTAATAGCAGAACAAAGTAGGGTCTCATCAGTGAGAACCTTAACTCGAGTAGCCCGCCGACAACTTGCTTGTCCCAGAGGCAGACGACCCTGTCTGTGTGGGACCCCTTCGCCCTCGCCCTGCTCCTCTGCTCGTCCTCCCCAGATGAAGGGTGCCCTGTCACCGCTGCCTGGAGGGTTGCTTTGTGACTTTCTCCCTGCTTTAGCCTGGACCTCACTTGCGAGGTTAGGAAGGATTGACTCCCTAGCACAGATCCCTGTGTTCCATGAACACATGTTCCATGAACCGTCACATTAATGTTATCCTTCCCGGCCTGGACATACGACCTCAGGGCCCCCCTTTCGCCGCTGTGCTCCCTGCATCAACCTCTAATAATGGGAACTTAGCAGGGTAGGCAAATCCTACCCACTCCGCCCTCGAGTCTTGGCTTCCACACCTAATGCATTACGGTGGGGAGGGAGAAAGGCTTTTATGTTCCCGTGTCGAAGTGTCACGGGGAAGGACCTCCACTCAGCCCTCTGAGTACGATGACGGGACATCTTGCGACCCTCATTTTACCACTAGTGACACAGACCGTTATAGGCACCACATTTGGAAAATCCGCGTAATTAGGGAATTTCAAAGAAAGCTCACTCTCCAGGGACCATGCCGTCCTTCCTTGTCAGGAAAGAGAATGAGCCAGTCGGGGGTGCGGTATGCATGGTGCCAGGAGCCTCCAGCAGAAGCCAGGTCAGGACAAGGGTGAGGGACCAGCCCTGGAGGGCACAGGTGGGGGGAGCCTAACAGACAGTGTGGGGGACTTGTACCGTGCCCCTGTGGGCCTGGTTGGCCCCTCGCTGTCTCCTGCCTTTGAGCGGAACACAGAAGCATTGAATTTGCTTCGTTGGGAAGAGAGACCCTCAGGGACAGATTGCCAAGTGGTTTTTGTGTTTTTTTTTTCTTTTTTTAAACATGGACACCATTAGCATTCGGGGCAGGACAAACCTTCACTCCCCATCGCCAGACCACAGTGGTCCTGGCCCGGCAAACGTCCCCAGGACTCCTTTTCCCTTCCCCAGAGTTATCAGGGCAACCGGAAGCTCCCATCTCCCAAGAAGATCCACTCAAGGCGAAGACACGGAAAGGTGGCGGGAAAGGGACGGGTCCAAGCTCACATCTGCCGAGACAGGGGGGGAACGAGATCCCACTTCAGTCCAGAGCTCTTCGCACAGGGACCCCTGTGTGTGTGTGTGTGTGTGTGCACGTGGGCGTGTAAGGGAGCACCGATGCATGACCCATGCCACAGGGTCAGCCTTGCACACCCGAGCGCTTTGCCAGAAGTCTGTCATGTCCCTGCGCCCGGACACTAGGCTCACAGACAAGGCCAACTCCCCCCACTCTCCCCCAGGCCCTTTTCTCTTCCCTCCGTAAGATGTCTGAACTGCAGCCAGGGGCGCGTTTATTGCAAGATGTCTCTGTTGGACAACTGGGTGTATTTTCAGCTATTTCCACGGCAGTGATAGCTCTGGCCACGCGGCTCACTCAAGACGGTGTCCCTCTGGGCCGCACACCTGTCCTTAAAGATACCCACTCAGCAGCACACCCCCCCTGCCCCCTGACAAGGCTGTTGTTGAGGGGACAGGAGACACGGTGTGCAAAGGGCTCTGCGGAATGCTTGCCACACGCGCGTGCGATGCATGTCGGCTCGGGGCCGAACAACGGTCACCTGCAGATGAACACAGGGGAGGCCACGTGGGGACAGGCGACAGAAGCGAATGGCAGGGGAAGACACCGTTGTCCTCTGTGGCCGATGCCTTGCGGGGGCTTTGCCCTCCCAGGCCCCTCGCCCTCAGTTCCCTCGGCCTTCCTGGGTGGCTGCCCTTTTGCAGACTCTGAAAAGCTGACTCGGGCTGAGACATTAGAGCTCTGATGTTCTCTCTCTCTCTCTCTCTCTCACACACACACACACACATACACAAAGGTATGTAAATAGAGGAGGCGGTGTCTGTGTGAATTAACTCAGTGGGGGGAATCCCTTCCCAGGGTATACGTGGATCAAATCATCCCACACGTGCACCTGAAATAGTTTCCGATTTTGCTAATTCTACACCAAAAAGAAAAATTAGGAAAGAAAAAAGGGCAAAGTAAATCTGACCGGCAGGGTGCTTTCAATTTGCAAAGGCGCCCAGGCGGCTCTCCTAATGGCTCCTGAAAACATTGTGACCCACTCTCCCCTCCGGCAGGGTATCCTGTGGCTTTGTCCCTTCCCGGACCCGCTGAACGGTTCCTGGGCGCTGGGCGCGGGCCTGGGCTGGAGGCAGGCATTCTAACATCGTGTCCCTGCTGAAGGCACAGGGCTTGGCACGTCAGACAAGTGGGAAGTGGAGTCCAGCTCAGCTACTGGACGGTTTTGAGGACGGGAGCTTCGTCTCTGAGCCTCAGTTTTCTTATCTGTGAAATGGGGTTAATGCCCATCTCGTAGTTCCTTTTCGAGGATCGATTAAACCCCGTACGTCGGCAGATCACGTGCTTATGGGCACGGTCTGTAATCCATCGCACTGACTCCTTCCTTGAGTCTTAATCTTCTCATTTTCAAAGCCCAGTATGTTGCCACCAGGGTTGCAGTCTCGAGACGTGGTCACCTGAGACAGCATCAGAGTGCTTACAACAGCACCGGGAACGTTCTCAGGGGCTCAAATGTGAGTTCTTTCCTTTTCTCCATGAGGGTGAGATCCTCCAGCTCTTCTTTTCCCAATTCTGGTACTTTGGCCCGTCCTTTTGGCCTCGTGGTGGTGTCTCCCCCAATTCCGCCCTCCCTGAGAACATTCTGGAGAATCCCATTGGATGGGGAGGGAGACAGACTCGCGTTTCGGTGAATAACTCTTGCAGAAAGCCCCAGAAAACTATCTTGAGCGAGGTGCTCAGATAATTGAAAGATTGATCTTGGGAAGCAGGCATATGAAATGGACATTTGAAATGACCTGGACCCGCCCCACCCCCCTTCGAGATGTTCGATGTATAATGTCTCCTGAACATCCTCTCGGTGCCACGAACCGTTTTCGCTTTACCAAGAGGAAATGTCAGTGGTGAACTGTAGCGTCCCGGGAAATTTTTCCTTTGGCCACCAGGGCTTTTTAAGCCTGAGCTTAGCTCTGAGAAGGGTGAAGAGGACAATTCCAGAGGTGGACGTTTTCCTGAGGAAGGTCTCTGTGTCAGTTATGCTTGTCACTTGATTTGTGACTGCAGATGATCTCGTCGATGTGACCTTTACACAAACTCTCCAATTAAGAGGACTGGATATTCTCAAAGTGGCAAATTCCCTCCTGGCTTTGCAAAGGGAGGGTAGTGAGTGACGTTCCCAATATAGTCATATAGTCATAAAGCTTCTTTGCGTAAGGAAAATGAAGTGGATGTGTAGACAAAATGAAACTTTAAAATGAAATATGGGCACAACAAAAACAGTGAATGAATTTAGACACGTTACCGGACAGGTTAAGTATGGCGACTGATTGAGAGTAGATAATTTTAATTGGTCTCCTTTGAATCCAAATCAGTATCGAAAATTGTATGGCATATCAGAAGCACCTCGATGTCTTTCTTCTGGTAAGATCTGGGTCCTTTCTGCAGGAGTCCCAGCCTCTGTCTCCTGGGGCAGGTGCTACTCCTCGTGGGCCAGGAGGGAGGGAGCCTATAGAGGGCAGTGAACCAAGCCTGAAATCCCAGGAGGACTGCGTCAGATCTCAGAATGAAGCCTCCAGAGATATAGTGCCAGACCTGAGTGCTGACCTTCACCCATGCCAGCTGCAGCCTCAGGAGGGAGATAAAGGGCCTCGGTGACAGGCTGGAACCAGGGACTCAGTCTTCGTGATCTTAGTGGATGGGAGGAGGAACTCCAGCAACAGAGTCACCTACTTCCATCCCTCCCACAATCCCGACCTTCTGGAATCCTCTGGAAGCTTAGCTCTGGAAGGTTATTCACCCTCTACAGTTCTTTGGCCAGGACCAGGTCCCCTTAGGTAGCGTGCCTTCCCTGGCATCGCCAGGAGGACACACATGGAATGGCTTAGATTAGGGGTTCGCAAGCCACAGCCTGCAGGACTGAATGAAGCTCACCATATGCCCTTGTGTGGGATCAGTGAGCTAAGGGAAGTTTTCACATTTTAAACGGTTGGGGAGGAAAAAAAAAAGCCAAAAGAATACTTTATGGTACGTGAAATTATACAAAATGCAAATGTCAGTGTGTGTAAATAAAGCTCTACTGGGGCGCAGACACACCTGTGGGCTTATGGATCGCTCGTGGCTTTCTTGACCCCGTGGCAGAGCAGAGAACTTGCACCTGATAACACGTGGCCCACCAGCCCGAGACATTCACTCGCTGCTTCTTCGCAGAAAAAGCTTGTCGGCCTTTGCTTTGACTCACTGCTGTGCCTGCAGACCTCGAGCTGGGAGCGGGGGCCGTGTGGATGGGGGCTAGATACTTGAACGAAATCAAGATTGTTCTGGGAAGGAGAAAAGGTGGAATCAGTGCCATGGAGGAAATCGAGGGTGTGCGCCCCACTTGAGCAAGTCCCCTGATTCCTCTGAGACCCCATTTCGCCCTCTGTGGATGTCGGGCAAAGCCAGTGTATTTGGGGAGCAGTAGCGGGAACTCAGGAAAAGACAGAGAGATGGCTGACTGACAGGTGAGTGAAGGAATGAATGGGGAGTGGTCAAAGGTCAGGCTGGGGAGCTGAGAGAGCTCTGCTTTATTCTGTGGCCACGGGGGGCGGGGGGGCTTGGAAGTATTTTAAGCAGCAAATGACAAGCGAATGACACGTGCATCGGAGAGAGAGGGCGTGGTATTTTGTGACCCGCTGGAGCGGAAAGATCAGTTGGTCAGAGAGCACAAATAACAGAATGCTTCCTGAGAGGGGGCAGAGAAACACACCGGGGAAATCATCAGCCTTTCCTCTGGGAGAGAGAAGGGATGAGGAAGGGCTGGCTCCAGGCGCTGAGATATGGGATTGCATTGTAGAGCACACTCAGAGCCAGCACATTAGAATGGGTGTCGTGCAATGGTCCTGGGGCCAGTGAGGGGGATGACAGCATGGTGCACAGGGCACCTCCTGAGAGAAAGCAGAGAATCCTTCTCAGAGGCACAGGTTCTCATCCTGACCCCACCACTACCTTGCTGTGTGACCTGAGGCAAATGGAACTACCCTTCTGGTTTTCTGTTTTATCATCTGGAAAGCCACAGAGAAAGAGAGCTCTCTCCAATAATCTAATTTCTTTGAAAACATTAATGTACTCTCAGGGACAGATCTAGGTTTTGAGAGCCTGGAAGTTGAAACACTGGGGGGAGGGGGTGGACGCTGGGGACTCTCAGAAAAGATTACAAAACTAGATGTGAAAATAAAAACTTCTAAGGAGACAAGAAATCTGACAGATTACCCATTGCAAAGCCCTGAAAAACACTACAAAAATCACAAAACCCAGAAAAATATCAATATATTGTCATTAACAAATGGCTTGACGAATGCTTATACTTTTTTTTTTAAGTTTTATTTATTTGTTTGACAGAGAGAAAGAGACAGCAAGAGAGGGAACACAAGCAGGGGGAGTGGGAGAGGGAGAAGCAGACTCCCCGCTGCGCAGGGAGCCCGATGCGGGGCTCGATCCCAAGACCCTGAGATCGTGACTTGAGGCGAAGGCAGACGCTAAACGACTGAGTCACCCAGGTGCCCCGTTACACATTTTTTTCTACATTTTTTGGCTGCATACTTTTCGATCACCTCTTCATAGAACAGTGCTTTCATTGTATTTTCCGAAGAGAGGATGGAAAGATAACTCCCCCGTCACATGGAAACTTGTTTTTAATTATTGATAAACGGGCTGCAGGAAACATGTGACTCCCACAGCTGCACTCACTGTTTGCGGTCTCACGACAGGGCTGTGACCCACAAACACACAGATTCGAATATATTCCATTTGGCATGACTCTCAACAGAAAACATAAGTGTGGCGTGTGTGTGTGTGTGTGTGTGTAATTGCAGGCGTGGTATCGTTGAGTGAATTCTTAACATGAGAGCATTCCCGCCTTTGATCGGCCGTCAGAATGACCTGAATGCTTCACTCACCCTGTCACCTGCCTGATGTAAGAAAAAACCTTGCACACGTGTGTTCCACGCCTTGTTTCTGCTTCTGATGCTGTGTCAGGATCCAGGGGAGCTGGCTGTGTGCAGTGGGCACTATTCTTGAAAGCCAGGATGGTTAGAGGAAGTGACTATAGACCATGTATATATGTCCCATTGAACCTCAACCAAATGTGTCTCTACTGCCCCTTAGCCGGACCCAGCTATTCAATAAGTTGTACTGGGACCAATGACCAGCCCTAAAGGAGACATCACATTACTTCCCTACCATGCATAAATATCTCCAACAACGTCTATATGGAAGAAAGACCTACATGGAAAAAAACAAAACCATAAAACCCTTAGATGAACATCTGGGGGAAATCTTGATGACCTTGGAGTAGGGAAAAATATCTTAAATCAGATGGAAGAGGAAAACATCAAAAAGGAGATGATGAAAAAATTGGCTTCATCGACATTATGACAAAAATGTCTGTGACAACAGACACCATAAAAATAACTACTATTGGGGCACCTGGGTGGCTCAGTCGTTAAGCATCTGCCTTTGGCTCAGGTCATGAT
>CM052805.1:24929203-24990754 GCA_028533885.1 Nasua narica | reverse complement strand
TGGATTATCACAGACTCCTAACTGGCCTCCCCGTTTCTCCTTTTACTCCTCCTCCCCTCTGTTCTCCCTCCACAAGTCAGATGGATCCTGGGAAAACACAGAGTCAGATCACACAATTCTTAAGCTCACGATCCAGTCAAACTTCCCATTTTACTCTGGATAAGAACCAACACACAATACCTTTCAAGGCCCAGCGTCATCTGGCCTTGATTTCTCCCTGATCTCATCTCTTGTTCTTTCCCTCATTCACTCCAGCCACTGGTCTTCCTCCTTCTTCCTCAAGTGTGCCAGACACGCCCATGTCCTATGACCTTGCTCCTTCCCCGCCTGGTATGCTCCGCCCCTCGATGTCTCCCGGGCTCGCTGACCATGGCCACCGCCTTCACCACTCGAGAGGGCGCCATCTGCCTTGTAGCACAGACACCTGCCATGTCAGAGGTTGGTTGGCCAACCCCTCGTCATGTTCAAGTTGGGAAAATTGAGGAACAGAGAGGTTAAGCGACTTCTTTAGGTTCTCACGTCTTAGGAGACCGGCAAAAGAAGCCTTGTCTCACATCTCTCCATTCTAAGAGATGTTTCTCAGAATAACTGTGTTTACAGAACGGGGTTTAGCAACTGATCAACCAGAGAACATTTTCATCCATGTTTCTAGGCATAACCCGGTGTTATTAAAACTGTGATGAGTGCAGTGATGGATGTGTGTTTCATCCCATGCTGTGTGGGAAGTGAGCCCGGAAACTTCCATGTTCCCCCAGCCTCGCTTTCATCCTCGGCAAACCCTGGGGCTCGGCAGTAACAATCCCCATGTGAGAGAGCCCGGAGGAGAAGCCCCTCCTGGCTTTGTACATTTCCCTGTGTCATATTCAATATTCCCTGGCAGGTGCAGAGAACGACTCATTCCCTCTACTCCTCTGAAAGTGTCCCTTTCATGTTTCATAAACAACAGCTTTGCTAAGCCATTGTCTCTGTTAGTTATTTTCATAATTCATAATTATCTTGGTTCTTAAAACGTAGACGTACATTTAAAAGCATGATCCAATCGTGCTTGATTGCAGCCACATTGTGTCCAAAGTAATTACCATTCATTTGGCTTTTGAGGCTGTTGAATGAATTTTCCACATGAGATTCCTTAATTTGTACATATTTTATTGCTATAAAATAGGTATTGGCAAGCTGCCTAAACTGTAGTGAAGGCCTTTAATTCCTATCACTATGTGATAAAACAAATTGAGTGCAAATGGAGAGGCTTAAGATAGAACCCTTGAAATGGATTCCACTGGATTTTTTTCTTTTCTTTTTCTTTTTTTTTTTTCTAAACCAAGCTCCCCCAGGTGTGAGACACAGGTAAGAGGAAGGTAGTTTAGTTCAGGCTGAGAGCTCAGAACTGTTTTAGCATTTGTATAAAAATGATAATGTCCCTCTAAGAAGGCTAGCCTCTCTCTTCCCAGGATCTATTAGTCCTTGGGGGAAGGATGTTTGGAGAGAGAAGGTTATTAGCATTTTTCCTGCATAGCAAGAGAAATGGAGTACTCCCAGAACAGAGCCAGGGAAAGTCTTGGTCAAGGCCGAGAGCTGGGCTGAGTGCGGGGAGACTTGGGTCCAAGGGGGAGCTCCACCAGCTATGTGGCCTTTGGGAGCCTTTGGGGAAGTCAGCTAACTTGTAAAATTACACCGTTGGAAGAAGTGATTCCTAAATTTGATTTGGAATTTGTTTTTCTGAGGTTATTGGGATCCTGGCTTTAGCCAGGAGACTTTCTCTTAAAGATTTCTCTAGAGTTTTAAGAATTACATCTATCCTTTTTTCTTTTGTCCACATTTGAGAAAGCGTGAGATGAGAGGAAAGGAAGTTGTAGAAGGAGTTCTAAGTGATGAGGTGAACTTCAAGATCTCCCCTAATCCACACATGCTTTGCTTTAAACTCCTGAACTGGAGGAAAATTATCAGAGGTCAGCTGTCGAAGGTCTTTCATTCAGACTTCTCTTTCTCAGTTACAGTATTAACCTTACTTCGTCATGTCCGGTGTCTCTCTGCCCAGTGTCAAAACTCCTTCACTGCCATAACTTCCAGCTCACAGATGATCCTTTCTACTCAAGGAGGTTCATCTATGTTGACTGTGTTGGGTCCAGCTGCCTCCCCTTTCTTTAGTCCCGTATACATTCCCCCAACTGACCAATTCTGGTCCATAAGTAGGGACATCTCTACGCCCCTATTCAGCAGGAAGATGTTACAGAAGCTGAGAGCTTCCACCTTTAATAACCTTAAAGATCTAAGGGTCAAAATTGTTCAAGGGGGAAACCATGAGGGAACAGAAGGCAAGCTGGGGATGAAGCAGAAGCTGACACCCTGCAAGCCCCCCACAACCCCCCAGATGGGATATATGTGACATTCCGGCTGCACTCCTGGCCGCCCTAGAGCTAAGGACAGGAAAAACAAATCCTTAATTTATAGACATCACAATCCTGCAAGACCCGAGTCTCCCTCAGTTTACAAATGTCTTAACAATCTACAAGAACAAAGCATTTCTATCACCCTTCACAACCCCAGTGCAGCAGCTCCTTCTGCCCTTGGGTCCTGTCCCTGTGCTTTCATAAGCCACCATTCTGCACCAAAGCCATCTCAAAAATTCTTTCTTGGTGGTTGGCTCCGGACTCTACCCCACTCAACCTCACCTATGTTCCAAAACCCCATCAACTCCATCTGCTCAATGGAAGCTCCTCCAGCTTCTTCAGTCTGATTTCCTCCCACCCGAATCCTTTCTACCAGCTCTGTGCTTGTCTACAAACTACCATGAGGACGGCTGTGCTTGTGCATTTCTTGCCCTGGAAATGCCTCTAACTTTTCTCTGCTTTCCCAAATGTGCCCTTGGACCCAGACTTAGGGTAATTGGCATGACTTCCCTGTAACCATTTCCAATGGTCCCTCTCACAGCGATAGGTGGCTTTACTAAAGCCCTTTTCCACTTAGTTCCCTAGTACCTTAAATTATTTTCTAGTGTTTGCTACCTATTTCTCTTCTTGCTCTAACTAATTATATATTCTTTGAGGAAAGAGTCGATCTCATTTTCTTCCTTCTTCGGTGTCATCCATGTCGAGAAGTGTAGCTGTTATTTAATAGAGAGTCACTGATGGATAGGTCCAACGTTATTCATTTATTTACACTTAATTGGCATATTTCTTCACTCCCTCTGGAGCCTATGAATTGACTTAGTCTTATCTCCTCTGTTGAAAGCACTCATTTTTTATCTTTGACATCTGCCCCCCGCCAAAGTGCTTTTTGTAAAGGTACAGAATTTAGATTATTTCTAAACTAGACACATGGCCCCTCTTACAGTTTCGTTTGGGTTTTCTTTGTTGTAGTCAAGAAGACATAGGTTTAGAGAAAGATATTTAAGATAATCCCAAAATTATATTTGCAAGAGATATAGATTTCCTAGTCACCATTGCTCCTAATATAAAAGGGACATTTTCCTGGGGCACCTGGGTGGCTTAGTTAGTGAAGCGTCCAACTCTCGATTTCAGCTGAGGTCATGATCTCAGGGTCAAAGGGTCAAGCCCCGAGCCTGGCTCTGCACTGGGTGAGAAGCTGGCTTAAGATTCTCCCTCTGCCCCTCCTCCCCCCACCCCCTTCTCCTGCTCTTTCAAAAATAAAAAATCAAATCAGAGCCCCTCTGAGTCTCAGCTGTGCAGTCATACTAATTGTATAGGCAAACATTTTTTTCCTGAACTGGATCCTCAATCATTTTATGTATTAAGATCAAACTGTCCACCCTCGTGGAGTATGGTGGTGGAGACAGGCAATTCAAAGTGAATTAAACACAACAAAATTCCTGTATGTGTTGTGAAAGAAATGATGTGGGGATATAGAATGACAGGGGAAACAGTGAAGGTCTCTTGGTGGTGGTGTTACTCAAGATGATGGCCTGAAGAGTGAGAAGAAGCCACGTTTTTCAAAAGTGCCCACTGTCAAAAGGAAGGTATATATCCACTGAAGTAACAGGGGCAGCAAATGCAAAGGCCCTGAGGTAGAAGGGAGTTAGGTGAGAGGCATTTCCTTTTCGTGTTCACTCTACTTAGGAATACATTTTAAGGCCGACACTGTAATGGCTAAGCCAGCTATCCCATCATGAGAAGATGGAACAATGTCCTGACATGGAAATTGCCAAGGGTTTCAAACAAGAACACGATGGGCTAAGAGATCAGACATGCATGCGTTCAACAAGTATTCACAAATCACCCCTCACCCATGTCGACCCTCAACCTAGGAGTTGGAAGTAAAATGAAAACACCACCTCTGACAAATTCTTGCCCAAACTCTTACTTAAATCACACCCCGCCTCAGAACTAGCTAACAGTTCGTCAACAGACATTGAGGAATCAGGAGACCATCTTTAACAACACCATTGAGATGCAATCAGAAAAGTCTAGAATGTAGGAAACTCTACAGGGTAAGTGACTTGGTTTATCCATAAAATAAATTGCAGAGAGAGGGAAAGAGGGAGCCTATAGATGAACAAAAAAGCTTCAAAGACCTATCAATCAAACACAATCTATGGCCCTTGAGTAGATCTCACTCAACAAGCCAACTGTATAAAAGATATTTATGAGAAAATTGGAGGAATTTATTCACTGAAAGGATATTTGACAACCTCAAAAAAATAATTGTTAATTTCATAAGCTGCAGCATTGGCATTATGGTTATGCATTTTTGAAAATACACATACATACTGACACATTTATTGTTACCGGGGAAGGGCAGTATAGATGAAAAATGATTGACCATAAACTAATCATTGCTGAAGCTGGGGGATGGGTATTTCAAGTTCTTTGCTATTCTTTCTACTCTTTTATGTGTTTGAGTTTTTGTGGAACAAGTTAAAAACAGTAAACACAAAGGATCCCCCTATTAGCATGTTATTTACAATTATAATAACAGAACCTAACAATTAATTACAAATGAGTCATTTACAGTTGGGATAAGGCCAGAGATACTTATGACCTGTGATGTATTAGTACTGAATTCCCTTTAAGGGCTATAGGAAATGCTTTCCCAACATTTTGTTTTGCTAAGATCAGCGGTATACAGGGGTCAGGGCTAAAGCTCTTCCCATCCATTGTCAAAATCCACGTGGGCATGTCCATAAAGATACGGTTTTCTTTTCCAAGGTTTGGGGTAAAATCTAGGGTCAGCAAGTGCCAGGAGTCTGGGTATAATATAGGTCCCAGTGCCTATGCTTGGAAGAGATTCAGCTACTTATAAAAGCTGATCACAGTGCATCCCACTTATTATACAGGCAAATTCTTACTGAGCCTACCTAACTACTGAAATGATCTGACTATATACATTCGAGTGAATTCGTAACAGTATTCCCCGTCCCTTGTATTTCTTTTGATGCCCATAGTGGGTGATAAGAAGGGGGAGGCTTAGAACAGATTTGCTGGATCTGTTTAAGTCTCCCTTGGCCCCCAATTTATCTCTGTCACTGTCCCTCGTCATCCTTGTACCTAGATGGCAGTTGTGACCATCACAAGCTGTTGCCATGCCAACGAGTTGTGATTTCATAGGCATTTTCTTTTCCTCATTCACTCTACTAGAGGATAAATTTTAATAAGGACAAGGAGAGATGAGGGACCTTTGAGGAGAGGATCTGCCTCTATTTTGCCACAGATTGATGGCACAAGCATTTCTTCTATTAGGAACGACAAAGAACAGCAAAGTCAAGACAGGCGTGTATAAAGCAACTACAATCTGTAACAAAAAATACATAGGAGATAGATGCTAAATATCACTCAATTATCTAGTTTAGAGATTAAATGTCGTCTCTTCTTGCTTCTTTCCAACCAACTATATCTGATCCCATTTTTACCGAAGATACAGAAGCTTGAAAAAAATGACAGCCCCTATTAAAAGATAAAATACAATATTTGCAAAATTAGGTTAGCCATATGTCTTTACTTCCCCCATAAAGTAACAATTTATTACATTGTTGACTTCATTGCTCACTGTGAGGCATGTGTTTATGAATATCATCACAAAACATAAAATCTAAAGTACTATTTCCTTCCTTGGGTGGGGGGAGCATATCATCCCATTCCAGGGTGCGTCAAGCACCCAGAGTTGCTCGTGGTCCCGTAAATGTAAATGTCAGCAGAAGAAAGTTTGAGAGGCAAGAAGCAACAGCTACAAAATACTCTGCTACAAAGCGAGAACTGCCCTGACTCATCCCGTCTCTATAAACCAACATCCGGGGTGTGGCAGTGAGCAGAGTGCATTTAAAACTGTGACCCTGAAGGGGCATCGGGGTGGCTCAGTCGGTTGGGTGTCTGCCTTCAGCTCAGGTCCTGGGATCGAGTCCCGCATCAGGCTCTCCGCTCAGCGAGGAGCCTGCTTCTCCCTCTCTCTCTTCCTGCCTCTCTGCGTGCTTATGATCTCTCTCCTCTCTGTCAAATAAATAAATAAAATCTTTAAAAAAAAAAAAAGTAAAAATAAATAGAACTGTAACACTGCATGGTAAAGAGCACCTTGCAGACATCCCAGGCTTGTGGAGAGAAAGTTCTGGACTGAAGGATGTCAGTGGAAGGGAACAACTTACTTACCGACACAACAAAATCGGAAATACACACTAACGTGCAAATCCATGGAAGCAAGTGAGGAGAAACAGTCTAGATAATTCGGGTCAGAGAAAATTGGAAAAGCAATCAAAATTATTACAGGGATTTGCCAAAGCCCAACCCGCAAAATGGAGAAAGCAAAAACTGCCCCAGTGACAAAAGAGACTTTTGCTCTCCGGTTGCCTGAGGCACATTGAATTGGTCTAAAAGCAGAGTGTGTAAGAAATCGATTTATTTTTCTTCCTGCCCTATCTCCCTGTGCCATCCACCAAACATCTTTGCTCTTTGGTCACTCCTTCCAGACATGTTTGTGGCATCAATCTCGCTTCTGGCTTCTCCACTAACACGGGAATGAAAGACTTCTCCCAGGGAGCTCACCCCCTGGAGGAGAGGGGGAGGCATGGATGCCAATGGGATCTACAGGATGCTATGGGAATACGGTCCAACCTTACTAACTCAGTCACAGGGGGAACACAAAGTCTTCCCAGGAGGATGAATACCAGGTTTAAAGGGATAACCAGGAGTTACCCGGAGCAATGAGGTTGGAGATGCCAGTCCGAGGATGACCTGGAATTCCAGCTGGGGAATTCTGATTTCCTTTTGAAGGGACGAATGAGTTTTAAGTAGGGGAGTGATAGATTGGATCAGCAAAAAATCCGCAGTGGTTTGGATGTGGAATTAGGACTAGGTGAGACTGTATTTTAGCCACAGGGAAAAATGTGAATAACGAGGAGGGGACTGAGTTCTGGCAGAGGCTACAGGGATCCAGAGGGAAGAGCGCATTCCAGGCACATATTAAAAGTAGAATGCACTGGCATTTGTAATGACTTAAGTGTGGGGAAGATGGGACAGGGCTTGGGGTAAGGTGGCCCCAGGTTGCTGGTATGGGCATTTGTTTTCTGTCATCTGTATCTTCTATCTTTATCATACAAACACGGATATTTTGGCAAATACCAGAAAATTACTGGAAATTACCTTGATATGTGAACATCTCCAAAGCATGGGCTGTCCAGAGCAAATTGAGGAAAAATAAAACAAAACGAAACAAAAATAGCTCCAAATCCTTAGCTTTTGAGTCCAAGGGCTCCCATTTTAAAATGGGAGAACTAGGGGCGCCTGGGTGGCTCAGTAGTTAAGTGTCTGCCTTCGGCTCCGGTCATGATCCCAGGCCCCTGGGATCGAGCCCCGCATTAGGCTCCCTGCTTGGCGGGAAGCCTGCTTCTCCCTCTCCCACTCCCCTGCTTGTGTTCCCTCTCTCGCTGTGTCTCTCTCCCTCAAATAAGTAAATAAAATTAAGTAAAATAGAATGAGTGAACTAGAATCACAGAGAGATTTCCCCCCAGTGAACACAACTAGAACTTGGGGCAGGGTTAGAACACGGGTGGGCCTGAGGATTTTCTGGGCCGAGTTAACACAGAGCCCTGGGACAGCTGCACTTCCTGTCTGGGGTTTTGGGTTAGTAAGTCTGGGGCTGCGGGACTACAGATTTGTTCCTCCACTTTCCTGGCCAAGTCCACGGTTCTACGGAGAAGCCTTGGGGAAGCTGCCCCCCAACTTCTGCCCATGTAAATGGTCTTATTAGTGGCTGATTCCCTGTGGTAGAGGATTTTGCAGAGAACAAAGCATGCCCAGGTGTGGGAAGTCTTATAAAACCTATAACTGAGGTTGTAATTAGCTGGCTTGGACCCTGGGAATCCCAGAGCTTTGCTTGCCGTCCGGACTTGGCTATCATCGATGCGAGTGTCTTGACAGGTGACTCGAACTGGGAGGGGGGCTGAAGGGGCTGAGTCTTTTCTTCACCCGTCCCATGGGTACCTGGGACAGATGACCTCTACCGTCTCTTCGTTACTTAACACCGAACGACATTATAAACCAAAAATCATGAGGGATTATTGCTTCAATTTCAGCACCAAATTCCCTCCTACTTGGCTACTCTCATCATTTTTCTCTAAGGTGGAAAGGTGCTATCACATAGCTCCTGGTCGAGTAGATTGAACCCCAGCCCCCTCCCCCCGGGGAAATCGTGTCACCTCTGGGGATTATCCTCACGCTATCGTCAACAGCAGTCTCCCTGCATCTGAATTACCAACAGATCAAGCGGACCAGAGTCCTGGTGCAAAGGAAGGGCAAGGAGCAGCTGCAAATGAGCAGGGATGTGTAATATTTAGAAAAATTAAAAAAAAAATTTTGGAAACAACTTTAGACGCACAGAAAGTTGCAAAGATAGCACAGTGCAGTATTGCACACCCATCGTCGGTTTTCCCTGATAGCTCTCGGTCTCTGTCATTGTGATCGTTATTAAGCAACTCTTTAATATATGAATGACTTAAATAATTACTAAAGCAACAGCGATGGTGCAATAGCGAACCCAAACGTTTGCACGACGCGTGTGGACAGTCCTCTGTCACTTTTTCACACTTACAGATTTTGCCACCACGGTGGCAATGCATGTTTGGTTAGTTATATGCATCAACCTCGTAGGGTCATCCTGCCTGGACACGGGGTCGAACGTTCTTCTGGATGTTTCGAAGGGTCCTTTTGGATGAAATCAAACCAGTAAAGCAGCAGGACATTCTCCCTAATGTGGGTGGGCATCGTCCGATCAAGGGAAGCCTCAACCAGAACGAAGACTGACCTCCCCGCAAGCAAGAGGGGATTCTTGCCAGCGGACTTTTGGCCCCCCCGTCCATCTCCACCACTTGGTGCCCGTGTCCTGCTTCCCACACTGTCATATGCCTGGCTGGGTGGGAATCTGGGGTTCTGGATCTCTGGCAAACTCCTACATGAGGCTGGGCGTTCCGGTCCAGAGGACCCTCTTCTGGGAATCAGATGAGCTAGAGTTGGATCCCAGCTCTGTGACCCTGGGAATTCTGGCTAGCCCAAAGTCCTTTATTTCCAAATCGAGGGTAATAAGACCCTACTGACAAGAATACCGTGATGGTAGGTGACATTGTGCCTTAGAGTGCCCGGCACGGGTCTGGGACACAGTTGACTCTCATTAAATATTACATTTCTTCTTCTTTTGCCTACGTGGAGATGACCTTCCCAAGGGATAATGACAAAAGGTCAGCTTGGACATACGGAGAAAAGACAGGGCTTTGTGGGGCAGTCTTCCCAGTTCTGAGCTGGCCCGTCTCCCCAGGTCCCTTTTCTGAACTTATTAAGAGATTAGACCTGTCCATTCGGCATTGATTTTGGTTGGGTGACAGTCATTTTCGCTCTGGAGTCTCTGTTTGGTCATTTTTTTCCCCCTGGTCCACACTGACCTTTGGTCTATAACTGCTTGAAAAATGAGTGTTCTTAGGGAATAATTCCCTAAAAAAGGGCAGCTCCGTCTCGTTCCCCATTGTCCCGGGGACTGGGATCCCAAAGCCTGCCTCTGAATAATCCGTCGGGCCATGCACTTCTCTCCTGGGGAGAAAGGTCCTGAAATGCAATTTATTGTAAAACACACAGTGGTTACAAGCTACCACAGTCAATGATATTCCTTTTATTACCACTCAGATGAGAACAGAAAATGACATTGGAAAGCAGTGAACTCACCAGAAGGGCACAGAAAGTCATTAAATTCAACATGCATCATATTTCATAATCAGAACCCCGCAGTCAGCACTGACACCACAGAATGAGTTTGTTGCAGTCATGATAATATAAAACCCATTGCATCTGCTTCCTCTGGCTCTTTCTTTTTGGACCCTAGCTGGGGCCAGGCCATTAATCACCAGAGGCGGGGGACGGTGCCGACCACCGCGCTCTGGATTGCATGCATTGAAATCACATCAGTGTTAGTGGGGAGCACTGTCTTTAGTTTATCTCTGTTTGGGACAGTAGCTTCTGAAGGGCTGGGATGTTTTTACAGTTAAACTACCTCCTCAGAGCTCTTCCCCTTGCTTTGGGGGGTTGAGGGGTGGGATATATGGCTCCTTGAGGCTTCTGTGGGAAGGGATTGCGTAGAAGCGTTTCTTCCAACCGGGGAAGTCTACACTTAGGGATTGCCAAGGAGCAGATAGCTGGCTTTTCCTAGCTGCTGTCATGAAAGGCATCTAAGAGTCGATGTGGGCCCAAAGGGGCTGCTAAAGGTAACACCTACTTGCATAGATCCCAGGTCGACCTTAGAATTTTATTCTGATTTTGCATTCTCTGCCATAGTGTACATTTGTTCTAATTTAAAATCATACTGTCCTTCCACCCATCCCCCCTCTGGCCACTGCCTTTTTTTTCGCCGAATTTAAGAGTCTGGTATTTTTGGTTTCTCTCTCTCTCTTTTAATTTCTTAAATTCCACATATGAGTGAGATTATACGTATTTGTCTTTCTCTGACCGACTTATTTCACTTAGGATCAGACCCTCTAGAGTTCCATCCATGTAGCTGCAAATGGCAAGATCTCATTAATTTTTTTTTTCTCATTAATTTTTTTAAAGATTTTATTTATTCATTTGAGAGACAGAGAAAGTGAGAGAGAGCATGAGAGGAGAGAAGGTTAGAGGAAGAAGCAGCTGGGAGCCCGATGTGGGACTCGATCCTGGAACTCAAGGGTCATGACCTGAGGTGAAGGCAGTCACTCAACCAACTGAGCCACCCAGGCGCCCCAAGATCTCATTATTTTTAATGACTGAGTAATATTCCATAGTGTGTGTGTGTGTGTGTGTGTGTGTGTGTGTGTGTGTGTGTGACACCACATCTTTTTTATCCATTCGTCTATGGATGGACACTTGGGCTATTTCCATCTCTTGGCCATTGTTGGTGGTAATGCTGCAATAAATTTAGGGGTGCATATATGTTTTTTGAATTAGTGTTTTCATTTGCTTTGGGTAAATGCTCAGTAAGGGTGAAACAGATAAAAGGGATCAATAGATAAGAGACTCATCTTGATGAGCCCTGAGGAATGTATAGAATTCGTGAATCACTATAATGTACACCCGAAACTCATATAACACTCTGTGTTAACTATAACTTCAATAAAAAGAGAATATATATTTTAAAAAGTGGTTCGGTCTTTTGACACTACTGTCAATAGAATTTTAACCTCTTTTATTGTCCAGTTGTTTGCTGCTAGTATAGAGAAATATCTATTTTTCTGTATCCCACCCTATGTTCCTGGGACTTCGCTGAATAGTTCTAGTAGTTGTTATTTAGTATTCTTTAGGTTGTTCTATGTAAACAATTGTGTTACCTACAAATAAAGACAGTTCTGGGGCATCTGGTTGGTTCAGTGGGAAGCACATGTGGTTCTTGATCTTAGGGTCATGAATTTGAGCCCCACACTGGGTGTAGAGATTACTTAAATAAATAAACTTAAATAAAAGACAGTTTCATTCCTCCCTTTCCAAAAAATAAGATGATAAAATAAAATACATTAAGTTAGATAGTGTTTCCCTTACATGAATTAATATTGACCAGCCAGGGAAATGTGGCAAGGACCTCCTGAGGTTTTCTGAGACCTCCGTGTACTGTGTCATAGTTCCGGGAATATCTACTTAGGAAGTACGTGTCTATAGGATAGGATCCCGGATACCTGATCCAAGCATACAAGTGTGTCATGATCTAACCCTCCACCCATTTTTTTCGAGGGGGAGGGAGACAGAGAATCTCAGGCAGGCCACATGCCCAGTGCTGAGCCCAACTTGGGGCTCAATCTCACGATCATGAGATCATGACCTAAGCCCAAATCAAGAGTCGGATGACTAACCAACAGAGCCACCCAGGTGCCCCGTGATCCAACCCCTTTTTGACCTCATGTCTTAGCACGCGAACCTAGCCATCCCCACTTCCATCACACTGAACGTGTACATGATTCGCCTTCGCCCTTTCTCTGTGTGGCCCTTGAAATGCAACCTGCCAGTTTCTTCCTGCTATGATGGGACATATTCCACTGAATTCACAATAATCTGGTTTATCTTTTCCCTATGATTATAAGGTCACACGCTCTTCAAGTACCAGAGTCGGGATTCAAATCCTACTCATCCAAACCTGCAAAATAGACCTCTCAGTTATAATTCAAGAAGTGCTTTAAACGTTCGGGAAGCGACCGGACGTGTTGCACTAATATACAGAATCAATCTATGATGAAAAGTGCAATAACCCAAATCAGATCATTATTGAAGCAGTAAAAGACGGAACTGATGTGGCAGAAAATCATATTAGCTATATAAAAGTCAGAGGCAAGAAAAAGACATTATATAAAAAATTAACAGAAAAAGAATGGAAAGTGATGGGGGTAGCAGATAGAATAGGGAACTCCAACCCGTCACAGAGATAATTCTAAAAAGAGAAGACAAAGCAAATGGGGCAGAATTAATAATCAAGGATGTAAGCAAAGAATGCTCCAAAATTTAAAAAAATAGGAAGATTAAAAATAGTTACTCAATTCCAAGTAAATTTAGTAAGCAGACAACATTATCAAGATAGAGATTTTTAACTCTGTTCTTTTAATTCAAAAAAGTAATTAAAGTTTACTTCATCGTGGAGGGGGTATGCTTCAGTGGGGTGTAAAGATGAAACGGTTTCGAATCAACCATGAGCTGTCAAATCACCCATTCCTGTCCTTTAAGGGCATCTCAGGCAAATCCAATAACTTCTTAGTCAGTTTTGATTACAGAACATCCAGTCGACTTCAAAACTTCAACCTCAAACTTGATTTTAATCTAAAATTTAATTCCAAATGCTCTCCTTGTGCCTCTAACAGTCAGAGGTTGGAGAGGAGCAGTCTCGCTCTGAGGTAAGCCACCTCTCCCATTTTCCCTCATGACCCAGGTCCCCTGCTTGGTTAAGGGAAGCAAAAGAAGACTGAGGAAGTAATTGCTAGATTTCAGACTTGTTCTGGTTACAACTGTTGGTGTAGCCACTGGTCTCATAAGTAGAGTTCTCCTGAGGTCATGTTCAAATTCCCCCAAAGACATCTTTCACCATGGACTCCCAAGTGGGCATCTCCTTTTGCCCTCCAGCCACCTGAGCATCCAACCTCTTTGACAACATATTGTCTTACTGTCCTGGCAACCACAGGGCAGTCCTACCACTTCCGTCCTTTTCTCCACACACTGGGTTCTGTCCCTTGCTGCAAGATCCAGGGAGGTCTTCTGAATCCTCCCAAGAATGGGATAACTGGAGAGTGGCTGACTCTCTCCATCTTCCCGCCCTTTTCTTCCAGGTACATTGCTCTACAGTTTTCTTTTGTATTTGTGAGTCTCTTGCCCTCAGAAATCTCTGGAAGAGGAATGTCTTCATTTTACATGCCCCCCCGAAACCTAGGGACTCATGACAAACTCCCCAAGGACTCCTCACCATGCTTCTTTTTGTTCTGATGAGAGCACCTGAATGACATGGGACTTCTGCTCGACATGCACATGGCTGGAACATGAGATGACAAGATCCAGCTCTAGGGGGCATCCAGCAGCTCTGGGAGCTTTTCTACTGGAGTAATCCCAGGGAAAGAAGGAAAAGTTTGGCATAACTATTGCTCCTCTTAAGATGCCAATGACTTCCTCTTCCCCCTCCTCCTTACTTGAACTGTATTCGAGTGGATTCTGGATGATTAGGGTGGCAGGAGGGTACTTGGGTCCAATTCTCTTTAGAATAGGGGAATGTTCAAGCCATTTTGACTATAATGTTGAGCCCTGATTATTGATTCCGGGGTCACAGGAAAAACCCAATTCAATATCCTGTTACACTTGTAACAACGTTGAATGTTGCATAAGAGTGAGAACGTACCCATTGCAGTTTTGAAACTAGGAAATCATTCCCTTCAAGTTTTCCTGAAGTTTACATTTGGCACTTTAGCGAATGACCTTGAAACTATTTCCAGATCAACCGTTTCATTTTTTTTTTTTTCTTCCGGTGTACCTGGGAAGAAAGCGGACCCTCTTGCATTGAGATGAGATCACGTGACTAAGTTCTTGTCAATGGAACATGTGCACAAGTGATGGAGGTCGCTTCCAGGCTGGTCATCAAATATGCCATTTCCCACCCAGATAGCGGAAGCAGAGGACTCTAAGATGGTAGAGCCACAACTTGGGGGAGAGACCGAGTCCCTGAATTCACATCTTTAAAGAGAATCACCTGTGCTGTAACCTAGATATTAGACTTGTCATACTTATGGCTCCTCCTTGGATGGACGCCGGAATCATTTTGAATTCTTGGCTATTTCATACAACGGTACAATGAATACCTGTGTGCACCTGGGAGCGTATTCGCATGCAGAAATATAATTGCTAGACCAAAGGGTGTGTACAGTTTTTACTTTGATAGTACCAAAATCTTTCCCTCCAAAATTATCCTGACACAGAACTTTTACTTATAGTATATGGCAGCACCTGATTCCTTATACTTGATTCATATTTTATTTCCTATGAGTTGATTGTTCATAGGCTCTGGCCACTTTTGTAGTGGGTTCTATACAGATCTTCCTTACAGACTTGTAGCATTTTTATATATTACATTATATTACATTACATTATATTATACTATACTATACTATGCTATACTATGTTATATTATTCAAGAAATATTTATCGACTGCATATGCCAGGAACTATCATAGGCATTGGGTAAATCATGGTGAATGAAGACACATATGGTCTCTGGAGAAGACAAATAAGCATAGATCTGGAAAGTAAGAGTTACCCAGACATGGAAAACAGGAAAGAGGGTTCCGGGTAGAGGAAAATCAAGTCCAGAGGTCCTCAAGAAAAGATAACTTAGAGAACCAAACAAAGACACCTTGCAATTGAGTTTGAGACTATGGGACAAGGAACACAAGGCCATGGCCATGCCAAAAAAGGCTAAGGCAGAGGTACATCTACTTAGTAATGAGGCTAGATTAAAAAGGGTCTGGTTGAGAAAGTAGATGGTAACCTTAATATCTTCTTCTGGAACTTGGGTCTAGGAACTTGAACATAGCTCTGTTTGGAGCTGTGGGTATACTGATGTAAGAGCCACTGCAGGAAATCCCACTGAGCTCAGTTCTTAGAAATCTGGACTACTTGGGCATGTCATAATATTTTAGTGGAAGGTGAGGGACACTGGCTATCCACAGATGCTTAGTAGGGATTATAGCCCCCTCTCCCCAAGCCAAGTCCTCTCGTTCTTTGAGGACATCATAAACAGTTTTAAGCAGATTTCTATATCAAGATGGTAGATTCAGCTCCTGAGCTTATCTTCCTTTCCTTCCCCAGATCTATTTCGACTGTATTAAAGATGTGCGATGCTGTGAATGTTAATCGTTTGTGTATTATATGCCTATTGTATGCCTTCTCTAATCTGTTCTTTGAGTTTTGGATGTCTTTCCTCAGGGATTTTTAATTCTTATATGGGAAAAGACATCAGACTTTTCCTTTGTGATTTTTAAATTTATCTTTGATTTTGTGCCAGGTGTTACCTATACCAGGAATACACAACAATATCATACTAACTATTTAAGCTATTTTTTAACGTTTTTGTCTTCAATCTACTTCAGTTCTTTGGTACTTCAATTTACTTCGATCTACTCAGAATATTTTTTTTAAGTGTGTGTGGCATATGGGGTAGGTTTAAAGACATTTTTAAAATCCCCCTCCAACTCATTTGTTGAATATTCTTTTCTTTCTCCATGATGTGCGTTTACTTAATTCCTTCATACACATGGGTCTGCCTGTGAGCTGTCTTCTATACTGTTCACTGACCTATTTGTCTATTTTTGAAACACTACCCTCTATTATGAAATAGGTACATGAGTACCTTTTAGGCTACGGCGATCACTAGAAGGGAAATTCTCATCTTGATTAATTTCCATCTTTGAGCTTTTCTTTCCATTCACTTTTCCAGATTGACTTTAGAATGCACCTTGTTGCCAAGTTAATTGAAATCGTGTTGAGTTTACGGTAATCAATGACAGATATAAATAAAGCTTCTCAGAAGTTAAAGAAAGAAACAAGCCTGGAAAGTTTTTAGAAGCTCACTTTTTTTCCTAGTTGAAGTTAATAAGTGAAAAACATTCAAACGCTTTGAACTTCTTGGGGAACAATTTTCCAAGGAGGGGGAAAGGGAAGAAGTAAGTTCTTCTCCACTCCAGTCAATTGCAAAAGTCACATTGCAAAAATTGACATTTTGAGTATTCTCAAGGGATCGGGGTATGACCCTGACTGCTGTATCCAGCCAGACTGTCATTCATTTGTGAAAGCTGCCCAAAGACATTCTGAGATCTGAAAACTAGCATTTTTTCACCAAGAGCTCTTTCCGCTGAAAGGCCCAGCGGGCATAATTCAGAACACCATCGACTAGATAGGAGTGAGAACTCTTGAAAAGGAATGTTACTTTTGAAAAGTGCATGTGACAGCAAGTAAAACCGACTAACCATTAGAGAGATGAGTCACTCAAAATACCAAGGGTGTATATGTTAGAGGGGGGAGGAAGAGTACTGAAAAGAGAAGCGTGTGTGTGCACAGAGGTGAGTTGCTAAGTCGAGCTCCCTACTATAATTATTGGAGCAAAAAGACCCAAGACCATAGACCAGCAAATCAACATTGCTTTTTCTTTAGGAGATAATGTTTGAGGTAGACTGATGATAATGTGAGGCTCACTATTTCCTCTGTAAAAATTAGTGAACTGGGGGGTCCCTGGGTGACTCAGTTGATCATCTGAATCTTTGTTTTGGTTCAGGTCATAATCTCATGGGTTGTGGGGACCAGCCCCACTGTGGGCTCCACGCTCATGGGAAGTCTGCTTAGGGATTTTCTCCCTCTGCTCCTTCTCCCACTCTTTCTCTTTCTCTCTCTCTCTCCCAAATAGATAAATATTAAAAAAAAAATTAGTGACGTGGCATTCAGGTTTCAGATATCAGTCTCTGAATTTTGTTGATATCCCCTCTTCAAAAGGTAATATTTTATATTTTAATATAATATAAATATGTTATATATATTATATATAATATAAATATAATAATATAATTTAAAGTTAATATTTTATAATAATTCCTGTTCAACTGCAAAGATGGGATCCTAGAAATTGTGTAGAAAAATGCATGATCAAATAAACATATCCAAAAAAATAAACAAATAAACATATCTTTTCAGGAAAATAAAGATATGGGAAAGAGGACCTCAATGAGCCTTTGTAAACTTTTTCCTTTACCAAACTAAAACACATTGACCAGTTAATAAGAATAGTGTTAATAAATTTTTTTTAACCAATATTTACTAATAATGAGATACTGCATTATTAATGCCTATTTCCTATATCGCTAGAAGCCTTTCAGGACCTCTTTCTGTATCATTTCAGTGATGCACCTGAAATTCATTTATTGACTCTACATTTGGAAATAAGGATTTGATTTCAAATCTTATAATACAGGGGCTATAAAGCAGTCATTAGGTGAGTTATAGTTACATCATTAAGTATTGTTTCTTTGTGATACGTGACTAAGGGAGAGGAGCTGAAAAAGAAGGAACCGTCATGGTGCCCAGGCTGTGAAATTAAGACCAACCACTGGTAGATTAACAGTGACAGAAATATCAACCATAAATCTAATCACTTCTGTGTGTGCTGGGCACCATACTTACGGGTATCCTCTGCTTTAGTCCTCAATAGGGGGCATTAAAGTCATTTACACCTCAGGAGACAGAAGCTCAGAGGCTTCTAATAAGCTGTCCAAGACTTGCAACAAGTAGAAGTTAAGTTTTCTTAATTCATATATTCACTTAGCACATTCATTGACTACATACGGGGTGCCACTGGGGACTCATTGGTGAACAAAACAAATACAGTCAGTTGTATTTGTGAGAGTTCTCTAGAGAAGCAGAACTAATAAGTGTGTGTATTTCTATGTCTGTATCTATATTTCTCTAGAGTTCTCTAGAGAGACGGAACCAGTAAGAGACCTATCTACTGTCTACCTATATCTATCTTCTATCGAACAATTGATTGACATTTTTCAGTAGATTTACTATCTCTTATTGGTTCTGTTTCTCTGGAAAACCCTAACTAACACTACAAGCGTTAACTGATAGGCATTAGATGATGAGTTCTGGGTTGAGCGTATAAAATATGCAGGACCCAGTCTTATCTTCAAAGGAGGTCTCCGGAGGAAAGAAACAGCCATATTCATAAGAGGTTATAATGAGAAGTGTATATTAGAATGGTGTGCGAAGACCCATATAAGCATGGAGGGAATGATGACTGAGGGTGGGGGAGAGGGAAGGCTTCACAGGGATGGGACGCCTCTGTCATGTTCCGAAGGATGAATGTCGGGTGGACAGAAGGAAGAAGCAATAGCTTGTGATGATCTAACAATAAAATGGCGGCACGTCTCACACAAAACAATTTACTTTGGTTCCATGCTATGCACTCACTTCCTTAAAAAATATCTTCTGTTCTAGCCTTCCATTAAAAAAACCCACAAAACTGCTGGCAACCCACTGTGATTTGGAGTCTCACTGTTAAGTCATGACCCACTGTTTGAAAACCACCAGTGTCGATGACAGGGCATCACTGAAGTGTGTCAGACAGAGTAAGGACACGATCGGTTGACCTTTGTGATTTCATTCTTTGTGAGGTCTGGACTGGAGTGATGCGTCTCCCCGCTGAAATCACTTAGTGAGACCTTCGAAGGAATGCTGTTTTCCTGACCCCACACCCAGAGATCCTTATTTAATTGATGTGGAGCAGGGCCCAGCACTGATGATTTTTCAAAGCTTCAAGGCGATTGCAGAGGAGAGCCCAGGTGAAAAGCTGAAGTGTGCTTTTTAAGACTCTTGTCTGGAGACCTCATGCTTCCCGATATAATAGGATACTTGATAAATGTGGGTTCCTAAACCCACCACGGGCCTAATGAATCATATTTTCCGGTATGGGATCCAGACCTCAACAGTTTCATGAGCTACTATGAACTGAATCATGTCCCACCACCCTACCCCCTGCCCCCTAAATTCATGTTAAAGCCCTGCTCTCTAATGTGATGGTATTTGGAGGTGGGGCTTTTGAGAGGTATTAGGGTTATATGATATCATAAGGGTGGGGCCCCATTGTGAGATTAGTGCCCTCACAAGAAAAGACACGTAGGGACACAGTGAGAAGGTGGCCGTCTTCAAGCCAGGAAGGGAGTTCTCATCAGAAACTGACCACGCTGGTACCTTGATTTTAGACTTCCGGCCCCCAGAACTATGAGTAACATGTCTCTGCTGTCTAAGCCACTTTTATGGCATTTTGTTATGTCAGCCCAAACTGACTGAGACACAAGTTTTCTGGGTGGTTCTTCTTTACCTCAGTTTGAGAACTGTTTCCTTGATGGAGAGACAGGTGCACAAGGAAGGGAGGGCGCTAGAGGCAGGATGGTTAGAGGCAGAGGGTTAGGATGAAGGAAGATTGAGCCAGGGCAGCTTCAGAGGGTCTGCAGAGGAGGGAAAAGATCTAAGGTATTTAAAGAGGTCCATAACAAGCCTGGTTTTATAAGGAGGATAAAAAAGAATGGAAAAAGAAGCGCACCCCCAAATTTCAGGCTTGTGTGATTGTGTGAGAGGATGAAGCCATTTGGCCAAGATGGAACAAACAGGCATCTATCACATGGACCCCCGCTGACCTAGAGTTCCACTGACTCCGCATGAATAGCCCCTTCACAAAATACCCCAGGCCGGATGCCACCTCTCCCGCAAAGCTTGACCATGAAACCAATTTTGCGCTTCAAGGCACAAATTTTCCCCACTGCCATACTTTATCAAAACTCAAAAGACGCCAGTCATTTATTTCCTTCCCTCTTTCACATTAAGAGAAGCTAATTAGCAGCAATCAGTCTATTTCAGAGAACATTTGCGAAGACGCTTTCCTGAACGCATGCGTGGCACTGAAAAAATGAACACATCGATAAATAACAGGTGCTGGCTGAATTAAGGGCATACTCCATAGGGCCGGCTCCTAATTCTTGAGTGCCGACTCCTATGATATAAACTTGACTGCAGAGGTGATAAAGTCACCTGCAGACTTGGAGGCACACGGGGTTAGACTATGGAATGGACAAGGAACCGCATATTGTGGTGTTGGCAGCAGGAGAGCAAGGACTCCGGAGCTTTGTCCCTCACCTGCCATGTGAGTATGCTTAAACAAGTAGACCCAACTGTTTCCTCATCTGTAAAATGGGGTGAGATATTCACCTTGCATGGTGATGGGGATTAGAAATAATGATAGGACTAGTGTAGATTAGGGGCTCAAATGGAAGCTATTGCCATCGTTTTTTTAATGATGGGTCCAATGGATGCAGCTCATGGACCGAAGCAGTCACCTCCATTCCGTGTTGTCAACTCACACACCATGTTTCTGCCATTCTTGCATCTAGGGGCTTGCCTCCCAGGTACTGACATTGGATCGATCGATCGATCGATCGATCTATCAATCATCTATCTATCCATCTATTTTATTATTATTATTTAACTATCGATCTTTACATTTCCTTCCTTCTGACTGTCCATGGATAATACTGTTGGTCAGTTCATAGATTTGCACTTGTATGTCTCAGCCTTCCTTTTAGGTATCTGAAAACCAACTGAGAATCCCCTACTCGACCCGGTCAACCCATAGAACCATGAGAAATAATAAGTTACTATAGATTTTGGGGTGGTTTTTATTTTTTTAGGAAGCAATAGACAAACAGAGCAATATGTAGATAGGGCGGAACATGGTAAGTGCATGATGATTTTCAACTTTATGGATACCATAATTAAAATAGAATGAATTCCCAGGATATCAGGTTTGGGGGTCAGCCCTTCTATCTTACTTTACCAAATATACTGAACCTAGATAAGAGAATGGTCAAACTCAAAGAGGTAAGCGATGGCAACACTGGAACAAACACTGGATCTCCTAACCCTCAGTTCACAGACCTTAGTGACCCACAGACAGGGAGATGAACCAATATGGCCATCATTCACTAGAGTTAGTCCACAGCTCCTCATCCCTTCCGCCAATCAATTACTCCTCCTCCTCATCACTCTTATCATCACTTCCTCTCCAAATCCTTTCTGCCACTTCTTCAACTCAAGCTTTTGTCATTTCTTGCCATGGACTAGTGCACGGACTAGTGCAGTAGCTCCTCACTTGTCTGCCTTATTTCAATTGGCTTCTTTTCCACCCCAACCTTCCATTTACAGGGTAGCAGAGTGATGGCTCTAAAATGTAAATCAGATCATTTCCCACTCCGAAAATATTCCCCCAAACCGCCCCTTGGTTTATAGGAAAGTGTCCGAGTCTCCTAACTTAGCACAAAGAACCTTCCAGGGTCTAGCTTCTGCCTTCTTCCCAGCCTCATTCCCATTCCAGACATAGCTGGCCACCCAGCCCACATTTTTACCTTTGCACACATTTCTCCTCCCAGAATGTCCTTCTCCCCTTCATCTTATTATCCTCTAATCAGACCTAAGAGCTCCTCTCAATTATTTCTTTTCGAGGACCCTTGATTTCGTATTTGTTTTCAAAATAAACACCTTTGTTTTCTGAAAAATTTCCTCCTTTAAAGTAGTGAGAGTGATAAGTTCTGTAACTGAATTTGAAAACTGTTAAGTAGTTCACCGAGAGGTGCTTCCCGACATGTAAAGATATAGGGTTGGGATGCACTCGAGAAAGAAAATATCTGCACTTCTAATGTTAAGAACATCATATTTCTTCAACATGAGTGTTGAGGTTTTGGTAAAGATGTCTGCTCTGGCATAATTTGGTGCAGAGTCACTGTACAAGAAGCAATTTGGTAAAAAAAAAAAAAAAAAATGCAACACCCATTAGCTCTTCTTCACGTTCTCAAGGTCTGAAATAAGGTTAATTGGATTTGTTCACAAATCCAAGGAGCCGCCTACAACAGTGTTTCCCAAAGGGTATTCCACGAGACACTGCTTCTAAGAGGTGATAAGTATCATTTGAAAAAAAGGCTTCTGTGCTAGAAATAAATTGAGGAAATTCAGAATTAAACAAATGTGGTGATTTTTTTTTCCTTTGTGACAAGTCTCAGAGCTTCTCTATGCTAATGCACATTGATTCTCTCCTGTAAGAGTCTGTGATATGTCGAGCATCTAGCTTATTTGCCCACGTATCCTTTCTGTGGGAGACCACGTTGTACCTCTAAGGGTCTCTGGAATCCATTTTTGGGAAAAGGTGCTTTGCAGGACTAAGTGTGTGGCTTCCTGAGATGACAGGGACTGCTCTAGATGCCTGTGGGTAGAAACTGAGACTTCACAAAATCTGTCTTCTCAGAGAGTTAGCATGGCTGAAATCCTACTGGGTGGCTGGATATAGTTTACTGTTCCCCATGCTTGCCCCTGATTCAAGACACATGACACCAAGGACGAATCTTGTGTCGAGGTGCTTATATTCCCTCGCTCTCCTTTCCCAGTGTTGCCGGAGGGGTGGAGAGAGAAAGAGGTGCGTAGCCAATGGATGTGGTCAAACAGAGTGTTGTCAGTGGACCAGGAGAGAGGATGTGGTTGGGTGGAGGGTTGGACAGGGGCCCAAGGGGTAGGACAAAACCACATCCAAAATGTCTAACTGGGCGCACGTGTTGACTGGAAAGATCTGGAAAATTCTAAGATCAAACCGAGTACAAATTTTAGAACAAAAGAAAGCATTTCTCCCTTTTATTGTTGCCACGGCCCTACCCCTGAGTTAGCCTATGAAAGAGGAGCTTTTCTTAAAATTAGAAACAGAAGGAAAAAGCCACGCGCGAACATACTTTATACTAAGCACATGCGTTTTTCTCTTTTACCCAAGATGCACACAAAAAACCCGAAACCTTAGATGCCCAGGGAAAAAAGTTTGAACAAAGACAATTTCTCTGTGCATTTGACATTGGAATATGTGGTTATAGGGCTCCTGGGAAGTTGCTCCGCTCACTTTGGGACTAATGTCAAAGCAGAGGAAGCTAACGGTTCCATTTAGTAGGGGCTCCCCCACACCAAGTGTTTTATATATGCTTTAACATTTGTAGCTCACCCAATAAAGCCAAAGCAACCATTGCCTTTAATCTAGGATGCCCACATTGTGTCAGTTTGTGAGGTTGTTTTGGCCAGGAAAGTGCTACACACAAGGGTCCTGCTTCTTCAGGAAAGACGCCCACTTTAGGAACCTTTAATAATAGAGACCATTCTTAGGCTAGGCCATATGCTAGGGCATAAAACAAGTCGAAACAAATTTTAAAAGGTTGGAACCATGCAGAGTATGTTCTCCAACCACAATAAATGAAATTCGAAATCAATTACAGAAGGAAATTTGAGAAATTTACAAATATGTGGGAATGAAATAACTCAGTAACCAGATTAAAAAGAAGTCACAGGGGAGATCGGAAGATACTCTGAGAGAAGGGAAAATGATAACACAACATATCTGAACTTGTAGCTTGCGCCAAAAGCAGTGACTAGAAGAACATGTATACCTGTAAATTCTTACATAAAAAAGCAATACAGGGGTGCCTGGGTGGCTTAGTCAGTTAAGCATCTGACTATCGATCTCAGCTCAGGTCTTGATCTCAGGGTTCTGAGTTCAGGCCCTGCATTGGGTTCCACGCTGCGTGGAGTCTACTTAAAAAAAAAAAAAAAAAAAAGCAGCACAGATATCTAATCAATAATCTACAACAGAAGTAAATGAAACAAAGAATAGAAAAACAATAGAGGAATCAACAAAATAAAAAGTTGTTTCCCCGAAAAGATCAGCGAAATGGACAGACATTGAGCTGGATTGACTAAGATAAAAAAAAGAGAAAGCTCAAATTACTAAAATTGGTAATGAGACGGGGACGTCATTACCCACCTTACAGAAATAAAAAAGGTCTATACGGTAATGTGACGAACGATGATGTGCCAATCAATTCGATGACCTACAGGAAATGGACAAATTCCTGGAAAGACCACCTACCAAAAGTGACTCAAGAAGAAATAGAAACTTAGGAAATTTGAATAGACCCATAACAAGCAAAGAGATCGAGACAGTAATAAGAAAAACTTCCTGCAAAGAAAAGTCAAGAACAAAATGGTGAACTCTACCAAACATTACAAAAAACCCCCCCAAAACAAAAAACACACCGATCTTCCATAAACTCTTCCAAAGAATAGAAGAAGAGGGCTGAAGAGGGCTCTCTTTCTGACTCTTTCTGTGAGGTCAGTAATACCCTGACAGCAAAACCAGACGAGGACATCACAAGAAAAGAGAACTCCAGACCAGAAGCTCTGACGAATATGGATGCAAAAATCCCCTCTCCCAAAAATTCAGCAAACGGAATCTGTAAATATATAAACAAATATACATTATGACCAAGTGGGATTTATCCCAAATAGCAGAGTTACTTTAATTTCCAAAATTATGGTATTCCATAATATACCATATAATGGAATATCTTATATAATGCAGTATAATATATGTATAAAATTAAAAAAAACCCGTATGGTCATCTCAATAGATGGCAAAAAAAAGGCATTTGACAAAATCTACCAGCCTTTTATCATTGAAAACATTCAACAAACCAGGAATGGAAAAGAACTTGCTACACCTGATAAAGGACAACGGCACAAACCCCAAAGGTAACATTTTAGCTAAAAGGGTGAGATTGGGTGCTTTCCCTCTAAGGTCCCTCTCAGGATGTTCTGCTCAGCATCGCAGTAGAAGTCCTAGCCAGGACAATTCGAAAAGAAAAAACAGAAGACGCCCACTTTGAAAAAGAAGACGAAAACTGTATTTGCAGATGACGTAATCTTTTATAAAGAAAATCCTAGAGAATCCACTCAAAAACCATGACCACCAATAAATGAGTTCAGTAAGGTTGTAGGATACAAGACCAATGTGCAAAAACCACACAATTTTCGTTTTCTACACGAGCAGTGAGATAGCTGAAAATGAAATCAGAAAACAATTGCTTTTATCATAGCGGACAAGATATTGAGGAATCGATTCGACCAATGAGGTCGTGAACACTCTGCAGAGGGTCCCAGATTTGGTTCAGATGCTAAGAATGACGATGCCACACAGGCATCAGAGATTATGCAGAGGTTTACTACTCCCACAATGAAGCTTTCCAGGAAGATCAAAGCAAGTTACCCAAGCTCATCTGAAAATGGCTTTAGAGCTGAGAAAGGGGTCTGGGTTCAATTTTCATAGAGCTTAGGAGTAGAAGTAGGGTGAGTATTCCTGCACATGGTTTGAGCTTTCCACCAGTGCTAATGGGAATATGCGGACTTTCTCATCAGCTTGATCAGATGTAGGACAGAAGGGAGAGAGGGCAGCATAAGGTTTATAAGCTGTCAATGGCCAAACACACACAAAAAAGGAGTCAAAATCTTTATTACAGAGGTGCAAGACTTGTTCACTGAAAATAACAGAATAATAGTTGGAAGAAATTTAAAAAGACCTAAATAAACAGAAAGAAATCCTATGTCCATGGACTGATAGACGTAATATTACTAAGACGACGGAACTCCCCAAATTGATCTACAGATCCAATATAATTCCTATCACAATTCCAGCTTCCATTTCTGCATCGATTAACAGCCTGAACCTAAAGTTCATATGGAAATGCAAGAGATCCACTGTAAAACAAAACACAACAAATCTCCAAGAAGAAGATCAAAGTCGGAGGGCTCACTTCCATATTTCAAAACTACTACAAATTTATACCAATAAGAGATGCAGTACTGGCATAAAAACATAAGAATAGACATATAAATGAACGGCGTAAAATTGAACATTCAAAAATAAACTCACCAAGTATGCCAAGGCCATTCCACAGGGGAAATAATTGTTTTTTTAACAAATGGTGGTGGGAAAATTAGCTGTCCATTTATGAAATAATGAAGTTACAAAATTAGTCAGAGGGAATATAGACTTAAATATAAGAGATATTACTAAAGTCTCTCAAAGAGAACACAGGACTAAATTTTTGTGACCCTGGCTTAGGCAATGGCTTCTTAGATATGACACCAAAAATAACAAAAGAAAACACTTGTGCTTCAAAGGATGCCATCAGGAAAGTGAAAAGACAGACACATAATTGGAAAAAAAAATTGCAAGTTATACATCTGACAAAGGATTTATGTTCAAAATATATAAAGAAGTCTTATGATTCCACAATAAAGACAAATAACATAATTAAAACATGGACAAAGAACCTGAACAGACATTTCTCTAAAAAAGATATGCGTTGGCCAATAAGCCCATGAAAGGATGCTCAACATTGTTAGTCATTCGAGAAAGGAAAATCAAAACCACAAGGAAATGGCTATGCTAATAATTTTAAAAAGCAGAAAATAACAAGTGTTGGGCAGGATGTGCAGAAATTGGAACCCTTATACATTGCTGGTGGGAATGTGAAATGGCACAGCTGCTAGAGAAAACAGCTTGGCCTTTCCTTGAAAAGCTACATATAGAATTAACATGTGACCCAGCGATTCTACTCCTGGGTCTATACCCTAGAGAAATGGAGACATATGTTCACACAAAAACTTGTTCACGAATGTTCGGAGCGGCATTATTCGTAACGGCTCAAAAGCGTAAACCACACAACTGTCCATCAATTGATTAACGGATTAACAAAATGTGGTCTGTCCATAGAGTAGATTAATTCAGCCATTAAAAAAAAACACCAAGTATTGATATGTACTACAAAATGGACGAACCTTGAAAACATTGTACTACGTGAAAGGGGCCAGAACACAAAAGACCACTTACTGTACAATTCCATTTATCTGAAATGTTCAATAGGGGCAAATTCATCGCGACAGGAAGGGGATCAGAGGTTGTCTGACTTTGGAGAGGAGTGGGGAGTGACAGCTAATGGGGATGGGGTTTCTTTTAGGGGAGATGAACTTGATCTACCATGAGACAGTGGTGACGGTCACCCTATGTTCACATATTAAAAACCACTGGGTTGCATACTCTAAAAGGATGAATATTACGGTACGCGAATTACATCGTAATAAAATCGTTATAAAAAACTACTGCTTTTAGAAGAAAACAGACGGAAGAAGGGAAAGCACAGAAGCGGGAGGCCAGACAGGAGGCTATTGCCAAATCCAAGCTCAGAGAAATAACTTATCCACTACATCCAGAGGGAACCTGTGGCACCCAGTCCCCAAAGATGGCAGTTCCTGGTGGCCACGCCCTCGTGTGGTCGCCTCCTGTATTGAATTGACACTGAGCCCTGGCTTGTTTCACCGACTGAAGGCAGTAGAAGGCATGTTCTGTGATATCTGAGTTCAGGCAACTTCTGTATCTGCAGTTTTGGGGATCTCTGAACTGCTACGTTGAACTTTAGCTACCCTGAAAGGGCTCGGACCATTAGGAGAGCCCCGTGGAGAGGAAGGGCTATCCCAGTCAAGTCCCCAGATGATTCCAAGCCCATCTGATTGCAATCACAGAAGAGAGTACAAGCTAGACCAGCAGAAGGACTTCCCAGTGAACCCACACAATTGAAAAGATATTAAGTGATCGTTAGTGCTTTAAGCCACTAAGTTTTGGGGTGGTTTATTTGTAGGCATAGGCAACTGAAACAAATACAAACACGTAACATCAAATAATTGACTTTAGTGATAGTGCTCATAAATTGGCCTACTAGGAATCACATACAATCGCCTGGAGGGCCCCTTACTTTCTAATAGGGGAACTGAGATTTGCAGTGCTTTTACTGGGCCATTTTCCCAAATCTGTGATTCCAGAATGACTATAAACATTATTTGCCCCTTATGCATTATTTAAAAAACTGGATCTCCTAACATGATTTATGGGCAAACTTCCTTTTTCATCTTGTATACCATATTTCCTGCCTTCTGCTTGGTGTTCACTAAACAGATGCTCCATTCTATATAAAGGATAAAATGAACTGGGCTTAAAAGCCATTTTAAAGGGGCTTATTATATTTTTATTTGTTGTTTTGAAACCATGGACACATGGGCACCAAGTTCATAATGTTGAAAAACAAACCAGGGGACTCGTCAGAAAAAAAAAAATGATACCTCGAACCCATGCATATTATTTTTCTTCGTCTTGAATCTCCACTTAAACTACACAGTATACGATGAACTGTATGTCCCTCAAATTCATACGCTGAAGTCCAAACACCCAGTACATCAGGATGTAATCATATTTGGAGAGGTCTATAAAGAGGTGAGTAAGTTAAAATAAAACCATGAGGGTCCTTATCTAATCTAGTTGATGTCCTTATAAGGGGAGGGAATTTGCATACATGGAAACATACCAGGGATGGGGCACCTGGGTGGCTCAGTCGGTTGAGCATCCAACTCTTGGTTTTGGCTCAAAAACCAAAGGTTTTTGAGCTCAGGATGTGATCTCACCATTGTAGGACCAAGCCCCGTGTCACGGAGCCTGCTTCAGTTTCTTTCTCTCTCTCCCTCTGCCTCTCTGCACTCACAGTTTCTCTAAAATAAATAAAATGATATCTTAAAAAAAATAAAAAAGAAAAAGGAAAGATACCAGAGACCAACGTGTATATGGAGAAAAAGACCAGGTGAGGACCTATCAAGGAGATGGCCATTGGCAAGCCAGGGAGAGATGCCTCAGGAGAAACTATGCCTACCAACACCTTGACATTGGCTTTCTAGCCTCCAAAGCTGTCAGAAAGAAATTTCTGTGTTTAAACCGTCCGGTCTGCGGTGTTTCATTACGGCAGCCCTAACAAATGAATGCAACCCAGAAAAGAACTTTTGAGAAGGCATTGTTTTTGTTGTCTAGTGCTGAGTAACAAACTACCCCAAAACTCCACACCCAACAACCTTGGAAGAGATATTCTCTTCTTTTAATAGTTGCCCTAGAGATTAGGTGCTTTTATTTCTTCCCTGGATCATGGGAAGGTACATGAATTCCACTTACCTTGCTTCGGATTCCCATGGCATTGTTCTCATGCTTCAACCTAGAGTCAGTGATCACCAAATTCCAGGGTTAAGATACACTCACCTCCTCCGCCCCCTGCTTATCCCTGGGGGTATGTTCCAAGACCCCCAGTGGATGCCTGAAACCCAAGATAGTACCGAATCCTAGATATACTCTATTTTCTCCTATAGGTACACACTTAGGACAAAGCTTCATTTATGTATTAGGCAAAGTAAGATTAACAACAACTAACAACAGAATAGGGCAATTATAACAATATACTATCATTAAAGTTATGTGAACATGGTCTCCCTCTCACGCCTGCGTGCGCACAAAAATTATCTTATGGTACTGTACTCACCCTTCTTGTCCTACGATGTGAGAGGATAAAACACGTGATGAGGGGAAGTGAGGTGGGTGACGTAGGCATCCTGACGTAGCCTTGAGCTACTATTGACCCTCCCATGGTAGGAGATCGTCTGTCTCTGGACCGCAGGTGACTGTGGGTAACTGAAAGGATAAAAAGCAAAACAGTGGCTACGGGGGACTCCTGTAAATTCATTTGAGGATTTCGAACTAAAACAAGCCAGTCAGCCCCTGGAGGCGGGGAAAAGGGAGGGGGTCCTGTACTCCAATCCCTGTCCCCTGTGCCTGGAGTCTCTCCAAAGCACAATGTAGCAAGATGGCGGAGCAGTAGGAGACCTAAACTTCATCTGGTCCCAGGAGTTCAGCCAGCTAGTTATCAAACCATTCTGAACACCCACAAACTGAACAGGAGATCGAAGAGAAGAGGAGCAGCAGTTCTAGGAACAGAAAAGCGACCACTTTCTAGAAGGTTGGACGTGCGGAGAAGTGAATCCGAGGCAACATTCGGGAAGATAGACGGGGGAGAGAGGGGCCGGCTCCCAGGGAGAAGTGGAGCTCTGGGACTTTTAGAGTCGGCTCCACGGAGGGACGTCGCTCCAGAGGCTAAAGGGGGGCGGGGGGCTTGCGGGGACAGTGGGGTCGCAGGACCCGTAGGGTCACAGAAAGACCGGGGTGTCTGAGTGTGGCAGAGCCCCCAGGTATCAGAGGGGGGAAGTCGAGAAGTGGGCTCTCAGGTCAGGCTTACCTTACACCGAGATCCGAGGCAGTTGGGTCACTGCTCTACCAGCAGGGACCCCACAAGCGGCAGATCCGGGGAGACTCACCTTCCTTCCTCCTCCGGCAGGAGCGGCGCGGGAGCGGCTGCGGGAATCGGCTGGGTTTGGAGACTCCAGACGGGGCCACGCACCAGAGACAGAAACTCTCGGTCACAGGCCGGGGGAGCTCGGAGCCACCGGAGACCAGGGACACGGGAGGGACTGCCAGCTTTTCTCTGAGGGCGCACTGAGGAGCGGGGCGCACTGAGGAGCGGGGCCGAGCTCTCGGCTCCTCCAGGGCCTGAGCTAAGGAGGCCGCCATCTTCATTCCCGTCCTCCAGGGCGGTACGGAAAGCGTTCAGGGAACAAAAGCTCCGAGAGCGAAACCGCGCAGATCACTCTGCCCGCCCCGGCAAGGGTGGTGCAATTCGCCTCCGGCAAAGACATTTCAGAATTGCTGCAAGGGCCCCTTGCCCAGAAGATCAGCAAGAACATCCAGCCAAGACCAAGTTCACCGATCAATGAGGACTGCGGAACTCCAGAGGTAGGGGAGCAACACCTAGAATTCATGGCTTTTTTTCTCATGATCCTTAATCTTTCAAAGTTAAATTTTTTTAATTTAATTTTTTTTCTTTTTCTATTTTTTAATTTTTCCTCTTTCTTATTTTAACCTTTTTAAACTATTTTATCTTATCAATACCTTTCAAAAAATATTTTAAAATTTTCATTGTTATAGTCATATTCTATCCCTTCATTGTATTTAACCTTATTTTTTGTATACATGTAGGTTTTTCTTTCTTTACAATTTTGGGATACACCTCCAGATTTAAAGGGAGGGAGTGGAAAACAATTTACTATGCTAATGGACATCAAAAGAAAGCTGGGGTGGCAATCCTTATAACAGATAAATTAGATTTTAAGCCAAAAACCATAATAAGAAATGAGGAAGGACACTCTATCATACTTAAAGGGTCTAGCCAACAATTTTAAATATCTATACCCCTAACATGGGAGCAGCCTATTATATAAACCAATTAATAACAAAATCAAAGAAACACATTGACAATAATACAATAATAGTAGGGGACTTTAACATCCCCCTAACTGAAATGGACTTATTGCGGTTGACATTTTGCCCTTTTCTGTTTAGCTTTTCTAAATGCATTTCCATTGTGAGTCTTACAAAGAGATTGAATCCTGTTTCTCTTTGTGGACACCAAAGAGGGTGGATTAGAAACTTCCTGGCCCCCCAGTCCCCCACTGGAAGCCAGGGCAAGACACGTGACTGTCATGGGAAAAGGCACACCCCTTGCTTATCCTGTTCTGGTGACAATAATTCCATTAGCCTAACAGTCTTATTTTGGTCCCTGTGCAACCTCTCACTTTAGAGCTCACTCCTATCCCCACTCTCTTCACTGAAAGAGAAGGCATGTTTACCCTAACAGGTTTGTCAGTAATAAAGAAAAATATTTTGATGTTCAGCTGCCTAATTCTTGGGTTTGGCTCTCAATTGGTTCTAGAATCTGGAAGAGGAAAAAAATGAAGGGAAAAAACCCTCCAAAATGATACTGATCGCGGGCTTTCAAAAAAAACCCCCAATACCCTAAGACATGGGACTAAGACATTTGCAGGGTAAACAGGTATCAAAGTGGGGACCAAAATAGCATATTGTACATGATGTGAGTATTCAGCTTGACTAGAGTTAAGGGTTTCTCCACCTCGGTCTTGGGGGAATAGACCCTTGCAGCTCATTGCACACTGTGTCCAGAGGAAAATGATTGATGCTATGATATAGGCAGAGCAGAACTTAAGAAATGAAGACTTTTTGGACTCAACAAAGCTGATCCGTAGAGGCCATGATTTACATGTTGATGCACTTGGACTTTGATCTACTGCAGACAAGGCTGAGGCAAGGGTTGGATCATTTTATTTTTTTATTTTTTTAAAGATTTTATTTATTTATTTGACGGAGAGAGAGAGATCACAAGTAGGCAGAGAGGCAGGCAGAGAGAGAAGGGGAAGCAGGCTCCCTGCTGAGCAGAGAGCCCGATGCGGGGCTCGATCCCAGGACCCTGAGATCATGACCTGAGCTGAAGGCAGAGGCTTTAACCCACTGAGCCACCCAGGTGCCCCAAGGGTTGGATCGTTTTAGAAGTTGATAGCTTAGAAATATCTGGGGGTTATTATTTTTCTCAGACAGGACTTTAAACTGTTGATTGCATTGTGGGAATTAGTGAGCTTTATTCTGACCCAGGCAGAGAGAACCATTTCACCTCTACCAAATTCCATTCTCTTTTAGGTGTTTTGAGTGGCATGTAGGGCCAGGAGAGAATTCTTATGGTGGCAGGGTTAATTTCTGTGTCTTAGTCAGCTTCAGCTGCTATAACAAAATACCACCGAGTGGTTTAAATAACAAAAATTTATTTCTCACTGTCTGGAGACTGTCCAAGATCAGGGTGTCAGCATGATTGGGTTCTGGTAAGAGTTCTTTCTGCTTGCAATAGACTACTGCCTTTGTTCTGTGTCCTCACGTGGAGACGAGAGAGAGGACCCTGGCGTTTCTTCCTCTTCTTAGAGGGCACTCCTCATGAGATATACATCACCCAAGACATCAAAGATCTCAATAAATAGAGAAATACGCTTCCTGTATGATACAGCGGTCTCAGTCCTAGGTATCGACCCTAGAGAAATCCAAGTGTGTGTTTGCACAAAACCTGTACTCTGGTGTTTATAGCAGCCATATTCATAATCACCAGTACCCAGAAGTAACCCCGATAAGCTGCAGTAGGTTTATGGAGAAACAAACTGTGACAAATCCATCTGCTGGAGTATTCAGTAAGGAAAAGGAATGAATTCCTGATCAGTGCAACAATGTAGATAAATCTCAAAGGCATTATGCTTACTCAAAGAAGCCAGTCTCAAATGTTACATACCGTATGAGTTCATGGAAATGACAGTCTAGACAAGACAAACTACAACAACTGAGAGCAGATCACCATTGGGTAATGGTGCTGGGTAGGTGTGATAGCGGAGGGACAGCATGATGGCGGACTCTACTCCTTTGGATATTGGAACTATTCTGTATCCCGGATGTGCTAGTGGTTACACACATATAGACGTATATAAAAAAACAAACCTCATAGCACTGAATAAGTTTGGCTACACAATGTCAGTTTTACTACAAATTTAACTTAAAACACACATACATGAATGTCTAGGATGAGGAGCAAAGGTAAAGAAGGAACAAAAAAGGCATTTGGAGTCATTAAACCAAATTCACCCTATGTACATTAGAGGGAGAAAAAGTGAATTTTGGAAACATGAAATTGTTAGAAACTCAGCTGAGCTTTCTAAAAGTTAATGAGAGCAGCCGAAAAAAAATCTAGATTTTTTTTTACAAGACTAGGAAACATTACTCAAGGCCTGTGATGTCCGTCCTTCCTTCCTTCCTTTCTTCCTCTTCTCTCCCTTTGAAGACTCCAGGAAAGAGAAATGGCACTCATTCAGCCCCTGGTGGTACAGACTTCAGGTTAAGTTCAAAGACCCCTAGAAGGACTTTATAGCTAAAAAATGTGGGAACAGGGGCAGATATTTCTGAAGAGGGTGATTCATTTGTCCCACGCAATTCTGTATTAAGAGGCGGTGACAATGGCTAGCGTAGCACAGGATAGAAAAAAATCCTATTCACAAGAAACCCTTAGACAAAGCCTATGCTAATTTCAGTACTGAGATGCTTGGAGCACGAGTCTTAGCAAAGAGATTGAAATCAAGAGCTTTTGAATATAAATCTGGAGACGAAAGCCATTTCCATTGAGATCTGGTGATATGGCTGCCACTGTCAATTTTTAAAACTTGCAAGAAGCCTGAGATACTGTCGGGGCCAGTGTTGGAGAAAGTAGACAGTAAACATAAGGACTCTACTCCCAGGTATGTTGAAATATAGAGTAGTAACTAACCTCTTAAAGAGGAATCTTTGCCCACAAGGGCATTCAGAATATGAACTCAGGAAAACTGATATAGGTCGTCGTAAAATTTTGAGACCCAGAAAAGATTTTTTACCACCTCTTTTCCTTTCTTCATAAACCACCTACTCTCTGTCCTGCTCCCACTTTCTAAAAAAATAACTATTGTATTACACTCCTGGAGATTAGTTGTATTTTCTAATCTTTGCAGGACTGCAGCTGTATTCATCTTGAGTTGTTTATTACTAAATTCTTTGTTGGCAGGCAGATAGAAGACTTGGAATATTCACATTCTTGGTGGGGGTGGTCGGGGTAGGGAATGGGGAATGTAAAATGGGACATCCCCTGTGGAAAATAGGTAGGCAGTTCCTTACAAATTTAAACATATATTTAAAACTTTTTGGGATAATGGATATACTCATTATCTGGATTGCAGTGATGGTTTTATCATATTTCAAAACTTATCAGATTGTACACTTTGGATATACACTGTTACATGTCAACTCTACATCAGTGAATCTGGTAAAAATTGTTGCGTGTGATTATCTGAAACCAAATGTCCATCAACGGTCAGGATTTGGGGGGTGGCTAATTGTTCAAATACAATATAGGAAAGGATTCAAAGATTTCAAGGTAGTGGCTGCTTCTACTATCACAAAGTAAGGGAAAATAGTAATACCAGATTCCTAAATTCTGCTCAAGTTGTGGGCTGAGCACCCAGTTATGGGTTTTTACGATTATCATATTCAAAAATCGCTTATCTTTTACAGCCATCAGGTTAGACTCAAAAAACTGCACTCAGTGCTTGATACTAAAAGTCTGTCCTCACCAGGAGTCTCTTGGCCCCCATCAGGAGCAGCCCAGGAATTTCCCATGAATACTCATTGCCAGAATGCAAATTTCTTATACCCTACATTCCCAGAGAGCCCTTAGGGGTCCACCACAAAATCAAAACCAGGAGAACAAGCCTTACACATCAAATAGAACTTTGCTAATTAATAGTGGCAAAATATGAAAAATATGTCAACTCTGAGGATCACTGACCAAGGTGGGGTCATATTTTCAAATTAGGCTGAATTTATGTAAGTGTCCTTAGCGATTCCATATTCAACATACCAGCTTGAGCTTCTGGGAGTAAGTCTGGTACCTCAATCTAAATTTAACACGTCCTAGATAGTTAAGACACCGGGAATGGCTTGGTACAGTGCAGAAATATATTTCTTTGGGAGAAATATATGCTGGAAGGTATTTATGATGTGAGATGTAGGCTTTCACGTATGGCCATATTCTTTAAGACCCACAATAAAGCCTCCTCACTAAGATTTTTTGACATACATTGGTAAGGGGAATCCTAACAGTGTTGAAAAACAGTTTAGTAGGTTGAGGATGCTGGGGTGAAATGCCACCATTAAAATGAACTTCCTGATCCAATAAGGAATGAGGGAATGAAGAATCTAGGGTTGGGATCTAGGTTGTAGACCTAGGATCTAGGCTGTAGACCACCACAGGCAAAATGGCGGTGGTTATCACACTAGATGATAGGGCTAGATTCAGAAAGTCTGATGGCAGAGGTCTTCATCAGTGGGCAACTGAACAGAAAACCAGCCAAGGGACTTAATTTGTATTAGCTAAACACCAAAAAAGAAATACTCCTCCAGATTTTCTGAGCAGAAGCTTGACTTAAGTTGCCATGCTAGGGTTACAATAAAATCTACTAACTTCTCACACAGGGGTCAGTCCAGAGAGGCAAAGTCCCTTAAAATAGGGGCAGAGTCCCTTGAAAACCACAGGGTGACATAACAAGTAAATACTGTGAATCTGTATTTCAACTTTTTGCAAAGTGATTATTGGTTATTCCTAAGGCCGTGGTGACCTTATAAGATGAACATATCCCACTCTGGGGGGATTTCTGGATGCTTTCTGAGGACTAAGAATACCATTTTATACCCATGTACCAGAATTGTGTCATCAGTAGAGATTTTATCCAAATCTACTCTGCAAACGAAATTCGTGGGATCCCAAACTCATTCTGTGGTTAATTTCTCAGTTTCTGAATATGTAGTTAGAAGAGAGGCTCAAGAATTATCAGAATCCCTTTATTGTCTTGTGGGTCTTTGATGAAAAGACTTTTGTAGTAGTAAGGACCAAGTGGAAGTCCCCAAAATCTCACTGTGCCTCGGCCTTGACAACCAAAAGAGTTTATTTAGTTATTTATAAAGATTTTATTTCTTTATTTGAGAGAGAGAGAGAGAGAGAGAGGATGAGTGGAAGGAGGAGCAGAGGTAAAGGGACAAGCAGACTCCTCAGTGAGTGCAGAGCCCGACATGGGGCTCAATCCCAGGACACTAACATCATGACCTGAATTATGACGACATCATGATGTGACGTCATGACCTGACATCATGACCTGAATCAGACCCCTAACTGACTGAATCACCCAGGTTCCCCTAAAGGAGTTTAGAATGAAACACTGCTGTGAATGTCGTGGAGATCAATGTCATTATCAAAAGTCTGTAAGACACAAAGGAAATATTCATTTTGGGTATCTATTTAAATTTTCTATTCCATGTGGACTTTTGGGTGAGGGCTTGTAGACAATGATACTAGCCTATCATAAATGTAATCAATGTGACTCCAGTGAAATCTGGTAATTTAGATATGGTTTCTTTCCTGGAACAAATACATATAGCTCCCGGAAATCAACAGGAATCTGCATTTGATGATTTTGTTCTGAACAAGGCCAGAAGTTGCATTAATATGTCAGTGACAGCAAAGCACTTTCACCATCTTAACCTCCACATCATCTTATGTCAACATTTTATTGAGTCTTATGATTTTATTGTATTTTATTCTTTTTAAAAGATTTTACCTATTTATTTAGAGAGAGCATGAGCAGGGGTAGGGGTAGAGGGAGAGAGAGAGAGAGAGAATCTCAAGCAGACTCTGTGTTGAGCGCAGAGCTCAACCTGGGGTTCTATCTCATGACCCTGAGATGACCTGAGCTGAAACCAGGTTGGATGCTTAACTGATTGGGCCACCCAGGCATCCCAAAGTCTCATGATTTTAAATACTACCTAAATGCTAACCATTCCAAATCTAAGTGAGCATTAGTGAGCATTCTCCCCCAAATCCAGCCTGGTATATCCAACCTTCCGCTTGGTATCTCTACTTGGATGTCTTATAAGGGTCACACATTTCGTATGTTCAGAAGTAAGTTTTTGACCTACCCTCCTTCCTCATTTCAGCTAATAGCAACCTTATCACTCTAATTCTACAAGACCAAAACAGAATAAAAAGAAACTGAAAAACCTCCCCAGACAAAACCATTCTGTTTCATTATGTTGATGAATGGGATCAGAGCATGGGAAAGAGCGAATGCCCTAGCTACTTTAAGGAAAGAGTAGAGTAGAGTAAGTGCTCAATGGGAACACCGTCACCCACACTTGAACCTCGGTGTGGGAACTTGGAAAGTTACTGTAAGCTTCCTGATCCTCAGTTTTCTCATCTGTAAAATAAATGGGGGTCACCGCAGCCTGGTCCTCATAGGGCTTTTGAGATGCTCGAAGGAGCTAATATATGTAGTTAGAACTGTATCTGACACATAAACAGGACATAATAAATTACTATGTCTGGGTTAAGGCATGTATTTCACAAGATGAGAGATAAATCTTCAGAAATATTGGAGCTTGCCACCAGTAAGAAGTGTGGAATGGCTTATGGTGAGCCACTTACTGCTGAGAGAGAGAGAGAGAATGCTTTATTTGAACGTGTTGCCGCCACCATTTACCACTCAGTCCCCGAAGTTACAGGGTTTAAAATGGGATTCAGAACAAGAGAACATTTCTTGGATGAAGTGCGAACAGCGTCTTTGTTCCTTTATAACCCTGAAGGTCCTTATACGGTCTGTGCCAATTAGATAAGAGAAACCAGAGGAGCCTGTGTCCTTTCCATCAATTAACATTTGGAGAAAACAGTTCTTAACTTGTTAATGGTTCTTGAGTGGACACCGAATTCTTGCCCATGAGGCTTTGAGAGATGATGTGACCTCAATTGCCCATAATGAACTGGGTATTAACTAATCCACTTAGCCACAAATTAGGCATGTTCAAAAGCGCTGTGACAAGCCTGCCCAGATGCTTCCCTCTCCTGCTTTTTTTTTTTTTTTTGAGCAACAAGTAGATTATATTCGAAAGCGTTTTTTAGTTAGGTTGGAGCCATGTGGTGGGTTGAACCAATGTGCGCGGGAAGATGTAACATATCCCATTTCGTGTGTATTTCCGCTGTCCATGGGACTGAGAGTAAAGAAATCCAACATGGTTGTGGGGTAAATGGGAGTGTTCCCATGTGACACTGTTGGGAAGAGAGACATCCAACTCACTTCGATCTGGAACGTGAATGAGAAATACACTTTTATTGCGTAAAACTAGTAAGATTTGGGGGCTGTTTGCAATAGCAGCTAGCACTGATTATCCTGACTGATTAAAGAGCATTCATTGTCTCGTAGTATTTGAAACCAAGCCCAAGGAGGTCCTAAGGGCAATGGTCAGTTGCGTGAGCGTATAGTTCACATTCCTGGGACGCCTGCTCCTGTCACATCGTCAGCCATCCCTCCCTGCCACCGGAGGCTTCCTGAGGTCTTCAGTGTGGGAACACTAAAAAGCTTTCCGATTAATTCCTTCTCTGCTTAAATTAGCCTGTGTCCTGGAACCAAGATACGCTCATCTTCTTCAAATTTTGGAGGGAGACAGGAGGTTCTGCAAACCACAGGCAAAACCTAAGAAGTCTAAATTCCACCTAGAAAATCAACTTGGTTCTCTGCCCGTTCTGAAAACAGGAATCATAAGGAATCACATATATATGCATACACACTGCCGAGGGGGGTTATGCAGAGAGAATAGCGCAGATTCAACATGTTAGAAAAGGAGTCCATGTGCTCTAATCTGATTGTAGAGAAGGAAACAGGTATAGATACTGTCAGTCAACTTCTCAAGGTCACATAGCTAGACAGTGGCAAATCCAAGGCAAAAATCTGGCTCCCTTGAGTCTTATTTTCTTGCAGTGTTTAATGCAAGGGCTGTTGGGGACGAGGTGGGCTCCAGGGGGGCATCTTCTGAAGCCAGACTGTGTCTCCAAGACAATACCGTAGTGATGCTTCCGGGAGGCACCTTTTGAAAGAGCAAGACTGAAATGATAAGGAAGGAGAGAGATTGTATAAAGAAGCTCTGTGGGGACAATCATATCCTTAATCAAGCCACACTACTTGAATGTCATCACTTTTATTCAAAAGTGTGCCCGCAAGGAAAGCACATCATGTTGAAAATCCCATGGTCTTGTTCCAGAAAGTCACCTGTGGCTACATGAAACCTACATAGAGTTTGCCCAGCTACCATTAGAAGGAAACGCCTCCCAACCAGTACATGTGCTGATGGGCGAATAAGCTGGTACATCTGAACGTCCTGAATTGAAAACGGAACCATCTCAACACATAGAGACTGCAGAGCAACTGAGTGATTTAATAAGATCCTAGAATTTCCGGGGTGCGCACGACATTCGATGTGATCTTGCCCCATCTCACCATTTCACGCATCAGGAACTGGGGCTCGAGGAGAGTCAATGAATCGGTCAAACCTGCATAACTGGTTAGCATCAGAGTCATTGCTAGGTTTCAGGTATTCTTTCTAGGTTGAGAGGCTGCATCGGGGCAAAGTTCAGTGCTCCTCAAATTTTTCTGTGCTTGAGAACCACCTGAGGGCACCTGGGTGGCTCAGTCATGATCTCAGGGTCGTAGGATTGAACGGAACCCCATGTTGGGCTCCATGCTCAGCATGGAGTCTGCTTGGCCCTCTCCCTCTTCTCTTCCCCCCTGCTCACGCTCTCTCTCTCTCTCTCTAAAATAAATAAATAAAAACTTAAAAAAAAAACCACTTGGGGATACGGTTAAATGCAGATTTTGTTTTGGTAGAGACGAAGTGTGGCCCAGGATTCTGGATCTAACATGCTTTCAGTTGATACTGATGTTCACATATCATTCAAAATCACCTAGGGAGCTTTACCACTAGCTATACCTGAACCCCACTGGAATGAAGATTCTGATAACTTGCTGTGGGCTGTGACCTAGACTCTCTTTTCTTTCTTTCTTTCTTTCTTTCTTTCTTTCTTTCTTTCTTTCTTTCTTTCTTTCTTTCTTTCTTCCTTTCTTTCTTTTTTTTTTAAGATTTTACTTATTTATTGGAGAGAGAGCACAAGTATGAGAAGGGGAAGGGCAGAGGGACCAGCAAACTCCTTGCTAAGTGTAGAGCCTGACCTGGGGCTCTTCCCAGAACTCTGAGATCACGACCTGAGTGGTAGTCAGACACTTAACCGACTGAGCCACCCAGGTACCCTGACTTTGTTTTCTTAAATCCTTCCCAGATGATTTTAATATGCGACAGAGTCTGAGAACCACCATCATAGAGTTGCTTTATTTTACACGTAAAATAATTATTTGCAAGGGTGATGGCCTTTTGCCATCCTCTAATTTTTAGAAAATTTTCACCATTGTTCTTACTGGTAGAGTTAATTAGAGCTAGGTCAGCAAGGTCACGGTTGGTAAATTAATTATCACAAGACTGATGAGCACATTGACCTCTTATGGTAAGTACAGTTTACAACTTTGAGAGAACACACAATTATCTCAACAAATGAAGTTGCCTACAACAAACTGATATGCTGAAAAAGGCCATAAATCAGAAGTCTTTGGGAATATTAAAGCCAACATTTTAATATTACAGGAAAATCCTACTCTTCTTAGCCAGTGGATTTACATGCTCACCTTTCTGGTGACAAGATAGAGAGTAGGTAGAGATTTAAGGTAAACTTTACGGTGAGTGTTACGTAAATATATACCAAATCTCCATAATGTATCCAACAAGTTATTAATTCAGTACTTCGATTTCTCAAAAGCGCTCATATAGCAAAGCTTATTAAATTTCCCTAAAATGTTTGTCAAAAAAATTCTGATAGCTTCTGATTTCAAGTTGAATTATAATGAAAGCTAAATCCAAGGTAATCAGATTTATTTCCATCCTCCTGATGTACTTTTTTTTTTTTTAACATCATCACACAATCTCCCTGCACATAAGCTTGCCCTGAACCTTGAGTATGTGGGAAAAAGTTATGCATTTATTATTTTTTTTAAAGATTTTATTTATTTATTTGACAGAGAGAGAGATCACAAGTAGGCAGAGAGGCAGACAGAGGGAGAAGCAGACTGCCTGCTGAGCAGGGAGCCCGATGCGGGGCTCGATCCCAGGACCCGGGGATCATGACCCGGGCCAAAGGCAGCCGCTTAACTGACTGAGCCACCCAGGCGCCTCTTTATGCGTTTATTTTTTTTAAAGATTTATTTCTTTACTTGAGAGAGAGGGTGGGTGCATGTGAGTAGGGGAGGGGCAGAGGGAGGGAGAGAATCTTGAAGTAGATTCCCTTCTGAGGACGGAGCCTGATGCAGGACTCGATCTCAGGACCCTGAGATCATGACCTCAGCTGAAATCAAGAGTTGGACGCTTAACCCACTGAGCCACCCAGGCACCACCCAAGTTCTGCATTTAAAGGCCATCTCTTCTCTTTGTCAAGTTGCCTTGCCTGAGCTGAGCATCTCTACCTGCCTAGTCCACCAGCCAGCCAATCAGCAGCCTTCCTAGAGAAGAAAGCGAAATCCGAATTTCTAATTTCAATACTAGTATTGCTAACATGTCTTCTGGTATCTTGGTAAAGATTAAATTACAGGTTTTTTTCCTCCTGGAATTCACTGGGACTTCGTTCGTTGGAACGAATTGATAGCAAGTCAAAAAGGAAATCATTCAAGGGGTCAGATGCAAAACAAAACAGTGTCGTTTTCGATTAGAATTGAAGATATCTGCTGATAAGCAAGAACTTTTGGGACGTCATTTTCTTCATTCTTCTGCCTTGGCTGGAGAGCACTGACCTTGGTGAGCAAATCAAAATTGAGAGCCCATAAAACTGCATCTCTTTGGGGCTATCTCTTCGGAGTTACAGATGGCTGATGTTTGGGATGGCTTTGCACATTGAAATAAACTGTTTGTTCAGCAAAACTGGTAGGACTGAGTTTTCGGCTAACCAGTTATTGCGTCCCTGGTTTATAGCATGTAAAAAGAGCCGGCCTAGAAATTCCTTCTAAGGACCTTTTCCCAAAAAGCACACGGCCACGAAGATTTTTTAAGACCTTAGCAGTAAATTAGCCAACTAACAACTTTAGAGGTGAAACATGTGCCCCATGAAAGGCAAAATGGATTGATTTCCCTAGAACCAGGAGATCTCTAGATCATGACCCAGAGAGACAAAAATTCCTTTTCTGAGATATAACAGGTGCAGTATGCGGAAATATGCCCCTCCCCACAAGATATCTATATCCAAATCCTGGAACCTGTGGCTACGTCATGTTGCATGGGAAAGTGCGCAGGTGGAATTAAGGTTACCGGCCAGCTGACCTTCAGCTGCAGAGATTCTCTTGGGTTATCGGGGTGGGTCCCATGTAATCACAAGAGTCCTTAAATGTGGAAAAAGGAAGCAGAGAGAGAGAGAACCAAAGAGGTGAAAATAGGAGCAGTACTTGGCCTGATGTTGCCTTCTTTGACAATGGGATAAGGGGCTACGAATCAAAGAATATGAACAGCCTCAAGAACTGGAAAAGACAAGGGGATCGGTTCTCCCCTAGAAAGCCTCCAGAAAGGAATGCAACCCTGAGGACACCATGACTTTAACCCAGGTAGACCCATGTTGGACTCCTGACCTTGAGACTTGTTAGATAATGAATTCATATTGTTGTATGTCACTAAGTTGGTAATGATCAGCAAGAAGACTGGATTCTTCCACTTCGTGAATATTTTCCCCCCAGAGAATTTAAGGAAAATCCTTCTCAGGAACGTTTAGGTAGCTGTATGTCATAGAAAACCCTTCTTGGTATGACCCTGCCTACCTTCAGTTTGCGTCTCCTGTATCACCTTAACTTCCTTAACTTCCTGCTGCTACCATTAGATGCCCCATACTTGCTGTATTTCTTCTCTCTCCATGCACCTTCTCATTCTCTTCCCTCCTTCTTGACTGTGCTACCTCCTGAAAGCTCACAGTTGACATTTGTTCATCTTCCGAACCCAGGCTTCTTCGGTGGTTTGAATGGGTCATCCTCTCCTTGGAGTCACCGCAGTTCTTAGCACATGTGTTTATGAATACACTCAGCCCACTGTGGCCAAATTACTTCCTGTCTTTCTTTCATACTCTGTTGGGAAAGAGGACATGCCCATTTACCTCCTGATAGCCAGTGTCCAGCACACTCGTGATCGTTCTGCCTTTTACATTTGACACATTGTATTGAGTACTCATAATTCACCAAATCACAGGCAGGTATTCGGGTGCGTGTTTGATGTGGATGAATTAAGGTAAAATATCTGGGCATTTTTAGGTAGGACTGTGATTGGCTTTATTCTTGGTGGTGTTCCATGTCCCTTATATAAGGACTCATGACACATTTACTCAGGGTCAAGTTAGGAAAACCTTGTCTTGCCCATGGAAGTGGCATAATAACACAATTAAGAGGACAGTCCTGCCATTATAGGAGTTAGCCTGAGTAATCTAGGCTCTATGGTCTTGGGCAAACTACATAATCTAGTTCTCGGTTTCCTTATCTGTAAAATGGGGATCTTAATAACATGGGGTGCAAAGATCTTATGAAAAGTAAGTAAGATAATCCCAAAAGAGCTTAGGGGTGCCTGGGTGGCTCAGTTGGTTGAGCATCTGACTCTTGATTTTGGCTCAGGTCGTGATCTCCGGGTTGTGAGGTTCAGCCCCACACTGGGCTCCACGCTCAGTGGGGAATCTGCTTCTCTCTCTCCCTCTCTGCCCCTCCTCTCTCTCTCTCTCTGTCTCTCTCAAATAAATAAATAAATCTTCAAAAAGAGATGAAATAGGGGCGCCTGGATGGCTCAGTGGGTTAAAGCCTCTGCCTTTCGCTCAGGTCATGATCTCAGGGTCCTGGGATCGAGCCCCGCATTGGGCTCTCTGCTCAGCAGGGAGCCTGCTTCCCCCTCTCTCTCTGCCTGCCTCTGCCTACTTGAGATCTGTCTCTGTGTCAAATAAATAAATAAAATCTTAAAAAAAGAGATGAAATACTACTTTGGGTTATAGTTATTATTATAACATATTATTCTTTCCCCTTTGGCCTTAATTCATGGACCTGAAATCTGTCACTTGTGATAAGTTCTTGTGATTTTTCTGACGCCGTATGTCTGTCCTCATGATTTAATCCCTATCCCATTTCTTTTGTCAAGTTAGGTTTTTCTTTATTTCTCAATTTAAGAATTACCTTGTGTTTTATTTGTATTAAGACCTTTATTTTGTTCCCTCCAAATATGTTCTGTATGCAGCAGAATATAAATGATTCATATGAGAAATATCTATAAAACCAGAATGTTAGTACTATTTACCTCATAGGCATCTTGTGAAGATAAAATGAGAGGAAGAGTATCGAAATTTGTTTTGGAGATAAACCTCCTTTCAAAATGCCCAAGTGCAATGAACATTTATATCAAGTTCATGCATTAAAGAACACGGTGTTTATATTAGTTTGCAAGGGTTGCTATAACAAAGTACCACCAACTGAGTGGCTTAGAAAAGAGACATTTGTGGTCTTATAGTTCTAGAGGCTGGAAGTCTGATATCAAAGTGTCCACAGAGTTGTTTCTGAGAGCACTGTGGGAGACTCTGTTCCACGCCTCTCTCCTAGCTTTTGGCAGTTTGCTGACAATCTTGGGCATTCCTTGACTCATTGACACATCATTGCATTTCTGCCTTCATGTTCACGTGGCCTTCTCTGTGCCTGTGTGCCTGTCTCTGTGGCTAACCTCCCATTTTTCTAAGGACAACAGTCATCGAGATTAGGGCCCATTCTAATGACCTGATCTCAACTTGATCACTTAAATAAAGACCCTGTCTCCAGGTAACATCACATCCTAAGGGACTGGGGTTAAGGGCTCCGACATATCTCTTTTGGGGAGACAGCCCTGAACCCAAAACAGTGTCCCTAGATTAGAAATATTAGTAAAGGATGGTAAGTTAGCTTTGTGCTCCTTCCTATTGCTGTAAGAGGAGTAGGATAGTCTTTTGACCCTTGTACTCTCAAACAAGTAACGGCCACCGTGGGCTCAATTTCCTCTCGTGTTGTGGATGAGATGATCTCTGAGCACCTCTCCTGCTCTGACATATGATGTCTCTATGAATAGCTTCAGTAATAACTCACATTTATGAAGCACTCTATGGCTTACTAAGCACTCTTGGGGTACTTAATTCCTAGAAGAACCATGTGAGGTGCCCATTATTATCCCCTCGATTTTGGAGGGATAGACAAATAAGTCACTTGTCTATGCTTTCACGGCTGGGGACTGTCATCTCCTGACACCGAATGTTGAGCTCCTTCTTCTTCTACAACACAGCTCTGAATTTTGTGAAACGAAAGCCTTAAACTGTTTCAGGAAATTAACATCTGCAGCTTGTTACAATAATTAATGCTGTGATTTAAATTTTATTCGGAGTGTCAGAATATGGCATTTGAGCCATGACTGGACCCAGAAGAACACTTGAAAAAATAAAACCATTCTGTGATCTTAGTCCTGGGCTTGCGAAAATTGAAATATCACCTGCTACTACCTTCCAGACGCTGGACCAACGTGAATCACTTAGGGTTATCAGCAGTTATCTCCACTATGAATATCACTCTTTGGAGAAAAGAAATTTATTAGGGTCAGTGGATTTAAGCCTTCAGCGAATTTATTTTCAAAGCTGGAAGAACCCACTGGCTTATTTCTATGTAAAATAAAATAAAATAAAACAATAAAATAAAAGGTATAAAAAAAAATCCCATGCAACTGTAAGCATTTGAGAAGCCTGTTGAGAGGGAAAGGGGAACGCCTGTCCAATTTTTGATTTTATGAAATCTGTTCTTGTTGGTTTTAGTGGATTCTATTTCGGATAAAAGTAGTAAACTGCTTCTGGCTAACCAAATGCATAACTCGAGGCATTGCATTTTGGCTCTAAAATTACACAACAGTGTCTGCCATCAAACGACTAGCATCTCTGAGATGCAGGGTCCACGTCAGGCACAATGTGAAGTGCCAACGTGGGTGATGCAAGGTCTTGAGTCAAGGGGTTAGCAGTCATGGTGAAGGTCAAGTCCCCAGAGAGTGAAATGGGACAAGGGAGCCATCCACTCAGCGTTGGGTAGGGCTCTCAAGAAGGGAAAGTTTCTTGCATGCTTTTGGGGTGGGGATGGAGGTTTCCTTTCATGAGATGCCAATTGAGTGGCTCTTAAAAGATGGTGGGATTTTAGGATGAGGAGGAGTAACAAAATGTATTGAGTTTCTACTATGCGCTAGGCATTGTGCTAAGGATTTGGTATGTCACAGGAATGGATCTCACATAGCTCAGAACCTGGGGTGTGCTGGGGGAGGCTATACCTGGGAACCTGGCTTCCGCATCACCTACCCTCAATAATTGTCATGCTTCAGGTACTTGCACATGGAGGGGCAGGCAGGGTAACAGGTGCATATATGCTGTCCTTAGGTGATCAGGAGGGAGGGCGTTCAGGAGGGTATAAACCTTGTGCCCAAGCCCTAGAAAGTTCTTCTCATCTGGGAATCTTCACTCAGAGCAAGTGGTATGATCTACATACCCCTTCTGACTCTCATGGGAATGAGAATTCTGATTCTCATGGGCATGTCGGGGCACGGGACACTATGCCTCCATCTGTACCTCTACCATGGGAACAAGTGGTGTGCCCTTCTCTCTACAACATACTTTTGTCACTCAGAAAACTTTAAATCTATAACTGACTGCGTGAATGGACTCCTAACCAATCACATTACCATCTCATCGTGACAATCACACCTTTCTCTGATTTATTTTATTCCATCTGAGCAAGAGTAACCCTACCTACTGTCATTGGCCAACAGCCAAAGACAACCAAGAGTGTACCTGCAGGGAACAAAGCTAGATTTGTCACTTGCCACGGCAAGGGAGCCAGCACACGGTGGTGGGAAGGCTTCTCAAAAGGGGGCATTTAGGAGGGAACAGCCAATCATCTTCTCCTTGGAACCCGGGAGCCCATGCGGCACTACTGTCCGCGGCCCTATTCTGGGACATGTAGATCTGAGCGAACAGAGGTTCAAAGGATTCAAGTTGGGATAGTTTGTGACGAACGCCCTGCTTTGAGTTTGGTACAGTTTTATTCACCTACTTACTCAGGGTTATGTTGACCCTCTGTCTAGCAAGGGCATGGCAGCTACTGTAAGTTGGTGGGAAGGTCAGAAGGGAAGTGAGCCCAGCAAAGTGACGGTCGCAATAGAGGAAAGCCTTGAACGTCATGCTTGGGAGCCTTCATCTCATTCCACCGGCAATGCCGAGCCACTGAGGGCGTTAGAGCAGGGCTGAAGCCTGGTTAGAGCTGGATGTCAGAGCCATCGGTGTGGCCCCCGGGGACCAGAGAGTCCAGGGAGCAGGTGGCTAGGCTGTTAGAAAACCAATAACCGCACTTGTAAGACATTCAACGAGATAGTTAAACTCTATCCTAAGGAACAAAAAGGACAATCCAATAGAGAAGCTGAGAATGCAAGAAACACGATCCTGTCTTCTACATTATTGTTTCTGGTGGTGAGTTCTTATCCTTTTCAGCGAAAGTGGTCTGTGATTCTTAGTATATGTACTGCCGAAGTGAGCACATGGTGGTCTGTGATTCTTAATACTCGCGTGGTGGTTCTCAGAGTGGGTTCCCTAACACCAGCAGCCTCAGTATCATCTGGCAACTTGTAAGAAATGCAGCTTCTCAGGCCCCACCCAGACCCCCTGAGTCAGATATTCTGGGGGCAGGACCCAGAGAGCTGAATTTTTATGCATTCTTTAGGTGCTCTGATGCATGCTGGCTCGGAGAACCCCGAATCCAGCAGATGTTGGGTACACATAGATCTTAGCAAGTGTTAAGCTGTTTAAATAAAATAAAATCCCTTCACATCCTAAAACCTCAGTAGCAATCATGGCCGTGATGTTAGTACTATCCTTGCAATCTAACTTGGCCTTGTTTGGAATTAAAATATCTCTTCCTGTGTCTTTGGAAACATTGAAAGGCCCTATGGATAATTAGAAAATATCGTTCTATAAAATTACAAATCACAGTAAGCTTGTTTTTTGTTTTTTTTTTCCTTTCTTTGAGACATGAGGGACGGAGAAGGGAGGCATCTGGGGAAATTTTGTGCATGTTAATTGCAGCCTGTAGGTTTCCACTGACAATGTTTTATTTTGCAACCCTTTCCGACTCTTATTAGAAACAGGACATTTTTGTTACCATTTGCTGCCCCGGGAGTTTTAAAAGAACTGATTTTCTGTCACAAAAGATTGGAATCAATTGCAGTCTTTCTTTCTAGATAGTGCTAAAACATTTATTTAAGAGTTTAGCCACTCGCCTGGCCTTATCTGTATTCCGAACTCCTTGTCCAACAAAATAAAATTCATTCATGCCTTTGCCCCTTGTGTTATTGACAAAGCACACACTTTATGTGACTCCAAGCCAGGATCCTGTCTTCTGGGAAAGCTTCTCTCTAAACTTGTCTCAAAGAATTATTTTATTACATGCTTTTTTTTTTTTTTTTTGGTGCCAACTCTAGAACACCTGAGTGGGGAAACAGTATGCTCTACGCTGGCGATGTGGAAAGCCAAAGGGTAAAGATAAGGGGGGTTTCTTTGCCCAACCTGGGTTCTTCATCGGACTATTGGGGTTGACCTCTATGTTTTGCCACCACTAGAACTCTTAGCTGCTCATTTGCGTTGATGGCATTTTGAATCGATCAATATCAAGGGGCAGAGCTTTCTTTCTTCAAGACATTTGTTTCTCATCAGATGGGAACACTTTTGGCTTCATGTGTTGTATATTTACTATGTGCCAAGAACTTGACTATTTCAAATCTGGAAATCTCTGTCACACAGCAGATATTCCCATTTTACAGATTAGGGAACTGAGGGACGCTTGTGATAAGAGAGGGTCCAGGGTTTGACCCGGACTCTAACTGGCTCCAAGTGGGTTCTCTCTAAACGCACCATCTTGGTAAGATACTGTCCCCATGTCTGTAAAGGAAGGCTGGTTCCCCTTCTCCTGCAGGTGCGTAGAGCCTGGTCTTGCCTTAGTCATCGTGTGGAAGGATCTTGGGGCTCCCTGCAGGGACTCCCTGCAAGGGAGGGAGCAGAGGGCTCACAACTTCTATGTGAAGTCAGTCCCTGAATCCTCAGTGTGGGCATTCTTAATATGAAAGAAAACAACCAGAAGGCTGGGGGCACTTGGGGTGGTATATATGCCAGTATTCTTTTTTTTTTTTTTTAATATGCCAGTATTCTTGAGCAAACTGGATCTTGCCAAGGGTTCAGCTTATCCTACTGTAGCATCAGAGAGCAGATGACAAAGTGGGAGTGTCATCCTTGACCTGGACGCCTTATCCGGCACATTTGCCGGAGCTGTCTGTGTTAGCAAATACCTTGAGTAGTGGATACACGAAAAGTGTTAAGAAAACACCATGTTTGTAAATGGCGGGACTGATTATGGGCAGAGAAACTCACTGAAATCTGTAGCCAAGAAGCATTCAAGGCATTCCTTATTGGCAGCACGTACCAAAATCATCAAAGCCCTTTCATTTATTTATTTGTTTATTTTGAGAGAGAGAGAGCAAGAACAAGAGCGGGGAGAGGGAGATTCTTTTTTTTTTTTCTCCCCAAATTTGTTTATTTTAATTTTTCAGTGTTACAAGAATGATTGTTCATGCACCACACCCAGTGCTCCATGCAGTACGTGCCCCTCTCGATACCCACCACCAGGCTCACCCCCCCCACCCCCTCCCCTCCAAAACCCTCAGTTTGTTGCTCAGAGTCCACAGTCTCTCCTGGTTCAACACCCGAGAGGGAGATTCTTAAGCAAGCTCCCTCCCAGCAAGAGCCCCAGGCAGGGCTCTATCTCCTTGAGACCTTGAGATCATGACCTGAGCCTAAGGCAAGAGTTGGACACTTAACCCACTGAACCACCCAGGCGCCCCTGAAATTGTCAAAGCCCTTTGAAAGCTAAAGGCTGCATGTTGGTGTTTCAAAAATGTCATCTCCGTTACCTTCAACAGGGAGCTGTTCCTACTCCCATTTCTTGGATGAGGAAATTAAACTCAGGGCATGGAAGGGACTTGCCCGAAGTCCTGCAGCTCAGAGGTGGCCGAATTCAGATCAAACTTCAGCTGTCACGTCCAGAGGTGATGGAGGAGAGCCCTAGGAGGAAAAAAAAGTTCTCAAAAAGTGATGAAGGCACCTAAGAGGACATAGGCATCAGCCAGAAGGCACTCCCACTGGCTGAATCTGAGATAGAATGAGCACCGAAGTGAATAAAATCAGAATTCACCAACCCACAATGATAATAAACAAACGAGACGAAGCTCTTTTTTATAGTACAAACCCAGCTCATACACATGGAAAGAACGAAATAGAAAATCGTTGGAATAGTCACTTATTTAGTTACAAATTAATGGATGCTAAGAGTAAGCTGAAAGTCTGATAGGGGAAATGAGATATTTACAAATATATCGAAGTATCTGTTAATGCCTATGTATTGATTCACCAGGAAAAATAATTCACTTTATAGAAAGTGGAGAAACCTGATGGATACCACTTGAATCAAGTGCTCGAAGTTACTGTCAGTAATAAAGGGACAAATGGACCTTACCAGTGGGGTTAGGAGGCACAAAGCTATGAGGGGAACAAGTCTCCTACTCTGGGGGACGCTTAAGGTCATACAGCTAGAAGGTAGTAATATAAGATTTAAATTCAGATCTGATTTCAAAGCCCTTGATGTGCCCCCCACATCCTGGGCCTGAAGGGTGTTACTGGCTCATAACAGGTCTATAAATTGGCAGAGAGGAGGTGGCTGGACAGGACACACAGGGAAATAAGACGAGATTGGTAGAAGTCATTGAAATGCCTGGCAGAGCAGAGAACTTTCACACAGACCGAAAGGTGGCACGGTGGAACGGGTTCCTGGGACACAGAGAGGCTCTCTCCGAATATATTCATTTCCTGATGACTTTCTGATTTTGAAGGAAATGCAAAAGGAATATCCTGAGAACTCCTTGCCTATTACATAATGCACTGAGTTATAATGAGGATTTACCAGAGGACACATTTAGTAACAAACCAGACACAGCAAAAAGGATGGGTAGTTAATTATATGGTCAATTGCTCATCCATATTTACACGGCACTATTATGGGATTATTTTCACCTTCCAAAACAAATCCATTTGGATGAATCAATATTATTTCCCAATACAGTTCCCTAATCTCCACTCAGGGAAAAGAGTACCGAGAGGCAAATCTAATACTCTTCTCAAAATAATTGGACAAAATCATATCCAAGAATAGCTCTTCAAGAAAAAGCTTGGTTAATAAGTATTTGACAGCAATCAGAAGATGCTGCTAAAGATTTTAGAGGGTCCCTGGAGGGGGTGTTCTAATATCCCTAAGAGAATATGATTTTTGCTACATGGAGAGGTGTTTTTTTAAATGTTATCTTAGTCACCATACAATACATCATTATTTTTGATGCAGTGTTCCATGATTCATTGTTTGTATATAACACTCGGTGCTCCATGCAATCCATACCCTCCTTAATACCCATCACTGGGCTAACCCATTCCCTAACTCCTGCTCCATGGACGACATCACAAGCTAGTCACCAGCGGCCAAGTAAGGACTAGAGCTAGGCATAGCGACCTTTGCTTCCTTTCCACACATCTCTACCCACACCACCTCCAATCCCACCCAAACCATAGAAGAACCCAAAGACAGAGTGGGAAAAAAGTGAGGAAGAGAGAACTAGCAGGTCATGCTGGGGGGGAAGATGAGAAGCTTTGAAGTGGCTATGAGATTGAAATTTTGAATAAGACTCAATTGGGTTAAGCGTGGAGCGCAACCTGGGGCCTGATCCCGAGACCCTGAGATCATGACCCGAGCCCAAATCAAGGATTGGATGCTCAACCAACTAAGTCAACCAGGTGCCTGTCTAGCAGGTGGTGTTTTATAAAATTCTTTTTCCTCCTTCTGATACGATGCCAAATACTGTGCATAAACCCAGATTGGCACGCGTAAGGTACTACTTGGCTACGCTACTCAGAGCTCAAAGCTTAGTGTAGATTCCTAGTGATGATGAACCAAATCCAAGTAATTCCTTAGCTTGGCTCTGATGCTAAGGTTCTGATGTACTTACCTTTTGCACTTACGTACCTTTCTCTTATTCAGTAAGGGCTGTCTGTCGCTTAAAACAAGGGCCATCCAACTTTGTAAGGAGCTGGATAGTACGAACGTTAGGCTCTGTAGGCCCTGTGGCCTCCGTTGTGAGTACTGTACTATATATATCATGATCACATGCAGACAAACGTAGGTGATATGGAAACGAGCGATCGGCTGTGCTCACACAGAATTTTACGGACACTGAAATTTCAATTCATATAATTTTCATGTGTCACAAAACATTATTCTTCTTTCAATTTTTACAGCCATCTAAAAAATACAGAAAATGTTCTGAGCTTGGGGGCCACATAAAAAAGGTGATGAGCTGGAGATGGCCCTTGAAGATGGAGAGGGGGTGGGCTGGAAAGCCGAACACCCAGCTCTGAGATCTCTACAGTCGCCTACGGTGGAGGAGGCGTTGTAAGGAGTGGCCCAGTCTTGGAGGAAGGAGCATCGCGCCTGCGCACTGGGCAGCTCATGCCCCGCCCCCGTCCCCGTCCCCCCCCCCACCGCTACTGCTGTTCACTTCGGTGAGCTCTAACCACTGACCGCAAAGCCACATCAGCTGCCCTTCTCATTGGCCTTTAGTAGATCAGCCCTCGACACCTGCACATCGCTCACAGATTGGCTGGTGGGAATGACAGCTCTTTGTGCCTCTGGGGTGGGTGATGGGAAGTGAAGGCAGTAAGGGCGGGACATTTCCTCTGGGGATAATTAAAGCAGCAGGAAGGGAGGGGTCCCACAGACCATTTCTTCCGCTGACCATCCTTGCCCGTCTATTAGTCAGTATATGAACTAAGCGGGGGTAACAAAAACGCCCAGAACTACCACGACTTCGAGAAGAGAGAAATGAGTTTTTTTCCCCTTTCTCAAATAACAGGCCTGAAGTAAGTGGGTGGGAGAGGGAGAGCCAGGAGCTCTGCCTCCTGAGGTCATACTGGTTCTCTAGCTCCTTCTCTCGTGTGCTCAGTAGTCCCCTCAAATGTGGTGCTCTCCAGCGTGACCAAAGTTGGGTCACCATGTTCCATTCCCTGGGAGGGGAGAGTCTGTGAAGGACAATGCTTTCTTTTTCAGTGGGTGATATGGCACTTCTAGTCACGTTTCACCAGTGGTTTGTTTAAAAGATATTTTATTTATTTATTTTAGAGAGAGAGAGAGAGATTGGGAGGGAGTGCACGTGCAAGTAAGGGAAGGGGCAGAGAGGGAGGGACGAAGGGAGGGGAGAGAATTTCAAGCCGACTCTGTGCTGAGCGTGGAGGCTGACGTGGGACTCGATCTCACGACACCGCGATCATGACCTGAACTGAAACCAAGAGTTGGACACTCCACTGACAGAGCCCCCCAGGGGTCCCCACTGGTGATGACTGAGTAAGAGCTGGGAAATGTGTAGTTCGGCAGCCGTAAGCCCATGATAACTTCAAGTTTCTGTTACCAGAATAAGAAGGGGAGAACTCATTTGGGGGCCAGTTAGCCTCTGTTTCAGTTCAGTTCTGCATCTGATAAGGTCAGGAATTCGGTAGACATCGATTCATCAATTGAGCATCTACCTATAGTGAGAGTGTACTCATTTAAGAACAGACGTGCCCACTTTTTCAAAAGCTATCCTTTATTCCTTGCCTCTTATGTGCAAGGCACTGGCTGAGAGTTTTCTATAAGTATTTTATTTATTTTTCATTAAAATGTAATTATCCCATAAGGGAATAGAGTCAGTAATATTGTAATAACTTGGTATGGTGACAGATGGTAACTAGACTTACCATGGGGATCATTTCATAATGTTTAAAAATATTGAATCACCGTGATATACACCTGAAGCTAATAGAACATCGTATGTCAGTTACACCTTAATTTAAAAAAAATCACATTCTTACCGTCATAATCGGGGCTCAGAAACATGGGCCTTACTCGTAGCTCGCAGGGACTAGCGAGTGGCTAGAGCTCAATGGACCAGAGTCTTAGGGTGGAAAAGTCCTGCCCGTGGACTAGCTTCATCACCTGCAACAGCGCTATGGGAAAGGAACGGTAACATATCCATTTACATTAGCAGAGCAAGACCAAGGGGCAGAGGTGAGATTTGCCCCTGGATCCCGGTGGGGGGCAGAGGGCACAGCCCATCCTCTCATCACCACTTGAGTCAACCACCAAGGGGTGACGGTTGGGGGCAGAGCCCAGCATCGCCCGAAACCTGCGGACAGGTGTTAGGTGTAGGGTGGCCCCATCTCTTGCTGAAGGGGTTCACAAGTGGGAGCACGCAGGGCCGATTTCAGACAGCAACGAATTCCAGTTTGTTATTAATAAAAAGAGCTCAAAAAACATTTGGCGAATGACTGCGGGCTCCAGCGCTATTTCTGAGAAGGGTTTAATGGGAGAACTCACAGCTGCAGCAGATGGATGTCGATGGGGCCTCTCCAGAGTGTTCCACGCTGTTTTCCTTTGTCTTTGAACAAATTTGGGGGTGCCACGTGCGAGCCTGGATGGGTGGTTTTGAACCACAGCTGATTAAAAACAGGCACTTCCCTGAGGGTTAATGAGGAAGGAAAGTGAAATCACCCAGACAAAGATCCCTCTGGTCTGGGCTCTTACATCCTGGAACAGAAGGGCCTTTGGCCAGGATGCACTAAGCCCTTAGGTGCGGAGCCAGCAGTGGAAATGAGACACAGGGCATCCTGAGCCCTCCATCCCCAGCTTGGTCTGCGGAAGAATCCTGTCTCACTTGGCACAGGTTTTGAGGTGGCTTCTCTCCTGGCCGGGAACCTTAGCATCCCTGGGGAAAGATTAGCTCCTGGCCAGAGAGTCTGCCTCTGATCCAACTTGGATAGCTCCCCGGACCTCCAGGGAGATACAGCCCTCTAGTGACCAGCCTTTAAGAAACCAAGAAACCCTCCTTTAACTGGCAATGCCTGGGGGGGGTGAGTGGGGGTGGGTGGGAACATATCCTTTTTTCTCTGAGATGAAGCTCGTCCAATCCTCAGCACCTTCCTTTTGCATATGAAAGCCCCGGTAATTACTACTTTCATCCTTAAAGCATGCAAGTGACATACAAAATTAGCACTTGAGAGGATCCACTTTTAGACCTTGTTGTAAAGCAAAACTTATTATTTGAAGATAAATCAATTTCTGTTGCCTGTATTTGCGGTTTCCCCCAGATGGCTAATTACTAAAGATAAATGTGTATAAACACAAGCCTTATCCCTCTCCATCCATCTTCCCTGCCTGCCTGTTTATCCAGAGGTTAATAATTGCAATCCTTTAGTGTATTGCCATAGTAATGGCTTTGATGGGCCCGACAAGTTTACGACCTTTTATTACAAACAGAAGGACATGAGTTTCAAGAAAGGAAGGTCATTTTAGAGATAAATGTACAGATAACTAGGCTTGATGAAACCGAGCCAAAAGGAAAAAAGAAAACAGAAAACAAAATATAAAGGGAGGGGGGAAGCCCCACACAACTGCACAAAGCGGCATAAATGTCACGGAAATTGGCTTACAGCAAAATTAAATAAGGGTCCTGCAAGCATTAATTTTCATATTTTCTGTTTATGCACCGTTAGAATTATTCCCCGGCTTTGATTTACGAGAGAGGAAGACTGGGCGCTATCATTCAGACACTCGCCAAATTCATTTAAGGGCTGAAACTTCCATTCAGATGGGACCAACTTCCTCTCTGGTCGAGAGGGCAGGTGGAAAGTAATATGTCTTTATAGAGTAGCTGAGGATTGACATTCCAATGTGTTCTGTCCTTCCTCCCTCCATCCCTCCGTTCATTCATTCATTTATTCCTTCCTTCCTTCCTTATCATAATACATACTCATTATAATAATGATACAACACAGAGGAATAAAGTCTGCCCCTTCCCCATCTCCCATCCCGCTTTTTGGAAAAGACCAGCGCTGAGAGGTCGCTAATTAAAAATATAACTCTGATATGTGCAAAATAATGTTCTAAGCCATTTACAGATATTGACTCTTCTTCTCCTCGTAATAACCCTACAGAGGTACCATCATCGCATCTGTTTTATAGGTGAGAAAACAGAAACCCAGAGAGATAAGTAATGTGTCAAAAGGAGAGAGGCAGTAAGAGGAGGAGAAGCATCTATGTCCGTTTGGGCTGCCCTAACAAAGTCCAAGGTCAAGGTACCGGCAGATTCAGTGTCCACCAAGAACCCCCTTCTTGGTTTGTAAATGTTTGTCTTCTCATTGGCAAAAGGGTCAAGGGAGCTCTGGGGTCTCTTTTATATAAGGGAACTAATGCCATTCATTGAGGACTCTACCTTCATGATCTAATCACCTGCCAAGGTTCCCCACCTCCTAATGCTATCATGATGGGAATTCCATATGAATTTGGGAGAGACCCAACACTCAGACCACAGCAAGGAGGGAATCAGATCCCCATTTGTAGGTCTCCAAGGCTTTCAAAGCTCGTCTATTAGCCGAGATGACGTCCTGCCTCTCAAGCGAGTCACTCTCTTGTGGGTTAGTAATAAGGGCGTGGGGATTCTGGCTGAACTGGGCTCAGCGGGCAAAGGAAGGTAGGCTAAGGAAAAGAGAGCTCAGAGGAGCTCCCCAAAAAGTTGGTCAAGGAGGGAGTCCACAGTTGCCTCCTCGAATCTCAGAAATACATGAAGACAGAAATCTATCTGGGCACGTGGCTCTATTCCATGCTTTCAGTGAATGGCATCTTGTATGTGCAGTGTTTTCCTGAGTAGATCTCAGGGTGGCTCTCATTCGGAACATTCTCAAAACCTCTGAGTTTCAGGAACCGGTAAGAATCTGCTCTGAGCATTTCATCCAGCAGTACAGAATATTTCTTTTAAAAGATTTTATTTATTTATTTATTAGAGAAAGAGAGAGTGAGAGAGAACATGAGAAGGGAGAAAGTCAGAGTGAGAAGCAGACTCCCCATGGAGCTGGGAGCCCTATGTGGGACTCGATCTCGGAACTCCGGGATCATGACCTGAGCCGAAGGCAGTTGCTTAACCAACTGAGCCACCCAGGCGCCCCAGCAGTACAGAATAATTTAACTCAAGTTCTTCTGGTTTATTTTTTCTTCCTCTCTGAATGTTCCTTACTGAGTTATATCCCCACTCCAGTCAAACCCAAACTAACCTTCCAATTAAATTCCATTTCTGTGAGATTTAAGTATTAAACTAGAACCACACTGTTTATACATGATTAGAAGTTTGATTTGTGTTCATTCATTCATTCCTTTGTTCTTTTTTTTTTTTTTTAGCAAAACTTAATTTCTTGTTGTATTAGAGTTTTCAGGAGAAACGGAATCTATCCTATCCAATAGGATAAACATAGATAGATAGATAGATAGATAGATAGATAGATAGATAGATAGATGATAGATAGATAGAATAAGGCATTGGCTCATGTGATTATGGAAGCTAACTAGTCCCAAGGTGTGCAGTTGGGCAACTGGAGGCCCAAGGGAATAGATGGTGTACTTTTAGTTTGCCCTGATCGTGAGCCAGTCTCTGCCGTGGGTCAAGACCCAGAAAGGGCCAATATTTTAGTTTGAGTCTGAAGGCAGGGAAGAACCAATGTCTTAGCTGAAGGCAGTCAAGCAAGGAGTTCTTTCTTTCTTGCGGAGGGTCAGCTTTTTTGTTCTGTGTAGGCCCTCACCTGATTAGATGAGGCCCACCTCCATTAGGGAGGCTTCTCTGCTTTTCCCCAAATCCCCTGATTCAAGAGTTCATCTCAACCAGAAACAGCCTCACAGACATGCCCAGAATAATGCTGACCAAATGTCTAAGCATCCCAAGGCCCAGCCAGGTTGATGCCTAAAATTAAGTATTGCACCTGTCTATGCAGATCTGTGCTGGGATCCGTGCTGGGAGCAGGGGACCGGGCACAGACAGGCCGTCAGCTCCACTTTGGGGGAACCCATAATCTGGCCAACACAAGCTTGCAAACAACATGCCAGTTACTCCAAATGGGTCAAGGGGTAACTTTTAGTGTTAGAAGGAAGGGAAGGGTATCACGAAAGAATCACTAATGGACAGGGGGGCACAACTGGTAATTACACATCCTGCATGTTTATATTGTGAAGCATTGGCTGTTTCTTTTCTACAGAGCCTCAGGCTCCAGGAAGCCTTGTCCTTCCTACAACTTTCTCTCCGGGACCACTGAGAGCTTTTGAATTACTAAAACCCCTTCCTTCTGTCCTGAGCATAGACTGGCAGCTTGCCTTCTCCTCTTGTCCTGTCTCTGGAAAGCCTGATAGTCAGACAGGAGGTGGTTAATTACAGTTGCTAAGAAGCAGAGGGCATAGAAGCTTGCCCTGCCTGTACCCCACTTTCTTTATTTTTCTTCTTTCCTAGTAATGAACCCCACCTTCTCTAAGCGCTAAGTTAAAGTCTTGTGAATAGAGTATACTTGACTTCATCCCCTGCTTTTTCCTAACTTAAAGAGAAGACGGCCTGCAGAGAGCCCCAATTTCTAGAAAGTTTTCTTGCTTATTTGCTTTTTCATTTACAACCCCTTAGAACTGGGACCTAGTAAAAAAGTGACCCCTTTCCCTATTTGAGAAGAAAGGTTTGTGTGACCTAGACACTCATTTTGCTTGAGCACATAGATGCTATTCATGAAGGGAAGAACACAGATAGTTTTAAGGTGGCATGATCGTTTGGAGCTCAAGTCCTGTTGTAGAGGATACGATCCCAAAGCCCCCAAGAAAATCACAGGGCAGGATGAGATCCTCGGAGAGAGACCTCAAGGCATCCCCTGCCGTCGCATTCTGCTTCCCTTGTTAGTATCCCACTTTATTCCAAGATGGGGTTTCCAGGGTGACCTGCATACACAATAAGAATGAAGCAGCTTTTTCCAATTATCTGTTGTTACGTAACCAGCCCTCTCAAGACTCAGGGACTAAAACAATAACAACATTTGTTTTGCTCTTGAATCTGCTATGTATGCCAGTCTTGGCAGGGACAGCTTGTGGCTGTTCCACTTGCTGTTCTCCCCCACAGCCCCGGGGCGGGGGGGGAGGGCTGGGGCTGGGATCATCAAGAGGCTATTCACTCATCTACTGGGGGCTGGTGATGGCTTTGGGATGAATACACCTACACGTGGCCTCTACCTATGACCCAGGCTTCCTCAAAGCATGGTGGCTGGGTTTCAAGGATAAATATCCTCAGAGAGAGAGAGAGGGAGAGAGAGCTCGAAACTGTATTGGCTTTTTGAATCTAGCCTGGGAAGTCACTTAATATCAATGGTGTGTTTTCTGTGCCGGATTTATATAGCCCATATTTTGGGGAGACGGAAATCAGAAGACCATCGTAGACTTGGCCGACATCTTTTTTAAAACCACTATAACATCATCCATAGGAACTTGGTGAACGTTTCCTCCTCCGATCGGCATCGGGCAAAAGAGGTTGCACCGTCTGTTCCCACACTTCCAAATGGCACCAGAGTGATGTGAACGATTCCATACAGAGCTCCAGCTGGGCTGGCGGTCGTCATTAGGTGGCCCTGACGTGCTAACGAGGTTCCAAATATTAAGGGGGGAAGCCTTGATACCTGCATGCTTATCTCTTGATGCTCTTTCTCCCCAAGGCGTGGGTGCAGAGGGGAATCCAGCTTGGCTGGCCTGCCTTCTTTTGGGGCCCTAGAACAGGCTCTTTTTAATCCAAAGGTTTTGCAGTCAATCACTGTGAGAATTGGAGGAGACACAACTGATACCCAGGCTCTAGGATATCAGTGCGCCCAGCTGCTCCAGTCCCCGTAGGGAGGTCTGAGGCTTGCCCGTCCCTTTTCAGAAATGAGTCTGGGCTCAAATATGCTTGCTTGGAGCCCGAGGCATTTATCTGGCTCTCTTCTCTCCACTCACTCCCGAATTTGAAGTCTTTGTTTCCTGTCACTCCAGGCACTCGGTTTCAAAACCCGCTTGCCAAATCAGGGTCCCTTGGATCCCTGTGCCAGCTGGTTGGTATCTGAACGCATCTGTATGCCTCAATTTACACCTCTGTAAAATGGGGAAATGATAGTGTCTGCCTTATCGAATTGTGATAGGGCTGAAATGACTTCGTGCATATAAAGTAGTCAAGACAGATACAAATCACTTCATCACAATTATTGCTTATATCGCTCACTCTCTCCAGATTCCTGTCCGACACTGCCAACTCTCCAGAACCCGAGCCTATAGTGCAAACTGATTACTCTGTTCCCAGCTCTGCCCCGTCTTGAGTTCCTCTTCATCTTCCCCGGGTTCCCGCCACTGGCTGGGTGTCTGCGGGTCTCAAGGCTGGGCTGGCTTGAATTTCAACCAAACAGAGGTTCTGTGTCCCCATTGCTGTCCCCTCCCAGCTCCTCTCCCTGCCACAAAGCTGGGGATGCTCTCGGAAGGGCAGCCCTGAGCTCATGTGAGGATGACAGACGATGCGAGATGACAGAAGTGACATCGTTAATGACGGAAATCAACTGCTCCAGCCAGAGCCAGAATCTAAAGGAGGAATCAACAGTGAAGCCCCGTGAATATATGGTCGGGCCCGAAGCCCTGCCAGAAATCAGTCTCCGCCAGAAAATTGAGCTGTGATTATTACAGAGAGTCAGAATGATGGCTCTAGTCACGACACATCGGGAGCTCCATAAAGAGCAGCCCAAACAGTTTCGACATTAAGTGTTAGGAGAGAGAAGGATGGCTTGTGGAGGAGGATCTTGTTACTCCCTGAAAAGCTCCTATGAAGATGTCAGGC
>CM052805.1:24908774-24928703 GCA_028533885.1 Nasua narica | reverse complement strand
GACTTAGACGGAATGGGAGAGAAATGTTTGCAAAGCACATATCTGGTAAGTGCTTAACATGCAAAACATGTAAGGAACAACTCAATAGCCAAAACAAAACAAAAGAAAACAAAACAAAAACAAAACTCCCAAGTAACTGAATTTAAAAACGGGCAAAGTATTGGGGTGCCTGGGTGGCTTGGTCTGCTAAGTGGCCGACTCTGGATTTCAGCTCAGGTCATGATGTCAAGGTCATGGGATTGAGTCCTACATGGGGCTCCATGCTTGGTGGGGGGTCTGCTTGAGGATTCTCTCCCACCCCCTGTTTTTGCCCCTCCCCAGCTCAGCTTGCTCCCTCTCTCTCTCTCTCTCAAATAAAATAAAGAAATCTAGGGGGGTAGGGATAGGGTGGTTGGGTGATGGACATTGGGGAGGGTATGTGCTATGGTGAGTACTGTGAAATGTGTAAGCCTGATGATTCACAGATATGCACCTCGGGCAAATAACAGTATATGTTAATACAAAAAATAAAAAATAAAATAAAATTTAAAAATTGGAAAATAAAATAAAATAAAATAAAATAATCATTTGAAAAAAATGGGTAAGGTATGGGTAAGGTAATTAAATAATTTCTCCAAAGACATTCAAATGGCCAACAAGTGTATGAAAAGACACTCAACATCACTAATCCTTGGAGAAGTAATGGTAATGGAAAAAAGTATGCAAGTTCCTTGAAAAATCAAAATAGAAGGACCATATCACCCAGCGACCCCACTTTTGAGTCGTTATTCGAAAGAATTGAAATTAGCATCTCAAAGAGTTGTCTATACACCATGTTTGTTGCATTATTCACAAGAGCCAAAATATGGAAGCATAATCATATATGTATATATATACTGAATAACATAAATATTGTGACTTATATTTTTTAAATAAATGATATAAAAACATATTAAATAATTATTAATATATGTAAATTATTAACCTAGAGATTTGCTGTACAACACTGTCCTTTTAGGGGCGCCTGGGTGGCTCAGTGGGTTAAAGCCTCTGCCCTCGGCTCAGGTCGTGATCTCAGGGTCCTGGGAGCCAGCCCCCGGTCGTGCTCTCTGCTTGGCGGGGAGCCTGTTCCCCCCGCCTCCGTCTGCCTGTCTCTCTGCCTGCTTGTGATCTCTCTGTCAAATAAATAAATAAAATCTTAAAAAAACAAAACGAAACATTGTCCTTTCAATTAACAGTGATCCTGTACATTTAAAAATTTGTTAAGAGGATAGAGCTCCTGCTTTGTGTTTTTTAAGACATCATAAAAAAATAATAAAGATAAGCAAGGGAATTATTAATACAACTCTCGGGATAGCAGTTACTTCTAAAGAGTAGGGCAGGATTTCCCATCAAGGAAAACAAGGATCTTCCCTGTGTTACCCCCTAACCTGGGAGGTGGGCACACAGAAATTAGCTTTATTCTTACTGTTGATACTATGCCCATGGTATAGCTACTCTTTCATATATTATCTAGTTCCCATAAAACGAATTTAAGATCCGGGCCACCCAGGTGGGGCAGTCAATTGAGACTCGCACTCTTGGTTTCGGCACCAGTCATGATCTCAGGGTGGTGAGATCGAGTCCCACAGCGGCTGCACACTCAGCGGGGAGTCTGCTTGAGATTCTCTCTCCCTTCCCCTCTGTCCCTCGCGCACCTTGTGCATGCATGTGTGTGCGCCCGCTCGCTCTCGCTCTCTCTCTCTCTCAAATAAATAAATCAATCTTAAAAAAAATACATAGAACTTTGTATCTTGCCTTTTTCATTTAACATTCAACGGTGAGCAAAAAAGGAAGCCATATTAAGTACTCTTCCTAAACATGGCGGTTAGGGCTGCGGGATACTCACTTGTATGGGCTCAGTCATCCCTCTGCCGTTGGACGTGCATACACAGCCCGGAACGTTTGACCCCCCGGGTGTCCCTGCTTTAGTCTGCGAAGGCTCGGAGGGGAGGGGCTGGGCATCCTAGCCCTCCCAACGCCCCCACCTTCCCCCGCCACCCCCCATCCCCTCCCAGCACAGCAGGTGCCTGGTAATCCTCTATGGGACGCCAATGTACATGGCTTCCTTCGGCTTCCCTATGCTTGCCCGACGTATGCCTGGAGTTTGTATTTCTTTGAAGACGTCTGGTACGGAGACTTTCCTACAAAGGTGCCAAGTTGCTCCTCCTGACAATGGCGAGATTTCTAAGGTATTTCAAGACGGAAAATAGAAACAGAACAGTCATTGCCTTTTCTGGCAGCTTAGACACAGAATCGGAAGCCCCAGTGGCACGGGTTCCTTGGCACAAATAATATTCGCCCTCTGTAAGTGTCTGACACTCAATATCTTTCGGCAAGGGTTGTTATTAGTCCTGTGTGTTTATGTAAGACTCAGAGCTAGTAGGGCTCTTCCGACGTCTACAGATTAACAGAGGAGTGATATCATGGGTTTCATCTACCTTTTAAAAATAACTTCAGCTTTAAGGAAAGCTCACATTTGGGAAGAAATCCTGGTCTGCTTCCCAGAGAGTTAGGTAATAAATGCTCACTTAGGGACACGTGATTTACCCACATGGGGCATTTTCTAAAATGCATTTTTTTTAAGATTTTATTTATTTATTTGACAGAGAGAGAGATCACAAGCAGGCAGAGAGGCTTACGGGGCGGGGTGGGGGGGGGTGGGAAGCAGGCTCCCCACTGAGCAGAAAGCCCGATTCGGGGCTCGATCCCAGGATCCTGAGATCATGACCTGAGCCGAAGACAGAGGCTTTAACCCACTGAGCCACCCAGGCACCCATCGCCCATCTAAAATGCCTCTTTAAGGCTTTCTGCTGGAGGGGCTCGTGAGGTTCAATTGATTGATTACAATAAAAATCATAGAATTTTATAGCTGGGAAGAGCCTTTGTTTGACACAAGGAGATGGAAGCCCAGGGTCCCCCAGCCAGTGCATGGCAGCGAGTACACGGGGACAGTAATCTAGCTCCCTGCCCAGGATGTATATTCCTTGCCTTGATGCCTGGATGGTGTGCTTGGTGACCATTAAGAGGCCACTGTGGTGACCCCAGGTCCTAGAGGTGGGCCACTATTGTATTTGGAAGGACACAAGGATCACTAAAACAAGAAAGGGGATGATGTCGGGCAGGCCATAGGCACAGCGCTCTGCGGTCCCCCTCTCCCAGCTGTCCCCCTCTCCCTGCTGTCCTTTCTGTTGGCTCTGCTGAGGCTGAGGCCGCCCTGGGATGAGGAAGGGGGCAAGCAGGCCCAATTGTGGCTGCACAGTAACTTGTCTTGTGGGTTTGGCTCTACGGGTTGCAATCCATCTGCTCCCCACCCCCCGCCAAAAAAAAAGAGACATCAAAGTCCTAACCCCCATACCAGAATGTAACCTTATTCGGCAATAGGGTCTCTTGAAGGCAGGCAAGTCAAAACGAGGTCATCGGCTATGTTGTCATCCAACATAAAGAAGGAAAATGTGGAAAGAGAAAAAGCCACACGTAGAAAGAGATGCCATGAAAGTCCGCAGAGGAGGTCACCTACAGGCCAGCGAATGCCTTAGGGCTTCCAGATGCTGGGAGAGAATCCGGGAACAGATTGTCCCTCACCACCGTCGGAGGAACCAACCTTAATGACACCTCGACTGCAGATTTCTAGCCTCCAGGGCTGCGAGGCCATAAAGTCCCGCTGTCTGAGTGGCCCCTGCGGGCGGTATTTTGTTCCGGCAACCCCAGGAGGTTGCCACAAGAGGCATCCTTCTGCTTCGTGACCCGTCACTGGCAAACTCTGCTGGCGACCTGTGGGTTTTCTCACATGCTGTTTCTCACTTCTGATTCTTTAGGGGAGGAATCTCTTCAGTCTAGTTCTGTGGGTTTCGGGCAATGCCTATAACTCTTGAAGAGGGTAAGGCCCTTAGGCACTAGACTGACCTATCTTGTACCATCGCAAGGAAAATCGCATCTAATGCATAATGTTAAACCTTTGTAAAGCCACGGACAGAATCTGCAAGCCACAATGGCAGGAAGAGGTCCTGAAATAAAATATGGCTGCATAGCAAAGAAAGTTGTGGCCTAACTAATTATAATTATAATAAAATATTTGGGGAAAAATATATATCCTCAAAGAGAGATAGCAAGAAAAGTCTAATAAAACAAAAGTGATCAGCAAGGCACGACAATGCTTCCTTAGGTGTGTTTAAAGAAGAGAGACATCAGAACATTCCCATCACATAAGAGACGAGGCCAAGAGTTATCCATGAGTTGTGTAAGTTGTGTGTAGAGTTCTTCAAAGCTACCTCCCAGATGCTACGGTTCTGATTCTATACTTACCAAGCAGCCCTCTGCTCAGTAATCCTATCTCTGAAGCTTCTGGGAAGAAGAAGCCCCGGAGGATGGACATGGAAGTTCTGGTCATTCCCTTGCAAGGCAATAGTGGCATTCAGATTTATACATCAGTCTCTTATGAGTTTAGTCAATATGAATCTATTCCCCCTGAGATTCACATAACGTCCTGTGACCTGAAAGAATTAGGCAGCAGAACCAAAACTAAGAACTACACTCTGAACAGCAGTAACCCCAACAAATGCTACTGTTGGCCACACCCTTCTGAACAGTTGTATGCCTTTTCTTTCGGTCCCCTCTTGTTCCCATCGCCTATTTGCCGCTAGGAATCTAAGTGAATATTAAAACTGGAAGCAGTCCCACCTAGGAGAGAGAGAACTAAATTTGGACTCTGACAGTAACGCTTAAGTTCTCTCTTGCCACTTATTCTGTGTGTGATTACCCTCCATTTTTTCAACTTTAAAATGGGAATATTAAAATCTGTCACACAGGGTTGGGAGAAAGAAGGCATCATGGACAGAGTATAATTCAGAACATGCATCTAACAAATGATGGCTCCTTGCCCCTGCTGGTGGATCGCGGTGGTGCCGGGTGAATTTATTAATCTCCTCAGTTATCTCCTCTTACCAGTGGTTGATGGCTGTTCAGGGAACAAAAATTAATTTTTACATTAGCCCAAGCAAAACATAATTAGGGAGTCGAATCTGTTGCCGTAGCAGCCGGAAGAGTAAAAATAGGAATGTGCCTCATAGTTAATGGCGTGTTTAGCAACCAGGAATGCCCTTGCAAGCCCGTCTCTCTCACAGATGGCAGGATTTATGGGAATTTCATGGCACCGAGCAAAGAGCCCCAGGGCTTGGAATGGAGAATCCTTCATTTGAGCCCGGCTTCTGTCATTCTTGGGGGGAGACCTTGGGTTAGTTCGTCCCTCTCTGTGTTTCTTCTTCTTAATAAGGCAGTGTTCCCAGCTCGACCTGAAAATGTACTTATCCTTGAACTCAGGGAAGCCTGGAACAAGGGGGCTGATAAATGGATATTCTTAGGGTCTGCTTACATAAAGGCATGGGAGCTGGGCGGCCATGGCGGTGTACCGCTCAGATCTCCCTGCCAGGAAACCTACCCTGAGGAGCACAGTGGGTGATCGGCCCCCAGCGCCTCCCTCCCTCTTCCCCATCTTTCAGGAATCCTCCATGGGCTCTCCATAGAATTCACATGAAAGTCACGTTTTGCTCCCCGCTGCTCCCATCCGATGGCTGGCCACAGCAAGTATTCTAGAACCAGGCTATTTCCTCCCACCATGGGGTCCTCGAACAGATAATCATTGTTTGTGAGTTGTGATAGCCAGTCTCCAAGATAACCCCACTGAGTCCTCAAGAAACCCTGGTTTTTCACACCCTGTGCAGACCCCTCCCCCATTGGGCTGATCTTGCATCCAAAAGGAAGTCCGCAGAACTGATAGCGTGTGACTTCGCAAAGACATCATAGCTTCCCATCTTGTTGTATTCCCTGGGATCATTCACTCTGGGGAAAGCAGTCCTTTGGAGATGTCCATTAGGCAAGAGAATAGCCTCCCGCTAACGGCCAGCCATGGGAGTGAACCATCTTGAAACTTCATCCTCTTGCCCAAAATCAAGTCTTCAAGTGACCATGGCCAACATCTTGACCATGACCTCATGAGAAGCTGTGAGCTAAAACCACCCAGCTAAGCTGCTCCAGAATTCCTAACCCACAGAAACCCTGAGATAAGGAAAGTTTGTTGTTATTTTAAGGCATTAAGTATGGGGTAATTTGTAACACAGTAATATCTAACTAATTCAGGCACTTCCTGTGACTGAGCCAAGACTCTCAGACTCAGAGATGTGGTACAGTCCAATGGTCTCCCTACCTGGTCCCCTTTCCTTACCTCTCTCCTTATGCTGGCGTCTCCTTGCATATGGCATCACGGCATAGTGACCTGAGGGCTCTCTCTACCAACCCTGCTCCTTCTTCCCCTCACCCTTCAGAGAAATTTCTCCCAGTTAACCTTGTTTGTGTCCAACTCCTTGACTTCTGTTTCTCTGGAGATTTGAACTGATATGGGGGAAACACGAAGAGACTGATGGAGCCCAAGTTTGGCTTGAGAACTGCCACTGTGTGTGGACAGTGTAGTTCCAAGGGCAGCCAAGGGCTTGCTCCTCTACTCGTAACTCAGCTTCTATAAGTGTTTATCAAGATGAAGACATTATAAGACAAAACAAGCAACGGGGCAGTTCTTTATAATCTATAGGCATGGAGATGGTTGGTAGAAACATCGGCTGCCATCTTGGCAGCCAAAAGGTTTGTGTTGGTGCCCACGGATGACACCAACCATGGAGGACAGCAGTGCATTAGGGTGGGGGGGGTGTATATTGGCGGTGATGTGCTGGTAACTAGTCAAGGCAATAGCATGCTATCGACACTCTTCAGTGACATAGCATTACTATGGAAAATGCCAACCACACAAGGGAGCCAAGAGCCTGCTTCTCAAGACACACATAACACAGCCCCTGAGAGTCCTGAAACCAAGCCTCAGAGGGACAGGAGGAGGTGTCCACTTTCCACTAGAAGAGTTGATATACAGTCAGAGAAATTCTAATCAAGGGTGGAGGTGGTCATCACCTGATCATTGGGAGCTTGATTCGATGTTTTCCAAGGACCCTACTTTTGACACTGACACATCACTGCTGATGTCAACACCCTTCTTGAGGTACCGCCACACCTCCATGGTAGGTGCCATCCCTTGGCACCAACACTACCTCTCTTGGCTGCCAATATGGCACCTGATATGTCTCTACTAACCATCTTCACACCTGTCACAATTATAAAGAACTGGCCCTGTCGTTGGAAGGGAAAAAATTAAAGATAAACTTCAAAAATGGGCAAAATCTAGTCTCTCCCTTCTCTTTCCTTCCTCTCTTCCCTATTCCCTCTGATAAGAGGCCAGAGTGTCCTCACTACTCTGGAGGGAAGAATGCTTAAAAGGCTTGTATTGTTTCTTTCTTATCAACCTAGAAAGCAGCACTAATACAATGCAAAGCCCACGAGCAGCGGACATTGCTTGGACCCCTAGGCCTGGGCTGGCTCCCTAAGTGTTGAGAAAACTCAAACTCTTTCTTATTCAGGGTCAGTTCTGTTTCCTTCTGATACTACAGGGAGCCTGAGTTCCCTTGGCCTAGTCCTGGATTTGAGGTTATTGTCAAATAAGCCACCAATTCAGAGATTCTCCATTCATTTAAGGCCAAATCACGCTCCCCAATGGAACCCCTTAGCATTATGGGTGGATGTGCACAACCTCACAATAGACCCCTGTGGTTCAGAGGCAGCTCCCTCTGCTAAGTGTGCATTAGTATGTGCAATGAAGGCACATATTGCCATGTGTAGGAGATGGTAGAAGAGCTATAAACCCGGACATCAGAGTGAGGGTGACCGCTGCTCTCCACCTCCATGGACACCACTCAAGGCCAAGCCTCTGAGAGCTCTTGCCTGGGCTACCATATTCATTTCCTAATAACTTTCCATCCCTCCACTCTTCCCTTCATCTACCACCTTCTCCCCATGGCACAGTGATCCTTTAAAAAGGCAACCCCATTCATATCTCTCCACCTCTTTAAATGCTGTTGCTTGTAGGGCCAAGTCCCAGCGTCCCTCTGTGATGTGACCAGTGTCCACCTTTGTTCACTGGCTATTCATATCGCTGTAAAGTCTTCATCCGTGCTTTTCCCCTGCCTGGAAAATTTACCCCGTGTCTGGCCTCTTCTTACTAGTTCCTTCTCACTTTCCAGTTTCTCAGTCGAGTGTCACCACTCCTGGGAAGGCTTCCATGACACCCTCTCTGATTGTGGACTTTACAGCATGACTTATACTTGTGACTAAATAAGCATGTGTATAATTATTGGTTTCATGTGTTCCACTGCCAGATGACAGTAGACATTCAGAAAGCATGTGCTAGGTGAACAAATGGATGGATGGATGGATAGATGGATGGATGGATGGATGGATGGATAGATGGTTGGATGGATGGATGGATGGATGGATGGATGGATGGTTGGATGGATGGATGGATGGTCATGTCAATTGTCTGGGTGGTCTCCACCTAACTTTGCTGCCTTAAGACTTGACTCTGAGATCATAAATTTGATATCTAATGAATGGGAGATACATAAACCATGATGCTTTCCAAGGAACAGGCCCAGGACCCTTCTTAATTGCTTCTTAATTATTTTCTAATTCCCTCCTTTTACCCGTTGATTCCTCTATGTTATTGCTTCCCCTTCTATCTCCAGTTCCCTAGAAGGAATCACACTCGGACCTCCTCCCTCAGTCTATTGAGGGAGCCTTATCTGAGCTATTGTTTCTTTGGGACCCAACTCCTAGCTCCTGGCCATTTGGCCAACACCTAGTAGTACCTTCCCAAGCATCAGCACCTTCCTCTGAGCACACAAAGGATGGACTCACAACAGTCATGGTTGTCTGTAGATCCAGCTTGATATATGCAAAGTCATAGATGGCACCTGGCATTTTCAGAGGAATCCTTGGCAGGTGAATGTGCCTGACACATAGTAGGCACTTGGTATGCATTATTGAACAAATGAATGAACGAATGCCTCCAGACGAAGGTGGGTAGGGAAAGAGCAACAGTTATTTTAGCTGAGGAGACAGGGGCCGGCAAAGCCTGCTGTCCCCAAGTGCCTTCAATATCTAGAGGGCTGAAGATAATTAAATGGAAGTCATCCATCCAACTCTTCACTGTGACAACTACTCTTGATTGATGAGCCCTGAGGAATAGCCTAGAAAGATTTCAATCTATCTGAGAAGATCACTACCAACCAGGGATTTTTCTGAGCAGATTTTTCTAAGATCTGCAGATAATGTTGTCACTAAGTTTGACGGGATGACAATTTTCAATTCATCCCTCTAGTACCTCACCGTGTTATCTGGCAGCCCGCATGTGGCTAAATGGCATTTTAGTGTTAATGCAATGGCATCACAATCCTGTGTATCTTTTTCCACTCATCTGGTGTAAGGACGTCTCTCTTTTTTTTTTTTTAGGACATCTCTTTAAGGGAGCAAAAAATAAGAAAGCATCAGGTGCTCCCATGATAATACTCGTGATGAATTGCATCATGGTCCAGTGTTATGAAAAATCCAGTAATACATTTGAAGAGCGTGCATCTTATTACACACTTGTTGAATACCCTCCCTGACACCATGTTTTACAACGTTGGTTTACTGGTGGTGTGCGGTAAGAGGTCGTTGGACTTCTTGCTGTAATTCTGAGCATGGCCCTACCTCTGCTCTGTCCTCCACCCCAGTGGTTTATAGACCACAGGTTGGAAATCATTACTCGTGTTCGTCTTTCTGAAGTTCAGGGTTCAAAATGGAGAGTCCCTCTTGGACTAAGGAACTCAGCCATGGTGGGCTTCCCGAGGATGCCTGACCAGGAGTCAAGTTTCTTGCTTGTAACTGACTTTCCTGGGTCATTCATACTTCCTCTCCTGTAGCCCTTAGAACTTTCAAATCAGGGGGCCCCAAGGCCCCACCGATGAGGGCATGCATACTCTCCATGGTGTAGAAGGATGCTTCCCCCCCTCAGTGGAGAATAAGAGCCTTGGGGTGAACCAGACTTTGCGCCTGACCTGAGGGCGAGGGCTGTCTTTACTCACTGATGACTCCTAACCATTTTCCCATTCCAAAGCCTCTAACATCTCCCTGCGTCGTGACACATGTCTTGACATGCTTGTCCCTATCTCATCCCTAGCTCCCATGTAACCCCAGTGGCCCCACTGAGCAAGATGTCCCAAATGGCCCAGGTCACTCTTATAGACTAAAGATCCTACCGATGCATGAAGGATGTCCACTCCGTATGGCGAACCTCATCTCAAGTCAAACCATTCCCAGCCCAGTGGTACTTGCTGCAGGATGGAAAGGCAGTAGGGCTGAAACAAGGCACCAGCTGGTGAGTTCTTCTCCACCTCCTTGTCCAGGGCCGCTCTCCTGTCTCTGCCTTGTGGAGGCTGCCTCTGGCTCCTCTTGCTTGAGAAAAGGAATCAGACACCAGGAGAGGGAAGGGGCGGGACTGCGCAGGACCCCTGTGTGGGCTGGTGGTCTCCTCTGCCTCTAAGCAGGATTTACTGCCACCTGTCGCTTAAGGACCATTTCGTGGGTCCTTTGGAGCCCCTCACTGGCAAACCAGTTCATTCAGCTCCCTTAGCAGGGCAAGGTCCCTTTTGGCCCCCTAATACACTCACCTCAACTCCAGCTTCTTTGTACTGAAACTGCCCCGCTCTTTAGGACGTTCTACTTCCCACGGGGCTCCCATTGTTCCAGGGAGACTTGCTTCCTTGCACTGCAATCAGAGCGGGTGCATTAACTCCCAACATGCTCACTGCTCTCTGCCATCTGAGAAATTGCATTCCAGGAGACCCATAGGAGAACCTTTGGGGGGGGGGCCTCTTTGAAACCCTTTGAAACTGGGGGCAAGACACAGCCACCACCAACTCTGTCTTGGACTCTCCCACTTTCACCCCAAGAGAGCTAAGAGGCACAGGGCATGTTGTCTGCCACCTTTGGAATTCTAGACCTTTCCCGAATGGTATAGATCCTCCTTTGGGAATGTAAAGTGCTGGCCATTTATAGCTACGTTTTCTGTCTTTAGGGGCTTCATCCAAAATTGAAACCCATTTTAATGCCCCGTGACTCACAAAACCACAGAATCATTTACAAAAATACTTATGAAAATATTTACAAGTGTCTACTAATTTACACAATACAAGGCAAAGCCCCATGTACATGACAATAAACTACTAGAACTGAACACATACTTTTCCATGACCCAGCAATTCCCCTCCTGGGATATAATCCAAAGAAATATGCACAGTTTCCTGCCCTCCCCCCACCCGGCCCCAGCAAACACACAGAAGAATGTACGCACCTGCACAATTCATGTGAGTTCCAAACTGGAAACTACTCCAATGAACAAAAGCAGAAGAAAAAAAGTGCATCGTGGTTGATTCACCCATGGGAGTACTATACAGCAGAGAAAATGGATAGACCACACCCATATGCACGATGAAGGGAGCTAACAGGCATAATGCGACATTATAACATTAATAAAACATTAATAACAAAAGGAAACAACGTTAATAATAAAAGGAAGGCTGAAAAGAAAACGTGCGATGGGATTCCATCTGTAGAAAGTCCCAGAATGGGCAACACTAGTATATGGCATTAGAAATCAGAGTCAACATAGTGACCAAGAAAAGATACGACAGAACCTCTAGGATGCGCGTTACGATTTTCTGATCGGGGAACTTTGCTTTGCGAGACCACATCACACTGCACATGGTCTACCATGTGTTCGATAAACAAAGTCCTTAAGAGAATGGGTCAGCTGCAGGCAGAACATGTAACTAGGCACTTTGGTGCTTGAGACATGAATGAGCATAGCCAGGCTGAGTAAGAGGGTGAGAACCCAGCCAGAGCCTTTGCTGAAGAGGCTCTGTGCTCCTGCAGCCTTGGACCCTGGTCCCTGTAGAGCCCCACCGACTTCCGACACTCATTTCTCCTGCTCGATTTTCCCATCACGGTGTCCGATCCCAGCATCCTCCTCCTTCTGACCTCTTAAACGGCAGTGGGTTCACTCCTGCTGCCCGGTGAGTAATAAAGAAAAGGGATGAGATTTCTTTTTTAAGGCTTTTTTTTTTTTTTTTTTTTTTTTTTTAGAGCTGTCTTAAGTTCACAGCAAAATTGAGAGGAAGGTACGGAGATATCCCGTATATCCCGGGTCCTTACACATGTGGAGCCTTCCCCATTATGGACATTCCCCCACCAGCGTGATAACACTGGTACAAAGCCATGAATCTACACTGACACATCGTGATTGCCCAGAGTCCACAGGTCAAATCGCAGGTCACTCTTGGAGTTGGGCGTTCTATGGATTTGGATAAACGTATCAATGGCATGCACCCACCACGATCGTGTCCTACAGAGTGTATTCACTGCCCTAAAAATCCTCTGTGTTACGCCCATTGATTCCTCCCTCCCCGCTAATCCCTGGCCATCATTGGTCTTTTCACTGTCTCCATAGTTTCGACTTTTCTAGAATGTCACATAGTTGCAATGATACGATAGGTAACCTGTTCAGATTGGCTACTTTAACTGGATAATAAGCATTTAAGATTCCTCTATGTCTCTTTGTGGCTTAATAGCTCATTTGTTTTATTTTTTTGTGCCCAATAACACACAAATGCTTATCCATTTGCCTGCCGTGGATCGTCTTGGTTGATTTCAAGTTTGAGCAATTACGAATCTAGCGGCTGTAAACACCCTCATATAGGGTTTTGGGGGGGGGGTGGAATTTAAAAACGGAGTATCAAATAAAAACGGAGTATCTCACTTCGCAGCCCAGTTTCTCCACCCGCTGTCTTGGCTTTTCGAGCAAGTTGTGGAATTTCTCGTAGCCTCAGTCTCCTTCTCTATTAAATGGAGATGATAATGCATCGTTCATGGGAGATGAAAAAAATAAATGACTTGGAAAGCATTCTGTATAGTATAAGGGGATGTTCGCACTGTACTTCACGATTACTAGTCTTTGCTTTCAGATGGGGAGTTGGCCCAGGACCCGGTCACCTGCAAGGGGACAGGAGCCTCTGGTCACCGCTCAGCGTCCCCTCTGTCTGCAGTGGCAGAGAGGGTTTGAAGCTGCTGGCAGCCAGTCTCTCTCATCTTTGTGCATCATCTCTGGCTCCTTGAGACCGCCTTCACTCCAGAGCATCTCCCTCCTTCCTCTCCTCTCTCCTCCAAGAGGAATGGAGGGATGGGGGGGGGGGAGGGGAATGAATTGCCACTGCTTGCCACTCCCGACAGGAAGAAAGGAGTGGTTGTTCTCTCTTGGAGTGGTGATTAATAGAGTTCACTCCAGGCACGGACGAGCCCGTGGAACAGTAGATAAATAACCAGCAGAGTTTGAGAAGATGCATGTTCTTTGAGTTAATAATTTTAACGGCCAGAGAAATGCCGTGGTTCTCATGGTAACAGAGACCTGTGATTTGGTCTCTAATTTGAAAGCCTCAGACTAATATGGATGGAGAGCTACCCTATGGGAACTTCACTCTTCCCCTTAATTGGAGCATTTCTAATGAAGTGATGATATGATGCAATTTGAAGAGACAATGCAGAAGAGACTAATTTGCTCTAAATATGTCAGCGAGATGCATACCTGCAAACATTCGCTAAGATGATGTGGAGAGTTTATGACATTTGCTTCCGAGCTTTCGTAGGAAACTACGCTCCCCGCAAAATTTCTAAGGCTAAGCCTGCTGTTTGCTCCTCATTTCCCAGACGCTTCGTATGACTGCGGCCCTCTTTTACAATAAGGATTTAGGAAGTTCCTTGGCTGTGGTTAGCTTCATGTCTGGGATGGGATTCCCGTGGGGTGGGACAAGGAATGCCCTTCGTTTAGAAACTTCGATGCCAAAGCCTGTTCTTGAAAAAAAAAAAAAAATCTTGCTGCTTTGCTTGTTGTAAACAAAGCCAAACAAACAAAACCTTAAGAGTTGCGACGGTGTGGGGATGTCTGGGTTAAGCATCTGCCTTTGGCTCAGGCCATGATCCCGGCATCCTGGGATCGAGTCCTGCCCCTGCTTTCCCTTCTGCCTGCTGCTCCCCCTGCTTGTGCTCTCTCTCTCTAACAAATTAATAAATAAAATCTTAAAAAAAAAAAAAAAAGAGTTGGGAAGGTATGAAGAGGCTGGGCAGCTCAGTCCCGACTGCTGTAAGCTGCCTCCTGCTGGTAGATTTCTGGATTACAAGGAAATTCCTGTTCACGGGGTACTTTCCTATATCGGCACTTGCCCCTTCCCTCCAAACATTCACAGCGTGCCAATCACGTCTCTTCCTGAAGTGATCAAACTGCCCTTCGATCATGCTGAAAACATCTTTCTCCCCATCGCCCCCTTCTTAGGCGTTTGGAAGCATGACAGCGCCTTCTCCGAGCCCGTGACTTGGCCCATGGCTGTGCCTTCAATCATGCACACATCCCTGCAGTACGGTTTCCCCCACTTTAGTGGACACAGTGTTTTGGGGTCTGCAGTGACCCCACTCACGACTGGGCTGCAGACATGAGTTCTGGATAGGAAAGGGTAGGAAAAGCACGAGATGTCAAGTCAAGCCGGGGAACTCGGTGATACTCTTTTTGCTGAAGTTTGCTTTATCCCTTGTGGACCTCTTGTATGTTACCGCTGATGGCACCGTGCGTGGAAAGGGAGGGCGCAGGCATGTCCCAGAATACAAACCCCAACCTCACACACAAAGTCCCCATGAGTAATAATTCACAGAGCAGCTGTGAACCAGACCCGAATCATGTGTCCAAGGCTTCCCAAGAGGTCTTCAATCCCAGACAAGGAATGGAATGGAATCACATGAAGCTAACAGCCGGAGAGGTCCTTCTGCATTCATGGAAAAATCCCAGAAAGAGGATGAGATCAGGAAGTTTCCTCCCCTCCTGCCTTCTTTTCCCTTCTCTTTGGTTCCCATCACCCTGTCTGGAGGGGAAACCCCACATCTGTCAATCCCTTTTCTTAACGTTGAATGAACCTCAGGCTAGAAGGACGTCTGTCCCCAGCCGTCCCCAGCTGCTGGCCAGCTCGGTGTCTGCCCGGGGAGTGCAAACAACATTGTGGGGTAAATATTCCAGAGTAACTTGGAAATGACTTCCTTTCTGTAAAGAATTTATACTGTGTATATCTATCCTGGGGTACCATGCATAAGTTTTGGACCCACAAAACAATGATCCTAGGCTTGGCCATCAGGCATGCTACTTCTGCAAATTTCTAATTCTACTTGATCTTCTAAAATGGGGTGCCTGGCTGGCTCAGTCGGTAGAGCATATGACTCTTGCTCTCAGGGTCATGTGTTCGAGCCCCACGTGGGGTGTAGAGACGCCTTAAAAATAAAATCTTGAAAATAATCATACGGTTCATTATCGCAGATGCTGTAAGCATTCTCTGATCGGGGGGTAAAGACTCCGAACTCTGTCCCCGGCAAAAGTTTTGCTCTCACAAAGGTGTATACCTCCCCCGCTCGGTTTTCCAAACTAAAACAAGTGCCCCCCTCCCCTAGATTCCCCAGAATATCTTGCCCATCGGGCTGGTAGCCCATGACAGGCTCTTTTGATGGTTCCGTCAAATCTTTTTGTAGATGTAATTGGTTATAGTTTCCATGTCCTTAGAGCTGCTAAGCTAGCAGTTTAATTTATCCTAATTCAGAACCTAATTGTCTTGCACTGCTGGCTAATTAAATGTTCAAAGAAGTGATAAATTAGGCAGGTTGATCATTACAGCACAAGTAATTAGCCCGTTGATATGAAGCCAGCCAGGTTTTTAGGACAGGGCCTGGCAGGGGGGAGCCGGGCAGAGCGATAAGGCCCTGGTGTCAGTCACACTGATCAGTAAGGATAAAGAGGGTCAGTTGTAAAGTCGAGGGCCTGTCCCTGCAACCGTGGGTGGGGGTCTTGCCTTTCAAGGCTAAGACTTTGCCAAAGTCTTGGGTAGGCCCAAGTTCAAGTCCAGCCACATTGTCCCCCCACCCCCCCCCCAGAGTCCCCCGGGGACATGTGAGCATCCACTAACAGGTGGAATGGAGCAGGGCAGGGACTCAGTCATTGGAGCGTCTCTACGGTCACTGGAGCGTCTATGCAGCCGCGGCAGCCGGGGATTGACCCTGAAAATTAGAAGCAGGTTCACGGACAAAGGCCGGGTCCCAGGCTTGAAGGGAAACCTGACCGGGCCGGCCCAGGGTTTCAGGATGACAGCAAGCGTCTGTGGAAACACCAACAGGACTCAAGTTGAATGGGGAGAGCGCTAGCAAGAGACTGGCCTGGGGAGATCCCAGGTAGGCTGGCCAGCAGTCAAGGTGAGATTTGAAGAGGCCGGGGTGACCTCTGGGAGGATTCCAGAATGGAACCAGCCTGAGTTTGCATCTGGGTGGGGGGCAGGGGTGGGGGGAGGGCGGTTGGGGGGAGTGGGGGGTGGGGAGATAGGGGGTTGGGGGTTGATCTGAAAGGGCAGCCAGTGAGCTGAGGGGCAAAGAAAACTTTTCTTTGTAGCAAATAAGGAGATCAAAGGGAAGAGCTTCAAAGCCTTGACTCCCTGAGGGCGGATGGGTTCCTTTTGTTCAGGGTTAAGGTGAATATTTAGATAAGGAAGCTTTGTCTTCCCTTTTTTTTTTCTTGCTGATCATTTTTTTTTTTACTTGACTAGAAATTTATTTTTTCCCCAAATACTTTTATTTTTATTTATTTATTTTTTTAAGATTTTATTTATTTATTTGACAGAGAGAAAGAGATCACAAGTAGGCAGGGAGGCAGGCAGAGAGAGAGAGGGAAGCAGGCTCCCCACTGAGCCGAGAGCCCGATGCGGGCCTCGATCCCAGGACCCTGAGATCATGACCTGAGCCAAAGGCAGAGGCTTTAACCCACTGAGCCACCCAGGTGCCCCCCAAATACTTTTATTTTATTTTTTTCAGTGTTCATGCACCACCACCAGGCTCACCCAACCCCCCACCCCCTCCCCTCCAAAACCCTCAGTTTGTTGCTCAGAGTCCACAGTCTCTCATGGTTTATCTCCCCACTCATTTCCCCCCATTCTCCCTTCCTTTCCTTCTCCAATGTCCTCCATGTTTTTCCTTATGCTCCACACGTAAGTGAGACCATAAGAGAATTGACTCTCTCCGCTTGATTGACTTGTCTTCGTAGGCAAAGTTGGGCGTAAGGTGGCCTGAAGGAAATGTGTCTAGACAGAACTGGTATGTTACGTAAATGAGACTGAGGTTCCTCCGTGGGCAGAGATTATAGTGCAACCACGAGGCGAAGGTGATTGTGGGTCATTCCAGAGGTCACGCCGCGGTCCATCTGCGCAGGCTGGAATCTGGGGTTAAGCTCAAACTTGCCTGGGTGGTCTAAGCCTGTGGGAGGGTTTCGGGTTTCATTTGCCTGAGTTAAGAGATAAGCCAGGAAGAAGAGTGTAAGGAAAAATGTGGGACAAAGGTTGGTGAGTACAAGCAGGTGGGTCCAAAAAGGTCTTGGGGTCTAGCTGGGGATACTATCATTGCTACATGCAACCAATTGTTAAAAAAGGTTTTTAATGACATACATACATTCCAAATTTGTCTTAGGCTTTCAGAATCCAGTGTGTATTTGGCATTGATGGGACATCTCAATTTGGACCCCATTTCTAGGATTCAACACTTCGTGTAACTGTTGGCTGCCATATTGGATGATGAGGGGGCTAGAGGCACAGAAGGCAGCTTACTGCATAGGGCACGTGGGGGTGGGTAGAATAATGTTCCCCCTTCCAACTATATCCATATCCTGATCCCTGGAACCTGTGGATATGGTACCCGACATGGCAAAGGGAAATTAAGGAAGCAAATAGAATTAAGCTTCTAATTTAGAGTATCCTGAAGTATCCAAGTGGGTCCAGTGTAGGCACAATGGCACTTAGATGTGGAACAGGGAGGCAGAAGAGTTGGCATCAGAGTGCTTTGATGGGAGAAGACTCAAGCAGCCATTGCCGCCTCTGAAGACGGGGGCAGGGGGCATGCGCCATGAGCCGATGACTGTGGACAGCCTCTAGAAGCTGGAGCTTGAGGAAATAGAATCCTCCCTAGAGCCTCCACAAGGAACACAGCCCTACCCCCACCAAACCGGCTGCCGACTTCCGACCTCCAACCTCCAAAAATGCAAGGTAAGACATTTGTGTTGCTGTAATTCAGTAAGGTCGCAATTCCTTGCTACAGCAGCCAATGGAAACTCATAGGGACAGGGAAGCAAATACTTTAACCTTGGATCTCAGACATGTCTTCCTAACAGCTGTAAAACAAACAAACAAACAAACAAACAAAAAAAAACCCCACACTATTCAACCAAGTAAAGTTCTAACTGGCTCTATTAAACGATTCCTGAATCGGACAGCGTCCCATCTAACCAGTAAAGGGATGCTCCCAGGAGTGGACAAAATGGCAGGTATTATAGGCAGGCGGGTGAGGCAAGAAGTTACTAACTCAAGAAAAGATTGTTTCAGGACAAGATCTCTTTGTCTGTGGGGAAGGGCTGTGGGGAGGGAACCCGGAGGGAAGGAACAGCAGGGTTTTTTTTTATCATGCAAATGACCTCACCTGTGCTGATCAGAAAATTTCAGATTGACTTTTAAAAGGTCACATTCCTGAAATAAATCATGGCAGGCCGGCGACTCCTTTTGGGGCTTTTTTTTTTTTTTTAAACACTGCGGTGACACTCCGGTCCTGCTCTCTGAGTTTTCTTCCCTGGCTAAGTTACAATCGGGCTTCCTGTGGTTCTTCCTTAAACAGAAGAGTGCTAAAGATAATAATATTATTAATAATAAATAAAATGACAATCTCCAGCTGGTATGGCTCCCAATTCTGCTCCAATCTCCACCCCTGATCATCCTCCTGGAATGCATCGTGCCTCTGCTGGTCCCCCCCCTCCAGCGTCCCTCCCGCCAGGGTCTGGAAGTTGTGTCTCAGCACACAAGCCCACTTTGGGCAAAAGTTAGGATCCCCAGGAGGGCAGGCGGGCAACCCAGCTCCCAGATTTCAGGAAAAGAAGTAAAAACGGTTCCACATTAAGACCAGGAGAGAGATCCTTCCTTTTGAGCAAAAATATGCCGCAAACCTACGAACCCCATGAAAGGCACGGTGGGCGTGGGTTTGTGAATTAGGAAAGTAAGACAGTTGAACGTGATGAATTAAACACAGACCTTGCGGTCTGAGGCAGAGACTATCCAGAGGGAGGCTGTTGCCGCCAGGCACGCCCATGCCTGGAGGATAGAACAATCCGGAAGTGCTGCCCCCATCCCCCCACCCCTGTACCTGTGCCAGCCCCAGGTGGCTTGGGAATGTGCTCGGGGTGACAGCGTGCCAGTGACAAAGAACTAGCTCACCTTCTTTGCATTTACACCATCTCTGCCCCTGACAGCCTCCCCTCTTCCCCTCCCCCATCTCCTTGTCATCAGCTCCTCCCAGACCTCCCCCGCCCCCAGAAAAACCCAACTCTAGAGAACACCATTCAGGGCACACGCCTCCCTCCGTTTTCTCGGAAGAGATCATCTTTAGGAAAACGCCCTACCGGGCGCATTTTTAAAAAAATAACTGCAGAGTTCTGCTGGTCTGGCCACAGAACTATCACTTGGGGGAGCTTACGAAACATAAAGGTGCGAGGAGCCCCCTTCCTCCAAGATACCAAGATTTGTACCATAAGAAGGGATTCCCCCCTCTCTCGTGCCCGCCGAGCTCCCCTGTCTGTGTCTGCTGCATTGTGGAGGTCCAGCCCAGCGACTTGTAAACTCCCAAGCGACTCCAGGGCCTGGATCTTGTGTCATGGCCCCCCAACAGGCTGGGACTTCCTTCCCCACCTCCTCCCTGGACGAGCCTCCCTTTGATTGGCACGAGAGCTGGAAGGTTCAAAGATCACGCGCTCCAAGAGCATCAGAGAAGCAGCAAGCTCTTTCATGGCCCCGTCTTTGGAGATCGTGCCCACGGCCAGTCGGCTCCGTGCCACAG
>CM052805.1:24890240-24908274 GCA_028533885.1 Nasua narica | reverse complement strand
TTTCTCCTTCCAGAGTCTAGATCTCCTGATGCCAGTGCTCAGCTGAGGATGAGCTCACAGTCCATGTCTGCACTGCTTTTCTCAAGTAGTAGTGAGAAAGGGAATCTCAAGATCTACCCCTACCCACACTTTACCCTGCAGAGAGGGGAGTTTTCCAAAGGGTAAACCTGCACCTCGGTAAGTCCCCCAGGGAGACACGGAGAGCCTGGACCATGCTTGTTTGAATGAGGTCATGCAGATCTCTTTGCTGAAAGCTTTCTTCTCAAAGCTGGTAAGGATTCAGAGCCAGGCACCTTGCTCAGGATTTCATGTCCATGAGCACATTTGCACGTCCAGCCTGCTCTAGGAGCTGCCTACTCTAAATACCAGGAGTTTTCAGATGAGTAAACCAAAGTTTGGGCATGTTGAGTAAATCCTCCAAAGATCCCCGAGCTGGTAGGAGTCATAGTCCAGGTTCAAAGCTAGTTCCATCTGTTGTTGGAGCTCAAGTGCTTTACAAATTATACGCCCTTCCGATACGCTAATATATGTTAGGGAGATGCATCGGGCAATGTATCCCAAATGTGTTTGACCACATGTAACAGACAAGGCTCTTCTAGAAGCAGCCTCTGATGCTCTGAGATGTGTCTACAGAAAGTTCTTTAGCCTAGGCTCTTCGGATCAATGCTTGTCGAGCAAAACAAGATCGGTTGATGAAGAAATTGAATTCAGCCCGCCCTACAGGGAGCTCTGGAGGTGAGAAGGTCCTTCAGATCAGCATCTGATCTTAACACCATCTCCACTCACCGGAGCCACTCCGTATTGAGTGTTAGGAGACACAGGATGTCTTAAATGGGAAGCATAGCCTTGAGTGGCACATCTATCTTGAGCAAAGGGCAAATTCTAGAGAGGGAGAAGCTGAGGGGGCTGAGTTCTTCAGTTCGTGAATGGGGCATGTGGGCAACCCATGACAGCATCCACTCATCCCAGATCCCTGCTTGGATGTGTGGCACACGTCCACCCAGGCAGTTCATGACACCATAGAGCTTTGCTTGGGAGGACCGGCCTGCAAATCTAGGGCTCCAGGGTGCACACACACTTTGGGAAAGCTGTCCCAGAGACTGGAGTTTAGAGGTGAGCTGTTGCTGGTCAGATGCCACGGGATCTTTGCACATGCTTCTCTTGGAGCTTCAGATAGAAACGTGTGATGCCAGTTGGGTCTACTCAGTCTGGGCGCTTTCAGAGCAGCGTGGGCATGGTCTCTGGAAGGTAAGTAAGAAAATCGACATATAGGATCTAGAGTAAATGATGTTGCCGTGCATTACTCTTGATTTCAGCTAGTTAAGTGGCAGAGCTGAGACTTGCAGAGGCTTCCCTGCTCCTAGTTAAGTGTTCTTGCCATCACATCTGCCAGTCCTTGGTTCTGGGAGCAGAGATGTAAAGACGTTCCATTCCGAAATCCCTTAGCCGAAAGGGCAGACAACCTTATGATCTGAAAGTTTTATTTGGAGACCAGTTAAAAGAGAGACGTTTCAGTTCATTGCTCATTTGTCATTCACCAGGACTGGGATGTCCCTGGGCGATGCTAAGCTAACATTCAACGGCGGCGACAAGATGACACACGACGCACTGAAAGGTAGCCTTTGACGGCATTAGAAGAGGGTAATACAGCCTCCCAGGAGTGATAAGAGCAGGAACAAATGTGAACTGAGGATCAAACATCAGTCTGTTCCACAGGCCAAGATGGAGATGGGACACAGGGCAGCCTCAGAGGGGAAGAGACGGGATGCGGAATCAGCGCTCTGAAACGGGGACATGACTGATCTCCCAGATAAGCAGATGGACAGATCACAGCCTCATTTAGATGCTACTTTGAGATGACTGCCCCTGGGGTTTTGGTTTCTCTTCTATAAACGGCTCCTAGGCTTGCCAGAATATAAATAGACTACATTGAGACTTACAGCTTAAGGGGCCTAAAAGACTTGATCGCCTAATTTCATTTCATTTCATTTTTTTTTTTTACCAGAAAACCAAAGCCCAGACAAGTCCATTGATTGGCCTGAGGTGACACAGGTAGTTAGCCACAGAATAGATGGGAAGTCAGCTTTTTTTTTTTTTCCACTTGATGGTTCATTTATTCTGCAGACATTGAACAATTCATGGGCGCCGTCCTTGGGCTTGAACCCAATGGAATATAGAGTTGAGTGGGGCACACTGCTTGTTTCTAGGAGGTTCTCAATCAACTGGGCAGAGAGGCCCATGAACAATACACGAGGGAACACAGTAGTGAGAACAATATGGAAGCATTTCGTTGCTGAATGACATGTAAAAAATGCTGAGAGCCCCTAGCTACCCCTGGGTTGTGGTCCTGCATGCCGGTCCCCCTGGGTACAAGAATGTCCTCGAAGGAGAGGCGGGCTCTTTAATTTTCAGTCCCAGCCCTGCCCACGTCCAGAGCCAGACCTCCATGGGGCCGTGGATATATTAAGTATTTTATTTTATTTAAAGTTTTATTTATTTTATATTAAGTATTTTAGATCCAAAGCAGATACAGTCTGGAATTGCTTCTGCCAACGTGGGCCCAGTGTTTTGTGTGCCTGAATAACCTGTCTTGGGCAAGAATTTAAATGACCCAAGTGCAAAGGAATATATTAGAAGGAGAGAAGGGAATCTCTCAGTGCTCCCTGCAGGAAGTATCCCCCGATTTTGTCCTGGTGCCTCTGCTTTCTCCCTGTCTGCATCTCAGGCTATGATACGGGCTTGTCTTTGTGTATCTACCTCATTCTTCTGCCTTCTTTGGCATATATATATAATATACATATATTACATATATAATATATATTAGCTTATTTGTCATCATACGTATGTTACAGTTAAATCAACTACTACTCCTGAGACTCTATGATGATGGGACTCCAGTTTCTACTGCTGTTTGGTTTGCCTACAGGTTCTGTGCTCCAGAGAGAGAGTAAATCCAATGGGCTGAACAGGAAGCAGGGGTCCACCCTTCTTCCGGTCAGCTGTGGTCAGGGGGGTGTGTTCAACTCTTGTAGCCAAGACCCTTAGGCTTTCTCCTTCATCAATGGCTGTGAATCATCCATGAACTTTGCAGTGGCTCTGAGCAGGCACTCTGAACAGGTGTGCTCATCATTAATAGCACACCGTGGCCTTTTAGCGACACCGTCCAGATTTGAGAAGACTTCTGCCTCCCATTTTTGTTTTCACTCAAGCGCCCCACCAGTCAACCTCAGCCCCATTGATCATTCAGGCTGCCATGACAGTACGTCCAACTTGGACAAACAACATTAACTCAACAACATTGAGTTAGCTCAACATAAGCTCAAACAACATTAATTTACTTTATCATCGTTCTGAAGACCGAAAGTCTCAAGATCAAGGTGCCAACGGGGTTGGATTCTGGTGAGAGCTCTCTTCTTGACTTATAGATGTCTGTCTTGCCACTGTGTCCTCATGTGGCCTTTTCGCCATACATAGTCTCCTGGTCTCTTCCTCTTCTTATAAGAATACTGGTCCTATTGGATTAGGTACCTGCTCCCCCCGCCCCAATGACATCTGATAAACTTAAGGCCTATCTCCAAATACGGTCACATTGGGGGGTCAAGGCTTTAACGTATGAATTAGGACGTGGGGTGGAGTGTGGGTTGGGACACGATTCCACCATGACACCCAGCAGTCCCCTCTAACTGGGAATCCTCCCAGTAGCTGGGTTTCCCTCTCCTGGAGTCTCAGTTCATGTCCTGCCTCACTTTCTACTAATAGATCACAAAAGCTATGTGAAAATCGATCAATTCTAAAACAGGCAAAAATTAACCCAAGCTGTCGGGATGATGGTTATCTTTGGGAATTAGAGACCAGAAGGAGCAGCAAAGAGGGATTCCGAGATGTTTCTTGAGCTGGGTGCTGGCCACGTGGCTGTGTTCAGATTGTGAAAATTCACCAGCCTGCATCCTGACGGCATGTGTATCTCTTCTTTGTGTCTGTTTGTGCCAGGTATCTAGTGCTGTGTAACAAGTCACCCCCAAACATGGTGGTTTAAAGCCATCAGTAGCATTACTTTTTCTCTCACAGATCTGTAGCCCTATTGTTAGGGCTCAATAGGGATAATATATCTTTGTCCCAGCTGGTGTCAGCTGGGGCAGATCCAAGTCTGGCCACTAAGATCACTCGAAGGCTCCCTCATTCCCATGTCTTGTTGTTGGGTGAAACCTTCATTGGGACCTGGCTGGAACATGCATATGGGGCCTTCCCAGGTGGCCCGGGCTTCTCACAACATGGCGACCATGTTCCAAGGGTGAGTAGAGGTGGTTGGAAGCCATATTGCTTTTCATGACCTAGTAATGTCGCTCATCCTGCATTTTGTTCATCAAAGCAACCACCAATGATCATCCATCTTTAAGGTGAGGAGAAATAGACTCCATTTCTGAATGGGGAATGGCAATGTTTTGAAAGAGTATTTGGACCGGATATATGGTTGTGGCAAATTTTGAGGGGAATAATTGAATCCCGCTACAATGTTGTACTTTAACAAAAAGTTAAAAAAAATGTAGGTATAATTAAAAATGAGAAAAAAATACCAGTTTGGGAGAAACGAGTTGAGTCCAAGGCATCATCAAGCAGTCTAAAGTCATGTCCCACATCTCAATCCACTTTTGATCTTCCAAGAGCCTCTGTCATTAAAAAATCTTTGACATGCAACCATTGTACTTGGAGAAAAGGAATAAACAAAAAATCAGCAGCAACCCACACTGTGGAGGAAGGCAGGTTATTACACAGGGCTGGTTGAGGCTTGTGTATTTTTTCCCCAGTCATTTGTAATCATAATGGAAAAAAAGAACATTATCTACAAAATAAGAGGTTGCGGTGTGCAGGAAATGGAGCATGAAAGAGATTTGTGCTCTGATGTAGAGATTAGGAAGAACAACCCATGTGAATTAATAAATGGGATGCAAATATAGCACATTCAAGTGTAACTTCAGTGCAACTTCAAAGGTTTTGTTATGTGAAGAAATACAAATTCTCTGAAGCAATATTAAATACAGATTCCCCCCTCCCCTGCCCCGAATGGAGCATGATTGCACTGGGATGATTTCAAAAGCTTTACAATTCTAAGATGATGTCAGAGTTCATTCCCACTGAAACCCTCTGATGCTGTTTCTGGAGCCATTACTTCCTCTTCACTCTATTGTGGACCATACCCAAAGGTATGTTTGTTCTTCCTTACCCCATGACGTCACCCGAAACCAATCCATCTACCTATGGATTTTATTTTATTTATTTTTTTATTATTTTTTTTAAAGATTTTATTCATTTATTTCAGAGAGAGAGTGAGAGAGAGAGCATGAAAGGGGAGAAGGTCAGAGGGAGAAGCAGACTCCCCTGTGGAGCTGGAAGCCTGATGCGGGACTCGATCCTGGGACTCCGGGATCATGACCTGAGCCAAAGGCAGTTGCTTAACCAACTGAGCCACCCAGGTGCCCCCTACCTATGCATTTTAGCTTAAAACTTGTGGCCACTCCATCCCTGTTCTCAGAAAATTCCTCAGACCCTCCTTGTTCCATTTCCAGCTTATCTGTCCTCCAGACATACATCACCTTACCTTCTGGCTTTCATCCCATCACTCTTGTCCTGCTTCATCCCCAGCCCTTGAACTTGAGTGTAGATTTAATTTTCTCCATTTTGTCTATCTGAGAAATGGGTCTCTGTTGCCCTAGGGTTCCTGATCCGTGGATATTTTAAATAATTCTTCCACATATTCAAGGACTGGTACTTAGATCCCATCCTGACATTAGGCTGGGAGGTCACCGACCCAAATATAGGACATCGGTCACCATTTGGGGTTACAGTTGCCAAGACTGATCATGGTGGGGTTGTGGGATTTGGTTTAAAGAGTGTGGAAGCCACTCAAGATAACAGCACCATTGACATCTTCACAGGGTACTATTAAAGAAGGAACATTTGAAGTTGAATCATAATGATTTTCGGGAAAGAGTAGGGGGCAGATCACCAAGGGCACCCCCTTGGTCCCCCCAAGAGATAAAGCTTCTTCTAACTCAGCGCAGGTGTTAAGTCAGGTCTATTTTACCCAACATATTCACTGCAACATCCTAAAGCACAGTGTCTTTATTCTCAATTAATATTTATTAAGTGAATGAAAAACTGTCCCTTTATCTCATTTATCATGAAATTACTCAGACCACAAAATTGGATACTCTCAGAAAAGTGTCCAAATGGATTTACAGTTTGAGTGTATTTCTCTCTCCAATGATGGCTCGAGACACCATTTGGCACTGTCAGCATGAGTGAAAATGGGGGAGGGCTTCTCATGGGCAGGATGCTGAGGTACATGAGCACACCATCCGGAATGATTCCATCGGGGTCCTTCACCCTTACCCCCTCCATCGCACTTCCTTTTCGTAACTCCCTGTGAAAGGAGGCAGCAATAATTACGGTTGAAGGAATGAAAGATATTTTCCCCTTTCTTAAGCCAGCTGTTTCCTTAAGATTCAGAGGCTGGTGAATTCTCATCGTGTCTTCATCCCAAGACGAGCTCACCCAAGCTCAGAGCTGGTCTTTTTTCTAGAGAAGAGCAAGCATTTGCCACTTGACTTTCTACTTTCTTCTCTTGGAGGTCAAAATTGTTCATCAATTGCATTTCACATTACTGTGTTGACCTCTCTTTAAGAGTCTTTCCACTCCAAAAACATAGAGATATATTTGACAACAGGGTTATAAGAGGCCCTTCAATGGATATATAATAAAGCATCGTTAATAAATGTCAGCAGAAAATCCAACACCAAACATTTTTTATCTTTCAGTCCTTGGGGGTACTTTGACAAGCCATATCTGAATAAACAGCCCCAAACCTTTGGAAATGATACAATCTAATTAAATCCTCAGATATTTATTGAGATCATGGGAAGGGTAAGACACTTAGGGTCTTGATTCCCTCTTGCTCAGTTGTGAAAGGTGCAAAATGACCACTACTTCGTCCAGGTGAGGTTTAAACAGATGACAAGGAGAAAGGACCTGGCACAGAGTAGGTGCTTTGTAATGGCTCAGGTTTTCTTCTCCTGGAGCTTCAAGAAGATTCCAATCTAGCAAGGGAACTAAAAATCGAACTGTGGCACAAGATAAAATATGGAAAATCCTGTAATAGAAGGCCAAACGCTACATTATGGGAGATCAAAGGTGGGGGGTGCTCTCTGGGCAATGAAGTTGTCTACATACCCATAGGCCCCCCTTTAGGGCCCCCTGCATTTTCCTATTCTCCTTGCAGTCAGGTAGATTTGTGCAGAACTGGTTTTGCGAAATGGGCTATAAGTTTTGCGAAATGGGCTATAACACATCAAGTGATGTGTCATTACCAGGCTAAACTGTTTTAAGAGTTAGCCTGAGACTAGCCATCAGACTCTGTCCCGGGCACATCTCTTACAGAAGTCCAGAGATGGCGGGACTACAAAAAGGAAAGAGCCAGAATCTCTGAGTTGCTGGTGAAAGTTGACTGCCTAAATAACAATATAAATAAAAAATGAACCCTTATGTTTAAGCCACTGTGATTTGGAGGTTTGCTTGTTACTGCAGCAAAGACTAGATCATCCTAACTAAGGTATGCTAACAAAACAATACACAGTGAAAGCCAAGAGGTGAGAGAGAGCCCCAGAGTAGAGAGGGAAACTTTATAATAAGCTAGAGAACTGAAAGATAAGAAGGGTTTAGACCAATAGATGGAGAGGAGAAGATTTTGGTTAGGAGGATGGTGGGAGAAAAGGCACAGGGACTGTAACATTCCTTAGTGTTTTCTGTGGGCCACCAGGCTGGACGAACCATTGAGTATCGTGGAGCCTCACAGGAAGGTGCTTATCTACTCTGAAAAATCCAGAGAGTAACTCTGAGATCTGCCTGGGCGTTGATTTGTTCATTCTCAAACTTCAACATTCAAAATTCTTACTTTAAACTCAATCTGTCTTGTTGCAACATAAGGCCTTCTTGTTCTTGGAATAAAAAACACAGTTGCTCGCTATCACCCATAAAATATTGCTTCATTAACTTGAAGACTGTAATTAACTACATATCAGCCTTCTGGCTGCAGGCAAATATCCATAATTCCTTTAGTCTTCCCTCACAGTCTGTTTCTAACCTGTTAATCATTTTCCCTGCCCTTTTTCCATCATCAGTAGAAGGAAAAAAAGCCCTTTAAATAGAAGCTAATCACCCATAGCACCCTGTTAGGCACTTTACAGATGCCCTCCCATTAGACTAAACCAGATATGCAGATAAGTACACACATGTGCGCATGTACACACACACACATATTGTGTGTGTGTGTGTGTGCGTGTGTATGCGTGTGCTTGTCTATATGAACAGATTTTTTTTTAAAGAGATAGATTAATGGTCCAGAAGAGCAGGAAGAAGAGAGGATTATTTCACCCAAGATTTAACATGTGATCATTTTAAATAACAAACTCCCTTAGGTGCCTTTAAAAAACGAGAGTTCATTTATCCCCCTCTAAAAATGCTTACAGTTGTTTATTTTACCAAGGTGCTGGCTGCAAATGCAAGTCTGTTTGTGCACTGATTTCTCTGCCCTCTGAAAGCACTTTTGTGGAATATAATTGTGGTAAAATGAACGAAAACCATCAGCGGAGGGCGCCTGGGTGGCTCAGTTGGTTGGGCGACTGCCTTCGGCTCAGGTCATGGTCCCGGAGTCTTGGGATCGAGTCCCACACCGGGCTCCCAGCTCCATGAGGAGTCTGCTTCTCTCTCTGACCTTCTCCCCTCTCATGCTCTCTTTCTCACGCTCTCTCTCAAATAAATAAATAAAATCTTAAAAAAAAAAAAAAAAAAACCATCACCGGAGAAGATAAAAAGGAGGCCTAGGCTTCAGTTTGCTGTGTGATGAGATTTGTCTAAGGACAGGTGATGAAAGCTGCCTCTAGGGAAAAGGAGGTGACTTGATGACTGGGGGAAGGGGGTTTACTCTTCTTAAGAAGAGGGGGACAAAGGAATAACTGAGATATTGCCAGGTAGAGTGCGTGATTCAGTACAAGCTAGTCAATGCCATCCACTGAAGATCCCTCCTACCATTTCCCCCTTTTCCCACATTTGCTCCCAGCTTCCAGGTCTCTGAGTCCTTTTCTTCTTTGACTTGAAGTTCAGCAATGTTTATGGAGGACCTACTATATGATAGACATTGGGAAACCACCATGATCCACACCTGTCCCATCTTTCAGTACAAGCTAGTCAATGCCGAAGTTACAAGCTCCTAGGGGGCAGGCGTCCAGGTGCTGGATCCAAGGGCTCTTAATACCCTAGCACAGTATACTTAAGAATCAACTGGTAAGCTTATTACCCGCCCAGTGACTTGCATCTCTAGGTCCGGATGGTTTAACAAAACTCCCAGTAACTCCCTTGCTGTACTACGATAAACAAGAGCTAGAACCAACAACAGGATTGGGCTCAAGGCTGCAGTATTTTTCTTAAGGATGAATGAAGGGCCTCTGTATCCCTGGGACAATTGTACCCAGGGATGTTGTGGCGGTTCCAGCAGCGATAGTAGTACAGGAATGAAGTCTTAGGAAACAGATGCAGGTAAAGCTTTCTAGAAATGGTTACCACATGGGAACAGTGGCTCCCTTACACATTGTAAACTCCAATGGGGGTGAAAGATGGGACAAGTGTGGGTCATGATGGTTTCCCAACGTCTATCATGTAGTAGGTCCTCCATAAACATTGCTGAACTTCAAGTCAAAGTACAAAAGGACTCAGAGACCTGGAAGCTGGGGGCAAATGTGGGAAAAGGGGAAAATGGTAGGAGGGATTTGCAGGGGATGGATTTCCCAACCGTTCTGTGAGTAGAGCAAACTCGAGTAACTGTTTCGCTTTTGTTTTGTCCTTGCCTCTATCAGTAAGCCTAGAATGGCCCAGAGAAATACTACTTCACAAGGGCCAGAGGACCAGGACATGTGCTGACTTTAGGGGAAAAGTTGGAAAGGTGTGTTTGGCCATATCACTTGAATGAATAACTCATCTGGCATAGACTCAATGCCAAGTACCTTAACTCTCCTGGGTCCTGATCAGCTCTGGACTCCAAGGACCCTCACCCTCTAGGTATCAGTGATTTGGCTCTAGAATGGCCTTTTCTCATAGTTACTTACACCAAAGAACTCGAGCACCCAAACTCCAAATGCCTGACAAGGAAGTGGGTAAACTGTAATCCCCTAGTTGCCCATACAGAAGTCCATGAACTTGGAACCAAAGATACTCCGGAATCTGACTGTTTAACCCAAACATTCCACTTCTTACCTGGTGCATTGCTCTATGTAACTGCAAGAGCTGAGTACGTAGCACTGAGCTTCTGTGACTGTCTTTGTAGGGACGATTTTGCTTTTACGGCCCTGACATTTGTTAAAGTGGAGGTCATCCATTTTGCTGAATGCATAATGCGCAGAAAGTAGTAGGGTCGAATGCAAAAAGGCAAGGCCATCCACTCTTAAACCACACAGAAATCTCAGCCTTAGGCTCACATGATTACTTATTCCTCTCATTTGAGCTTGTTAAGTAATTACTACGTAAATTATTAGGATAATGTAATATGCATGACTTTAAGGAATGACAAATGGTAGCTAACTTTCTTAATTTGTTGCCATAGCTACATTTCTAGAAATTCTAAATTGTTCCTCTTCTCATGTATAAATTACTGCCATCCTGCTATTTGTTTGGCTTCGATTGGCTAGACCCTAAGCCCGCGCCACTCAAATGACTCCACGTCCGGTCTTGAAATCCTTGCCTTGGGTCCGAGTGGCCTCCCTCAGAGGGTGAGGAGACCTTGAAGTGCGAACCGAGACTGGGCAGCCCATCTTCATGGAACACTACCTTCCTTCTTCTTGGCTCCCCAGTTGACATTTACTAACCAGAAACGAGGGGCCAAAGTGGAAACTAGACATCACTTGTGTTCATAAAACTGAAAAAAGGCACACTCTGATACTGGCTTAGGTCTTAAGGAAAGGTGTGACTACCCTTCCTCATTCTCCATAAAATATTAAAGGACACGTTAGTCACATCTCTGCCTAGAAGGTAGACCTGCTAGAAGACAAGAGGATGCTTTAGAATGGGGTTTCCTGACTACCCATCTGGGCGGCACGACTAATTTCCATCACCCCATCTCTTTAAAAGGATGAGCAAAGATACATTTGGGCATTAAGGATCGAATGGCAACAAAATAAAAACAAGAGGGAGGAAAGTAATTTGAAATAGTGGAGCTCAAAGTAAGAAGGCCCTGGAAACTGTAGCATTTAAGACAAAATACATCAAATAATATAAATATTAAATTAAATAATATAAACTATACAAATTACATTAAATAACATAAACATTTGTTTTGGTAATAGGTATAAAATTCAAGGGTACCAAAATGTACAAAAAAGACAACTATTAGACATAGACAAAAAAATGTACCAGAAAAAATGTGGGTGGGAGAAAACACAATTCCTTAAGCATCTGTGTGTTTTAATGGTTAAACATTTGAATAGGAAAATAATTAAGACCAGATTCATGAATATCTATTCATCTATCTGCTTCTATCACATCTCTATGTATCTATAAAGCTCTTCAATCTACAGAGACTCTACCTCCTTATTAAGCATTTATGAAAGAATTGGCCATATACCAGGTCTTGAGGAAAACTTAATAAATTTCAAAAAGCAGAAATTACGGGGTTCATATTTTCTGATCACAAAGCAAATAATAATAATGATAATTATAAATGCTTAAAATACCCACTTACTTGGAAACTAAAACAAAAACTGTAATAAGTTGTTGAGTGGAAGAGGAAATCACAACCATAATTACAGGCCATTTTAAAAATAATGACAACGGAATAATGCCTATCAACTTTGATGGAAGGCAGTGAAAGTAGAAGTGAGAGATAAATGGGCACTTGCACACACTTCCATTTTTAAACCAGGAAGGATGTACATAAACAAACTCATGTTTCAACTCAAGAAACATTCCAACATTGGAGTCAAGGAATCAGAAACACGCCTCCGGGCAAGGAGGTTTGCAGGGGGTAGGGTGGGGAGATCTGGGAAGGGCTGGAGTTGTTGACTGTAATTCACCTGCTTTCTGTCCTTAGCCTTCGATGTCCACGATGACGGGGGTCAGAGGTAGGGTGGGGAATCGCAAATCATTTACATAAATGCCCCTGTCCTCTATGATTGTCCAAAAAAACCACCGCTTTTCCTCTCTTCTTTGTTCATCTGGAACTTTCTTTCTGCCTCCCTTCCTGTACACATTTGCACATGACATGCCAGTCTATGGTGGGGCTTAGACATGCCAGTCTAAGTCAGAGGGGCTTGCAATCCGACTGGCCATCCAGTGCGCATGCGCTTGCTTCCATAAGTGCCTATAAATACATTTTACAGCAGACGCCGATTCGGGGCGCGATTAATTTAAGCAAAAAGGCCCATCTAGGCAATGAGACTTTCTTAAGACGACAAATGGATTCAGATGAAATAATGCTTGTAGAGTGCACTGCCTTGTTGGCACATTCCAAGTGCTCGATAAATATTAACTATTAGACCACTTTATTTCATTGCATATATTTATTTGTGTATAGGGAAAAACTGTAAAGCTATTACTCCATTAATAATAGAATTCCAAAAAGCGACTGAATAAAGGGCAAATAAAAATAAATATATTTACTATATTCTATCATCATGCTTAAAAATACAGAGAGAGAATCCTATCCGGGGAAGTTGCGAAATGAAAACAGAATAGATTGACCAAAGCGAACACCAGTACCAAATATGATTAAAAAAATGTGCAAGACTTATCTGAAGGGAAATATACAATTTCACTGAGAAAAATATTAATGAATAATGGAGAGAGACACTATATCCCTTTATCGGAAGACTGCATATTTTAAAAATGTAAATCATTCTCAACTTAAGGTATATTTAAACATAATCCGAGAAAAATATTAATGGAATTTTGGCGGGGGGAACCTTTGGATCATGATTTTAAGGTTCATCTGGAAGACTAAAAAGAGTGTTCAACGTTAGGAAATGCAAATTAACACCACAATGAATGATCTCTCTACACCTGTAAGAATAAATAAAATCAAACATAATCATAGTGACTGCAGAACCACTGGATGTCTCACACGTTGCTGGTGGTTATGTAAAATGAAACAGTTCCTTTGGGAAATTGTTTGGCAATTTTTAAATAAAACTTAATGTATACTTATCATATGACCTGGTAATTACCCTCTGGGGCTTTATCCCAGAGAAGTGAAAACTTAACGTTCACACAGAAACCTGAACACAAATATTCAAAGGTTCATAGCAGCTTTATTTGAGACAACCCTAAACTGGAAATAACCCGAATGTCCTTCAATGGGTGAGTGGTTAAACCAGCCCTGGCACAATGAAATACTACTTAGTAATAATAATAATAATAATGAATTATTGATATACACAAAATCGTGGATGTATCTCAAGGGCTTTACGCTTGGTGAGAAAATTCCAGTCTTAAAAGGTTATATACTGTATGCTTCCATTTATATTATATTCTTCAAATGTCAAAACTATAGAAATGAAGAAAAGATTGGTGGTTGCTGGGGACAGGGATGCAATTATAAAGAAAGGGAGGCTGTGCAAAAGGGAACTTTCTTATACTGTTGATGGAAATGCAAGCTGGTGCAGCCACTCTGGAAAATGGTATGAAGGTTCTTCAAGAAGTTAAAAATAGAGCTACCCTACTACCCAGCAATTGCACTACTAGGTATTTACCCAAAGGATACAAATATAGTGATGTGAAGGGGCACATGCACCCCAATATTCATAGCAGCAATGTCCACAATAGTCAAACCGTGGAAAGAGCCCAGATGTCCTCGACATATGAATGGATAAAGAAGATGTGGTATCTATATACAAAGGAATATTATGCAGCCATCAAGAGAAACGAAATCTTGCCATTTGCAACGACGTGGATGGAACTGGAGGGTATTATACTGAGCAAAGTAAGTCAATCAGAGAAACACAATTATCATATAGTTTCATTTACATGTGGAATATAAGAAATAGGGCAGGGGATCATAGGGGAAGGGAGGGAAAAGAGAATGGGAAGTCATCAGAGGGGAAGAAAAACCAGGAGAGACTCTTAACTACAGGAAACAAGCTGAGGGTTGCTGGAGGGGAGGTGGGTCAGGGGATGGGGTAATTGGGTGATGGGTGTTAAGGAGGGCACATGGTGTAATGAGCATTGGGAGTTGTATGCAACTGATGAATTATTGAACACTACATCTGTACTATAAGTTGGCTAATTGGATTTAGATTAAAAAAAGGGAGGATGTGTAGTAAAGGGGGGTACCATGGAGGAGCCCCCTTATGGTGATGGAACAGCCTTGGATCTTGACTGCTCTGCTATTTGCATGAATCTATGCATCGGCTAAAATTAGAGCTGTGTGTTGTATGTAAAAATGGTACACCCATGATGCAGAGATGTCGATAGTCTACTTAACAGTACAAATGGCACAAATGTCAATGTTTTGGTTTCGGCATCGTACCAAGTTATGCTAGATGTCGCTGGTGCAGAAAGATGGGTGAAGGGTGCCTGGAACACGACAACAACAAGCAAAGAAATTTAAGGGGAAATGATTATAATCATTACTTTACTGAAAAAGATCTTTCGAATTTATGAAAACAGAGCATCTCAGTGGAGAAATGTAAAAAGGACCTCAATAGCCATTACCAAAAAATATTAAAATTATTCAGCCTAATGAATAATAAAAGGAAAGAAAAACGAAAGCAATAGTACAGTCTGGCAGTTTCTTAAAAAGCTATATACTCTAATACCATATGACCTGGCAACTGCGTTGCCTGGCCATTTATCCTAAAGAAATGAAAACTCACGCTCACACAAAAACCAGTACATAAATGTTTGTAGCAGCTCTGTGTAAAAATCTGAAACTGGGAACAACCCAGATGTACTTCGGTGGAGGGACAGTTTCACAAACTGTGGTATATCCATACCAAGGAACACTACACAGCAATAGAAAGGAACAAACTCTTGATACATGCAACAGTTTGGATAAATGTCTAGAGAATTGGGCTGAATGGAAAAAGTCAATCTCCATAAGGTTATATACTCTATGCTCCCACTTACATAAGACACTTGAAATGATAAAATTAATGAAATAGAGAACATGTTAGTAATCTCCAGGAATTAAGGACACAGAGGGGGAAGGGATGGGGAGCGAGTGTGGTAACCAAAGGGCAACATTAGGGATCTTTGTGGTCATGAAAACGTTGTTCTTGACTGTAGCAACAGCAACGGTGATACTGAACTATAGTTTTGTGAGATGTTATCAATGGGTAGCATGGGGGAAAAGGGTATAAGGGATCTCTGTATAATTTCTTACAACTGCATATGAATCTACGGTGATTTCAAAATTTAAAAATTAATTTAAAAAATGATAAAACAACACAAAAGAGTGCTCTTTTGCCTATCAAATGGATGAAGAAATAAATTATAGATAATAACGCTGGGCTGCCTGTGGTAAGATCAGAATTCTCCAAACAGCTGATGGGAATATAAATTGATACCGATTCCGAAAAAAGCTATCTGACAATACGCTTGACGATCTTTTAAATTGTTTATAGCCTTGACACAGTGATTTAATACAGAGGGATCAGTCTTGAGAAAATAACCGGAGAGGTGGACGAAGATGTATGAATAAGGCTATTCACATTTCTGTATTATTAATAAACTTGTAGAGAAAATTCACAGGAAATGAAATGTTTCACCGTAGAACCTTTGGTTAAATTGAGGCATGTTCGTACAGTAAGAATCAGATTTTTAAGGACTGGTGAGATGGAAAGAGGTTCACAATGCGCGTGCATGACAGAAAGGGGATAAAATGACCAATGAGGATACATACAGACATGCGAACCCACACCATCTACACACACACACACACACACACACACAGCTTAGAAAGGAAGACACGGGGATATTTACAGTGGGTGATTGCTCTGTGGCAGTGATTTGCAATTTCTTCTTTGCACTTTTTAGTACTTTGCTGGTATTAGACGATGAGCATGATCACCTTCACCATCAGAAAGAGAAGCAAGCATTCTTCAAATGCTGGAGAAGTGGTCGAAGCAGATTGCAAGATGGAGGGGTCCAATGTAGCCCAAAATCAATTAAAAATAGACTCAAACTGCATTTACTGATCACTTCCTGCACACCAGCCCCTCGGCTAGGAACTCTTTTCTAACGCGTCCATTTGACATCCTGATCTCAAGGAAGGCATTTCCCCTATTTTGCGGGAGATAAAAACAGTTCAGAGAGGTTGAGTGGATAGCTCAGAGACACCTAGCACGGAGGCCACAGAGCAGGAATCTGACCCTCCCATGCTAATTTTGTTGCTCTTCCTGCTAGGGCATCCCCCTTTCCTTGCCTATCTGTTCAGGTAGACACCGTCAGGTTCTAGTGTGTGACTCAGCCCAGAGGACGGGAGTGAAATTATTAGATCTATTAAAAAGAAGAGATGATTTGATGAAAACTTTATTACTAGAAATAAACAAAGTGTTCAGAGCCCAGTCTCACAGGCATACGCGAACTTGAAAGCTGCCAGGGGCATCGATTTTGCTGATGATTTGTGAAGGCGGCATCAATTTGGACCTCTTCTGCATGGCGACTTCGACCTATGAAAACAAAGTCAGCTCCGAGCATGGCTGCCCGGGAACTTGGATGTGCGGTAGAGTCAGGCACAGCTCCGAAATCCTGCTCTCATCATGGCGACTGGGGAATGCTGGGGCAGGGAGAAGAAAGAATGGAGGAGAAGGGAGAGAGGGCATTTGTCATTTCTTCTTGCGCCCCAAACCAATTGTCCTTCTATCATCCTTCTCTTCTGTTTTCTACCTCTACCCCGAACCTTCTAGCTGCATTTCTTCCTTGTGCAACCCTGTCCCAAACCTGTCTCCTGTTGGCCTCCCAGGAGAGAGAGACCTGCCATAGGAAGGGCTTGGCTAATAGAATAACAAAGGCACAACAAAGCATCAGTAGGAAATTCTTTCAGGTGTTAACGCTTGGAGGCAACACCCAATAACCCCGTAGAACATCTTGATCCACAGGATCAAAAAACTGGTTTGAAAATACATCTGTATGTAGTACAAAGAAGGGCCACATGGACCCCAATGTTCATAGCAGCAATGGCCACAATCGCCAAACTGTGGAAAGAGCCGAGATGCCCTTCAACGGATGAATGGATAAAGAAGATATGGTCCATCTATACAATGGGATATTATGCCTCCATCAGAAAGAATGAATACCCAACTTTTGTATCAACATGGACGGAACTGGAAGAGATTATGCGGAGTGAAATAAGTCAAGCAGAGAGAGTCAGTTATCATATGGTCTCACTTACATATGGAGCATAAGGAAAAACATGGAGGACATTGGGAGAAGGAAAGGAAGGGTGAATTAGGGGAAATCGGAGAGGGAGATGAACCAAGAGAGACTGTGGACTTTGAGCAACAAAGTGAGGGTTTTGGAAGGGAGAGGGGTGGGGGGATAGGTGAGCCTGGAGGTGGGTATTGAGGAGGGCACATATTGCATGGAGCACTGGCTGTGGTACATGAACAATGAATCTTGGAACGCCGAAAAAATAAAATAAAATAAAATAATTAAAAAAAAAAAAAAAGAAAATACATCTGTAAATTCTGCGACATGCCCCAATCAAGAAGGGGAATTTGTGTGCCGTCCCCTTGAAACCAGGTGGGCTTTCGTGATTGTCTCTGAATAGAATGTGGCAGAAGGGAGGTACTTGATTTAAAAGGCTGAGGTAGACTGCCAAGGTGAGCCATCTTCTGTCCTGCTCTCCTGTGATACTTGCTTAGACATCCTGAGCTGTTATGACAGGGAGGGGCTACTTGGATCTTCCATGGTGGAGAGACCATGCAAAATGATGAGAGGGAAAGAGGGGGAGACAGAAAGACACAGGGAACTCTTGTCTTTCCCCAGCTCTGGAGCT
>CM052805.1:24729947-24889740 GCA_028533885.1 Nasua narica | reverse complement strand
AAAAAAATGAGAGAGAGGGAGAGAGAGAGGCTAATTCTCCTGTGCCCGGATAAACCCGGGCAGGGTGGCTCTTCAGAAGGCTGGCTACCTGTTTCACTTCAACCCTGGCTCAGACACAAGGCTGAGGGCCAAACCAGTCATCCTCTCAAAGAGGCAATCAAGCTGCCTAGCAAAGAAAACAGAGTCAGCAAGAAGGCGTGATGCCATGAAATAAATCAGAACGAACGTCCCATTTTTATCTCTGTGGCAGGCAGCCCATTCCATTCTTTGCATGCTATTTTCATATGTTCCCAGCAGTTGGAGAGATGAATAGGAGGAGAGGAGGAATGGTTTAGAGGAATGAGAGGGGAAGCGAGAGACAAAAACACTCACTATTCATCCTGACCCAGTAAAACCCAGTCGTGTTCATTGTAGCCGAACGGAACCAGAAGTCCGTTCAAGGTCTTGGCGTTGACTTCAATGGGTGATGGCTCTGCCCTCACCCAGCCTGGGTCTCTCTCTGCCTCTCTCCTCAACCTTGGTTCCTCCGCTGTTGCAAGCCTTGATTGAAGACAGTGACATTTCCCTGATTCTTCCCCAGTGACCTGTCCAGCTGGGTCTATGGAACCTCAACTGGGGCTTGGAACGCTCCCCAATGGAGAGAGGAGCGGTATCTCCAAGCACAGCAGTGTTCCTGTGCACACATCCCTCTCGTTTCCCGAGCTGGCCCAGCACCACAGAGGGCATGATGCTGTATGATGGGCTGGGTGCCAAGCACTGAGATCGTGCTAGAAAATGGCCAGTTTCAATGGCAGATTTTATCCATTAAAACCTATTACTAGTTCCCTCCCAGAGCCCAGCTGGTTCCATTATAGAAAATTGGAGTGAAATGATGTCAGGTTTGTGCCATAAAAATGAATAGGAATCTTGCTTTCCATTATTTTAAATTGCAGATTGTTGCACTGATATGTATTTATTTTTGTCATTTCTCTCTGGCCCTGGTTGAGGGTCTGACCCTTGAATAATGAATAAACAGAGAGACACATGTTGGCACTTGAGCCTTGCCTGTGTCACCCTGGTTTTTCCTTCCATTTGTGACAAATTCAAAAAATGCAACGCTCTTAAATGGGTTTATAATCTGTACTCTTTTAAGCTGTCACTCAATCTCTGTCTCAGAAAATAGGCTATTGAAACGAAGGAAGAAATATTTCATAGAGACCTCCACACGGCAAACTTGTTTCTAGTTTTAGGGGCAGCCCTTTGGTAGCTTTAGAATTAAAATAAGAACTTGGGGTAATTGTTGCTTATTGAGATAAAGGAGGTTCATTTGGAAATGCCAAGTACACGTTAGCAGCCTTAAAAATGTTGGCTTCTTTTGTTTGGGCATAATCGAGTTTTCTAGACGTTTCTTTCAGACCCAGGATTTTTATAGGATGGATCTCAAGAGTGGGCAAAAAAGGGCAGAGCGACAGCGAGTATAATGGTAATGACCATGGGTTCATCTTAAAGTACTTCATTGTTAAAGAAGATTTTATATCTTGTTGCTCTAGTACCTAAGTGGCTACTTAAGTGGGGCATAAAGACCAAAAATATAATAAGTCCTAGAGTTACTAGAGATATGAGAAGCAAGTTGAAGTACTGTAGAGATAAGAGAATTTAAACTTCAGGGCGTCCTCGAGTTCCGGGAAAATGTATAACTCACAATGGCCATATAAATAAAAAAGCCAGCAAACAAATAATAATTGCTAGAATTTTTAAAAATGTAAATGCTAGTGTTTTCGGAGATGCAGAAAATATCCTGGCATAGATTTCCTTGCTGGTTGATTCATTACAAAGTGTGACAAGTGGATTTTGGAGAAAATGGCGGCATGAGAGTCAACCACACAAATGGTCTCCACTAAGTTCCATTCTTCTAGCTGAGTCCAAGTCCGTGCCTGTCTTCATTGACACAGGCCACAATAAACACAGGGTCTGGCCTGTCTGAAATGTGACCCTCTTGACTTTCAGCCCTATGGCAAGCTCTTAAGAGCCTGGGCTTCAAAGAGAGAGAGAGAGAACAACACGAGAACCACGATTTTCCCACCACCACATTGGAATTTGAGAAATGGAGAAGTGTCAATGCCTTTCTTCCCCCCAAATCAATCTTACCCTGAGCTCTTGGCTGGCAAGATGTTGTGAAATTCAATCTTCAGTCATTGGCAGAACTCTCTACCTCTAAATTCATGACTGCATAAGAGAAATTTGGGGTTTCACAGAGTCTAGAACACTTGGAAAGGTTTCCAGAATGTAGGTCTGTGTCGGTCGCCACTGATGCGGACCTATTCTAAGCACGGAGAGTCCGCTGCACGAGTGCGTGTCCACAACCATGTGCTATACGTGTAGCAGTCTCCTTCATGAGTCTGGGAGCCCCCATGCCTGGGTCTCACAGCCTACACATGACTCTGTGTCATTGATCTCTGACATCCTCCAACTAGCTGGGCAGAAGCATAGCAATTCTCCTCCCAATCTTGGAGAAGTTTCTCTTGCCTCGGTTTGGCCAATTGTGTCTTCCTTTTCGTGCTCTTCCCTCCGGCCTTTCTTTTCCTTCTGGGAAGGTCTTCTACCACTGGTCTTTAGAAACACGATGTTGACTCCCCTCCCCCACTCCTTATTGGAAAGAGAAGCTGAAACCTGACAGGTCTGGTGACTTACTAAAGCATGCCTTAAATCTAGTTTCAAGTTTTGACTCTACCACTTTAGAAAAGCTAATTAAGCTCTCTGTGCCTCAGTTTTTGTAAAAGTAGGATAGTAACAGTGCCAATTTCATGAAGTTACCGTGAAGATTACACAAGAAAATTAAAAAAAAAACATGTATACTCTCTAGCGCATGAGAAACTGATAAAGTAATATCCATTAAGATGGAATCGTGGCTTATCCATTCATTAGAATGGATATTAGTGCTTTGGGTCTTGATAGGAGTCATTTGCTTGGACCAACGCCATATCTGAAACTAGTTGATCCCCGTTAGAAGGCGCCAAGGCCAAGATGCAGGTTCCTGAGAAAGAAACAAAAGAAGCCTCCTCTGTGTGCCTTGTTCTCCCACCGGAAGTCGAGCTGGACAAGTAACAGGGTCAATCATGGGCCCTTTGAAGCTTCAGACATAAGTATTTCTCTTTAGGTTCAACTACACCATGCCTATGGGCTCAGTCTGCCCTCTGGCCTCAGCTCAACTCAAATTCGCCAACATGACCCAAGAAGTATTGCTCCTCAAACAAAGCTCAAACAAAGGATCCAGTTATTTCAGGGGAGAAATAGTCGGCCAGAACTGGGTATAGGCCAGAAGAGTCATCAGCTATGGGGTTCCGATCTCTAGAACTTGCAAATGTTGCCTGGTTTGGAAAAAGGGTGTTGTTGTTGTTGTTGTTTTTCTCTGTGATTAAGTTAAAATTGTGAGATGAAGAAGCCTGGATTACCCCCCTTGGGCTCTATACGCCAATAGGAGGATCCTTACAAGAAAGAGGCAGAGGGTGATTTGACACACGGAGGAGAAGACCATAGGAAGGCAGAGAAGAGAGTTTGAAGATGCTAGCCTTGAAGGCTAGAGAGACGTGACCACAGGACAAGGAAGGCCGAGCCACCAAAACCTGGAAGAGGACAGGAACAGTTTCCCCCTGCCTCCCCCCCACCCCCCGAGTCTCCATAAGGAGAGTGACCTGACCAACACCATGATTTCGCTCCAGTGATATTACTGTTGGGTTTCTAGCCTCCAGACCTGCAAGGGAATCAGGTCACGGTAGCCCCAGGAAATTGATACAACAGGAGAAAACAAAACAAAACAGGAAAATGTGAAGAGAGGGGAGGGGGAAGAGCAACGCTCCATCCCTTGTAGCATTCATGCTTCACCCCCTTATGACAGGAAACAGGGCGCTACCTGCCAAATCTGCGGGGTCTTCGGAATACCCAGGCACGTTACTGAAACTAACATGAAATAGGTACGGACGTAGAGTAAATCACTCCAGAAGCACGAGGAAGTCGGCAGAGCCGTTTATAAGCCAAAAGAAAAGGACATCCATCACATGACATCCATCAACTAGGTCCAGTGTGGTTTCCAGGAGCGAAGCCAAGAGCATAGTGACGTGGAGGGTAGAACGGGTTCTTCCTGCTCCCTGCACAGCCGCTGAAACAATGTCAAGTTTTGTGTTTTGCCAATGCAGCTTTAGGACTCCAGGCCAGAAGCGCCCACAAGATCTGTTCACGGTATATGATTGCCACCTGCTTTAGCATAATAGGAAAACATAGACCAAACACAGTTGAATATTCATAAAGTTTTTCAGTTGAGTCCCATGGGTCAACAGTGGAAGGTGGCAGATGATACAGATTATTATAAAAGTCTGCACACACACGAAAAGAAGACCCTAGATGTCACATTTTCTCCCCCAAATTAGAACTTAATTCACCTATGAGAACAAATTTTGAAATTAGAGATTTTCGATGCCATTAGAGAAAAAAGGAGACACTGTCTTCTTATTTATTTACTTTACATTAAAAAATATTTTTTTTACATTTTAAATTTTTTTAAATTAACATATGAGGCACTATCTTCTCAAGCAGAGCCTAGGCCTTTGAAAATGAATGAAGCAGCTAAGAACCAAATAAACGGCTGTCAGGCAGATGCTCAGATTTATATCTGAGCATTACCTCCAGAATATAGAAGACAACTTCAAAAATAATCGAGAAGAATGTGCAGAAAGAGATATCAAAATATTGTAATTATTTGATACTTTTGTTATTGTGTTTTTACTTTAAAAAGACGATGGACATGGACATGAGAATAAACAGCTCCAATCTGTTAATAAAAAGATTCCCTCCGCCCCAAAATAACCCCCGTTCCTCTAAAAAGAAAGTAACCAATTCAAAATTTTATCTTTAGAACTAAGATGGAAGAGAAAAAATCCCAAACTTATAAAAGATCCAAAGGTGAGAAACCAAGAGGACGAAATAAGTTTAAATAAACAAGACAAATCCCTTGCAAAGATTTTAAATTCGAGGGATAAAAAGACAATCCAGTGAAATTGCAACCCAGGCAATGGGAAGATTATCTGCAAGCCACACATTTGATAAGCAGTTAAGATCCAGAATATATAAAGAACTTTCACAACTCATCAACAAAAAACAAAGAACTCAATGAAAAAAGAGACAAATGACTTGAGTAGATAATTCTCCAAAGAAGATACACAAATGGCCAACAAGTATATGAAAAGATGCTCCGATGTTACTAATCATCAGGGAAATGCAAGTCAAAATCACCTCATGCTTGCTAGGAAGGCCTCTATCAAACAAACGAAATGAAATCATAAATGTTTGCACGGATGTGGAAAAATTAGAACACTTGTGCATCGATGGTGAGAATGTAAAAGGCTAAAACTGCTATGAAAAACAGAGAACAGAGAGTCCTCCAAAGACTAAAAATAGAATTGCCGTATGATCCAGTAATCCCGCTTTTGGGTATGAATCCAAAATAATTGATAACAGGATCTTGAAGAGATATTTGCACACCCATGTTCATTGCAGCATTACTCAGAGTAGCCGAGAAGTGGAAGCGACTTAAATGTCTATCAACAGATGGATACAGAAAATGTGGTGTTTGCATATAATGGAGTAGGATTCAGCTTTTTAAAAAAGGAAGCAAGTCCTATGAAATATGGCAACATGGATGAACCTTGAGGACAGATAGGAGACTACGTGAAATAAGCCAGTGACAAAAGGACAGATATTGCATATTCCACTTAATGAAGTACATAATGTAGTCGAACTCTTAGACAATATAAGAGTCTTTGCCAGAGGCTGGTGGGGAGGAAGGAAAGGGGGAGTTGTTTTCTTGGCATAGAATTTCAGTTTTGCAAGAGGAAAAAATTCTAGAGATCTGTTACACAACAATGTGTATGTTTATAGTTATTGCTACTATACTGTACACTTAAAAATGGTTAAGAGGGGGTGCCTGGGTGGCTCAGTCGTTAAGCACTGCCTTTGGCTCAGATCATGATCTCAGGGTTCTGGGATCGAGCCCAGCATCGGGCTCCCTGCTCAGCGGGGAGCCTGCTTCTTTGTCTCCTACTCCCCTTGCTTGTGTTCCCTCTCTCACTGTATCTATCTCTGTCAAATAAATAAGTACTATCTTTTAAAAAAATGATTAAGAGAAAATTTTATGTCTTTTACTATAAAAAATTGGATTTGCTTTGTTTGATATGATTATAATTATGATGATTATGTAAATATAAATTGTGAGGACGTGACCGTGTTGAGAGATTATTGCTGGTAGAATTGTAAATAATTTACTCTTCACATCTTCGTAACGTTTTATGGCAAATAGTGTTGCATACAGTAAGTGCTCAGTAAATGCCTCTTGAATAAATGATTCATTTATCAGAAGACGAAAGAGATATAATAAAGGAACATAAAATATGATTAAAGATTTTATAGCAAGAACAAAAGTTATAATCAAGTAGTGAAAATTACAGAAAAGGGAATGTAGTCAGTAACATTGTAAAAGGGGCACCTGAGTGGCTCAGGCTCAGTGGGTTAAAGCCTCTGATTTTGGCTCAGGTCATGATCTCAGGGTCCTGGGATCGAGCCCCGCATCGGGCTCTCCGCTCAGCGGGGAGCCTGCTTCTCCCTCTCTCTCTGCCTGCTCTCTGCCTACTTGTGATCTCTCTCTATGTTAAAAAATAAAACCAATGATAATATTGTAATAATGTTGTGTGGTGACAGGTGGTGACTATACTTATGGTGAGCACTGAGTAATGTATGGAATTGTAGAATCACTAAGTAGCAAACCTGAAATAACACAATATCACGTGTAAACGATACTTCAATAAAAGACAAAAATTAAAAAATGTAAACAACATAAATTCTTATCTTAAAAGGGCAATAAGCTCATATTGAGTTTTTTTCTTTTTCCTTTTCCTTCATTTATTCACTACTTTTGAGAGAAATACTAACAAAATGGGACGAGAAAACCGAAATGGCAGTTTGGCCCAGTACATAAATGAAAATGAGAGGGTCAGGGCTGGCAGTATTAAAATCACACCAGAGATTATATTTAATATGTTCTATCAAATTTGAACAGAGGATTCAAGATAACGCATAGCAAAAGATTGAATAGAGTGAAAAATGTTGGAGATTTAAAAAAAAAAAAAACGTGGTACACATTCTCCACTTGTCCTTCTCAGCTTGTGACTAATTAAGTGAGAAGCGGTGGGTGAAGGTTCATGAACAACATCATGGAAAAGAGCCTGTAAGTGTAGTCATCACTTAAGCCCCCTACAAACTAAACATTTCTTTTAAAAAATATATACATTTATTTATTTTGGAGAGTGTGAGCAGGGGGAGGAGTAGAGGGCGAGGGAGAACGAGATTCCACGCTGAGCACGGAGCACATCATGGGGCTTGAACTCACGACCCTGAGATCACGAGCTGAGCCGAAATCACCAGTTGGGCACTCGCCCAACTGAGCCATCCAGGCGCCCCACAAACTAAACGTTTCTGATGACTTTTGTTCACTTTAGACACGTCAACCTACCTTTCTGGACGATAGTTTCAACGATCTGTGAATACCCGAGGTCACTATTATCAAATATTATTTCATGTAGCAGTGGATGCACCAGGATCCATCCTCTAGAGATTCTTCTTGACCTCTTCTTTAGGCTTCTGTGAATACACCACAACTGATTCATCTTCTCTGTTATGGATGGATGGAATTTGTTTCCAAATATTTGCTGTTATGAGCCCCGCTGCTATGAGCATTTCTTCAGGTGCACACGTACACCTGTGCAAGAGACTCCGTAGGGTAAAACCCTAACAGAGAAATCACTGGATGAGGGGGTGTGTGCAGCTTTAGGTTTCCTATTAGCAAATCATCCCCCCAAAGTGGTTGCACCAAACTATGTTCCCACTAACAGTTCTTCTTGCTCTGTATCCAGGCTCACGCTCGGCGTTGTCTGACTTTTTTGTTCTCAATATTTTCGGTAAATGTTTTGAATAAAATTCTTCAAGGATGAACATCCCCCAAGGATGTCCTTAGTGTCTGATATTCCTCTGCTGGTGCCCTTCCTACGTGTTTTATTTGCCAATGGGGTAAGTTTGTAGGGAAAGTATCTGCCTTATTATTCCGTGCGCCCTCGACTTATAAGACTTAAGCTGTGGGGCCCCTGGGTGGCTCAGTTGGTTAGGGGTCTGACTCTCGATTTTAGCTCAGGTCATGATCTCAGCGTGGTGGGATCAAGCCCCATGTTGGGCTCTGCGCTCAGTGTGGAATCTGCTTGAGATTCTCTCTCTCCCTCTACCCCTCCCCCTGCTCATGTGCACATGCTCTCTCTCTCTCAAATAAGTAAATAAATAAATAGAATATTTTTTTAAAAAAAGATTGAAACTGAATTTGAGGAGGACTCTTATTCTGGCGTCTCCTCACATTCGTTTATGGGAAGGCGGCCGGGCTGTAGTCGTCCATGTTGATGTGTATTACAGCTTACTATGAAATTAATTGAAATTGATAACAGTTACATTAGTGAGGTTTAGATCAATTTTAACTGCATAGGCAAGTGTAATAGTGATCTAGGAAGTGATTTTATGTTAGTATATCAATGAAAAGGGGATTTCCTCTAAAAGGGTGAATGGAATGTTCATGGAGAAGTTACCAGAGAATGTAGATGGCCAAAGAATTCTCTGTACCTGGACATATGTCTCTGTAGTCCCCTAATGAATTCCTTCAATGAAAAAAAAATCCCTTGAAAATTGTTTCCCTAACTTTTGGAGACCTTGAGATGTCTTAGGCAAAATTAGGCAAGAAATAGACAAGGAATGGGCACTTATGCGGAGTTAGACCTACTGAGAGCTTCTAGAATGAGAAGTTACCTCGAAACTAGTAGATTAAAGGTCATTAAAATGGGAAAATGTCCATCTCGTGGAGCTATAAGATTCTTTCCTGTCCCTTCAATCATGGACTATTGAAGGAATTACCGTGGAGACAGCTGGATGTTGAGAATGTGTTGCTACACTTCCCCCCCCGCCCGACAAATCCAAAGGTCCCTGGTTCTTAGTGTGGGACACCAGTAGGAGCAGAATTATCTGGCTGTCTGCCCTTCTGGGAGCAATGAGAGATGACAGCTGAGTTCCAAGGAGAGAGTTCTGACAGTCAAGGTGCTAGGTTGTGTTGCCTTTTCCTTCTCACTGCAGCTCGCCAACCTCGGAGCAGCGGCGGTCATGGAGGAGGGTGGCCCCTTCCAAGTCTTCAGTTAGTGCCACACCACAGTGGAGGCACGTTCAGAGGGCAGGCCAAGTGGCGAAGGGGCCGGAGACATGGAAAAGAACTTTAGTTTGCCTGAATGTTGTTCTGAGAGAGCCTCCGATTTTTATAGGCACACTGGATTGCAGAAATCACTGGGCTGGACTCGAATATAAGTAGGAAAGAGACGGAAAATGTCATGTTTGTTCTGGTGGTTCAGCTTTCCGAACAAACCAGCTCTGGGCTTAGCTATGGCTGAGATGACATTTACTGTACAGGCTGGTGATCATTAACGGTCTTCTTATCATAAAAGTATCACATATTTCCTGCAGGAAATGCACTCTGTCATTACGCTTGGTTTTTCGCTATTTTCAGTTGTTAGCTTCAGTTTATCTGGGGATTTATCTAGAGAAGGTAGGCTCTAGGTCACCTAGTTTAAGCTGGCTTTTGCTGCCAGACGTAACAAACGATTGTGCACAATTAATGTTCCTTACTTTTGGTGATGAAGAGAATCGAGAGGTTGTTTTTTTGTTTTTCTTTGTTTCTTTTGCCTTTTTTTTTTTTAAGGAGATTTATTAGGGCTAAATATCCATATAGAAAAGTAGGGAAGGAAGAGGAAATCACAGTCTACCACGGGAAGGAAGAAGCTACATTTCTTTAGAATTTCATTTAGAATTGCCCCGTGGAGCCCTTCTGAACTCCCTGTGAGGAGAGGACATAGCAACTTTTCTTGCCTGAAGTCACATATTTTGAGCTTTATAACTAGTGATTATGAAGACTGTTTAGGAAAGTTTGAATTAATTGCTCCAACTCAACTGCATCATATCGGTGGACCATGTCATCTAAGAAATGATAGTTCGGAAGCCCCACAAGTCACTGAAAGATTGTTGATAATATCCTGGAGCCCAAAGGTATTAAATTGCCTGATTGGCGTAGATGCGCATTTAGGGATGTTTCAAGGAAAACACATTGACCTAAAATATCTCCTTTAATTCTCACCACGATGCTAGTGGTCTCATTTTATAGATGAGTTTGTCAAGGCTTTAAGATATTTAATATCTTTGTTAAAGTCTCCAAACAAGTTACCAAATCCAGCCCAAATGGCTTGCTCTTAAAGAGTTTTCCAATATTTTCTTGTGCTATATATAGTCTGGAATATGGTTTTTCTGCCAGACCGTATTTTAATCTAGAAGTACAGTTATCCTCCCTGGAGATCCAGGGCATTGTAAATGAAGACTTAATAAATCCAGTGTCAAGAGAGGAGGTTCCTATTGCAAACTTTGGTGTAAAGTACAGAAAAGATAGAGTTTCCTTTTTCCACAGATCTACCTATAGAAGAGTACCAGCAAGAATGTTAATGGATGTGTTGGCTTAAGGTATTCCAAAGTATCTAGCCTTCTGGGTCTAGCTTCTTCAATATAGCATAAAGCTTTGGAGATCTATCCATGTGACTGTGGTATCAGTTAGTCTCTTTCTATTTGTCACATGTCCCAGGTGGATAGACCGCCATTTATTTCTCCATTCACCAGGTCATAGACATTTGGGTTGACTCTAGTCTTCTGCTATTATAAATAATTCATCTATGAACCCTCATGTACCAGTCTTTAGGTGAACCTAGGTTTTCGTTTCTCTTGGATAATATCTAAAAGTAGAATTTCTGGGTCATATCAGGATTGTGAATTTAATTGTATACGAAACTCCTAAATGGGTTTTCAAAATGGCGGTAGCATTTCGAATTTCCCATGGCGAAGGGTGAAAGCTACAATTGTTCTGCATTCTCACCAGCATTTGGTACTATCAGCCTTTTTTAAATTTAGGTCACTGTAATAGGTATGTGGTGGTATCTCATTGTGGCTTTAACTCAGATTTCGCAAATGACTAATGACGCTGGGCATTATTCATTTCCCTGTTGGCTATTTGTATATCTTCTAGTGCCTGTTGAACTATTTTGTACTTTTTTTTTTTTTTTTAAAGATTTTATTTATTCATTTAACAGAGAGAGAACACAAGCAGGCAGAGAGGCAGGCAGAGGCAGAGAGAGGAGCAGGTTCCCCGCCGAGCAAGGAGCCCGATGCGGGACTCGATCCCGAGATGCCGGGATCATGACCTGAGCCAAAGGCAGTTGCTCAACCAACTGAGCCACCCAGGCGTCCCTGTACTTTTTTTTTTTTTTTTAAAGGATGTCCTTTGGGGCACCTGGGTGGCACCATCAGTTAAGTGTCTGACTCTTGGTTTCAGCTTGGGTAGTGATCTCAGGGTCGTGGGATCGAGCCCCATGTTGGAGCTCCATGCTCCGCCCAGAGTCTGCCTGAGTTTCTCTCTCCCTCTCTCTCTGCCCCTCCCTGCCCTCTCTCTCTCACTCAAATTACTAAAGAAATCTTAGAAAAAGATTAAACATCTTTTTGTTATTGAATTGGAAATGTTCTTTATATATTCTGGATTCAAGTCTTTTGTAAGATACATATTTCAAAAAATATTTGTTCTAGTTTATGGCTCACCTTTGATTTTTGCTATTTTTATCTTAACTTTCTGTTTTGAAACCATTTGACTTACACAAAAGTTACAAAAATTGTACTGAGTTTTGTATGCCCTTCACCACACTTCCGCTAAGGTTAAACTCTTGTATACCCATAGAAGAGTATCTTTTGAAAAGCAAGAGCTTAATCTCGATGGAATCCAATTTATCATGTTTTCTCTATAATAGTTTATGTATTTGTGTCTCCTATAAAGAAGTCTTCAACTATTTCAAGGTCATTAAAATTTTCTACATGTTTTTTAAATAGGTCTTTAACTTTTTTTTTTAAAAGAATTTATTTATTTATTTGACAGAGAGAAAGAGATCACAAGTAGGCAGAGAGGCAGGTGGAGAGGGGCGGGGGAAGCAGGTTCCCCGGTGAGCAGAGAGCCCGATGCAGGACTCGATCCCAGGACCCTGAGATCATGACCTGAGCCGAAGGCAGAGGCTTTAACCCACTGAGCCACCCAGGCGCCCTGGTCTGTAACTTCTTAAAGTTAAATAGGTCTATAACTTTTTAAAGGGTCTTCTTAAATAGGTCTAAAACTGATTTTGAGTTCATTTCTCTGCATGGTGTGAGGTAGTCGTTGAGATTCAATTTTTGTGTGTGCGCATGTCTATGTAATGGTTTCAGAAACATGAGTCAAATTGTCTTGACACCTTTGTTGGAAATAAATTGGTCATCTACTTGAGCACTGTATTTTGACCCATTAATTAATAAAGTCTCTCTGTATGCCAATAACAGTGTTCATTAGTCTGGTTTTATGATAAGTGTCAAAATCAAGTATGAGATTCTTCAATGTTGTCCTTCTAGTGCAAAAGTTTTGGGGTCAGGCTCGATCCTTTGCCTTTACATATACATTTTAGAAGCGGTATCTAACATCCTGCTGGAATTTTGATTGACATTAAATCCATAGGTCTGTTTGGGAGCACGGACATCTTAACAACGTTGGGCGATCCGATCCCTGAATCTGTCTCTACATTTAGTTAGGTTTTCTTTGCTTTATTTCGTTAGTGTTTCATAGTTTTCAGAAACCGTGCACATTTGGTTAGAGGTTGAACCGAACATCTCTTTTTTTGCTGCTGTTGTCAATTGAACTCCTTTAAAATGGCATTTCCAATTGTTCATTGCTAGATACCGAAGTATCTATCAAATTGATTTTTGAGCATTGTAGTTATTTCCTACAAATTTGCTAAACTCGGTTCTAGAATTCTTTTTATTTTCCATATTCCCTGGGATTTTGTACTTAGATAATCATGTAATTTGTACATAGAGACCGTTTTGCTGCTTCCTCTCCAATCCATCTGTCTTTTTTGCACCGTCTTCGCTTGCTAGGTTAGGACTTGCAGTTCAATGTTGTAGGAACAGTGAAAGCAGGAGTCTTTTCTGTGTTCCCAGCCTCGGGGTAAAAGCATTGTTTTTCCAGAAGCCCTTTATCAGGTTGAGCAAGTTCCCTGCTAAGCCTACTTTGCTGAAGTTTTTATGAACATTAATGAATGTTGAATGACCAAATGATTTTTTTAAAGATTTTATTTATATATTTGTCAGAAAAAGAGAGAGAGAGAGAGAGCACAAGCAGAGAGAGCAGCAGGCAGAGGGAGGAGCAAGCTCTCTGCTGAGCAAGGATCCCTATGTGGGACTCGATCCCAGGACCCTGGGATCCTGACCTGAGCTGAAGGCAGATGCTTAACTGACTGAGCCACAAAGGTACCCCAAATTTTTTCTAAGTTTTTATAATTTACATAATTCTTTATGTATAGCTATTACATAAAGCTATTTACCTATAGCTTTCGTTTTCCTGTTGCTACGTTGGGCTGCTTTTATTGGCATTTGGATATTGCCCGGGACATCTCTTTGAGTATTTTGTGCCTTGTTGTGGCACAAAATTCATACTTCCTCGCACACCTGCACAGATCTGTAGTCAGCCAAAAATACAAGAACGGCCCTCTGTTACTGGATCTCCCTGTGTTTGCTTTCTCTTCTCCCTTACCCTTCCATGCTAATCCTGGTCTCCTGGTTCCCGCCCAGACTCCACGCACTGCGTCCTCAGCTCCGTGAGGACGCCTGGCTTTGTGCTATTATCTCCTTGCAGGTGCTTGCCGGCATGCCCCGCTGTAGGCTGCACATTGGGGTACCCCTAAGGCTCACCTCGTTTGTTTCCCTTCTTGCAGAGCTCACTGTCCTTTGCTGTTTACTGTTCAATTTCTGAACCCCCCTGGGTCATTTTTTCTGATTCGCTAGGCTAGATCAGCACCGATACTGCTGAAGTAGGAGTCTCTTTCTGGTTACTTTTATTTATTTTTTATTTTATTTATTTTATTTTATTTTTAAAGATTTTATTTATTTGAGAGAGAGCGAAAGCGAAAGAGAGAGAGAGAAGGTGCACAAGTCGGGAGGAAGGGCAAAGGAAGAGGGGGAAGCAGGCTCCCAGCTGAGCAAGGAGCCTGACCTGGGGCTCGATCCCAGGACCCTAGGATCATGACCTGAGCCGAAGGTAGATGCTTAACCAACTGAGCCACCCAGGTGCCCTCTTTCTGGTTACTTTTAAGACTTGCTTCAGAGTTGCCTTTTTTCCAGAAACACTTCCCTAGCTGTTCCAGGTCTTGTTCTTGGACTCCTGACAGATGGACCATCAGCCCCTCACCCCTGAGCCTGTGGCCCAATTGAAACAACGGTCACCGATTCCATGAGCACAAACTTATTTCAGATTCACCAACCAACTGTAAGATAAGTGTGATCATTTTGCTTTCCATGGACCAGTTAACGAAGATTCAGATTAAATTTTTTTTAAAGGTTTATTTATTTTGGACATGGAGCTCAATCCCAGGACCCTGAGATCATGACCTGAGCCAAAATCAAGAGTCGGTTGCTTAAGTGACTGAGCCACCCAGGTGCCCTGAGAGATTAAATTATTTGCCCAAAGTATCACATCTGATGTTACGTAAAGGCAGGACGTAGGTTGGGGCACCTGGGTGGCTCAGCGTGTTAAAGCCTCCGCCTTTAGCTCAGGTCATGATCTCAGGGTCCTAGGATCGAGCCCCGCATCGGGCTCTCTGCTCGGCAGAGAGCCTGCTTCCCCTTCTCTCTCTGCCTGCCTCTCTGCCTGCTTGTGATCTCTCTCTCTGTCAAATAAATAACTAAGATCTTAAAAAAAAAAGACAGGACTTAGGTTCATATCCTCCAACTCTGCACATTCTATATTGCAATACATTCCATATAGAATAAAGATTTAAATGGAAGAAATGGGAATACAAAAAAACAGGAAGAAAATTTACATGGCTCTTTATCTCTAGATATAAACAAAAGTAATGAGTGAAAGACACAGGATATTTTGGTGTAAGATTATACTGGGACACTTCCAGATTTAAGAAGCATTTAATTTGCTCACGATTTTACCTTCTCAATGGCAATACTGTGATGAACATCTTTTTGCATAAACTTTCCCTCCCTCTCCCATCTTGGATTATTTCAAAATAGAGTTTTTAGAACTAGAATTTAGGAATAATATGTGTGTATTTTTAATATTTTAAATATTTTTTATAAATTTATAATTTATATATATATTCAATTATATATTATAAATTTATAAATTTTTAACATTTTAAATAGATATTTCTGAAAAGGTGGAACCAATAGATATCCTCCCCAGCAGAGGACCTATGAGGATATGCATTGCTTATATGTTTAATAAAATTTGGGTCACTGTTTTTACGTCTTTGCTAATTTTCCTAATTTGCACCCAACAACGGCTTCGGACTTTGTTGTAGTTTTTTTTTTTTTTTTTCAATTTCCAATGTGACTCTGCATTGTTGTGAATATTTATTAGGAATTGCTTTATGTTTTTTGTTTTCCGTGAAGAGCTAAGTGGCTTTTTTCTTTAAATATTGATCTGATAGTGAGGGTAACAAAGTGTTAAGGACACTGATTATTTGTCATATTTGTTGCAAAAATTTTAACAGTTTTATATAACTGAAATTCTCAAGCAAGAAATGAAAGCTTGCCTCAGCAAAGCCCTGATCCTTAAACAAGCAGATTAGAAGAAGCCAAGTCCGTACTTTCTCGAAATTAACATCTCTGCGGTCAGTTTACTACATCTGTTAATTCTCCAGATTTTATCTTGTGTGTAACCGGCTTCCTCCCCACCTGGTTCCCACCCTTCCTTTTTGAGCTGTGACTCTTCTTTAAGTAGGATTTGAAGCATAAACAAATGGTAATTGTCTCTGATTTCCCCTTCATTTCTCCTCTCTCCCTCCCCCCACTAGACTCTTCGTCTGCATTTAGGATGGTAACATTCACAGGACGGGCTGGGAACCATCTGCCATCAGACAGAGAGAGCATTGGAGAAGAAATCATGTATGAATTACAGGCTGCCTCCTTCTGCCCCTTAAACAAGCACATCTTGGATTCTTACTGTAGCATAAACGAGAGAGGTAAGCTAAACGACCAGGATATTTAAGTTGCATGAAATTGGTACTGTGTGGTTGGACAATTCCCCTGGAAGGGATCAGGACCATCTTTCTTTGGTTAGCTCCGTCGGATCTCCTCTACAGAGTGAGAGGAAAAGCAGATGACAGCAGTTAAGCCAGGCAGAAAGCTAGAGACAGGGACAGAAAATATTTGTACAAAAAATCTATTTTATTTTTTAATTTTTTAAAAAATTTATTTATTTGAGTGAGAAAGAGTGCACACACAGGCATGCATGAGTGGGGGGAGGAGCAGAGAGAGAGAGAGGGAGAGAAGCAGATTCTTCGCTGAGCAGGGAGCCTGACGCAGGGCTCGATCTCACCACCCAGGGATCATGACCTGAACTGAAATTGAGAGTCAGACGCTTAAATGACTGAGCCACCCAGGCGCCTCCAAAATCTATGTTAGATGGCTGGATCCCTGCCGTGTGAAAAGCCCTTCATTCATTCATTCATGCGCTCACTCTTTCATTCAACACACACACAAGCATGGCATCTTCTGGGCAGATGATGATGGGGTTGTGTAAGGGGGTGTGTGTGTGTGTGTGTCTGTGCAAATCATGATTTCTGCAGAACCCCACAGTCTGATGAAGGAGCAGACAAGGAAGTCAAGAGTGGAGCACAATAATTGTAACCATGACCTTTGTAACTGACACATCTCAATTAGAATCCCATCTTAGGAAACAAACTAACTGTGCGAGCCTGGGCTTACATTTTCTGAGGCTTAAGGGCATCATTTGTGGATAACAACATCCATCATTAAGGAGTTTCTCGGGGTCAACCACATAATAGAAACCTCAGGCCTGTACTGAATCGACATTTAATAGGTAATTTAAAATAAATCTATGTCCAAAATACAGTGGTAATTTGGAAGAAGATATTTAACAGGAAGAGACATCCCAGAGGGCAAAGGGAATATCTGAACTGCATTTTGAAGGAAATGTCAGAGTTCACCAGGTGGCTAAAGCGGGATGAATTTCAGGCATACAGATAAGCATGCACAAAGTCTGAACAGAATGAAACCATCACCAGTTTCAGGTGATGTTTGAAAGAAGGCATGTGGTAAAGGTAGAAGGTCATCAGGGAAGTGTGACAGGTTAGGTGTTGTGAGACTTCACATGGAGTCGTGGTCTGTAAAAGGACTCTTTAGGCAGAGCAAGCCAAGACACTTGATTTTTGTGAGTGTGCTGTGGGATTCCATCTTTAGAGACTCACATTAGCTCGACTCTTGATAGACTGATGTATAACCCGAAAGCCTATGTTAATTTCCGTTGACAAGTAAGGCTGGAGTGTTTCCTTTGGTATATCAGCACTTTGTGCCTCTGTACACACAGGTTCCCAGAAGAAGGATTCTCAGCGAAGACAGCTTGAGGCACATTCCTCCCTGATAAGAAGAGACCCGGGGTCTCTTTCTGCCTCCCTGACTCTTTGCCATACTGGCAAACACTTGACCCCTCTGGTTAAAAATAGAATGGTAATTTTTTGACGTTGCTAACCCATTCGTTTAGATTATGGTGGTATCTTGCTTCCGTCAGGGGAGCCAGTCAGAACCCTGTGTGTCTTTCCTCTGAGCCTTCAGCTATCCTGTTCACCCTATACCTTCACTTTTTAGAATGGTGCCTCTCTACGCAAAGATCTCTTACGGACTGAATGAGTTATTGAGTTTACTCTCTTCTGATTTTATACCCAAGCCTTCAGAATCCTATCTTTGAGCCAGTTGAGGTGACCTCAACCTTGGCCTCTTTCTTCCATGCACCTCTTATGACATGGGAGACCTAGGATTTAGAAAGGATGGGTGGGGAAGGGGCGGGGCTGTTGGGAGACTTGGCGGTAGAAGGTTAGGGTATGCAGATTCTCATATTTCAAGCCAAGGAAGAAAAACTGGAGGCTTGAACTTATTGTACATTATCTCCTCTTTCCGGAAATGATGACCTTTCAGTCTGTGTTAGGTGATTCCAGGTTCAGGCACAGAGAAACCCTGACTCAGAGGTTGCACACTACGAGGTTGGTTTCTCATTCATGGTCCAGGGTGGGCGCTTGGTGGGTGCCTTCTAAGCGACGATTTGGGGATCCACACGCCTTCCTCCGACCGCAGTGGTTCTTGAGGTGTGGTCCCCGGCCCAACAGCGGCCGCGGCATCGCCCTAGAACCTGTAAGAACCTTCACAACCTCTGACGTAGCTACTTGTGTATTCCCATTTTCAAGATGAAGGTGGGAAGACTGAGGCATTCAACAAGGTTGCACACTTAGTCGGTGGCCAGACTGGCATTCAACTCTCGCTTCGTGTGTGGGGCTCTGAACCTAGTTTAAACTATGGAACCAACTTCAAGCTTATGAAAATAGAAGCAAAGCTTTAATTTGGTGGGAAGGAACTGGATCAGAAAAGGAAGAACAGCCTTCAGGAAAGCTTCTGCAGCATACTGATAGCAGGTGCCTGGGGCTGGTGGGAGAGAGGCTCTTTGCAAAGATTTGCAAGAGGGAGGAAGCTTCTATATCGGACAGAGCAAGGCCCAGGAGTTTGTGCTCCTGGGTCCCAGTAGAGGTCCTGCCTTCAGCCTCCAAGGCCCTGGATAGATCAGTTAACCTTTACGAGCTTTATAAGCATATGCCCTACAAGATAAGGGTGATACCTTTAATGGTTGCCTTGCATGGCCATTATGAAGGTCCAATGAAAGAAATTCTAGTGCACATAAAAATGACACTCACGGAAGCCATCCTTAGAAAGTAGAGCATTGTTGTAACCCTTAAGACAAAGCCATGAACATTGTCAAGGTGGGGCGCCTGGGTGGCTCAGTGGGTTAAAGCCTCTGCCTTCAGCTCAGGTCATGATCTCAGGGTCCTGGGATCGAGCCTCACATTGGGCTCTGCACTCCTTGGAGAGTCTGCTTAAGGTTCTTTCTCTCCTTCTCCCTTCGTCCCTCCCCACTCATGCTCAATCTCTCTCTCTCTCTCAAAAAATAATAAGTAAAAAAATAAAAATAAAAGAACAGAGCAGAAATGAGGTTTTGTGCAAGCCCTCTGTAAGCTTACAAGATAACATATAATTGCAAACAGTCATGGTAAATGCTAATAAACAAACAAACAAGCAAACAAAACCTCAAGAAATAACACACGCACACACACACACACACACACACACACACACACACGCTGCCTCCAACAGGAGGAGGGAAGTCAATCCAAATTGTGCCTGATTTATTGCCATGCATAATCAATAGTAGTAGGTCCACATCAATTTTATATCTAATTTAAAAATTTGAGGTCTCAATGTGCTCATTAAAGAATATAATGGATTTACATATTTTAATTATGTTTTATAGATTGTGAACATAATGTAATTAAGAGACTTTTCAGGAGGCATGATGAATGAACAGGGGGGCCCAACATATGGCAGGAGACAGCGCACGGCATGGTCGCGGCCGGAGCAGCCCAGCCCCGCGGCTGACGGCCCAGGCCAGAGCGTCACTGCCATGTTCACCGTCCCGGTCGCCTCATGGTGCCGCCAGGCAGAAACGGCGGAGCAGGTGGCTGAGCGCCGCGTGGGCGGGAGAGCGCGTGCCTGCCACGGCACATCCTTCTTTTCTGCCCTTCTTCACCTTCCTCTCTGTCGTAGCCTTGGTTGAAACGCAACCCCATCGCTTTTCATAATGTCCTCAAGGTTCAGCCGTGTTCACAGGCGACTGGATTTCCTTCCTTCCTTCCTGAGGCTGAAGCAAATTCTGTTGAATGGATATGTGACATTTGCTTTGCCCCTTCATCCTTCGATGGCCATTTGATGGGACTGTGAACTCATTTCCACGGTTGTGATGACCCCAATTCAGGATTCCTTAGATGCACCCCTGCCAACAGAAGGCTCTTTCTAAGAGGACCGGGGTCACTCCCCTGTTTAAAATCTACTGATCTTTGGACTTTTGTCACTCCCTACAGTGCCCTCACCACCTGGCTCCTTTGCCTTGCTCTTCTGTCCCTTCTTTGGCCATGGGGGCCACTCGTCCCAGGCAAGGCTACTGCGAGCTGGCATTCGCCACTCCCAAACATATTTGTACCCCCATGTTTCGGCACATCCGGTGACCGTGCCTGGAATGTCTGAGCCCACCACGTGGGAGGCCCTATCCGCTAGGTCATCTCCCAACCAAACAAAAGAGTCTGGGATGGAGATCGGCCAACTACAATCCGGGGGCCTTTTTTTAGAAATAAAGTTTTATTGGAACACGAGCATGACCACTGTTGATGTATTGTCCGTGGTTTTCTTCCCACTAAAATCCAAAGCTCGTTGAAGGAGATCATTTGCTGACCCCCCCCCTCTAGGTAATCACTTGTGTTCAAATCTGCCTCTGCGGTTTCCTAGCCATGACCTTGGGCAATTCAACATTCCTGAAAGGGGATGGAATCCACACTTCCCAGCTCTAGCGGCTTGCTTTGTCAGAGATCTCTCTGACAGAATGAATTGTGAATGGGCTTCCAGGGCTGGTGCCCCTGGGAGCCCTCCTGTCACTTCTCAGGTGTCCTTGTACGGCTCATCTCTCCTCCTCTTGGGGAATGATGGAAGAACTGTCCTTCATATTGGCGTGCAGAGTCTCACCGCTTTCTCTTCCTTGCAACTACTGCTGGCCTCTAGGGGGAGCTCATGACTTCATCATCCTTGGCCAGGGTCAAAGGCAGAGTGTTGTCCCAGACTTAGTCAACCAACACTCAGCGACTATTTGCTGAATGAAGGGACACACGCAAGGAAGGATGAATGTCAGGGATAAAGTCAAGCTTGGCCTTCGAAGGCTTTTTCTCTGTCTTTATCCTGGAAGTGAATAGAAGGAAGGTTCCGTGGAAGAAAGCTTAACTCACGGTCACGAAGGCACCAAGGAAACTTTCTTGTAGGCGGTGAAGTCAGAATTGAGTTTTGAGCATGAGTGAAGGAGGAGTGTGCCAAATGGATTGTATGGGAAATACATCCCGCCACGTGGGAATAGCATGTATAAATGTAGAGCGTTGTGACAAGGACCAGGACATGATGTGTTGGTGTTAGAGATGGTTGAAGCTTGGGGTCTAAGGAAGGAGTGGTGGGAAATGAAGAGGAAGTGAGAATTAGATGAGTTTCACAAAATGGCGGAACTGGGATTCATTCTCGCAAGTATTTTTTGAGCATCAACCATAGGTACTGGTCTGGGGACTATGAGTCGGCGAACAACAGACTTAACTCCTTGCCTTCAAGGAGTGTGACTTCTACTACACAATCCAGGGCTGGTGAATGCATCCATCCCAGGGTCCTGGGGGAGTCCTCGGAGACCATGGTGAGCAAAATGGCCCACGCGATCAGAGCTGTGTTTCGGAAAATTATCGATGTTGGCGAAGCCAGGATTGCAGACAGCAGAGGTGGGAGGCCCCGAAGAAACAGAGGGAAGGGATTACCGAGGGCAGATTGGGAGGGATAAAACCAAGGGAAAAATTTGGAAGTTATTTCAGAGGTAGATTTCAGAAGTATATTTGGAAGAACTTGATACTATTTTATAACCCATTGAGTTGTTGGGCATGAGGATTGAAAGAATAGTCCAAGTAGACAGAAGTCCTGAGTTGTGAGGAATAAGTAGGATGAGGAGGGTTTTGGATACAGTGGCTTTGCCATGCATGAGTCCTTATGGAGATACATCTGGTAGACAGCTGGGTGTTGCCTGATGCTCAAGGACCCCCCCAAGTGGGAGTTAGAGACTCAGATTTGGGAACCACGAGGGATTGTTCCAAATAGTTGTGAGGAAAAGGAGCAGGAAAAGGCAGTGTGGGAAATGGCACGGAGAGAAAGGAAAGGACAGAGGGTGTATGGTGGGGCAAATGGGTGACTAAAGGTCACATACTCCATGGAAGGAGTGGATCCAAAGGTAGAAAGGACACTGGTGGCTGAGGACGGACCCGCCATTGTTCCCGGGGCAGTGGGGTGGGTGGCGAGACACCATATTGGCACAGCCGGAAGGAACAAGGAGGAAGAGAGGATAACAAGAACTTGGGAGAACAGTATCTTCAAACAGTTGGGTGATTGGAGACGGAGGTTTGGGTTGGTGACTTGAGTGACAGGAAAGGTTGGGATAGGAAATTTTTTTTTTAATGGGTAGTAGCTTGCCTTCCTGTTGAAGGCTTTCTGGTGCATCCAGATGAGAACGTCGTCCCGAACATTTGCTTTCTTGAGTAGGTCTTCTCCAAGTCTGCCAACAATAGGTGGGGTAAGGGTCTCAATGGGCCTCTTCCACTTCCATCTGTCTCAAGTGTTACGTTATGTGGTAGGAATATCTGTGAGAAATGAGATATCTGCAGTGTTGAGAACCTTCTGGAAAATAATTTTGTTGCGGGATGGCCTTTCTCATGTGTGGAAATCGGCACAGATGGAAACCCTGCTTCTTGACCTTCGTGGGCATCTGAGAGTGCCACTTACTAGCTATGCGACTGTGGCCCATCTACTTACTCCCTCTGCGTCTCAGTTTCCTTATTTATAAAACGGTGACAATATGTCATTAAAGGAACATTTTTTTGGAGACTTACATTCTGCACCGTTAATTTCTTGGAGCCTAGCACGGTTAAGCTCTCAGTGAATGTTTGCCCTCTCTTCCCCGCGTCTTACGAGCATCTGATTACCACGCATTTGATTATTTTGGCCTGAGCCAACTCCCTTAACAAATGTTTCCACCTTACATTAAAATTAATTCAAAGACAGGGACCAGCAACACATTCTGTAAGGGACTAAGAAAATGGCATTAATTTTGTAAATTAATAAATATGCAAATGGCAGCTTTGTATGGAATAGGCTATATAAGCAGGAAGTAAATTGTGTTGTAAATTATGCATTGCCATATGGAGTAGATACCCTTGACTTAGCAGGCAAGGCAGAGAAAGCTGGAACAGACTTTGCCGTAATGGCTTCTGAGAATGAGTGGCACGCTCGTCCAGCGGCAGCCCCGGGTGCTGAGTCATGCGGCTGGTCCCGGAGGGGCAGGGGACCCCCGCCCTCCCCATGGTGAGCGAGCCGCTGATAGGAATCACCCAGGAAGCCCATCCCACGGCCTCCAAGAGGTAAGCATGAGCTCATATGGGACAGCCTCTTTGCACCGAGCACTATGCCTGGGATCTGGGATCTGGAGGGGTTTTGGGGAGAGAGGGGCATTCACAGCATGGGGGAGAGCTTTCCGGGGCTTCCAGAGCCTTGCCAAGTAGTACCGCAACCCCAACTCCAAGGCAGGTGTGACCTTCCCGGGGCGAGGTGCCGTTACTGCTGGATTGATCCATCAATCATTAGAAAACAAATAGTCTAAGAACAGCCCAGGTGTTCCACATTGTGCTAAATGGATGCTGGAGGGCAGGGGATCCCCCCCCCCCCCATGACTATTCAGCAGAATCGCCCAGGGAGCTCTTTAAAAATAGATTCCTGGCTCCCACCTCCAGAATTCTGATGCAGCAGGTCTGGGCTGGGAACGCGAATCTATTTCCCAACTCCCAGCTAATTCCTCTGCTCAGCTAGATTTAGGGGTCACAGAGGCAGAAAACGTTTCTCCTTGGTCCCAGGGCTTTAAGGGTCTCAAAACATAATTGGGAAGACAAGCTTAGGATTCCAGACCCAATCCTGGCTTGTGTTCTTACTGCCTACGAGCTTAGTGCTGGGGGTAGGCAGTGAGCCCCAGGGAGAAATTTCTCAGAGCGAAGCAGATCGGGGAAGGCTTTCGGGGAGGGGGGCGGGGAGCGCGAGCCATGGCTGGCCCTGAGTGGCAAGGGCAGGAGAAGGCAGGGAGGCGTTTGAAGACGAGACAGCAGCCGCAGGAGACGGGTTTCGGGAGTTACCCTCTGGCGTGGGGACAGACGACTTAGAGCTGAAGACTGGCTGGACAGGAATGCCAGCCGGAGATGAGCTTCATGCCTTTTTGGGGGGTTCTTTTAGGTGCTTTGTTTCCGGGCGTGCTGAGCAGTGCTACCTGTGCAGGTGTGGCTCAAGGCCTGTGTGCCTGGGACCCGAGGTACAAAACTGTGTCAGGATGCTAAAACCCTCATCCACTTCGTACGGACCCAGACGGCTCATACAACCAAGAATCACGTAGAAGAAACTCATGTCTCTTCCAAGACGATGAAGGACCGCAAAGACCTAGGGTTCTAGCACGTTGCTTTCCTCTCTCTCTCTATCCTCAGCCTTCTCGAAATTGCATCTTGGTCGCTCTTGCTCTCCCTTACCTCTCACTGCCTTACTGACATTCTCCTGCTTTCCTCAAGCACGAGAGTCAAAGGCTGGTCTGTCAGGGATGAGGAAGCCATGAGACCAGCCAAGCCACTGTCCTCTTTAAAGAGCAGGGACCCTGGGCACCTGGGTGGCTCAGTTGTTAAGCATCTGCCTTCGGCTCAGGTCGTGATCCCCGGGTCCTGGGATCGAGCCTTGCACTGGGCTCCTTGCTCTGCGGGAAGCCTGCTTCTCCCACTCCCCTTGATTTTTCCCCCCTCTCTTGATGAATAAAGAGCAGGGGACCCTCAGAACTCAGTCACGGCTGGCCTGTCCCTCAAGATGGAAACAATCACCACGTTGCACATTCAACCTTGGACGGGGGCTAGGCATGGCCTTGCGGCTTTGCTTCTCAATGAGGCGCTGGTCAGTTTCAGAAACGCATACCCTCAGCTGCTCCCTGGATTGTGACCTTGGACCTAAGCCCCTAAGACTCAGTTTCCTCATCTGTGAAATGGGAATGGTAGGAAAACCGATCTTACAGGCTGAATGAAGGCAGAGGCTGAAGGCGGCGATGCGTTCAAAGGCAGAGGGGTTTATGGAATTAATTAGGTGTTAGCAAGTGTTGCCCTGAGTCAATTCGGCCTCCGTAAGACTTGCACTTGACGCAGGTACCCATTCTGTCCTTTGGGCCGACTCTCGTCCGCTTGCGGGTCTTCGGAACCTCTCCGGAGCCTGTGACCTGCCCCTCCACATCTCCTCTCCAAGCTAAATGTCCCCGAGGAGCCGCGAGAGCCGGCTGTCTTTGTTATCCCCCGAGGTATCTCATTTCACAGCTGGGCAAATCCCAGCAGGGCAAGTTCATGTCCTTGCAAAGTCATGCAGTCACAGAAACGTCTGAGCAGCAGGTGGCAAACGGTGTTGTTATCGGAAGCGCGCAGATAATCACGCTTCCCTTCTAATCATTCTCCATCTAGTCCGGGTTTTATCCTTTACGAGGGGCTGGCCCATCCCTTATCTCCTTCGCCCCTCCAACGCCCCTGTGCGTGGTGGTGGCGGCAGGGGGAGTTAGTACCACGATCCTGACGTCCTCGGGTAGCGCGCTGCCCTTTCTGAAACGTTCCTATGTCTCCTCTTGCCCTGCGTCTTGGCTCAGCCTCAGGAAATAAAAAGGGCAGGTGTTATCTGATGAAGAATCCACGAAACAGACAGGACAGGGGCTGGTCCAGATCCCACAGAGCCATTGACCCCTTCGGGCGTCGGCCTGGGAGTCGGGGTCCCTTCGGCACCTGTGCTGGTCCTTGGCCCGACTTTTTTCTCCTTTTCTAAACAGGTGAGCTTCTCCCCCACCCGCTGGGATGTTAGGATAAAGCTAGCAAATTATGCCTGAAAGTTGTGCTCTAGTCAATAAGAATTTTACAGCATCCAGAGCTCCTGCCTTTTTTTTTTTTTTTAACTGAGCTGAGTCATTCCATTCTTCGCTCAAGGGCAAGATCTAGTCACCTGCACCACCCCTGGGTGGTGCACCTGGCAGCCAGCAGAAAGTCCCAGAACACGCATTTCCAGGCTTTCGGGGCAAACAGGATGGCGACCGTGGCCCAGGCTCAAGTCCAGGCTAAGTAGTCCTCCACCAAGTAAGGGTCAAGAGACTTGGCCATCCGCGGGCTTTCTTCCTTTTGCCTTCTGCTTCCTGGCAGACCCTGGGGTGGGAGCTGGTGGCCAGGAGCCGGTCAGCCTGCGTAGTGACCCCTACTCAAGACTTGGCTGGCCTGCCATTGCCTAAGGGAAAGAAGAGACACAAAATCCACTCAGCCTCGCGCGCGCCTCCCACATCCCGGAGGGGACTGCCCAAGCTGTGGTTGGAACCTCCGCATCAGGGATCAGAAAGGGAGCATTGTCCTCTCACCTCTGGAGGGAAGAAGGGGGAGGTGGAAGCTTTTGAGAGAGAATTACAGCACGTGTGGGAGGCCAGAGGGGGTCAAGGGCTGGGCAGAAACTGAGTATGTCCACGGCGATTGCTTCAAGGAAGTGAAGGGGTGAAGGAAAGGAGTAGGGCTCTGCCTCTGGCTCATTGCTTTCTCTTTCCCGTCCCTATTGCAGACGTCTGTCTTCTGGCCATTGTGGGTAGCCTCTCTCCCTATGGTATTTTTAGTCAAGTGGACCTTTGGATTCTGTACGTGAGATGATGGGTCAGGATGTGAGCTCGTGAAGCATGAGTGACTCTAGGGAAGGCAAGGTCAGGTTGAAGGGAAGGCGGGGGAGGAAATCATACCCCGTGGCCTCCAGGGAACCGATGGGGAACTGGTGGGGGTAGGCAAGAGGAAGGTCCGGTATGCCCGAGCCGGGGGCACTCATGTCTTCGCAAAGTTCGGAAGCTGAGACGGACTTTTCATTTCTCTCAGCAAGGCTTCCCGACCCTTGATACACTGTTCCCTCCAAAGATACACCCTTCAAGGGCTAAGGTCTGAAGTGACTGCGTCACAAGAGCTAGCAGATTGGTTTCCCGAGATCGGAAGTGCTTTATAGAAAATGTTCAATCTCGGGCAATGCTGCAGGAAGGAAAATATCGGGGTTTAGCAGAGCTGGATTCGAGTTTGGGTCTTTCATGGACGGGGCTGGAGGATATTATGCTGAGTGAAATAAGTCAAGCAGAGGAAGTCAATTATCATACGGTTTCACTTACCTGTGGAACATAGGGAATAGCATGGGGGACATTAGGAGAAGGAAGGGAAAAATGAAGGGGGGGTAAATCAGAGCGGGAGACGAACCATGAGAGACTATGAACTCCAGGACACAAGCTGAAGGTTTTAGAGGGGAGGGGGATGGGGGGATGGGGGAGCCCTGTGGTGGGTATTAAGGACAGCACGGATTGCACCGAGCACTGGGTGTTTTACGCAAACAATGAATCATGGAAAGCTACCTCGAAAGCTAATAATGTACTGCATGGTGACTAACAAGATAATAAAAAAAAAATTTAAAAGGAAAATGAAAAAAAAATTAACATACTTTATTTTTTATGGCAGTTTTAGGTTCACAGCAAATTTGGACAAAAGGGACAGAGGTCATTTGTGTACTCTGTGTGTGAGTAACTTTCCTCTGCTCTGGACGGCCCCCACCAGGGTGGTACCTTATTGTAACTAGCGAGCCTAAATGGACGCAGCATCATCACCCCGAGTCCATAAATGACCGGAGGGTTCACTCTTGGCGATGGACCTCATATGGATTTGGACAAATGGGTGATGTCGTGTCTCTGTCATTTTGAGGCTCATGAGGAGTAGTCTCACGGCCCTAAAAATCCTCTACGTTCCACCTGTTCGTCCCTAACTCCTCCCTAACCCCTGACAACCTCCGGTCTTATTACTGCCTCCCTCGTTTGTTTTGCCTTTCCCAGAATGTCGTAGTTTCGAACGGCCTTACTTTTTCATGATTAGGCTGAACCACGTGCAATTGACATTTTCTACAGGTCGCTGTTGGCAATTTCGGATGGCTTAATGCAGTGGCTGGGGGGATGCTGGCTGTGTCACTGGGTATCGCCGGCGTCCTCCTGCCTGTGTCCGTGGGTCCCCCTGTGGAGTCGAGCCCCTTCTTGACTCCACCCCATCTCCCCCACTCAGTCCCCAAGTCCTTGCAGTGTCTCTCTCTGAAATCTCTAGAATTGTGTTTGTTTTCTCCTTCTTCCTCCCGTGGTCTCCATCCAGACCCTCACCTTTTTCTAGCTGGCTGGGCTCTAGCTGTAAATCTAGCGATTTCCATTACAAGAGAGATCCCCGAGGCATTATTCTGTGCTCCACAGCTCCCATTGTCTTGCCAATGAGTCAAGGCGGGTTTCACAGGGCGGCTGCTGGGCAACGCCTCCTGATCTGGACCCTCCTTCCACCCCCATCCTCTCTCCCTGCTGCCCCTCTGCAGACCTGGGCGCTCAGACCTCAGCCCCTCTCTTCCGTCCCCACGCTCAGTGCCTTTGCGTACCTCCTGCTTTCCCGGTCTGAATGTCCTGCCCTCTTTGCCCTCAGCGTCCGGGTCTCTCAGCACTTCCGGTCGTCTGTTTACTTGACTGTATCCCGCACTTGACTCTAAGCCAGGAGTGGGGCCTCCTCCGCCTTATTCATCTCTGCAGCCCCAGTGCCAGCAGTCAGTAAATATTGGTTGGACGGATGAGCAAGGCGACAGGTGGATACGTGGAGCACAAGGACATCTGAGGGTCGGGGCCAAGAGCCGTCGCCTTCTGAAGCAGGATTATAATACTTAGACAGTTTCTCTTCTTAAGCCCCAAACTCCAGAGTTTCAGGCCCAAGTCTTGAGGTTTGATTTCAGGCATGAGTCTGGATGACAGTCAAAACTGTTGCAAGGGCGGAGGCAGGGCTTGTCACGTTAGATCATTTCTGGTCCGTGATTGCTCTCAGGGGAGGAAGTGCATGCATGTGCATACACGTGAATGTATATGTGCATGCACGTGTCTGCACATGCATGCATGTGTGTGCACGTGTGCACCCACACATGTGTACATGTGTGTATGTATGAATGTGTGGGCATGTGCACGGATGCGTGTGTATGTGTGCATGTGTACATGCATGTTTGTGTGCGTCAGTGCATGTATGTGTGTGCATGTACATGCGTGTATGTGTGCATGGATGTAGGAATGTGTGCGCATGTGTGTGCACATGTGCAGAAGTGAATGCATGCATGCATGTGTGGGTGCGTGCGTGAATGTATGAATGTGTGCGTGTGTGTGCACATGTGCAGGAGTGTATGCATGTGTGCATGCATGCATGCATGCGTGTGCGTGTGTGTGCGCACGCACGTGCGTGCGTGTGTCGGGGGGAGTGACTGGCAGACAGGTAACCAGAGCTCCCGCTGGGCCCTCGAGGGGAAGCGCTGAACTCGTCCCCTGACCCACGTTCTAGATAAGCAGGTCAGTAGAGAGCTGCCGTGAGGCCATCAGTCCACCTCGGATTCGAATCAGACCCAAAGCCGGCAGAGGAGTGAAGGTGAGAGAGACATCAGCTCGGTTCATTCGTCAGTGACAGCAGAGATTTCGAGCGTCCTTACCCTCCGTCTCCCTGGCTACAATTCTTTCTATTCTTCCGAAACCCTTGGGAGCTATCTCTAGAAACTCTCAGTCTTCATGCCTGCGTCCTGTTTCCCCTAGTCACCGGAACATGAAGGACGACGGGTCACCCAGAGGCCAAAGGCCTCTCTGTACTCTTCCTCGGAGGTGAGCACTGTAGACAAATGCTCTGAATTAACTAGCTCGTTCTTGGCCTGGCATCTCCAGCGGCAGCTGAGGACGGCACCCCTTCCTTGGGGTTCAGAGGGACTACACATTCTGCCGGGGTTGTCCCTGCTTGATCTGCCGTGGGCCCCGGGTGAGCTCGGACCAGGAAGGTTTCCCAGGCAGCATGGAGGAGAGGGGATAGCTGGCGGAGATGGATTCTAGAATCTACTGGGCTGTTCGCAGCCGCCAGGGACAGAAGATGTGGACAGCCACCAGCCCCACGATCAGGATACCCGGACCCTGTGATGGGATCCCAATTTGTCGTTCACTCAGGGGACACCGAGACTGTTCCTTCTAGAATCTTCACCTTCAGATCTTTGCGTGCACCAGCTTATTTTTGGAGGCTTACCCCATAATATATAAAAATGTACCCATTTCCCGCAGTAAACGCACACACACCCCCTCACTCTTTCCTTCTCAACACGCACACTAAAAGTTTTGTTTTACAAAACAACATTTCTGATCTTGGATTTCCTGTACATTTTCGTTAAGGCACCCTAAGTTGTTTCAAGGCAGCAAAGCTGACCCTAGATGGATTCCCGCAAGGCGCATACAGCTAATGGTAGAGAGAAAAAAAAAGCACAAAGTGAGTGTTAGGAACTGAATTACGTCCTCACAATGTTTCAGTATTGAAGCTCTAGCCCCCAGTGTGACTGTATTTGGAGAGGGGGCCTTTAAGGAGGTTCGTCGGGTTAAATGAGGTCACAAGGGTGAGGCCCCGATCCAACAGGACCGTCATCCTTATAAGAAGAGGAAGAGACGCCGGTGTACTTTCTCTCCGTGCACAAAGGAAAGGCCACATGAGAAGGTGGCCACCTGCATGCCAAGGAGAGAGGCCTCAGGAGAAACCAAACTTGCCAGCACCCTGACCTTGGACTTCCAGCATCCACGATGGTGAGACATGAATGCCTATTGTGTAAACCCCCGAGTCCACAATATTCGCTTTCGAGAACTCTGGGAGCCCGATACAATGAGTATTTTAAGATCTTCTCTCTCTCTCTCTCTCTCTGTCTCTTTGGGTGGAATGGGCTCAATGAACATTTTTTTTTTATACGATCCTGGGAAAAGTGGCTCGAAATGGCAAAACTTTTCCAAAGGACCCAATGAGACCCAACGATTTCCCAAGGATGCTGGAGACTTGCTGACTCGGCTTAGCCCAGCAGACAGAACACCTTGGAAGCAGCCTCCTCGAGCTCCTGCCTCCCGGCGAGCAGCCTCCTGGAGTTTTGCAACCTGGAGGGCTCCCGCTTGTGCCTGATACCCTTGCTAAGTATACCGTGTGCTCGGGGAATCTGCCACCTTTTTATTTTCTGCTCCGGTGGCGCGACTTCGGAGTTTCCCCAGCTCCTTAATTCCCACGTGTCATTGGCTCGTCATTTGAAAGTGAAATCGCGGACCTGGATGGGGGCCAGGCATGGGGTCTCGCTCTCCCCCCACTTCTCCCTTTCAGTTCAGGTCCCTGTTTGCTGACTGATAAGGAGAAGCGGGCCCTGCCGGCGTTTCACAAATAATCCGGCAAATCCTTGAGATTTATTTTAGCGATTGATTAGAAAAGTCAATGTTGTACATGAAGGATTAAAACAAGAAATATTTGGAATCTACTTAAGTATCTGTTATCTCAAGGCCGAGTCTTGATTCCTCCAAATGTCTACTGCCCCAAGCAAAAAGGGGTGGAAAATTCCCATGTATATATTGTATCGCCTGTAGCCGGGGAAGAACACTGGGCCGGCCCTCAAAACACCTGGATCGTGGTCTGAATCTATCTGTGCCCTGACGAGGTCACCTTGAGTTCTAGAACCTCCTCAGGCCCTAGGTTGCTTTTTTTTTTTTTTTTTAATAACTTCCAGTGAAAAACGCAAAAAATAAATGTGCCATCGTAACCATTTTAACGTGTACGGGGTGATAGATACGGTTACCTATATGCATATTGTCCCACAATAGATTTCTAGAACTTTCCCACTTTTCCATCTTGCAAAACCGGAACTTTTATTTTATTTTATTTTATTTTATTTTATTTTATTTTGTTTTGTTTTGTTTTGTTTTTTAACCTTGTGGTTTAAACACAGATAATTCGTTGCTGAATGGATAGTTACTAACCGGTCTAGTGCCTTGTCTCAGAGTATCCAAGTTCTGTCCTCAGGAAGGTGTGGTTGAACCCGCCATTCCTCCCTGCAGCCAGCAGGTTCCCCAACATGAAGGAGGATGAGTCTGTGCGGGTGCAGGAAGAAAATGGGACAGCTTTCATGTCCAGATCTTTTTAAAAGATTCTTTAAAAGTTCATTCTTTAAAAGTCTTCTATTCTTGTCTTTTGTAAAACACATAGTGTGTTGATTCTTGGGTCCCCGGAGGGAGTTTATAAATAAATAAATACGCACGTATTGAAGTGCGTATACGTTTGTTTGTTTGCTTGGTTTGTTTGGTTTAAAGCAAGGGCAGGCAGGTGCAAAATGCTTCAATCCGTACCTTCACCTCTAGTATCAATCATTTAGATGGTTCTCCAGAACAGTCAGAACAATAGGAGAGATACTCATTTATGTATTTTGTAATAAATATATAATTTATTGCATTTATATAGTGCAATATATTATTGCAAAAATTTGCTAAATTGCAAATACAATGCAATTGTGAGGGCTGGCAAGTTCGTTATCTGTAAGACAGGTTGAAAACTTGGGCAGGATTCCTTTTCTTTTTTTTTTAGAGAGAGGGAGAGAGCCCAAGTTGGGGGGGAGGGGCAGAAGGAGAGGGAGAGAGAAAGAATCTTAAGCAGGCTCCATAGCTAGGGCAGAGCCTGACGTGGGGCTCCATCGCATGACCCTGAGCCAAAATCAGTAGTCGGACACTTAACCAGCTGAGCCACCCAGGCGCCCCGACATGCAAGATTTCTATGTTAACAGTCTCGAAACAGAATTACTTCTCCGGGAAACCTCAGTTTCGCTATAAGGCCTTCAACTGATTAGATGAGGCCCACCCACGATCTCTAAGGTAATCCCGTCTACTTAAAGTCGCCTTATTGTAGATGCTAATGACATGGACCAGACAGCAACACCTAGATGAGTGTGGGATTACAGAACTGGATCCCGGAGCCTAGCTCGGCTGACGCATCACACTATCACACTATCCTATTGCCAAGTTTCCTATTGATCTCCCGGCTCCAGTCCCTGCTCTAAACCCCCTCCGTGTCATTTCCAGACTCAGCTTGCTTCAGGGCGTCTCTCCTCTGCTTGATGTCAGTCACCGCCAGATGAAGGTCAAGGACTGGCAATGTTTGCTGCTCTGTAGGCTCTGGTGTGACCACTCTTGTCCCCACGCCCAGCTTTCTGTTACCAGGAACATCTCATTCATGTGACTCCTGCTCCCTAGGACCCCTCCCTCCCCCCACTACACCTGGGTTTTGCTGACAATGCCTAGGGGCATGCCTCCCCCTTCCAGATCGGCCTGTTGAGATCCTCCCCTCCTCCTCAGTCAACATGTCCAGTATCCATCTCATTCTCTCCCTTCGAATTATGTGTCTTCTATGCTATTTCTGGGGCCCAGTTAATGTATTCCTTCCCCTTGCATGGGCTAGGAATTTCAAATAAAAATTTAATAGATGGCGGACTGGGGGAAGATATTTCCAAAGCCTCAAACAGTCAAGGGAGTAATTTCTAGAATATACAAAGAAATCTATCAAACCAACACACAGAGATGAGCAAAGCCAATAGAAAAACGGGCCAAAGCTATCCCAAGGCAATTTACAGAAAAGGAAGCCCTTGTAAGTATCATGTCTATGAACAAAGGCTCATCTAGCTCACCAGGAATCAAATAAACGAAAATTAGAACAACATTGGAATACCACTTTATAATCATCCAGACGGCAAAAGTCAGAAATGCCTAATGGTAGAATATGGGCGATTTCTTGTCTTTCCAAGCATCCCTCTGTGGGTCTGGGACTCGTTAGACAACTTAGCCGAGGCTTGTCTCTGAGCATGTATCTGCAAATCCAACCCATTTTTAGGCATCGTTACTTCAAAATGCCATCGGTTTATGAAACACGACGTGTCCAAAGCAGGACTTGAGCTGTGCTTCTCCAGACAGGATTCTCCTCCTCTGTTTGCAGAAGGCCACCTGTCACCTGTCACTTTGCCTAAGTCCTTCTAATTCCTCATCTCCTCCACCCCCCCCCCCCGCCCCTCATTGGTCACAAAGTCCTTTATAGTCGACCTCTTTGGTGTACTTGACATGTGTCCCACGCCCCATCCTTTCCAAATGCCTCCCTAGCTCAGACCGTTGTCACTTCTTGCCTGGATTCCTGAGACTGTTTCTCCTTTCCCCTGCTTACGATCTTGCTAACTAATGTCATAACGAGTGCTTTCTTTGTGACAACTGCTTGGACATAGGACTGAGTGAGATGGAATCCGTGATCTCAAGAAGCTCACCCTTCTCTGGTGGGAGGAAAAGACAAAGACGCAAATCATTACAATCCCCTTCCCGATCCCCCCCAAAACTTGTAAAGACAAAGGGGGTGATGTGTAGTTCCTATGGGAGCAAAGAGGAAGGGGGCCCAGCACTATATAGGCAGCTCACTCTTTTCAAGCCTAAAAAGCAAGTCTGATCACATGTGCCTGGCGTTACCATTCTCCCAATGCTCTCTCTGCTGCTTCTAGGGCGAAATCTCCGACGTGGTGTGAACTCATGCATGGGCTGTATTTGCCTACTTTACAGCTCCCTACGAACTCTCTGGCTGGGACGCACTCCCCATATCCCGCACACAATTCTCTTGCCACCCGGTCGACCAACCGGGAGCACCCACTGTAAGTTGCGTAGCGATTTGGGTTGGTGAAAATTAGCTGCAGTTCTCAAGGAGTTGCATATTACGTATCCCTCGTCTCCCCGCAAACTCTGAGAGTCCCATGCTTAACGACGTACGGCTATCATCCAAGAGCCCGTATGCTCGTTATCTACCAGCAATGTGTGACGCATCTTGCTCGGTATTGTGGGGGAGGAAAGATGCATGACCGCACTTAACCAGCTGCCCAATCCTGCATCCCTAACGCCACATCGGCTGTCCCTACACGGACGGCCCTTCTCCATCCATATCTGGTTGCCATATTGGGCTCCCTATAACACTTCTCAGTCCCCCAGGGGAAAGTCGCAATCTCCTCTTCCCACTCCTTTTGCCCCATGCGTGTTTGTCCCTTGTGGCACTCATCGCTCCTGCTCTCTGCAATCCCTGCTTACATACGTGTCCCTGTCCCCGACACCGATGTCGTCAGAGGCAGACGTGGTCTCTGCTCAAGCTTTGTGGGATGTCTGGTTCAGGTACTCAATAAATGGGCTAAGTTAATGAGAAATAGCTCTTGTTTCCTAGGAATTCATGATTCCCTTTGGACTGTGGTGTCAAGTCTGCATTTTTCAGTGAAAAGTTCAAACCCTTCTAGAATTTGTCTCCACCTTACCTCATCATCTTTGTTGTTCCTCCAAAATAGACCTGGGTCAGCCAACCCAGTTCCTTGATTAGACTTCAAAGAAATCATGCTAGGGGCGCCTAGGTGGCTCAGGAGGTTAAGCCTCTACCTTCGACTCAGGTCATGATCTCAGGGTCCTGGGATCGAGCCCCGCATCGGGCTCTCTGCTCAGTGGGGAGCCTGCTTCCCCCCCTCTCTCTGCCTGTCTCTCTGCCTACTTGTGATTTCTCTTCCTCTGTCAAATAAATAAATAAAATCTTTAAAAAGAGAGAGAGATCATACTAATTCCTTTCTTTCTTTTTTTTTTTTTTTTAAGATTTTTAAAAGTTTATTTGAGAGAGAGTATGAGAGTGGGGTGAGGGCCAGAGGGAGAAGCAGACACCCTGCTGAGCAGGGAACCCGGCAAGGGGCTCGATCCCAGGACTCCAGGATCATGACCCGGGCCAAAGGCAGACGCTTAACTGACTCAGCCTCCCAGATGCCCTAATTCCTTTGTTTCAAAAGTGTTCATTGAGGTGAATATGGAAGACATACGTTGAGAACCTACCACATGCCAGGCCCGGGTCTAGATGCTCAGGATAAAATAATGAGAAAATCAGACGTGATTCCTGCCCTACGAGCATGTATAGAATGAGACAGAAGCCAATAGTACGTAAATAATTCATTCTGTAAAAGCTCAATGAAAGAGGCGGACGGCCCCGTGAGAGAGCGTAATGGGGTTGTTCAGGATGCTCTCCTCTCTGGGATGTTTACTGACTCCTCTCTGCCCCCCAAATCTCATATCTCTTTTCTGTTTAACCCCGAGGCTCACTTAGGGCGAGTCTTCCCAGGTTGCTGCATCCGCCTCGACATTTATCGTGGGCAAACAAGGGCGGCTCTCCAGGCCTGTAAGGCTGCCCTGAGCACTGCGCTCACCCTGCGCAGTCGGAGGGGCAGACCTCATAGAGCTGTGGCCTCCAGGCCTGCGCTGATCCCATCATCCGGGCCTTTCCACAGGGTCAGAACCAGGGTCACTGGCTGAACCGGGGCTGCTGGGTCTCTTGTGCCAGCCAGTGGGAAATCGTCAAGAACCACCACTGTGCTAGGCAATCGTGAACAAACATTTGGAGCTGGGGGTGGAGGGGTCAGGAGGAAATTCGTGTTTGGGAAACTATAGGTCACATTGTGTATTGATTATTTCTGATTTTTTATTTTTTTTAGAGAGAGAGAGAGAAAAAGTGCAAGCGTGAGTGGGGTCGCAGGCAAAGGGAGAGGGAAAGAGAATCTTAAGCACGAAGCCCCCCAACATGGGGGGCGCCACACCCAGCATGGAGCCCCCCAATATGGGGGCTCGATCTCATGACCCTGAGATCAGGACCTGGGTGGAAATCAAAAGTCTGACCCTTCACCAATGGAGACATCCAGGCGCCCCTGAATATTTCTGATTCTTAAGCATTCCTGCAAGGTAATATAATTATGCCTATATAATATAAAATAATATAATTATGCCTATATAATATATAAAATTTTTATAATTTATCATTATAAAAATATAATTTTTATAGATGAGGGAAATTAGGACACTGGAAAGAAAACTAGTGTGGCTAAGTGCTAACTCTTGGAGGATGGCCTATGTGGAGGCAAGCCCCCCCCCCATTTTAACACAGCCTGAGACGTGTCCCAGTAGAGGGACAGTAGTGAAGAGGGACGGGTCCCTGATTTGAGCACATGGTGAACAGCACCAGACTCAATCACAAGATACAGGTCCAAGAGTTTCTGATTCAATAGCCTAAGAATTTGCATTTCTTGCGGGTTCTCTGGGGCGGCTGCCACCCCTGGTCCACGGACCACACTTTGAGAACCGCTGCTGTGAAACATGATGTGAGCTCAGAGGAGAGAGAAGCCGCCCCTGCTTTGGGAGAGGAGGGGAGGCTTCCTAGGGAACGTAGGTAGCACCTGGCTGGGCCATGAAGAGCGTAGAGAGCTCTCTAACCCAATCACACATCACCAAGCCCTACAGATGAAAGGCAAGTTCAGGTGCACTGAGTAGCCCAGTGGGCATGCGCAATGGCTTCCGCAGCAGGGGAGGAGGCGGGCTGGCCAACATGGGGGCCAGACAGGGAGCCCCGCCGAATTTGGACTTCCTCCTTTGTGTACCGGTTTTTTAATCAAAAGAGTAATGCAATTCTCTTTGCCTAAGTGTGTTCTAATTGTTCATTCATTAAAGATAAAAAGGCATTAATCACTAAGCACGGCAAGGAATGCCAAGGGTCTAAAAATCTCCCCGTCTGTGAAAGTCCTAACCACACGTGGCACCTTCCGGGCCCTTGGCAAGCAGCGAGGCGCGCTTGATCTCGCATGCACGATCTCACTCCCAACCAATAGTTCCCCTGAAAGAATAAAATAAAAATTAAAAAAATAATAATAATAAATTTAAAATAAAATAAAAAAAAAAGTTCCTGTGACAGACACTCCCGGTATCTCATTTTAGAGATGGGGAGATTGAGGTCGAGCGTGGCAAAGGCACACTTCTTGAAGGTAGCTGAGTAGGGATGAAGGTTCAAGTTTAAAGGATCGTTTTGCCATCTCAAACCTAGTTTTCCAAATGGTATCTTTGAGTGCAAGGACTGTACCTCTATATTCCTTTTCACTCCCCGCCCCCGAAATGTGTTGCATCCAATCTGGAGCTGCCCCGGAGCTGGCTGGGTAATTCCTCCCCGCTCCCCCTCTCTCCTCCCCCTGCCCCCCTCCCCCTTTCCCCCCTCCCCTCCCCACCGTAGGTGCCCTGACCTCCAGGCGCAGAGGAGCTGCAGTTGTTATTTGGAGGATCTTGGGTCTTCAGAGTGCAGGAATGTCACCCCGAGGGGACAGGCGGGATCTGTCACTGTCAAACCCGAAGGCCTTTTTTTATTCTTGCAAACTAAGGGCTTTTCAGATCTTTGAGGCCGATCAGAGATAGAGCACCACAATAGCGACTTAAATCTCAGCAAACGGGGGAGGCGAGGCAAAGAGAGGTACCACGCTTAAAATAAAGTACACTGACTCTTTTCAGGAAGATAAAACATAACTCATGGTGTGCGCCCCGCAACAATAAAAGCCCTTGGAGAACAGAGAAGATCTTTGTCAGGGATTGTATCTCATTTAGCACCATTGTTTCACTGTGTTCCTTTCAGAGTGGGAGCGATTCATCTTGCTTTTGTTTCACGCTGCCTTTTATTTTTGGCTCTCACAGAAATTTCTCTTCCATTAGCCGGTGCGCGCTTTCCCCGGCTTTCCACCAACAGGACTTTCATCCTCCCCGTGTTTCGGCTCTGTTCTCGCAGTCCGATGCAACGATGCCCCCCCCCCCCCATTTTGTCAAGGAGGGACGCAGACAATACGGACAATTCTGCTTTTACAATGGGCTTGCAAAAATATTGCAAGGATCCCGCTCTCTGGGGCGTGTGCGTGTATGTGAGGCTATGAATGCCACTATCATTTATTTGCTCAGGAAACATTTGTGAGGATCTGCTTTGCATGCACGGGGACATCAGGGAGCTGGTACACGGGGTAGTGACCTCAGCAGGTGTGCCGCAAGGAAAGAGGCAGTTCGCTGGGGTGGGAGAGTCAAGGAGCGAAGCAGCCAGAAGAGAGACGTCTCAGGGGCAAACATCAGTGCTCTGTTCTGGGCATTTGGAGATGGAAGGATAAAATTCGTAACAAACATCTACACTTCATTGTGCATTTTAGCAGAGGGCTTTCTTGATACAAATAGACTGAAGTACCACGCACCTTGTCCCAGTATCTCCTTTGTCTTCGAGTAGCCTTTGGTAAGGTGCGAGGCACCGGGGTTCACGGCCATTGAGGGATTTTCCAAAAAGCTGTAGAGCTCAGAAGTGTGCCAGGGCTCGGTTTCAATCTCGGAGCTCTTGGCAACAAAGGAGAGGAGCTGGGGCATGGACCAACGCTGGTTTTTGAGAAAGAGACAGAGAGACAGAGAGAGAGCCCGAGAGCATGGGGGAGGGGAGGAGGGGCAGAGGGTGAGGGAGAGCCAGAACCCTAAGCGGGCTCCACAACCAGCGTGGAGCCCGACACGGGGCTTGAACTCACAACCCTGAGACCATGGCTGGAGTCGAAATCAAGAGTCGGACAACCAACCAACTGAGCCACTCAGGCGCCCCTAGGGATTCAATTTTTATTTCTTCCTTTCCTGCATGCTGTCTATCCAGCCCCCAGACATACCCAGAATGCAGCAATGCCTACTGTCCAGGCAGACTGCCGGTTGGGCTCCCAGCCTCCACTTCCCTCCTGTGCACGCTCCACATGGGAGGTAAGATGCTTTCTAGAGTCATAAGTGACAGCACATCCTTCGTTCCCCTGGTTAAACCCCCCACTGGCTTCCCACATCTCACAGTGAAATGCCAACTCCTCCCTATGGCCCCTAAGACCCCCATCATCGGCCCCCACTTCTGTCTCTAGCTTATTTCCTTCCTCCCCTATGTCTAGGTGCACCGATCATCTTTCCATTCCTCTAAATGTCAAGCCCCATCCTTTCTTAGAGTCTCGTTTCCCCCTTGAATGATCTTGGCACCTGTGTTGAAAACCATTTGGCCATCGTGAGGGTTGATTTCTGGGCTTTCTATTCTTTTCCATTGGTCTGTCTGTCTGTCTGTATCACCCTTAGGTGTGTTTCACCACTGGAAGACAAATCCCTCGAGGGAAGGTACTGGGCCGGTCTTCCACAGCCCGGCCCCTGGTTCGGCGGGGCTCAGCGCATTTCCGATGATCAGCTGGCTGGGTCTGAGTTCCTTCTCCCACAGCCCATGTGCATGTCCCGCATGGCTCTTACTCCTCCTTGGCGGCTTGTGCCGGGTACATCACCCTCCCCGGATAGCCTCCTCTTCCTTCCACGTTGGGGTCCAGGAGGCTCCCCCCTTCTGGTCTCTTCCAAAGTGACTCCCACATCTGCTGGGTTAATTTGACCTCGTCTAGCCCCATTCTGATTCTCCTTATAATTGGGGGTTGTGCCTCCAGCATCTTCTTGATCTGCTGCTTCCTTGCTCCGGGTGTCGTCCCCAGCCAGCGTGCATGGTGACCGACAGACCGCTGTCCTCCTCGAAGCCGCATCCGGCAGCACCTCCCGGACCCCCACGGTGGGGGGCATGCTCACCTGGGGCTACCCCTACTTGCCTTGAACCTTTGCATCTCGGATGCACGTGAGAACAAAAGACAGCTCAGCGGGGCTCTGCCTGAGCCTCGTCTGGGGCACATAGAAAGGCCATCCTGGTTTTTTTGCTTTTGTTTCCAAGTCCCATAAATAAGGCCTCGGTAATGGCAGGAAGGGAACCCAGAGGGCAGGCAGATAGCGTTACATCATCACATTACCTCCGCTGATGCATTTTCAAGGCCAGCAAACCCAATTAGCCCGTCGGTAATAGCTATACCAGCAGTGGGACTCCCGCGGCAGTTTATTGGGTTCCGAGGAAGGGCACAGGACCCAAATGCCAATGTGGCTCAGCCGGCGGAGCGGCCAGGGCGCTGACCCAAAGCCTCGACAGCCGAGGTGGTTCGCTGTCAGTCATTCTGCATCGCTACCTGCAGCTTAGTCTCTGGATACCTTGATAGCTCGAGAAATAAGAAGGCGGGTCAGTAACTGTGCCCTAAGGATCTGCCCGTGGCCCCGGTCTTATGCAACTTTGCTTCTTTCCTGTAAATGACCAGCCCCGAGATGACTTGCAGTTCAGAGCAGCGCACAGTGAGTCTGCCAGAGCTCCAAACCTGATGCTCGGAGGGTGCTTGCCTTTGGTCTATAAACTCAAAAAGCCTTACACTTTCGACGCTGAGCTCCTGTGCGAGCTGCCGAGTTTCAGCGTGGCCATCTCACGCCAAATGGGAGCCAGCAAACCGCTACCGGGAGGTGAAACCGTATTTCTCTCGAAGCGGTCGGCATTCTCCAGGCCATCTCTTGTCCTAAGATGGGTTTTCCATCCCTCTTCTGGAAACGAGAAGAGCCGATCCGAGGCCCCACTCCTCGGCTTCCGACCACAGCCGCTTCCGTGGAGACCTCATTTAGAGCACTTGGGGGCTCAGCGCCCGGTTCTAAATCATGCCTCGTAAATCATGCATTTCCTTAAGAGGGACTTTAAAGGGTGGGGAGGGGTGCTGATCAGCTGGGTAGAGCTTTCTCCTTCTCCCCTCGGGTGGACTTAGCAATTGCTGTGCATGTTGCACAACTTTTATCTATTGACGGCTCCCGGAAGCCACCGGCATGGGGATGCTGGCAGGGAGAAATCACGGCCCCCCATGAAGATTCCCCTCCGCCCCACGAGGTAAGCACACGGCGGGACTCACTGTGTCGGAGCTGCACGAAGACGTTGGTCAGATCAGTGGACAAACAAAACCACAGAAGCGGTCCCGACGCTTTCGTAGCCCCAGAACTCAGAATATTCCCCGCGGATGCGGCAGAGTTCACGTGTGTATCGTTGCGTCCTCCCTCCGGCCTCCCTCCCCGCTTCCCTCTCTCTTTATCTTCATAACGAGGCCCCGCGTGGTCCCCAACGATACGGTAAATCAGGAAGCAGGCGTGGGATCACATCGGGGCCATCACTCGCGAGTCAAGGGACCTCACATACATCGAGGACCGCTCTGCCTCTCGCAGATGAAGGATGACAATCGGGTGGAGAAAAAAATAAAATAAAATAATAGAGACAGAGTTCCCGGGGCAGTGCGGAACAAATTGTAAGCTTTCTTTTATGCTTTCTTCAATAACCATCCTCTGGGCGCCTCCTCGGCTGGCCCAGTTTCCGGATGGCGGGGACACGGTGCCGAATAAAACTGACATACCCCCACTACCGTGGGACTGATGTCCTTGCAGGATCACTGGGCAGTCTGTGCCGTGGTGACAGTCGCCATGGAGAGGAGGACGGTGGGGAAGGGGTCAGGGCGTGGGGGGGCTGGGGGGAGCTGGGGGAGAGCTGCACGGTAGGGGAGATGCTGGGGGAAGAGTGTCCCCAGCAGGGCGTGTGGTGTAATGGACGGTGATGATTTGTGCAGAAAGCGCAGCTGTGCCCACCGCCGTGTCATACTCGGTATCACGAGGAACCGAAGCCACGCAGACCCAGTTCGGGAAGAACACGTAGGCGGGATGGGTTTTGCCAGTCGGCAAGAAGGGACGAGGAAGGCGGGCTGATGGATCTCCATCGTTGAGTATAGGGTACTAGGAGGTCATACCTGTGTTCCCAGTACTTGGCACACTGTAGGTGCTCATTAAATGGCTCTTGGATGGATGGAGGGATGGGCGCAGCTTCCAAGATGGCAGCGATTGGTGAGGTCTAGGCAGGAAACTGGGCATCAATCTCAAAACCATCATGGGCGCAATTCGGGCAGGGAGACAGAATCTAGGGGAGTGGAGGGCATCAGGCAAGGCCTGATTTCGGGACTCCTGGGGAAGTAGGTAAGGGAGCAAGGAGCAATCCCAGGTCTGGGAAAAGACCTGCTGTCAGAGCTGAGGTTCAAAGACACTCTGGTACCGGGAGAAGGTGGCTTGGATGTTTCCTAGGAAATGCATGGAGCGGCCCTTCCCAGAGGAAAGCCTGTCCCCCGGGCTTTGAAGCTGACATTTGCCCTTGTCTCCATCGTAAGGGAAGGACTCTGTAAACTCAGCGTCGGCTGCCTCGGACAAGACTCGGGCCCAGTGCCCCTCCTGTGTAGAAATTCTGGAACCACTACCCCCAGGGAGAGGTGAGCTCTGTGCCTCCAGGAGTTCTTTTCTTTCTCCAGCCAACCAAGGGCTTCTGTGCTGAGACCTGTCCTCATGGGCCGGGTGCCCGAGGCATTCTGCTTCACCCCTGCTTCCTCTGTGAACCGACTCGGGCCCGACCCACATCTCTGCTCCGAGCTTCCCGGATTAAGAGCAATGAAGACATAACCAGGAGAAATGTGATGGGACAGTTCAGTAAAACGTGAAACGAGGTTGGAGGGACCCGGAGATGGCCTTCTTTCCCCCCGTACCTGACAGCGGGCGGGTCCACAGGTCCTCCTGGCCATCTTGAGCCCACACAGAACTTGGTACCCACTGGTTCTGAGAGGCATCCTTGGCCACCGATGTCCGGCCAGTGTTCCCATACACTGTATCTCTTACGGAGGACTTTGGGCCCATTGAAGCAGTGGTCTTGCTTTGTTTAGAAGTCCAAGGTCTTCCCGGAGGAGACGGTCCTACCTTGATCCCCAGCGCCGAGGCATTGCCATTTCTGGAATCGACCACCTAATGTTGATCGCCTACCTTCTTGGATGTCTTTCTGCGTACCGTCTGCTGCTAGGAGGCCCTTCCCTCCGCCTGCCTCTAGGTAATACTGTCTTCTCAGAGGCCCTGAGGAAAGGAAAGGATCCTGCTCTGTCAATTACTAAGTCGGATACAACTCTACTGGGGGTGATTGCTTGGTAGCCAAGTTCGATGTGGACTCCAAGGGGTCACAATGGAATCAGACATTCCAACAAATTTGTATTTTATGTCTGCTATGGGTGGGCCCTGGTCAAGGCACTTGGAATATGTCAGTGAACAAAATTCAGCACGAGCCCCTACCTTGTGAAGCTTACATTCTAATGTAACAATAAACAGTAAAGATATTATGGGATGTAGGTAGTAAGCTGAGAGGGAAAAAGTGCCAGGGGGCACTAGGTGGACTAGAGGTGAGGTAGTTCTGGGGGGGACGGCAGTTATAAATCAGGATAGCCCTATTGAGAAGCTGAAGGACTTAAAGGCAGGCAGGAAATACTGCAAATGCTAGGGAAATCCCTCTAGGCGGAGGGAACAGCCAGTGCAAAGGGCCTGTGGCCAGTGCATGTCTGGCATGTTGAAGGACAACAAGGAAGGCAGTGCAGCCGGAGGAAGTGTGGGGAGGCATGAAGAGAGGAGGCAGAGAAGTTTTGGGGACCAGGGTCCAGCACACTCTGTAGGGTCTTGTAGGCCACTGTACAAGTTTGCCCTTGCTGTAAGCAAAATGAGGGGTCAAAAAGGGATTGATCTTATCAGTCATTGATCATTGATCATGATTAATTGGTCATTAATCACTGATCATGATTAATGACTGGTCATTAAGCAGAGTGATCTTAAAAGGGTCACTCTGGGTAATGGGATGCACATAGCATCGCGTGTACAAGGGGCGGGCCAAAGAACGACGCAGGGAACCAATCAGAGCGACTCTCACGGGAGATGAGCAGGGAAGGATAGCAGTGAATCTTGTGGCAGTGCCTGCTACTCCCCGGGGGTCCATCCGCATTCCGCATCACCGCTGCCCTTTAAACAATCCCTGTACCCCTTCTTAGACCGCTTGCCAGCAGGGCTCCCATTCACTTCTGCCGCAGAGGGGCCCTCACCTACGGCCAGGAAGGCGAGAGAGAAAAGGAAGGGGTGACTCCGGGCAGCAGGTGTACGGGCTTCAGCAAACAGCAGACCCGGGATCTGCCCGAGGGTTTCGGGTGTCTTCCTAGGAATCATCTAGGGCGCTTTCACCAGCGGCCAAAGTCACTGGGGGCTGCTCCCCTGCTTGCAAGTTTCCTGGGACGGGCTTCTTCATCATACGTGGATCCTGCAGCCCTGGCCGCGGGTAAGCCCCTGAATGCATTTCAGCAGGGACGTTTTTGTGTGAGCAAGAGTAGCGTGACGAGGACACCTGGTGCTGAGGAACCCTGCCTGGGCTCTCGGCCAACGTGCCCGAGCCAAGCTGTCTTTCTGTGACCCGCTTCTGTGTCCTTGACCTTGCACTACAGATCCATCCTACGGCCGTGTTCACGCTTCGATCCTGGCCTCTCTAAGTCCCACCTTGGAGTTCTGGTCCTGCCTCGAACTGGGGTGTTTGCTCCCCATCCATTCGCACCTTATCAATTATTCCCGGACTCGGGCGTTAGGAGGAGATTCTCCCATGCTTGTCCCATCCTTTGTGCTGCCTGCCTCTCTCTTCAATCTCTCTGCTCTGGAGCTGGGCTTCCCCCCTCTGACTCCGTTCCCCCATCAGATGCCCTGAGAAATCTTGCATCAAGGAGCTGGCGTCCCGGCTGAGCTCTGGGGCTGGAACCCGACCCTGTGTGGTCTTTCCCTTGTCAACACCACGCTGTCTTCTGCAACCCAAAGCCCAGCTTCTGATGCCCTCCCGGGTCCCACCGTTCTTCGGTGTGTTCTCTCCTGCTAACCCGTTTTCCAGAACATCAGGACGAGCGAGCACTGACTGAGATCGTCAACTTCTGCCAGCCAGTGGCACGCCGCCGGACGCGGACGTCTCTCTCTGCCTGACCCCACAGCATCACCTTTCCCAAGCCGGCACTTAACTTCTTCCAAAGGATTACCGTGGCCTTTCCCCACCAGGGGGGTACACCTGCAAGCAGAACTTACTAACTTGAGAATCCTTTGCATGGGGGAGGGTTGTGCCTGAAACGGTTTTCAGGTGGCAAGAATGTGCTCGATTCGTGGAGAGGCATTTTCTATTTGAGAAGACAAATTTAAATCCCTTTTCTGCACTGCAGTAAATAAAAGGGCTGTGGTAATAAAAAGCACTAGGAGAAACGAGCTCTTGGGGGGGGGGAGCGGGGGAAATGAGTACTTTCCAATTATGGGGAAACAAAGGCCCTGGGAAGGCAACGTCATGAATATAAGGTAGTCCTTTTTTGTTTGTTTGTTTGTTTGTTTGTTTTTGGGGAATAAGATGTCCTAGAGATGCCAAGTAATGGAATTATCTATTAGTACCTGTCTTGACATAAAACATTTTTTTGATTTAAACTCCCTTTATACATCTTTAGGGTATTTAAAGAGATGGCGTTTAAAAGGTCAGGCACTGAAATGTCGACAAGACTCCTCTTTAGACTTTCTCAGTGCTTTTTAAGGAAGGTCTGCTCTTGGCCCCAGAGCCTCGTGCTGAGAGTGCTGCTTCCATGGTGAGCGAGGTGGGCAGAAGGCATTTGGACTCTTCACGAGCAGCCATGGACAGGGGCACACTTACATCTTTGTGCGTGAGCTGGACGATTGCACACATAACGCACGAGACACATTTTCCCAGACGTGATGGGCCATGTATATTTCAGGACGGCCCCATATTCAGTTATATTCATATACCTTCACTCTCATGGAAACGCTCTATTTCTGGAAACAGTGACTGGATGAATCCAGTCTAAAAGAGAGAGCAAGCTGAGATCTTCTAACAACATCCAGTGATGCCCTCAATACTCAGTATATATGAATGATAAAAGAGGCCAGGCACGTTCCTTATCTACGCTCACAGCTGATCATTGTTTTTGCCATGTGCGTCTTAGATGAAAGGCATTCAATTTACCATAGGACCAAAAAAAAAAAAAAATCTCAAGTTTTCACCTTTGTAAGACTATACCACTTAGAAATGCTTTTGACTACATGTAGCATGAAATCGGATTAGCGATAGCCTTCGCAAGAAAGCCATTACCTTTTTTATGCAACAGAAAGTTGTAGAAAGTGCTTGCAAGGCAGGTTCATTGGCTCAGTGGTGTCGGGGGCTGACCTGACATCTCTGGATTCTCTTGGCTTTTCCTCATGGTCACAAGATGGCTGCTGCAATTCCAGGCATCAGGACCACACCCAGGAATCTGAAGTAGAAGGCAAGTGTCGAAAGCAAAAGTGAGGGCGCCTGGGTGGCTCAGTTGGTTAAGCGACTGCCTTTGGCTCAGGTCATGATCCTGGAGTCCCAGGATCGAGTCCCATATCGGACTCCCGGCTCTGCGGGAAGTCTGCTTCTCCCTCTGACCTTCTCCCCTCTCATTCTCAGTCTCTGTATCTAATAAATAAAAAAATCTTAAAAAAAAAAAAAAAAAGAAAGCAAAAGTGAATTTTCCTCAGCAATTTCTTTTCGGCTCTTCTACCCTCCTTTAAATCAGAGAACAAAAATTTCCAAGAAATCTTTCCTCTTCTCTTTCATTGAACATTCCCCTCTCGATAAGGGAAAAATTGGAAGGTTAAAATCTAACAAAGAGAAAGGAAACCCCATTGATCCTAGCTGACCATCGCCGAACTATGGTAAAAAGGACTCCCAAATAACCTCCAAAGTCTAGTAGTAGTTGCACTGCTCAGTAACTAGCAACCTTGTCTTCTTTCTCGAGCACGAATTCCTGGTTGAACATTTTGGGATGACAGGCAGCTGGCTCGGGAATGACCATGCAGTGACTCAGAAATCCAGGGCGATGGTTCCCAGAGTCATTCTGCGCCTCACCCTTCCTGCCAGTGGGAAGGTGGGGGAAAAATAGAAACTCCAGGGCTGGGATTCCGTCTTCAGCAAGTGAGGGAGAAGCTGCATGTATAAGGTTGAAATGGCAGGAACATCATCACATAGGGGCCCTGCGGCCAAACAGAGCTGGAAAATGCATTCCCGAGTTGGACCTGGGTCGGCCCCAGCTGCAGAAATAGACGAGCAGAAGGGATTTGGGTCTGCTATTTGCATCTGTATCACGCCAAGCCTGGCTGAAACACGTTGTGATCCATTCCAGGACTCAAAATGGAGGTTTTATTAAAGGGGGGGAAAAAAAAGAGTGAGAATTGTCGGATTCTTCATGTAAGTAAAGGTACAACCCCAGGGGGCAGGGAGGGGAAAGGCAATCATGTTACCATTTGGGGTTTTGTTACTCGGAGTGTGATGCATTTAATCCCGAGTCCATTTCCAGGACCCGGCTGTGCTCTCCGGAGCAAGGACTTGGCTAGTGACATCTCTTTATCGCCCCTCCCCCCAACGCTGCCAGTGGTCGTGTTTGCTAACGACCAGCTGTGATGGAGTGCAGGGTCTTCTACCTTAACTCGGGCCCTTGAAAGAGCCACACCTTTGGAAAAAGAGCCAGGGGTCAGAGCCCTCCATGGTTGCAGCCATTGCTTATTACATTGATGGTTGAAGACAGGGATAGAGGCATAGATGAGAACAGCTGGTTATGTTAGTTACAACACAGGGTTGGTATCAACGTCCTCGGCCCGGATTATAAGAGCCCCTCAGCATGCCGGGTTGGTTCCGTGTCTATGTGTCAGATTTTTCTCTGCTTCCCCCTCGCAGAGGCGCTCCCTATGGTTGCTCCACGTAACTCGGTCACGTGGCAAAAATCAGCGGCTAGGTGCATATCCTTTCTCCTTATTTGGGAATTGAGGATCCACGAGGTCAAGGGACATTTCTTTCTTTTTTTCAAAGAAAAGATATTATTTATTTATTTGAGAGAGACAGAGAGAGAGAGAGAGCATGAGTCGGGAGCAGGTCAGAAGGAGAAGGCGAAGCAGGCTTCCCGCTGAGCAGGGACTCCCCGAGCGGGGCTCGATCCCAAAGCTCTGGGATCAAGAGCTGAGCCAAAGGCAGATGCTTAACCGACTGAGCCTCCTGGCACCATTCAAGGAACATTTTTTTTTTTTTTAAAGATTTTATTTATTCATTTAACGGAGAGAGAACACAAGCAGGCCGAGAGGCAGGCAGAAGCACAGAGAGGAGCAGGCTCCCTGCGGAGCAAGGGGCACGATGCGGGACTCGATCCCAAGACGCTGGGATCATGACCTGAGCCAAAGGCAGTTGCCCAACCAACTGCACCACCCAGGCGTCCCACAAGGAACATTTTTTAATCACAGTTTTTCCCTGGTGTCTTCCATATTGCCTGGCAGGATAGGATTAATTTATATAAATGTTGAGAAAATTGAATGAAAGACTGTTTTTCTCATACTGACTTAATATGTGTTTTAAGTCTCCTGACAGGACTGGCCAGTTATAGTTAAATGACCCGACGCGCCTCCAGGGCAATAAGCAATACTACTGAATCTATGGATTGAGCGTATATTCATCGTGTGTCTATTATGTGCAAAAAGCCATCTAATACACAGCGGAGAGAGTGGTTTGAATGCGAATTTACTGCTTTGAATTCAGGCACTGTCTAACACTCTTAATTTGGGGAATACATTCAAACCGTTTTCCTGTTTGAAGTTAAATTTAGGGCTTAGTGGGGTATTGAGGAGATTTCTACCACACGGCAAGCTTCCTCTGATTAGACACATCCAAGAGTCACCTAGACAGTAGCTGATCACCCTGACGGACAGGGGAGGTGAAAGCCAATTGAAGGAAAGATAGATTCCAAAAAGAAGTTTCCATGAGTGTAAGAAGTCAGAAGCGATCCTTTAGCTACCTTCTACAGTTAACCTATGACCTAAAGTTATCCTATCTTGTTCGATCTTTGGTTGGGTCTTTGACCATCATCCTTGACTTGAAATATTGGGAGATCGTGATGGTGTGCATATGGTACCCTGACGTACCAGCTCCCTAGTCACTCATCATGATGACTTTCTGAAGGAGACATCCTCTCTGGGACAAAGTAAAGGGAAGTGATGAATATTATCTGGGCTTGGACACTGGACCCTGATATAGAACTCTGGGAAGTTCTCCTGGATCACAATGGAAAAGCATTTATCCTAAGTTCTCAGGCATAAATGTCTTCAAATTAGAGCCCAGTGCCCTACACTGGTCAGTCCAAGCGGGGAATCACTAAATTTGCGGGTGCCTTCCCTACCTGGTGGCCACCTAGGAGGCAAATAGGGCCCAGAGGACCCTGTGGACTTGCTCTCAACTGGACTTTCAGGCATAGAGGAAGAACAGAGGTCAACCTTTCTTTCTAGGCTCAAGATCTGCAGAGCAGAGGTAGAAGAGAGTTGATAAAGAAGAAGGCCAGAGAGAGAAAGTCATGATCATGTGAAGAAATTTGCAAGGATCATCGGCCAATGTGGCCAGTCTATGCCTTGGGATACGATTCATCTCGATTTTCCCTCCTCCACCCTGGATGGGGACTAGTGGGGAAAGGAGGGCATGATTTGGGCTCAAATCACTGGCCACAACTAATGAGGGGGAATGAAGTAGGAATCAATGGAAACTTCTCTTAAGTTCTTTTTTTTTTTTTATAAATATTTTATTTATTTATTTGACAAAGAGATCACAAGTAGGCAGAGAGAGAGAGGGGGAAAGCAGGCTCCCTGCTGAGCAGAAAGCCCGACGTGGACCTTGAGATCATGATCTGAGCCGAAGGCAGAGGCTTTAACCCACTGAGCCACCCAGGAGCCCCTCCTCTTAAGTTCTGAATACTGTTGCATACATATCAGATTGGGGCCTCTGTCAAATTCGGGGGTTTTGATGGGCTCACGGGGGCTATCATTCTGATGCCTCCTTAGTGTGTAGACCACCTTCACTTGCCCTGGTGAGACGACTTCAGTTTCGAATGATGCATTGTACCGGAAGCCCAGACAGCCTCTAGATCGTTTGGAGGCAATTAATAAATGGCATAAGAAAATCGAGTTAGAAAGTGGCTATTTTTTTTTTTTTGATAGCTCACATTCTAGGATTTCAAGGTTCTGAAGATCTAATCTAAAGGGCATTGGGCTCATTGAATTCCTATCACGTGCACTGTGGTCGACACCGTGTGTGCACTACCCACTTGGACGCTTGTGACCGTTGTCCCTGTTTTACAGGACGCAGGCCTTTGACACGCTAGTTCTAGGTGATTTCCCTGCAGTCCCGTGGCGAATGAGCACCAAAGCAAGATTGGCCTCTCCATTCGGTCCAACCCGGAAGTACATGCCTCTCCTACTACATCAAGCATTTAACATTCAGTGATTTCAGGATTCCGTGTGTCAGTGATCCTAAAGAATGATTCTAAAGGTGCAGAGTTCCGAGACGCCGCAGACCCGACTGGAAAAGAGCGGCACGGGTGGGAGGACAGGAGGAAACAGGACGTGGTAAGAAGAACAGAGAAATTACAAAGGCGATCGTTCACCCAACAAAGCATTCTTGTTTATTTCTCTACATTTCTACCAGGCAGGCATGTGACCTGAGAATAAACTCCCTTGTGAGGGTTTTTCTCATTTCCTGGCTCCTAATCTAATAGAAATGTCTAAACTAGTTGGCCGGCTCTGCCAGAGAGAGGGGAAAAAACAATCTAGGATCAATCACTGTATTTGAAACTGCATCTGCAGAAAAGATGTCAGGAAGGGGCAGGGTGGGGAGGAGGCTCGTTTACCCCAGGGCTTCCCCGGGGCAACCACTGGCCCATCTCTTGGTCTCTAGGCTGCTTCCAAAGAAAGGTAGAGCCTTCCAGAGGGGAGTCTGGCTAGGATCCTGCCCTTCTGCCAGTTACCATTGATTCTCTGCTTTTCTTAAATGAAATTTTTAAAAGATTTATTTATTAGAGAGAGAGCGGAGGGACAGAGAGGGAGGTAGAGTCTTAAGCAGACTCTGTGCTGAGCGATGCAGGGTTCGATCTCACGACCCTGAGATCGTGATCCTGAGATCATGACCTGAGCTGGAACCAAGAGTTGGACATTTCAAGAGCTAGACCTCAGGGTCCCGGCTGCAGTCTAAAAGAGTCTTTAAAGCATTTACAAAAATAATATCTGAGTCAGAGCTCCCATGAGTTTTCTGAAGGTCCGGTTACCCTTACTGGAGAATCGAGCAGTTGGTTTCCATTCGCGATTTTTTTTTTATTAAGTTCAATTAGCCAACATAGAGTACATCATTTGTTTTTGATGTAGTGCTTAATGATTCATTAGTTGTGTGTAATACCCAGTGCTCATCACCGCGCAGTGCCCTCCTTGATGCTTATCTCCTGGTTCCATTTGTAATTTAAGGGGTGGGTACTGGGAATCGACCAGCATGTGGGCGGAGCCTTACCCCATCCCAGCTACAAATGAAAGCCACAGAATCTATCAGTGGCCAGTCACCTAACATGTTGACCCCCAGAAGGCAGATTTGTCCAATAAAGAGCCTGCCTTGCCCTTCGATGTTTGAAACTATCACATGCAGTTATTAACCAAACTCTAAACTCTACCCAGATTTCACCAGATTTCTCACTAACGTCCTTCTTCTGTTCCAATTATTTTTAATAAATAATTTTAATAAATAAATTTTAAATAAAAAATAAATTTTTAATAAATAATAAATTTTTAAATTTAAAATTATTTTAAAAATAATTTTTAATTTAATAAATTATTAATAAAATTATTAAATAAAATTATTAAGTTATTAATTAATTTAATTTTCCCTGCATCTTTATGGAAATTTGTTATATAAGATGATAACCTTAGGGGAAGCTAGGTGAAGGGTCTACAAAAACTCTCACCTAGGGCTGGGATTGGGATTGGGATGAGAATGTTGACTCAGAGGAGCATGGAACATTCTGGGGCAAAAGGAATTTTATACATTTTTATGATGGTGGTTGTTTCCTAGATGTGTACATTGGTCAAGTCATCAAACTATATATTTAAAGTAAGTGTATTTAATTGTATGTAAATCATACCCCAAGAGAGTTGATATTTAAAAATTGGATATTTTAAATTTTTTAAAGCTCACATTTTTAAAATATAAGATCACATCACCCCCATACATAATAAAATCCTCCAGTGACTTCCCACTATACATTAAATAAAATCCAAACTTGGAAAACAAACAAACTTAAATTAACACAAATCAAATGGCTCTGATCAAATGTTGTTAAGGTCCTTAAGATACAAGGAGGTCTTACTAACCAATAAAAAAAAAATGGGCCTGGGTCATGAATGGACAATTTAAAAGGAAATAAAAATGGGTTAATAACATTTGAAAAGATGCTAAAGCCTATTAATAGTAACATACATATATCTGGTAACAAACAAAAGATTATCGCCAAACGGTTTGTTGGAAGCTTGAAACAAATAGTAAAGCTTCCTCGACGAACGTATTTTAGGAGCTTGCCAAGTCCCTTTCTACTGGGATTTTCTTTTTCTTGGAAAGCTGTCAAGTACATGAGCATCTTTAATTAAGGTCCCAGACCACGTGCAGGACATGCTGAGAGATCATGAAACTGCTTCAGCTTGCGGTGATCCCACAACACAGGCTATGTAGGAATTGATTCAAGATGATGCGAATGATTTCTTTGGAGAGAGTTTATCAATGTGTCCTGTCTCTCCTCCCCGTCGGGTCCTCAGGTCAGGAGACAGGGGCAGGTAGAGAACCACCTGAAGCCGTTCCTTATGGCTCTGCAGTTGGAGACACAGGAAATTAGATGTTGGATCCACTTGGACCTGAGGGGCTATGGGAATGACCTTGAACTCACACCAGCTCCCTCAGGGCAAAGATGGGAATGGACTGGAATGGTGTGTGTGTCCAGAGTGGGCAGGGAAAAGCCTGGGGAGGTCTCTGGGTGCCAGATGGAGATGTACGAGGACAAGAGAGACAAGTGACGCCAACAGAAGTTAGACTGCAAGGGTGGACGAGTGAGCTGTGAGTAGCCAGGGGAAGGAGGCATTGCCATTAAGGGACATGCAGACAAGAGGGGTTCCTGGTGATAGGGAAGGTCTCCAAAGAACCCTCAAGGGCCCGCCATGAATTAGAGAATTGCCGAATGACAATCACAATCGTATCCTTCAAATAAGAACTTCCCTGCCCCTTGTCTCGCCTCCCTAATCCTTTGTAACCCTGGAGGGATCCAAAGCACAGCCAGAAAGTGGGGGGTTGACTAAGAGGGACAGAGGCGACCATCCACCACACCCCTGCTGGAGAAGGGTTGATCTGGGGGAAGGAAGAACTTAATTCTAGATTCTAGACTGGAGTTTTTAAAAATACCTAGAAAATGACATCCTTTGTTATCATGGTTTTTTACATTTTTGTTTCTTATTTGTGTGTTTTTTGGCCTGAAAGTGATTGGGGGCGGGGGGGGTGTGTCTGATTATCCTAGGCTGACCTAAAATTTCATGTAGAGTGAGTGGAGATGTAAGACAAGAGTCAGACACAAAACTTGGAAGTTCAGCGGCAGGTAGAATAATGTTGCTTTCTGGGTCTCCACAGAAGTCTAGTCTAATGATAAAACCTAAAATGTAGGAGGCTTGAGAATGACAAATAAATGAGAAAATAAGTAAGTGCACCATGAATCAAGAAGCTACATTAATCATATAATTGGGGCATAAGACATGCAGGTTTTATACACGAGAAAAACTATAACACGGGCTCATGCCTCCCTCCTGTTTCCTGAGTTGTTGTGTGGATGAAATATTTGAAATGAACATTTAGGCCACCTTAGGCGGAATCTCATAATGTCCCTAAACACCATTGGAAATGTTCTGTTCACGGTGTTACATTCAATACCTTATCATTGATTTCTGTACGAAATATAATAAGGTTTTTCACAGAACACAGCTTACCAGCGCTTTGGTGTGTGCAAAAACACACCAAGCCATATTTTTTCTCCTTGTTGCCTAGAATTTCTAGAGAACTTTAGTCTTCCTCTTTAAGGAGAAATTCAGAATTCACCCCATTGGTCAAAAGAACCCATTGTTTCCGTGTCGAGAGATTTTGTGTTTCCTGGATGTCATTATGTGAATGGCAGAGAGTTACTTCCATAGTTCATCTGCCAAACCCTGTCCTGTAATAGATGAGATCCATTTCACCTTTTCTTCTCTTGCATACAGAGCTGGCCAGTGACGGCTTATCATACCTGTATCTGGTACATATCTCCCCTACCTGGTCAGCGTCTCCCTCTTCTTTCCCTCACTGTATGCATTACCTTCCTTTTTCTTTTTATGATTTTATTTCTTTATTTGAGAGAGAGAGAGAGCATGAGAGAGAGCAAGAACACAAGCAGGGGGGAGGGGTAGAGGGAGAAGCAGACTCCCCGCCGAGCAGGGAGCCCACGAGAGACTCTATCCCAGGACCATGGGATCATGACCCCGGCCAAAGGCAGACGCTGAACCTGCTGAAGCCACCCAGGCTGTTTTTCCCATGTGTTGACACTCTACCCATCACGTTTAATGGTCTTCCCCTTGAATACGAGCTGGTCTTAGCGAGTCACTTTTCACAACAGAATATGGCAGAAGTCATATTATATGACATCTGGGGCTAGTTCATAGGAGGCGATACAACATCAGTCTAGATTATCTCTTGGGACACTCGCTCTTGGAGTCCAGCTACCATGCTGGATCCCGGGTCATAGAAGAGAACCACATGGAAGTGTTCTAGCCAACAGCATGGCGGAAGCCCCAGCTCAAAACCAGCAATGAGCACCAGTCACGTGAATGAAGAAGTCTTCAACGTGAGTCCAGCTCAGCCACGGTCTAGAGGTAAGCACATGAGAAACCTTGAGTGAGAACCACCCAACTAAATGCAGTTCTGTGAGAAATACCAGTATGTGATCGCTGTTGTTTCATGCCGTGAAGAGTAGGGTGGTTTGCGACACAACGGTAGCTAATTGGATCATGATCAAAGCACTAGTAGGGAACATTAAAAATGTGTGTTCTCTGGGAAACACTGTTTCCATTCTGAGTTATGCATTTTTTCATTTATTTACTTATTTGTTTGTTTGTTTTGAGTTTTTATTTTAATTCCCGTTAGTTAACATATAGTGTTATATTAGTTTCAGATTATGCCCTGTGATTTAGAATCCAGATGGAAATAACTTTATGCAAAGAGTGATTTTTTTAATAGTAAAATATGGAGAAGAACCATTTCCCTATTACTGAACACCTGGGCTACATTGCTACCCCAAAGTCATACAATGAGATACTATGAAATGTGATGGAATACAAGGAAGCCATTAAAATGCCTAGGATTTCCAGTTTAGACAAATACCAAACTCGTAGCTCCCTGTGCTTCCCCACCAAATAAATTCTGGAGATAATACAAGAATCAACCAACCACAGGAAAACTCCGGAGGTTGGTAAGAAGAAGGCATACTGGTTTGGGACCCCAGCATTGGAGGAACAACACAGTAGTGGGTGTCTTATATGCTCCCCACCCAACAGAAGGTACCCCAGATCCACATTTCCCTATCCCCAGCCTCTCATCATCTTCCCCTGGATTGAATTGGAAGCCTACCTATCACATCAGGAGAGAGTGGTGTAACTACTGTAGAATAAATAAGTAGTCAAGGAAAGCCCCCCCTCCTTTACCTTTGGGTCAGAGACTCCCCTCCCTTGGGGCAGGGAGATGGACCAGGCAAGAGGAATCCACTAGAACACAGAGCCTGGTCCAGGAATCTGCTTTGTCCCATAGACCTGAGACTCTGTTTTACCACCCAGAGAAAACATGGCACCAGAAGGGCTTCAAGGGAAGAGGAAGCGCTCTTGGAAAACCCCCCCACCCCCCCTCGCAAAGAAGGAGGGGATCCTGCCACAAATGCTGGGCCAGGGAAGCCTCTACAGTAGATAACCTCAACAGCTTTATAATCATTAAAGAAATTGAAGTTTCAATTTAAAAGCTACCCCCAATTAAGCCACAATGCGATATTACTACCCATCTATCAGAATGACCAAAATAAAAAAAAATGACCGTGCTAAATGCTGGTAAGGCTATGGAGAAACTGGGTCATCCAGTCATTGTTGGTGGGCATGTAAAACGGTACAGCCACTCTAGAAAACAATTTTGTGCTTTTCTTATAAAGTTAAATGCCCGAGTATTGCATGATCCCACAATTGCGCTCTTGGGCATTTCCTGCAGAGAAATGAAAACGTCGGTTCACAAAAAATCCTGTACATAGCAGGTTTATTAGTAATAGCCCCAAACGGGAAATAGCTCAGATGTTCTTCAAAAGGTGCATGATTAAACAAACTGCGGAATAGAAATACTGTGGGATACTGCTCAGCAACAAAAAAAGAGCCCATTTTTCCCCTTATTCATTAGAGCTGAAAATTTGTATCTTTTCACCAAACTCTTCCTATTTCCAGCATGCACCGCTTTCCTACCTCTGTTTCTATGAGCTTGAATTTTCTTTTTGAACATTTCACATATAAGTGAGATCACGCAATGTTGTCTTTCTTCGTCTAAATAATTAACTTAGAATAATGCCTTTGAGGCCCATCCATGTTGTTGCAAATGGCAGGACTGCCTTCTTTCTCATGGCTGAATAATATTCCATATATATTATATTATATCATCCATTCATCCATTGATAGACACTTAGATCGTTTCCATACCTTGGTTGTTGTGAATAATACTCTTGTGAACACGGGAATGCAGATATCTCTTCAACATACTGATTTCATTTCCTTTACACAGATACAGCAATAAAATTGCCAGGTTATATGGTAGTGCTACTTTCTAATCTCTTGAGGAAACTCCATGCTGTTATCCACGGGGACAAGTTAGTGATACAGGCGAAAACTTCGATGAGTCTCCAGGGATTGTGGTGACTGGAAGTCAACGTCAAACATCCAAATGTTACGTATTCTATGATTCCATTTGTATAGTGAACTTTGACATGACAACAATGGGAAATGGAGAAGAGATCAGAGGATATCAGGAGTCAGGGACTGGGTGGGAGAAGGAGGGAGGTCAGTGTGGCTGTCACATGACAACACAGGGGATCTTTGTGGCAATGGAAATATTCAGTTATCAATTGTGATGGATATGGGAATCTACACAGCCAATACAATTGTATAAGACTAAATGCACGTGCACACACACACATACAGATGAGTTATACATAAAACGGGAAATCTGAGTAAGATCAGTGGATTACGTCAAGGTCAGTATCCTGGTTGTAATATTGCACTATGGTTTTGCCGGCTCTGACCACTGGAGGAAACGGGGCTGAGTACCTCGTATTTTTTTTTCCTACAACTGTATGTGAGTCTATAATGATCTCCGTAACACTTTTAATTAAAAATTAGGTTTATGAAGAGGCTGTGAAAGGATGCACTACATTGTTTATAACATAAACTACAGGCTAGACAGAATTAAAATATTCATAAAATTTATATACTGCATCGTTCCGGCAAGTGGATTCAAGCAAAGCAAAAATCAAAAGTGTGTAAAATTTGAAATTAAAGGAGAAATGGGAAATCCAAAGGAAAACAAAAAATGCTGTGTTAAAATTTTGTTTTTCAAATTTTCCATAATGAGCAGATGATATTTGTATAAAGAAGAAATAAACTTTCTTAAAAATAGACATTTTTATCTACTCCTAGATTTTTAGTATTTATCAACGTCATTAGAGATCTACATTTCTCCATAAATGCTGCCGGAAACTCAATCTGAGTGGTATATTTGTATTTTTTTTTAAGATTTTATTTATTTATTTTGAGAGAGAGAGAATGAGCATGAGTAGGGAACAGAAGCAGAGGGAGAGGGAGAAGCAGACTCCCCACTGAGCAGGGACCACCGCCCCCCCCCGGTGGGCTCCATCCCAGGACCCCGAGATCATGACCTGAGCTGAAGGCAGACGTGTAACCGACTAAGGTGCTCTGTTACATCTGCATTATGACACAAGCAGCAGAAGTCTTCAAAAGCTGAGTTTTAATGAAAAAAAAAAATTTAGACATCAGTGAATTCAGGAGGGGGACAAATGGAGACGGTGGGCATAATCCTACCTCTTTCTGGGTCCTTGGAACCCATATTGGGATCAACCACTCTGCTCTTGCCTAAGGCTGCTCACAGGCTTCCATGGTAGATTCCGCTCCTCTTCTATCGCTAATGGACTTCAGGTCTGGCTTGAAATTATTCAACTGTGAAGACACAATTTCAAATTGGCCTGCCCGTTTCAGTATGCACAAGTTCCCCCCCAACAAGGAGATTTCTCTGGGGAAATTTTGAAAGCAAGGAGAGATGTTGAAAGAGTTTAGAGAAGATTGTTTTCTGCAGGGACAGTTCTGAGTGCAATTAAGTGGTACCCCAAATTTGCTAGGCTGGAAAATATTTGGGGAGAAATAGGATCCCCTCTGTGATATGAAGAATAGTATTTCATTTCTAAATAAAGGAAAATGATCACTGAATTACAAGACCAGAAGGCCCCTGAGAGACCCGCCACCATGTTGAATAATATCAGGTGGCGCCATTTTCACTTAGCATGTAGACATGGTGACCCCAAGTTGTGCAGTGTACAACTTGAATGACTGTATTCATTAATTCTGCTAAATCCAGTCATTACCACCACTGCCCCTCCATGCCCTCACACTGAGATACAATCTGTTAGGGAGGAAGAAAGCAAGGCCCAGAGAAGGGAAAGAAGTTGTCCAAAGTCATACAGCTAACCACAGAACCTGGATTCTTGAATTTTAGACCAATACTCTCTTCTCTCTACATTGCTTCCTAGAAGAAATGTTTTTACTCAAAAAAGTTATTTTGGAGTAAAAGTATTTTCTTCAAATCTACATGGTTGGAACCTAAACTGGGTTTTCATAATGTTGAGACAGAGTCAAATTGAGTACAGATTCTAAGTGTAGTTTTCTCATATGAAATGGGAATACTAACAGTACGTGCCTTTTAGGGGTTTGGGGGGATAAATGAGTTAATATATGTAGAATACTTAGAACACTGCCTGCCATACAGAAGGTACTATGTAAGTATTAGATATTATTATTATTAGCATGTATTTCTATATGCTAATAATAAATAAAATGTAAACTTTCAGAGAACGTGTACTTTTCATTTATGCTTCTACAGGACCTGGCATGAATTTGAGGAAGTCATTAATATTAATATTACTATTAATATTAACAACTATTAATATTGTTTGATGATGGATGGGTGGATGGATGAATGGATGGATGGATGGATGGAAAGATGGATGGATGGATGGAAAGATGAATGGATGGTTGGATGGATTGAAGAAAGGATGGATGGAGGGATGGATGGATGGATGGATGGATGGAAAAATGGATGGATGGATGGATGGATGGATGGATGGAAAGATGGATGGATGGATGGGTGGTTGGATGGATGGAATAAATAAATGAATAAACAGATGAATAAATTCAAGTTCATATGATTAAACAACCTGTTAACTCCATAGAATGAGTCTTTCTCACCAGCTACTTTTTGCATGGAAAATAAAGACACGCGATTGGTCCCAGGTTATGTTAGAGTAGAGTTTTAATGTCATTGAATTCTAGAACTGTTAGGACTTAGAAAACTCTTTTTACACTTTTTTGACCCAGTACAGGAAATGACATGAGTAGCTCCCTGAGCAGGCAGCTCTAGTTTGAAAGCTATGGGGGAGAGAGAGAGCTCATTTCCTAGCTGGCTAACAGCCCCGTGACTATATCACTATAATTGTCACCAAGTTCTTCCTAAGTCCACCTTGTTCTTTCTGTGCATCTGAACCTCATGGCGACACCAAGAATGAGTTTAATCTACCCACCATAATTTTCTTTTGTTCACTCATTTGACAAAAATCGAGAGAGTATACAATGATTAAGAAGTAGATATGGTTCCTACTGTCCTGGGATCGTTTCATCACAGAAGAGACAGAAAAAGAAATAATGAGCAGAACATAGAAAGACATGCTATGGAAAGTGTTCTAGAAGAGAGGCACAGGGTGGCACCCCTGAGTCTGCCCTGAGTTGCATGAGAAGGAAATTTCTGGAAGGGACTGCTGTTCTTCAGTGCTTCAGAGTCTGCTAATAGTGTAGAAAGAACAGTCAGAGCCACACCTGAGGTGAAATCTCACCTCAGGGAGATGAGGAAGACAGTATTAGCCAGGCTTCTGCTCCCAGATGCTGAGATATTCTGTAAAGAACTATATCACAATGAACAGGCAGATGGACCGTGTCACAGATCATCCAAGTTGGAACAGACTTTATTAATCCCCTGGACCATACTCCTTCTCCCTTGGCACACACCCATATCCACACCCCCAAACCGAGCCTCAACAAGAGATAGGGGGTAAACATCAGGCGTCCTGACTCCCAGCTCTTGGATTCCATTACACAGCTCACTCTCTCTCTCTCTCAGTTATACTCCTACTGAACTGACTCAGAGGCTGCTCCTTCTTTAGCCACTTTTGCTAGATCCTTCTCATTTTCCTGACTTCAGAACATTCCAGTACGAGGGGTTCAGTCCTCCCCTCCCTTCTCTTCTATCCTCATTCCCTAATATATATTGTATATTATACCCTAAAACTATCCATGCCATATATGCATGGGTGGATTCTAAATTCATGAATGTAACCCAACACCTCCCCTAAACTCCATGTGCCCACTCAACGTTACCACCTACATTAATAAGGGTCTTATGCCAAAAAGAAGTTCTTGATTTTTGTTCCCAAACTTAGCTCCTGCCTCAGTCTACCCAACCTCAGGCAATCGCCCTCCAGCCCTCCAGCTGTCCACGTCAACAACCTTGGAATTGTCCTTGGTTCCTGCGTCTCACTCTGTATATCTAGTATATTAGCAAATCCTGCCTTTTCTGTGTGCAAAATATATTTAGAATCGCAATCTGGACCATCCTAGACCAAGCTATGAGCACGTCTCTTAACAGATCTCCCTGCTTTGACTCTTGCTTTCCCATAGTCTATGCCTTTAGAGAATGATATGGTTACTGCTACTCTCCAACCTCATCTCTCACCACTCTCTGGCGTTCTCACTCTGATCAGCCACACCAACCTCTTAACTTTTCCTAGAACCCATGGGTCATGGCTCCTCTCCGGGGCCTTGGCACCGAACTCTCTCTCTGTCTCCGGAATGCTGTCCTCACTTCCAGTAGATCTCTTTTGCTTTTCTGGATTTCCTCTTGCACCTCTCTTGCCTTCCTTCCGCTTGTGTGGTTGAGATAAGGAAACCAGTGGGTTAGGTCATGCTGGGGCTCTCTCCCATCTGGAGATCAGGAAGTTGACCACGAAAGGGCAAACTGATGGGACGTCTTCCATCAGGAGAAAGAACTTTGCATTACTCTCAGTTTGTGTCCGGGTCCTGGAATATTCCATAAGATGATTCTGTCACCAAGAGCTCTGAGATACAGTGCCTAAGGGGTACATAAACTCACCAGAACGTTTCACCTCCTGTGTTTTTGTTATTCCTATCTTTTGCGCTCTGAAACCAAGCTGGGGAGTCATTTCTAGTTTTTACGCTTTGTTATGGTTATTTGTGAACAAACTTTATTTCGCATTTTGGAGTCTGGGCATCTCAAAGCTGGAACGTCACAGTTTATAACCTCTCCGATCTCCACCAGTGAACAGATACAGAAGAGTTTCCGGCTAATAGTTAACATTTACGGGGCACTGACGATGTGCTAATGATATGGGTTGTTGGCCAACGAGGCTGGGATCCTTTCCTTCCTGGATGCGTTCCCCTTTGCAGTATGATTCTGCAGCTCTTTCTTCCAGTGATAGACCACTTTCCCTACCTGTTGAATCCGAGCTGGCCTTGTGGCTTACTCTGACCCACAGAAAGTGCCAGAAGCCCCGACATCATGCCCATGGCACGCATGGGCCTCCAGAGGCCTTGCACGTATCCACCGAGGCCTTTGGAGCTCTGCCCAGTGCCTGCTGGCATGAGCCCAGGCTGGCCGGCTGGAAGGGGAGGGACCACATTGAGCAGCTGAGACCATTCCAGACCAGCCAGCCCCAGCCGGCCTGGCAGCTGGCTGCAGACACATGAGGAAGCCTAGCCAAGGCCAGGAAAACGACCCGGTAGATCCTCATCCAAGTTGTCAAGCCACAGAACTGTGGAGCACATCATCGGCTGTTGTTTGAAGTCAGGGGTTGGCAAACTGTGGCCCATCAGCCGGATCTGGCGTGCCTCCTGGTTTTGTAAATACAGTTTTCCTGGAGCGCAGCCTCCCTCAACTGTTTATGTATTGTCTACAGCTCTTGTCCCATTACAAAAGCAGAGGTGAGTATGGCAGTGCTTGAGCGATTCGCTCTCTGTCCCTTTACAGAAAAAGTCTACAAGCCCTGCTTTAAGTCGCTAAGTCTGGGGGGAGGTTGGTATGCCCAGGAAGCAAGCCACACACTTCAGATTATGCCATGTTCTCACTGTGGCCCAGGAAGGGTTTCTCATGCCCATTTTACAGACGAGGAGACAGAGGCACAGTGAGAGAGTGTCATTTGTGCGTGGCGGAGTCAGGGAGAAAACACAGTCTGGCCTCACGGACGTATGACCTTGGCCCGTGACGAAATAAATATCGTTAAGGAGCTGGATGAGTGTGGGAGAGAATATAGAGCTGAATAAATAGGTCAGGTGGGTTCCTTCGGGGAGGGAACAGAGATGATAACGACCTTGGTGTCAGCGGTGTGCTACTTGCGGGCTAAACTGAACTCCCCACAGAAAGGGTTAGGAGTGTCCACATCTAGGTCTTCAGAGTTCCTGACCCCATCTTGCAGCTGTGCCCCTAACGGAGGTCTCAGAAGAATCACTGATATATGTACATACATTCCAGGGGGCGGAGGGGAAGAAAGGGGTGGAAAGATGGAAGGCTTAGGAAAGGAAGGGAGGGGCGCCTGGGTGGCTCAGTGGGTTAAAGCCTCTGCCTTCAGCTCAGATCATGATCTCAGAGTCCTGGGATGGAGCCCCCACATCGGGCTCTCTGCTCAGCGGGGAACCTGCCTCCCCTCGCCCCCTCCCCCCCCGCCTACTTGTGATCTCTCTCTGTCAAATAAATAAAATGAAATCTTAAAAAAAAAAAAAGGAAAGGAAGGGAAAGCCATCCAAAATCTATGCAGCAGAGAGTCTCTCATTATGTTCCTGGTATCCATCTGATGTCTGTTTTTGATATCCGATATCCGTAAGCCAACCACTAATGTCCGCGTTGAAGGTAGAATCAGCCTAGAATTAATCTGCTATCAAAGAGATTTGGAGGTTCATCAGGGGTCATTTTGCAACAGGGCAAGGAGACCTCCCCCCCAACCTGCCTTAAATGGAAGCTGTGGTCTTTACTGGCCCAGTGTCCTGAGGAACAGGTGAGGAAGGTCATTGACTGGCGCCTTCCCCACTGGCGACAGTGGAGTCGCCTCCCCAGCTCACGTATTTCCCAAGGGCAGGAGCATGTGTGGTAGCACAGCCCCCCATCCCAGACGGAACAGAGATCTCCCCTGACTTTCCCAGCATCCTCCCCCACCCCCAACCATGCTGATACTATTCAATAACCCACATTGACTTTGGGAGGAGAAAAAAAAATGTAATTGTTAAAGCATAAATCCCTTTAAATGCTAAGATCAAAAGGAAGGTTTCCATCGAATGACACATAATTAAACATGCAGACGTGCCCAACTTTGATTCATGAATGCTTATGCACTTCTAAATTGTTGCCAGGGAGATCAGAGCCTGAGAAAATTAAAACCATTACGCCTCAAAAGGATACATGATTTTCACAGCTTTCTAACGTGATTTCCTGTTGTGCAGAACTTTGTGTTTTCCCATTTTCTCCTCCCTGCCTCTGTAGCGATGTTCGGGGCTGAACACAAGCAGTTTTGCAAACATCCTTTGCTTGAGAATCCCTGAAGGCCCAGCATGGTGGGAGCATAGAGCCGGGCCACAAGGACTGCCATTTTCCTCTCGCTTTATGGTCGACCAGATGGGAAAGTCCTGTCTTCTAGTCCCTGAGGATGGTCCCAGATGCTTGGATGATGGGGATGGTGACATGGTACTTAAAATCCTCAGACTTATGAGATGTATTGGTCAGGATTCTCTAGAGGAAGGGAACCAACAGGATCCATGTCTGTACCTGTATCATCTATCTATATAAACAGAACTGTGATAAGAATCGGCTCATGCCGTCATGAGATTCAGACAGCCCAAGATCTGCCATCTGCAAGCTGGCTACCCAGGACAGCCAGTGGTATAGTTCAGTCTGAGTCCAAAAGCCCCAGATCCAGGGAAGCAGATCATGAAGATCCCAGTCTGGATTGGAAAACCCAAGAACCAGGAAAGCTCAAGGTGGAGAATTTAACACCCAGCTCGGCCACCAGGCAGGAAGGGCCAAATTCTTCCTTTCTCCACCTCTTTGTTCTATCCGGGCCCTCAAAGGCCAGGTGGATGCCCATCCACAATGGGGAGGGCAAACCGCTTCACTGAGTCTCCCGATTCAAGGGCTGATTGCATCCAGAATCATCCTCGTGGACACACCCCACAATAATGTTTACTCGGATATCCGGCCACCCTGCGATCCAGTCAAGCTGACTCATAAAATTAACTGCCACATGGATTCTCTCGATTTACATCAGGGTGGTCTAAACAATTACATTCCCTCTGATTCCACTCTCAATTTACATCAGGGTGGTCTAAAACCTTTGGCTTTTGTCTTCTGTTGGGTTCCCCCAGAAGTAGACACCGAGACAAATGTTTGCGTGCTGAAAAGCACAGGGAACACCGCAGGGGTTTGAGGAATTAAAACAGGGAAGGGCCAACAGCCGTAATGAAGGGGCATTGTCAAGCCTGAGCATGCCTCCTGGATGCCATGATTACGGCTCTGTTTCAAGGAACAAGTAAGATGGCGGGAAGTTGCCAAGTTTCAAGATTGAAAGAGTCCCAGGGGAGAAAGAACCAAGCAGCCTCAAAGCACTTTTTTTTTTTTTTTTGCTTACTCAGTGACCTTCAGATGTCCTTCAAGCAGGCAGCCACACAATTTGGGCCAAGCTGGCTCTCACAGGAAGCATGCTGGGCCCCTGGTGGCTCAGGCTGGTATAGAGGACGGAAGGCAGGTCTGAGTGATGCCTTTCTTGTTTGGCCCTTACACAGTCAGCAGGCAGCTGGTCTATGACCAACGAGGTCAACGGGTGCAGCTCAGGGGACCACGCATGACCAGGAAGTAGACGATACGCGGAATCAGAAGGCGGCAGGATCATGATTGTCACAGGGGGGCTGGGAGCAGAATCCAGTCCCCGGGGGGGAAGAGTGTACGTTCCCGGCAGGGACCTGTGGGTCTGGGCAGGGAAGCTGAGTGGAAGCTGGGGGGGGATGTCCCTGGCCTGGTGAGATCCAGTGGGCACTGGATACCAGGGGCTCACTCCTGTGGCCCAAGCACCTGGCCACAGCAGCTTGGTGAACCGCTTCCTGCAGCTGCAGGGTTCGGGCCGTGGGTACTCTGCCTGCCTCCCTCAGGATCATCGCAGGGACCGATCAAGGCTGAGGCTCTGGGGAAGGGACCAGAGGCTCCGGGTGGGAGGCTGAGGTCTATGAGATGATACCATCCTTTTTATGGAATTGTGGAAAAAATTAGGTCATCCTCGGCAGGGCGTATCTCTGCCACGCACGGGCAGCAAAGCCAGCGACACCAACCCAGAAAGCTCTCGTGGAGGGGTGACTGTGGCTGCTTTCCATCCTGGGCCTGCGGGATGAGATATTAAATAAACACGTGGCCAAATAATGATTTTGTTGTAGCATTTTACTGATAACGAGAAAAGACTAGTTCACATACTCTCCATTCGATCCAGCAGACCGCCCAACTCCCCACTTCCCACAGGTAATTACCTGCTCCTAATTGGGTCTGAAAGCAGAGGGTTTGTATTTAAAGGTAGGAACACGGCACACTTTGTATTTTTCCAGCAACCACACGGGCGAGATTTAGGGGTCCGAGGGGCTACGGCTTAAAGAGCCAGCGGACGACTTCTCCGTGAGACCTGGGACCTTCGCTTAAGCTGCGTCCTTGGACGAAATACCTCACTTCTCCAAGCCTGCGTCTCTTCATTTACAAAGGGAAAGGAGTGATGTGATGTTTCACTGAGGTTGGGGACACAAAAACAGCTACCCCGGTGCCCGGCACACGTGAGGTGCTGAGGGGCTTCTCACTGAGTTGGAATCTTTCACTGGGGAGTGGTTTGGTTCTGAATTTCTACCTACCGTGGAACTCTGGTGTATGTTGTAAATAGTCCCATCGTGATTACTACATCTGCGCATAATGCAATTCAGTTGTTGGGGCGCCTGGGTGGCTCAGTGAGTTAAAACCTCTGCTTTCAGCTCAGGTCACGATCTCAGGGTCCTGGGATTGAGCCGCACATCGGGCTCTCTGCTCAGCGGGGAGCCTGCTTCCCCCTCTCCCTCTGCCTGCCTCTCTGCCTACTTGTGATCGCTCTGTTGAATAAATAAATAAAATCTTTAAAAAATAATAGTAATAATTCAGTTGTTTTTATTTCCTGCATTTGATTTTGTACGTAAGTATAATTAACATACGGTATTGTATTAGTATAATACAATACAGCAAATCAATGATTCTATATGTTACTCAGTGAGCGTCATGATAAGGGACCTCCCCTTATCTATTTTACCCATTCCCCACCCCCACCAGCTCGTTCTCTGTGTTTGAGTCTGTTTTTTGTTTGTCTCTTTTTTCCCCCTTGTTTGTTCGTGTTTTGTTTCTTAAATTAAAATCCCACTATGGGTGGGAACGCAAACTGGAGTTTCCTCGAAAAAAAAAAATTAAAAATAGAATTACCCTAAGATCTCGTTATTTTAGTACTGAGTCTTTATCCAAAGGCAATGAAAACGCTAATTCCAAAAGATATATGCACCCTTATTTATTGACGCGTTCTTTACGATAGCCAAATTGTGAAAGCAGCCCAAGTTTCCATCAGTGGATGAACGGATAAAGAAGATGCTGTATAGAGACAATGGAATATTACTCAGCCATAAAAAAAGAATGAGAGCTTTCCATTTGCAGCAACATGGATGGGCCTAGAGGGTGTAAGGCTAAGTGAAAGAACACATTTGATTTTTCAGTCCAACTCCGGCTGGTCATCAAGACAAATTAAATTATTCTCGGTTTACAGATGGGGAAATTGAGGTCTACAGAGGGGACGCGGCCTGTCAAAACTCAGGTCCCTTACCTAGACGGCGGTGTTGGGGTTTGTTGCAACTGAGATCAAGAGGATATTGGAGAGCAGCAAGGATGCAGAGGTAGACCAATGGGGGTAGCTCTCAGCCATTCCTTGAACAAGCAAGGGGGAGCGCGAGCGAATTCTGGCTCCCGGGAAGTGAGGCAAAAGGTACGGAGGTTAGCTGGGGTTAGCTGCAAGGGGCTCCCCTTCCCAAGGGACTGGTGATCTGGGAAAACCCAGCAAACCTGATAGCCCGGCTCCAAGTGGAGATCGGCCACCGTCTAACTTCAGAAGGAACACCCTGGACGTAGTAATTCCGAGAAGAGATAGAATTGGCCAGCTGATTGCTGTGTGCTCATCGAGACAGCGGAGTCGGGACTAACTCGGAGCAAGGACTAACACGACCTCACACTGAGCTCGGCTCTGTTTGAAGACGTCTCCTTCACCTGACCCACCCATGGACGTTTGCTTCAAGGACGGCGTAAGAAAGAGGCTTCGGTGGGTGCCTGCTTGGACCCAGGGCCTTCTGCTGGGCTGTCTCCTTTCTTCTTCCCTGGTTTCCCTGCTCTCCTGGCCCACTTCGGTGCTGGATCTTAAGTCCTGATCTCTTGGTGTGTTCTTACGTAATGCAGGGGAGAGATTTAGAAGAAGCATGGCTTTGATCCCAACCGCAAAATGGCTGTGTGTTTATTGACAATGCCTTACTTTCCTGCTGACCTCCAGGACACTCTCTTCTTTGAAACCCCAATATCTGCCATTGCACCTGTTATACGGTAGCTCCTGGTTTGAATGAACGAATGAGCAAGGGAATGGATGAATCTGGCATCACACGAGTCACACACTTGAAGCTTCATAGGACAAACAAGGAACGCGGTCCATGCCGCTTAGTGTTGAATCCCACGCCTGGGACCCGATGGGCGTTCGATACATTTTGCCAAATGAATGAGAGATTCATCTCTGTCTTAGCAACATTGACCTTCTCCCTTTCTACCGATTCCCACAGAGTTTGACCCAGGAGAGACTTCAGAGAGGAGCTGGCCCCAGCGCATTGTTTTAGGCACCGGAAATTGCGACCCGGTGAAGGCAACGACCTTGCTCGTGCACATAGGGCTGAGTAGGAACCAGAAGGTGGGGATTCTGGCTCCCAGTTCAGGCCTCTTGACTCACTACCTGCCCCGTCTTCACGAAGCCGAACCCAGCGAGTGGACCAGGCCTCCGGAGTCACATTTGCTCAGAGCCCGGCCCGAGCCAGAGCAGTGAAACTCCCCGAGCACGAGACTCAGGCTAAGCTGCCCCTGTTTCTCAGCCAATGGGCCGTTCAGGCTGGGCAGCAGGTGCAGAGCGAGGCCACGGAGGGTATGGATTTGAGCTAGGGTGGCCTTCGTCTCTGGGCGGTCTTATCCGGAAGGCTGACCTCTCACACTCCTAGAGGGCCCCAGGGCATCATTGTACCCCTCGGGGGCTTTTCCTCGTGTTGAACTCCGTGGGGACACCTTCGTCCTTCAGGCGGGCAGCTGCCGCAGAAGGAAATGTACACACCGCTTGGCCGCCTGCCCAAGGGGGAGAGCCCAGCTCGGCAGCGCCGGCTTCGGAAGACCCGGGTTAGAAATTGACTCTTTCGCCTCCCGCCAACAAAACCCGGGGCCGGGGATCGACCTTCTCCAGGCCCCAGTGTCTCATCTATAAAAAGGGCTGGGGGAATGAAGAAGAGAAAACACGGGAACCGATGGCGCCCTGTGCCCCGCATGTGGTAGGCATCCGGCAGAGAAATGTCGGGGACTCAGATGGAGGGGGGACCCCGTGCAGGGCTTAGAGCCCCTGAAATCAGACTTCCTGGCTTCAAAGGCCAGCTCGGCTCGAGGTCCGCCGTGAGCCCTTTAACCAGCTCTTCAATCTCTCTGTGCCTCAATATCTTCATCAATAAGACGAGGGTGATAATGCGGCTATTGTATTGGGTTTCTGTCCGATTCAAATGCATTCCCAGAAAGCACTTAGAACCGTTTCTGGCACAAGGGAAGGGCTAAACAAACCTGCCACTCTTCCTATAATCTAGGTTAAGAAGCGAATTTAGGAAATCCAGATTCTTCCGAGGGAAAGCCTTGAGCTGCAGAGGCTCATGCAGGCACTGAGACAGACACCGGTGCTAAGACTGAACTTACTGACTGGTAATCTCAGTTGCTTGTCCTTGCTGTCCCCACGCGCAGCCCACAGCCAGCAGAGCACGGGGCTTGTACGATACTCACGAGTCAGGCTTGCTGGGCGGTGACTTCTCCACCGCCGGCTCTAAATGGTTGCCAGCAGCGAAATTACATTTGTATTGATCCAAAGAACATTTTATTGATCAAAAGCAGAGAAAGAAACCTTTGAAACATAAACCCATTATTTTAACAATTCGTTGTCAGGATAGGCAAAGGTTGCTTTTCCTCCCCTTTTGGTGAGCTGGCCTCCCCAGGTCAGAGATGGTCCGGAGACCTACCCTCCATGAGCATCTCATCAACGACCACCTTCTGGTCTCCCGCTTTTAAATTTAATTTTTAAAGATTTTATATTTATTTATTTGACAGAGAGAGACCAGAAGCAGGCAGAGAGGCAGGCAGAGAGAGAGGGGAAGCAGGCTCCCCGCCGAGCAGAGAGCCCCACGCGGGGCTCAATCCCAGGACCCCGAGACCACGACCCGAGCCGAAGGCAGAGGCCCCAACCCACTGAGCCACCCAGGCGCCCCTGGTCTCCCGCTTTTGATCCCCCCTCTTCCTCCTCCATGTCTGTGTCCCCTCCCTCCCTGATCTCCCTGGCTGTCATCCTAGGTGCTTCTGAATCATTCTGAGTGGTTGGGGGGTAATGGTGAAGATTACCGATTGCCAGGATGTGATCCTGTTAGGTGAGGCGCACAGATTCATCTGAAGTTACTGTCCCCCATTCTCCCTGGCACAGGAACCCAGGTTCAGTGGCCAGGAGCTCAAAAGTAAATACCCAAGAGATGAGTTTTGATAGGAAAGGCGTATGAGCTTTATTCAGGAGGCTGGCAACCCGAGGAGAAAGCAGACTCTTGTCCAAAGGCCAACTCTGTAGCTTCTGCCTGGTCGAGGGGTTTTTAAAGGAGTGCAGGGCAGTTAATCAGTAAAGGAATTAGAGAGGTCCCTGATATTTCTTGATTATGTGCAGACTTGATGATACCAGCTGCAGACATTATATCAGTGTTTGAAGGTTGTGCAAGAGGGTCTGGTGATGTGCAGAAAGGCTCTGTTCTTTTCTTAGCAGAGAAGGCACGATCTATAGATATACAAAGAAAGGCTTAGTTAATCAACCACATGGGCTAAGGGTGGTTGCTAAAGCTTAAAGACCACTAGGTTGGCCAGAGGGGCCATTGTGACTTCGTCCCCATGCCTGTCCCTGGATCTGACTTCATTAACCTTCATTAAACTAAATTAACATTGGAGTGAACTATACAGGAAACTCAGGGACGCTAGGTGGAAAATACTCAGAAGGGAGCAGTCACTACAGAAATTTCCAGAATGATTTAATAAGGTCAGAGGGTCTGAACCCTGTGCCCAACCTCATAGGGTACCCAAAGGTTTGTTCCCACTTCCTGCCTTCAGTGAGCTGACCATTAAGCCTGAGAAAGGAGAAACCCATACTGGGGGTGAATCACAGGAGGCAGGATTTACTAGGAATTATAAGACCGGCACAAGAATTCAGTGGAGACAAAGAAATCTCTTCAACAAATGGTGCTGGGACAACTGGGTATTCACATGCCAACAAATGAAGTTGGACTCCCTACCTCACACCATATACAAAAATTACCTCCCTGTGGATCAAAAATCTAAGTGCAAGAGCAAAAACTATAAAACTCTTAGAAGAAAACACAGGTGCAAATTTTCATGGCCTTGGATTAGCAATGGTTTCTTAGATATGGCACCCAAAGCACAAGCGACCAAAAGAAAAAAATTGGATTTCATCAAAATTGAAGTCATTTGTGCTCTAGAGGATTCATACAGAAGGAAAGAAAATGTACTCAGATCATATATCTGATGAGAGTCTAGTACACAGAATGTATAAAGACCTCTTACAGCTCAAAAATAAAAAGACAAATAACATGATTTATAAGTGTGTAAAGGACCCGAGCAGACATTTCTCCAAAGCAGATATGCAAATGGCCGATAAGCACATGAAAGGATGCCCAGTGTCATCGGCCATTCGGGAAATGCAAGCTCAAAACACATTGAGCTCTCACTTCACACCCACTAGGATGGTTATCATCAAAAAGGCAGAAACTCCAAGTGTTGGTGAAAATATGGAAAAACTGGAATTCTCATCCACTGCTGATGGGAATGTAAAATGGTGCAGCAACTTTTGGAAAAAAAAAATCCTGGCTGTTTCTCAAAAAGTTAAACACAGTGTTAACCATATAGCAAAGCAATTCCGCTCTTAGATACGCACCCTGGAGAACTGAAATACGTTCACACAAAAACTTGTCCCACAGATGGTCCTATCAGCGTTATTCATCATATGCAAAAGGTGAAAAACACCCCCATGTCCGTCAACTGAAGAATGGATAAACGGAATATGATATTCATACCATACGGTATTATTTAATAACATTTATTCATTAAATATTTCTTTACTAAAAAAGAAATACTGACACCATAACATAGACAACCTTGAAAATACTATGCTAAGTGAATGAAGTCAGCCACGAGAGGCTACCTGTTCTACGATTTCATTCGCGGGAAATGTACAGAATACGGGAATTCTCAGAGACAGAAAGTGGATCAGTGATTGCAAGGGGCTATGGGAGGTGGCGACAGGAAGCAATAGCGCAATGAGGACTGTGTTTCCTTTTGGGGTGATGAATTAAAAAGGGTGAATTTGATGGCGTGTGGATTGTATCAGAGTTTTAAAAAATAAAAATGGCACAGACCCAGGTTGCTGGGGTGATGGGTTGAAGGAGGAAGCAGTCTGGGCGGAACGTAGCTGACAGAGGGGTCTGTCCCCATTCCCCGTGATCTCACCCTAAGGGCAGCAGACCCCAAGATGATTCCTGTGACCCAGAGGACCCCGAGGCCACCACTCACGGCAAATAGGGGTCTCCCGACCTAAAGCCGTTGAGTCCTCCATGCACTTTCTACCTTCTGTTCCTGAGTTTCCATCCCTCTTGGAGAAGAGAAGCGGAAACTGTTGACAAGTCTGGAAATTGGAAATGTAAATGAAAAAGGGATCCTCCCGGGAGAGTCTGGCTATTCCTCCTCCCCAGCTCAATCACGTGAGCCGCATCCTCCTCCTCCTCTCCCTCCTGACCCTCCGTTCCCTTCCTCCCTCCTTCCTCTCCTCCTCCCACCTCCTCCCCCTTCTTCGTCTCCTCCTTCTTCTCCTCCTCCTGTCTTCCTTCCCGTCCCTCACTTCCTTTCATGCCTGACAGAATTGAGGAAAATCTATGTCGAGGCATTGCGTAAAGTTCCAGAAATAAAGAGAGATTCTCCCTCATTCTGCGCAGCTGAACATCTCACTTGTTTTCCCAAATCTCTAGAAAATTCGAGAGATGAATCGATAGAGAATTTCTCCATGGAATTCCATAGACAAATCAAAGTTATTACAATCACCGCCTGGAATTTGTAGAACACCTACTGAATGTCAGATGGGCAAAAAAATTCCATAGCCAGGGGTCTTTTGGAATCACAAATCACGGCGTGCAAGTTAAATTCGAGGATGATTAAGGGAAAAAACTCCCACTGCTTCTCACCGCTAGAGCAGGGCTCAGGCACAACAGAGGCTGGAGCTTTTGCGTGTGTGTGTGTCTTTTTTTTTTTTAATTAATTTATTTATTTGACAGCGAGAGAGATCACAAGTAGGCAGAGAGGCAAGTAGAGAGAGGGGGGGAAGCAGGCTCCCCGCTGAGCAGAGAGCTGGATGCGGGGCTCGATCCCGGGACCCTGAGATCATGACCTGAGCCGAAGGCAAAGGCTTTAACCCACTGAGCCACCCAGGCACTCCGTGGCTGGAGCTTTTGAGGGAGAAATCTGACATCATTGTCACCTGTGGATCTCCTCAGCCGCCGGTAGTTCTGGAAAGAGGCTGTTGTTAAAGATTTTTCTTTACTTGTTTCCGTGGCGTCCATGGAAACCCAGAGCCTCGAGCTTGCACGGCTGGATAAGACCCTAGACAACCTTAAGTGTTCTCCCCTTCTTCCCTAACCTCTTGCTTTTTTCTCAGTTTCCCACTTCAAGCCTAGCCTTCCTTAGCCCCTGCCCAAAATGCCTCGTAAAGGCTTCCTGTTTCTCTTAGGGAGACGGGGTCTTCCCCTCTTCCACATCTTCTCCTGAAGATGGGGCATTGACAGAGAAAAAAAATCAGGTAAGTCCCAGGGCTTGAAGGATTCTGATGGACTTAGCACAACCTGCCTAGGGTGGAAAACTGAGGCACAGGAAGGCTCAGAGTGCAGAGAATTTGGCTTCCAGTGACACGAAGCCTCAGTGCAAAGCCACTGAGCAGGGAGAGGACGCCCGCCCTCCCCTCCCTGTGGAAGGGAGCACAGGGAGGAGGGGCATCTCGGTGGCCACTCGGGGTTTGAAACTCAGGACCTGGGCTAGCTGTGAGTCCCAGGTGGAGTGAAGCGAATATGACCCGTTGATGTCAGATCAGGCCCTGGGGCTCTGGAGGGTACCCTGCACTATTCCTTCCTCCTGGTGCTTCTCAGGCTGGAAACCCTTTAGAGGAGCTCTGAATCCCATCAGACCTGCATGGACTGAGTCTTGGTCTGTACTGGGTCCAGAACTCATGTGAGCTCTTTCCCCAAACCCTTTTCCAGAAATTCAGGAGTCCTTGACTCCTCCTTTTCTCCCGTGATCAACCAGGACAATAAAATAGGAACCATTCAGATTGCATAACAGTGTGCAGAGGAACCCTATGGTCCCATGCCTGGTCTACCCATCTGTCCTAACCAATCCCTCTTCTCCCTCTAGCAGTTTAGGCTTCAGATATTTTTCGGTTCTTTTGCTCTCAACACGTCGTGCTCTCGCAAGTCCCCATGCCTTTGCCTGGCTGACAATGGTTCGCCTCTTCTGGCCACCATAGTAGATGCTGTCCGTGCCCCCTCTGTAACCCGCGGACCTTGAACTTGTTAGTCTGCGTGTCTGTCGGCCTTGCAATGGCCAGAGATCTGCATCTGTGTCTGAGGACTTTGACTGGGCCAGGGACGGCCGCCCTTTCCGTGCACGGCAGGCTGAAATGCTGAGCCCTCGACATTCCCCACCAGGAGGAGAACCCCATGTTGACTCGTGTGTACATCCCCCAGCTCTCTTGGTTCTCAGGTGAGCTAATTCCGAGACAGGTGTTTGCTATCTGTTCCCAGAGTTTCTGGCTTCGTAACACATCCTCATAGGTTGCCTCTTCTTGCTTTTATCTATCTCCTACTCTACTTAAGGTGTGTGTGCATTTCCCAAGTAAACATCTCAACCCCAGGGCGCCCTGGGCAGCTCTGTTGGTTAAGCGTCTGCCTTCGGCTCGGGTCATGATCTCAGGGTCCTGGGATCGAGTCCCGCTGAGCAGGGAGCCTGCTTCTCCCTCTATCCCTCACCCCTGCTTATGCGTGCATGCTCCCTCTCTCTCTCTCAAATAAATAAATAAAATTTTAAAATAAATAAACAAACTTCTCATCCTCAAATCCTTGTTTCAGGTTCTATTTGTAGGGTGACTCCAATCTCAGACACAAACTGATGATCTCATACTTAGAGTCTCTACTGAAATATCGTCTCCTTGAAAGATTTTTTCCAGGCAATAAAGGATTCTGTCCTGTGTATGCCAAGGTCCCTGTCTGCGTAGCTCCATCGGGGCCCACATTATATTATTTTCTAAACCCCTGTTTGCCTGACGGGGTCATGCCACCGTACTTTGCCCCTGGAAGTCAGGGACTGTGTGTGACCCTTCTTTCTGTCTATAGCACCTTTCCGCCACCTCCCATAAGGTGGGTATTAGCGGTGAGTTTGCGATTTTTGCCAATTGGCAAGCATCGTGGATCATAGAAAGAGCATTGAACATGGAGTCAAGAGACTGGATAGACATTCCTTATGTGTCCAGAGGTAAGCTCCCTAACCTTCCTTGGTCTCTGGTTCCTTCATGCGGGAGATGTAGGTTGGAGGCAAGATTTCCATGGTGGCCTCCTCCATACTTAATAGAAGGTAAAAAGAGCATTCTCTTTGTCGTACCGCCAAAGACACCACTCACTGAGGGCTTGATGTCCTTCCTGGGGACTGACCAGCCACACGCTACCTCCCATGTTTGCTCTTCTTCCCCTAGGGTGTTGAAAGGAAGTCCCCCAAATCTCCAGAGCTGGGTCAGCAAGTCTGGCATCACCCAACGGTGATGGCTTCGTACTCCAATGAAGTCACAGAACACGGTGTAACTTCCCTTTCCGTGCAACTCTCAGCAGCCATCGAAGGGGAGCTCCTCTTTCCCACCCTCCTCCCCCCACTTCCTTCATTAGTCATGACTCATTAATTGCCACTGGTGAATGAGTTTTATTCTAATTTTCATGATCTAATTCAGAGATGTTTTCAGCTAAAGATCAGGATGTAGGTTTTGGCTTAGCTAATGAAATATCTAATGAATTTGCATTAGGGGCAATTACAGACAGGACACCTAGGAGCGAAGGGCCAATCGCAGCCTTCCGATGATGCCACTTGCTAAGGGCTCCTTTAAGGGGGAAAGCACGGTGTTCGTGCGCACCTCCCTAATGGAGGACGCCATTCTGGAGACTCGCGCCGGAAGAAGGAGCTTGAACAAGACACCTTTTGCCTTTCTCTTCCTTTCTTTCCTGCTGTGGTTCTGCCTTCAAACTAAGCCATGATGTCAAAGTGTGCTTTTCAAATGGGAAAGTTACCTCTTCAAAATAGGATGGATTTATACACTTCCAGGGCAGTGAGATGATCTTAATAACAACAACAACAAAAAAAACCCCCCAAAATCCAAACGAACAAACAAAAAAACCAAAACAACAACGACAACAAAAAAACAACAAAAAACAAAAGCAAAACCGTTCTGGATCTAGAATAATTACCAGCAAAGAAGGCAGACTCCTTCCCTATTCTTTCCCTAATCAGGTGGGAATCTAAGGCAAACAATGACCCCAGAAAGTCACTGAACATTTGAAATATAGTCTCAGAAGCCACGCTCCACTTCCCTATTGTGGGGTCTATGACTCAGTGGGGCTCTCCAATGGCTCCCACATTCTCTTGTCCTTGCCTCATATGGCGAAAACATCAGTTGGCAAGCTGGCAAAATGTGGAGGAAGAAAGTTGTATTTTTTTGTTTGTTCATTTTGTTTTTTCAATCAGTGAGCTTAATCACTTGGTATTGAGTTTTTATGACGTCTGATGCAACGCAAGCTAGCGGGTCCAAGCAGGGTCTAAAACCTGTGGAGGTCTAAGCAAGTTCAGGCATAATTTGGGGACAGGAATGACAGCCCCCAATTCGGCTGAATGCACACCAACACGCCTGCTCCCCGGTGGCTCCCATCTCCCCGCCATCACTCCGAAGATATGGGGTAGAAGGAGGGCCATCCTCCGCAGTCCTCAAGGGAAGTGTGGTCACCACTTTTGGGTATGCGAGTTGTGTTTTATAACACAACTTCTTCCTCCCCCCTCCATAATTTACTTTGACTTGATTGTCAGGCCATCTCAATTGACCTCCTTGGGTCTTTTTCTGGGTTTGTGACTGGGCAATCTTCCACACCAGAAAGTGAAAAATGCTTCCTTTACTCTCCTGTGGGTTCCTCAATCTTTGTCTTTCAGAGTGTCTGGTTGGGGCCAGTTCTTTCCAGGAGTTTGACAGCTTTATGTACCAGCTAATGCTTCTCGTGTAACCTCGGGTGCTTTTTCATGGTCAGAGGGAAGCTCTCTTGAATTTAAGAGGTCGAGATGGTGAGGCAGGGGATCTGGTACAAGGGGGAAAGTAAAAATTACTACTCTCTTCAGGAAGCTGTCATATATTTTTCAGCCCCTGGTGACCATGGCAGTGAGGAGGACTGTGTCTTACACATCTACACTGCCCCAGCCCTTAGCATAGCCCTTGGAGCACACGGCCAGGGCCAGAAATGTGCATGAAATGAATAATGGATTAACGAATGAATTTCAGACTGTCTTCTCCATGGCAAGAAAGCCAGAGAAAGACCACCCTCCAAACTGAGGTCCTGGGGCACCTGGGGGGCTCTGTCGGTTAAGTATCCAACTCTTGATTTTGGTTCAGGTCATGATCTCAGGGTCGTGGGATTGGAGTGGAGTCTGCTGGTCCCTCTCTGTCTGTTCCTTCCCACTTGTGTGCTCTCTCTTTCTCTCAAGTTAAAAAATAAAATCTTAAAAAAAACACAAACAAACAAAAAACAAAACCCTAAGGTCCCATCCCTAGAGGAACACAAAATTAGAGCCTGGGCTATGGAGACCAAATCTGGGATTGATATTGTGACCTTAAGCCATTCTGTTCAAGAAGGATGTTGATTGTCAGTGCAAATACCATTTTCATTACCCTAAAAACATATCAAAGCTTTGCCTCCAGAATGTTCCTTGCTTTTTCAAATGTACACTTCGTTGCAGAGGAGTAGAATAGGCCTTGGAAAACTGGAGTCATTCTTGAATGTCCCACTGGAAGGGGACACATTGGTCCAAGCACTGGGAAGTAGGAGTTACCATGCCAGGCATCCTGCCTCTAACGGGAAGTCTGTCCAAATTGTGGAGTGGCCTAAGGCAGCTCTGAGTGTGTGTAACCAGGTCAAGCCTTAGAAAAGAAAGAGAAAACCTGAGGGATGGGGAAGAGAAATAGAAGTACCTCCTTCTGCTCAGGAATGGGCGGGGGAGAGGGGTGAGATATGGTGCGCCTAAGGACCAGATGGGAATGCCATCTCAGATGTGTAAGGCATGGACTGGTGCAGTAGTCAGCATGCTGGCTGTAAAATCAAAAGGCCAGGATTTTAGTTGACAAGCTGTACAGTCTACTCAAAACTCTTGGAGCCTTCCTAGCCTCATCTGTAAAATGTCTAAATATTATTAGCCTCATCTGTAAAATGGAGCTAATAATATTTAGCTCATGGGATTTGAGGGAGGAATACATTAGATACTCAACAAATTCATTGAATATGGCAGGATTGCCAGGAAGTAGTCTGATCTCAGGGGATGGAGAACAAGACAGACAAGCCCCTGCTCTCTCGTGGCATTTCCCTTCCAATGAGAGGTAGCGCAGCAGCGCTCACACAAAGGGACAAGCTCAAGTTCAGACAAATGCTGTGATAAAATTTGAAAGGGCTGATGTGGTAATGACTCCTGACCCAAGGGTGAAAGGAAGAGGCTGCGCCAGACAGGAGAAGGTCGCTCTGAGAATGTGACAGATGAGCCGTCACCTACGTGAGAAAGAGAAGCCATCCAGGTGAAACTCTGAGGCCAGAAAGTTCCAGGCCAAGGGAACAGCATGTGCAACCCGCTGGGGTAGACCAGAGCTCCGTGTGTTTCTTCCCGGATACGGAATGCAAGGCGGTTGAGCGAGAGAGAAGAGCAGGGAGACAGAGGTGTGATGTGGTTTATGTTTTTAAAAGATCACTCCAGATTTCAAGTGTATGCATATCCAATAGCTCCCATCCTTCGTCAGTCACACATTCTTCACGGAGATTACAGAAGTGTTCGTAAGGTGCTTAGCAGCATCACTCGAGAGTACGCATTATAAAAAGCTTTTATAAAGTACGCAGAATGTGTTTGGTCCCTTCTTAAAGACAGCGATCCAAAGATAATTAAGATGGAGACCTGCCTTTAGCAGTTCAGAGTCTAGCCGGGACGCACCGACAGATGATTCTAGAACACAGCAGTAAGAACTGCAACCAACCTGTGCGTATCGGGTAACTCAAGAGCTCGGTGTCGGAGCAAGGTGCGAAGGAGCTAACCGGAAGAAGGAGAAAGATGGTTCTGGCAGGAAGGGAACCAAAGTGACGCGTGCAGGTGGTCCTGAGGGATGTGGGCATCACGGGTAGGGTTCACCTAGTGGGAAGTTTATGAGCCCAGAGAATGAGCAGAACTGTGTCTTATTGGTGATGGGAATTTTGACCGGTGGGTACCTTGCCAATGACTGTCATTTTGGGGGACCTCCCCTTGGGTGATCCAAAGAAGGGGGAACAGAAGCAGAGTGACCCTAGAAGTTCATAGTTCCTTACCAACATCCCGATGAGGGTAAGGAGATGGGGGGCTAGGCCAGAGCCTGGGAAAGAGATGACAAGCAGGCAATGGATTTAATAAATATTTTGGACGAAAAAATCAGCCCCACTTGACACGGGGTAGGCGATCAACATTTTTAAATTAAATCAGTTGGGTTGCAAGGATGAAGTGGTGATAACGTCCTCCATGGGGGGGGGGGGGGGAGCAGCAGTGGGAGAGGTCGGGTGCTAAGCCAGCACTCAATAAATGCCTACTATGATCGTAATTACCATCAAAATCAGGGCCACAGACTAATCAGAGAAATCTCCTTGAGGAGGTAAGGAAGGTGGGAAGATAGTCCTGTCCTCGGAGGGTCTGGGGTTGAGGAAAGAGGGGCAGGCTTGGGGGTGGACCTGGGCATTACTCCAAATGGAAGGAGGGACAGTCAACACTTTACAGACCCTGCAAGACCTTACCGAGCCTGATTCCTGCCCACTTTGTCGGTCTCCTTTCATCACCAGCAGTGAGCCTCGATGAACGACACCCATGTTCAAAGCAGCAGGTGGGGGCTGCGGAGTCCCCAGGAAACGTTCACCACCCATGTCCTTTTATATTGCCAGTGGGTTGCTGGTCACGGCCCCAGTCCATTTTCACCTCCTCCCTAGAGTCTGCTTCCTCATCCTGGCCTCCAGAAAGGATTGTGACCTTTCTGGCCACAGGTGACCAGGTGGGGACCCAGGTGACCCCTGCAGGGCCCCACCACAAACTTCGTTCTTCAGCAAGTTTGCCACAAACAGATTTGAACCGTGAAACGATGACAGAGGTACCGCTCAGTAGCTCCCAGCTCTGCCGGCCATCGGCCACCTGTTCCGGCTGAGTTCAGCTGTCTTTGGTGACTCTCCATCTCTCACACGTGTATCTGAGAAGGGTCCTCCCCACCTGCTTCTCTCCATCCCGCACAAACGAGGCACCCGAGCTGAAACAATCCAGACAGAGAGGTGGCACTCCCCATCCCCTCGGCTGTACGTGGGGAAGGAGCGGGCCGTCTTAGGAAGACAGCGGTACCTCACTGATGCTTCCCTGGGCCTCTAAGTCCTTCGACCTTCCTTGGAGTATCAGACGGCTGAAAAGCCCTATTTGGTTCTGCGTTGAAATCTTGTTTTCTCCTTGGCTAGCTCTCCATGAGCTCGGGCCTGGGAGGAGAAGCCTGAGGTCCGGACGGTCTCTGCAGGTGTCGGGGAGTTGATTCTAACCGCCCCCCTCACCTCCCACCCCAACCGTGGCCTTGGCCTCGTCCTTGCTCTGTGGTCAGCCTCTTGCAAGGATGCGCGACACTCCGCCTCGACAAGTCCCTGGGGATGGCAAACCCAAAACCAGTGCTCCTTCATTCCACCTTTATTTTTTTTTTCTCCTGTATTTTCAAAATAAAGGACTTTACAACAACAAAAAAAGAGGGGAAAGACCTGATCGCGGAATAAAGAACGGTAACTGCGACAGAAAATATTAAGCGATGCTTCGCCGATAAGTAGATCACAATGGTCACATTTTCCAATTTTCCGCATAACAGACTCTATCACAGATGGTGAACAGCACTGTTCACTATGTCGCCGAAAGCCCCCAGTACCCCCGAGGTTGGAGGTCAGGGCTGGGTGAGTGGCTCAGCGCAGCGGGTGTGGACCTCACAGAATCACAGAGAAGTTTCAGATTCCCCAAATGTTACATAAAACGCAACCACAGTACGATTATCAAAATGCAAGACTTCACATTGATACGATGCCGTTTATAGACCTTCTTCTCTTTTGCCCACGTTTCCTCCTCTGGTCCAGAACTTCATCCAGGGCTGCACGGTCTCTTCGGTGGTCTGTCTCCCAATTCTCATTCCACCCTTTAGGCTCTTTTGTTATTCTGCTACTATTCTTATGACTACTCCTATTCTCCTGAAATCTTCGACCTTCTTTGTTATCAAATAAACTAGATTGTCTTACAGAATTTGCCTCCTAGCCTTTATACGCGATGAATTGGATCCTTGTTGCTGTTTGCATAGGTAGGTAATTACACAGGGCACGTTTGCGTGGGGTACCCCGATCTGAGCTTCTGGAAGGTAAGCTCCTGATCAAGTCACCCCTGCCTTGTGAAGCCTTTGGATCTGAGGGTAGTAACGTACTGTATTGTGGGCACGTACCCAGAGTTGTGCGAAAGTGATGCCGTGGGAACAAGCATCTCCCCGCAGCTGGCTGACCTCCCACGGAGCCGGCGATCCCCAAACATCACCAGTATTTACCCAGATACACAGGTGCTGGAGAGGAGCCACACCTTGCAGGGGTAGCATTAGGAATCCCAGGCGGAGTCTGCTCCCCACACTCACCTTCCGGCTCCGGGCCGTACCTGCCCGCCAAGGGTGCCTTTTCCTAATCAGCACAAAGGTGCCAGTGTCAGCTTTGCTCAGCCAGGGGGCCCTCAGCCCCGAGCAACGAGTCAGCAAGCCAGCCACGTTCATACAAGAGTCAAGACGTGGTGTGAGTGATTCAGAGGAAATGTACCACCGCTAAGAAGGTGTCTCTAAGTGTGGAGGCAGGTGGGACCACCTGGAATGCCGTCATCACACAGGAAGGTGGCGAACATGGAATGGATCCCGAACATGGAATGGATCCCACATGCATTTCCTCCTCGGGCAGGGATAATAGACAGACCCAGCCCCCTGCTGACGGCTCTCACCATAGCAAACACTTTATTTAGTGCCTTTACTTGGTTAATGTTTCTTTTTCACCCTAAAGGCAGTAACTCCTCATTAAAGAAAATTGTGAAGATAAGAAAAACAAAGGGCAGAACCAAAATAAATAATTACTGCGGCCCCCACTACAGGTAAGCGCACGCTAATACCGGTTTGTGCTTTGTGCTCAGCTCTTGAATGGTTTTCTTAACATTGCAACAATTAAACACCATCCTGCTTTTAAACATTCTACTAAATCATAGATGTTTGATGTTATTCCATCAATCAATGTATTACATCACTTAGGTATTATTTCCTTGATTTTAATACCTGTGTCATGTTTCACTCAAAGATTATACTGTGGGTTCCTTAACCTTTGCATGTTAGCGGGGCATTCGTGGGGTCTTTAACTCTGATCATTAAAAACTACACTTTCCCCTAACTTAGAATTCTAGAAGTGCTACTACTTTGCTAAAGGCCGCTAATATTTTGAGAACTATGTTTTACCTTTTTACAATTCCGTTTACTTCATTCATTCCTAAGTTCATTCTTTTGTGTGTGTGTGTATGTGTGTGAAGTTTTACTGGGTTCCAACCATGTTTCAGAAGCTGTGCTGGGAACTGGGCATTCATTAGGGGGAAAAAAGTCACATTTTTTTTTTTTTTTGCTAATAATATTCCACTGTGTATATGTGTGTGTGTGTATGTGTGTGTGTGTGTGTGTATCAGATCTTGCCATTTGCAACAACATGGACCAGTAAAGGGGGTATGAAACTAAGTGAAATAAGTCAGTTACAGAAAGAAAAATACCATATGATTTCACTCATATGTGGGATTTAAGAAACCAAAGAACAAATAAAGGAAAAAAGAGAAACAAACAAAAAAATATAGAGAACAAACAGGTGGTTACCATAGGGGAGGTAGGTGGGGGGGAGAGGTGACATAGAGGAAGGGGATGAAGAGGGCACTTATCCTGATGAGCAGTGAGAAATGTACGGAATTGTTCAGTCACTATATTGTACATCTGAAACTAAAATAACACCAGCTGTTAATTATCCTTCAATTAAAAAGGTCACAATCCCTCTGTCTATGAACGTTGTAAATCTAGTAAAGGAAAAACTTTGGTCAAGTAACCAAACAAACACATATATTGTTTAAAATGGTGATAAATGAGTGTTATGAATAAAAAATGCAAGATACTCTGAGAAGGCACAGTAGAGGAGTCGAAGTGAGATGGGAAGTAGGTCAGGGAAAGCTTCTCTATGGACTTGAGCTAAAACCCAGGGACGAAGTAGGAGTTGGATACACTAAGAGTGCAGCAAGGCATTGGCCATATAGAGGACACAGCACGTGCAAAGGCCCAGAGCACAGAGGATGGTATGTCAGGAACTGAAAGGAGACCATTGCTCTCAGAGAGCAATGAGCAAGAAGACCGAGCACAGGGAAATTTGGAATAAATAACTTAAGGACATGTAGTTTTATCATAAATGCAGTTGGATGCTGGGAAACCATTGGAAGGGCTTAGGGAGGAAAATAACATAATAGGATGTGGTTTTTTTCTTCAAAGGCTGGGGTGGGCAGGTTGGGGGGAATTGGAGATCACTGACTGGTGTGGGGTTTCCTCTTGAAGGAGTGAAAAAAATATCCTACAGTGAATTGTGGCGATGGATGTACAACTCTGTGAAGTTACTAAAAACCTTTTGATCATACACTTTAAATGGATGACTCGCAGAGTACGTAAGCTCCATCTCAATAAAGCTGTTCATGTTATGAAGCTGGTCTCAGTGGGGAGAATGCATTGGGGACAGCAAGAGTGGGGCCAGTAAGCATTTTGTATGAGGTTGGGACGTATTCGATGGATTCTTCCAAGGCCATGGCCACTCAGAAGGCAGCTGCGGACAGATTTCAGACATACGTTGGGTTCACATTTATTTCTTAGACTATAAGCTTCTCAGGGTTGGAGATTTCCATTCCTTTGCTAAACACACTCTTTTCTCTGGCTTTATTGAAGTATAATTGACAAATAAAATCGTGACTTATTTAGTGTACAACCTGATAATCGGATACACACATATATGGGGAAGAAGTCCTATGATCATGTTAAGTAACACAGCTATCAGCTCACATAATTATCCTTTTTTGGTGAGATTTCAATTTTATAACAGATTTCGATTTTATAATACAATATTATTAACTATTGGCATCAGGCTGTGCATTAGATCCTCAGAACGCCCTCCTCTTATAACTGAAAGTTTGTATCCACTTACCAACCTCTTCCCACCCCTCCCACCCTGCCAGCCCCCTTGCAACCACCATTCTGTTCTGCTTCTATGGGTTCACCTTTTTGGGGGAGATGGTGAGTCCACACATAAGTAATACTGTGCATTACTGGTCTTTCTTTGGCTTATTTCACTTAGCACAATGTTCTCTCATTTCATCCACATCGTTGTCAATGGCGGGATTTTCTTCCTTTTTAGGGCTAAATAATATTCCCTCATCTATAGATAGGCCACATTTTCTCAACCATTCAACTGCTGATGGACACTTACGTTGTTTCCATATCTTTGGCTGTTGTGAATTGTGCTGTAGTGAATAGGGGAAGACAGATATCTCTTCCGTTTCGTGAATTCATTTCCTTTGGATATATACCCACTAGGGGAATTGCTTGGATCAGAGGGTGGTTCTATTTTTAATTTTTTGAGGAATCTCCATCCTGTTGTCCACAGTGACTCCACCAGTTTTGCACTCCCACCAGCAGTGTGCGAGGGGTCCCTTTTTCCGCATCCTTGCCAACATTTATTATCTCTTACTATTATTTTTTTTTTGTTAATAGCCATCCTTAAATGTGAGGTGATATCTCCTCGTGGTTTTGATTTGCATTTCCCTGATAGTGATGAGTATCTTTTCACGTGCCTGTTGGCCATCTGTATTTGGTCTTTGGAAAAAATGTCTACTCGGACCCATTTTGTAATTGAGATGTTTTATTTTATTATTATTATTTTTTTAAAGATTTTACTTATATGGTCTTTGGAAAAAATGTCTACTCAGACCCTCCACTCATTTTGTAATTCAGATGTTTTATTTTTTTATTATTATTTTTTAAAGATTTTACTTATTTATTTGTCACAGAGAGAGAACACACAAGCTGGAGGAGCAGCAGGTAGAGGGAGAAGCAAGGAACCCGATGCAGGGCTCGATCCCAGGACCTTGGGATCATGACCTGAGCCAAAGGCAGACTCCTGACTGTCTGAGCCACCCAGACATCCCAGTGACATAAATTATTACCTTATAGTTCTGGAGGCCAGATCCTGGGCTAAGATCAAGTTGTTGGCAGAGTTGTATTCCTTTCTGGAGGGTCTAGGGGATAATCAATTTCCTTAACTTTTCTACTTCTTAGATGCTTGTCTGGATCCCTTGGCTCATGTCCCCTCCCATCTACAAAGCCATCCGTGGCGGGTCAGATCTTTCTCGTGATGTCATTCCTCCATTTCTCACTGTTCTGCTTTCTCTCTTTCCTATTTAAAGGCCCATGTGATTACACGGAATCCACCTGGATACTCCATGATAATCTCCTTAGGTTGAGACCCGTCGAAGGACACACCCTCAATTCCCCCTTGCCGTGTAACATACCATTTTAACACATTTCAGAAAGGAAGACATGGACAACTTTAGAGGGGCATTATTCTACCTACCTCCAGCCTCCAAAGATTCAAATCCCACTTAGAAAATACATTCGCCCTTCCCCAAAGCTCTCAACCCATCACAGTTGCTTTGGCCAACGAGCCAGCAGCAAACGTGACTCACCAGAGATACCAAAAAGCATCGACCTACTGAAAACTTGCGTTCTTGCTGTTCTGAGGAGTCTGAGCTGACCCGGAACAAGCCTGGTCTGGTAGCTGATGAGAGATTCAGGGCCAAGGCATCCTCATTGGTCCAGTTAACCGCCAGAGGCAGAATCTGACCAAAAGCTTGTTACCTAATATTTGATACTAAATAAAAAGATACCCACCGCGCATGTGCCGATCCACCAGACCCATCGGCTAGATAGTGGGGAAGGGTGTATGTTGAGAAACTGGGGAGCTGGGGACAGAATATGAACACACTTGGATGCCTGCTAAGGCATTTAGTCATTGTGTTTTATGCAATAAAAGCTAACAGCCATTTTCTTTCCAGAAGGACAGTGACCAGACGGACAAGGATTGCCACATAGTTTTCTCTCTCTCTCTGCCCACGCTTTGCTACCTAGCATCATGCTGGGGTCACTGTTGGTGTTTCATAAAGAACTGCTTACAGCAAGGCAGAATAGGGGGCATTTGGAATGGCGCTGTCGGGACCTTTCCCATTCTGCCGTTCTTAGCAGCTGTGTGATTTCCAACCTTTGTTAATTACACGCGTTGCTTTGAGTTATGGTGTGGGAAATTCTTACCTGACTTTAGTTTACTGTCTGTAGCTTTGCTCTGCCCCCTTTTAACCCTCTTCAAGGGATGTGTTTGTTCTCTGCTTGTCTTTGGAAGGACTCCCTGAAATAGCTCCAGCCTGTGAAATGCATCTCTATCGATTTTCGGAGAATTCAGTCAGCAGAAAGCCAGCCTAGACCCCATGTGGAGTTTACCTGTTCTCATCTCCCCTCTGTAATCAGGGACATGTCATCTTTTAAGGATAACTTATTAAAACATAGGGCTCAGGGGTGCCTGGGTGGCTCAGTGGGTTAAGCACCTGACTCTTGGTTTGAGCTCCGGTCATGATCTCCGGGTCCTGAGATTGAGCCTCCATCACGCTCCACACTCAGCACAGAGTCTGCTTGTCCCTCTCCCTCTGCTCCTCCCCCCACCCCGGAATAAATAAATAAAATCTTAAAATAAAATAAAATGTAAAGTTCAGGGAAGGTCTGTGAAGTGCCAGAAATTTTGCATTTTCTTCTTTTTTCATACTATAAATTTCTGTGCCTACTTCATCCCATTCAATGAGGAATCAGTTTTGCTACCCTGCCCTCCAATCCGTTCTCCCTCTTCCCCGTCCCCCACTTCCTTTGCCCTGCCTTCTTCATGGTTATTCATTCTTGCTGAAATCGTAACCTCCAGGCTGTTTAAAATATATTTATTACCTCATTTGTTTAAAGAGAAGGTACTCAAAGTAAGCATTTTTATTTTATGGGGTTGGCTCATGTTGTCTATGACCAAGAAATTAGAAGATTGACCCTCCGTTAAGCCTAGCTCTCACATTAATGGTTCATCCGTTTAGCTCCCCAAATGGTCACCAGCTTCACTCAAGGATGCCAATGAATTAAAAATATTATCAGAAAACAATAATTAACCTTGAGCATAAAAGTATCAACTGGAGACAATCGATCACTTTCCCAGACTTAGTAAACACTTAGAACGTATTAACTGTCCCTCAAGGAGTAATTAAAGAACTTGGCTCTCTTGTTGCAAAGACAAGTCGAAAGAAAGGGTCGAACAGCACGTGCACATCCGGTGGTTGCAGGTGAACATTAGCCAAATGGTTGACATTGGATGTTGGGTTCACAGAGCCCGATGCTCCCTGATAGGTGAATATGGCATCTCCAAGCACGTGATTCTCTAAAAGCCAAATCAGGGAATAACACCACCTGCCACAAATTGCCTCTTCATTGCCTCTTGGGGTTGATTCTTTTCCATTACATCTGTGTTGTAATAACAATAATAGTAACAATTTATGACGCATCTTGCAAAATTGCTTTCCGTACAGGTGATAAATAGATGGGCTGCCATCAGAAGGGTGTGGTTACGCAGATTTTGTTCCATGGGGGGCAGTATTGTGAAATATCATGTTTTTAACTGCTATGCTGCGGAATCACTGACACGTCACCAACTGCACGCATTTAAGGATAGATATAATCAAATAATTGGTGACACCTGTATACATCCGTGAAACCATCACCGCAATCAAGATAGGGAAGGAATATCTCCATCACCCTTCAGTCCTCCTGAGCCTTTTTGTAATTCCTCAGTCGCAAGCTCCTGACCCTTGCCGGACAACCACTGATGTTTCTGTCACTGTGGATTAGTTCGAATTGCTTCAAATTTTAAACAAATGAAAGCATGCCATACCATCCTCTCAGCATAATTACTCTGAGATTCTTGCATTTGACAGAGGTATCAATCGTTCATTCTCTTTTATTGCAAAGTAGTATTCCATTGTAAGGATAGATCATGGCTCGTTTTATCCATTCACCTGTGGTTGGATGTTTGCATTGATTGGAGTTACTGGCTATTATAAATAAAGCTGTCACAAACATTTGCACACAAGTCTTCATATGGTCATATGATTCTACTTCCCTTGGATAAATATCTACAGATCACACGGCAGGCGTATTTTCACTTTTTAAAGAAATTGCTCAACTGCCTTCCCAAGTGGCTCTACCATTTTGCATCCCAAGCAGTTTAGGAGAGTTTCAGAATATCCTGAAATTGAATTTAAAACATTATGATTATTTATAAGTACTCAAAGGATTTGCAGCCAATGTATTTCCAATATGATGTTTTCATTTTAGTTATTTTCTGTGGGGTGTTTTTTTATCATTGCTTAATAAGTATCCATTTGGTCATAATTCAAGAAAAATAACAGTTGTTTATTTTGTTTTTCCCCTTGACGAACTAAATCTATTAAATAAATAAATCCATGTGGAAGGTTTTCCTCCTCTCCTCATATCTTTTATCCTCACTGGTCATGATGCAGAGGTCTTCCAAAGCTTCACTTACGTGTTCTGTTGTGTTTACTCTGGGGCTCCACTTTTATTTCTAGGGCTTTCTGAGGCTGCCTGGGAAACCTGGCTCCGCTCTCCTGCACTGACCCGAGACCCAGCCATGCTTGTCTCAGACCAAGAGCAAGTCCGTGGAGAGATGACCCCAAATCCGAGTGTTCAGTCTAGGTGGCTAAGTGCATTCTTACCTCCTGTGCAGGCAAAAACCCAGCGATTAACTTGACTGGACTTAGAGAGACCTCCTCCGGGTTTGGGGTAGGGAACACTTTTGTCTGCTATGTTTTTTGTGGTTTTCTGACATTGGTTAGGGACGGGGGTTGGGGGAAGGGTGGTCTTCCATGGGACTTCATCTGCATTTTCTCATAATATTAAAGTGAGAAAAACCTAGCCTGATAATAGCATATGTATCTATGTGTGCATGCACACACACACACACACACACACACACACACACAGCCATATGTGTATTATTTGGTATATGTATTTGGCATATTAACATATACTATATAATACGTATGTAATATACATTAATATTTGCTTTATATTTAGTGCATGTATATTGCTGTACTTAGAATACACGTTTGCATGCAACCCTTTGTTAGGGCCACTAAAATAAATAGCATGGGATGCGTTGGGTCAGGAGACTTTCTCCTGAAGGTTTGAAGGAGGCTTTCAACATTTTTCGAAGAACAGTCTGGAAGAACCGTCGAGACCAGTCAGTCCGTGCTCCAACCGTTCTACCATTTTGGAAAAGGGTTGGGCATTATCTACTGGTCATGAGTACATTCACATCCTGTGAACTAGCAGCTTCACTCCTGGGTAGCAAATAGAGACCCAGAGAAGGTCACTGACTTGTCCTCGTTCGCCCAAATAGAGATCAAGAGACTCGGGTCGGAAACTCTCCTGGGCTTGGCTTCAAAACAAAGGCTCTTGCCCCGCCATGATGCTTAGAGTTTCTGGACAGGATGATGTATAGTGCAGACCTGGCAAAATGAATATGTTACATTGTAAACATCAGACAAGTCAGATATTTGTCAAAGCAAATGAATTCTAATGTGAGGCGAAAGAGGAGGGCTCTTCCTGCCCGTTACCTTCATACTACCCTTGAGTGAACAAAGTAATTATTGGTTGAGGCAAAATCATGGCGCCTGGATAACTCATTAGCTCTTATTTGTTTAAAGTCTGACGGTGTATGACAAAAGGATTTGTTCCAGATGTCAAAGCTGCACAATAGGGTTTAACAGCCTGTGCATTCGGAAGGGGAGGAAATCACGGGAGGTCACCGAGGCAGAGAGAGGCTGGTGGGAGCTGGGTCAACATGGCAGAAAGCCCCTACCTGTCCTCTGGGGAAGTCAACGCTCTCGGTCCCACCTCATCCATAAATTCTTTGCCTCCAATTCTGAACGTTAATGACTTTTCCAGTCTCTGAACTTAAGCTATTTGAGAGGATTATTGAGATAAATTCCTTTTGGGATTTGGCGCTGGAAAAACATTTGATCTGAAAAAAATTAAATGTGTGTGTGTGTGTACATATATGTATAAAATCACATAATATACTGAATTTGATACGTTTTGCTTTTTCCTTTGGTTGTCAGGAAGCTCGGACTTTAATTTCCTACTCAGGTGCCGGATCTCTATAGGGCCCAACTTCCCCATAAATTAGGTGCTCACTCTGTTCCATGCCTTATTTTATCACTATTTAAATGTCCCTCTATTAGTTGGATGAGTCTTTAGCCACTCTACCCTGGTTTCTTTTTTCCCCCCTTATGTTGAAGAACAAAAATCCAACTGAGTGAATTTGAAGATCTCACAACTGGCTTTATTAAAAGATTCGGGAACCAGGAATCCTCTTGCAAACAGACGGGGGCTCCGAGAACACCAATAAAATGGAAGGTTTTTATAGGAAGGAGGGTGGGGCAAGAAGTTGTTAGCAAAAGAAAAGAAAGGCTCCTTTCAGGCAAGCTCGCCAGCCCTAGGGAGGGGCTGGAAGTCTTGTTAGGTTAGGCGAATTCCTTCAGCTTCCTTTAGGGGGATGGAGCGGTCCCACGCGGCAGATGACCTCACTGGTGCCCACTAGGAAATTCCTGGCTGACCAGTTCAGACATTTCTGGGGGAGTTTGTGACTGCAATCAGGTTAGGCACTGGGCCCCCGTGTGGTGCCTTGTCCTCGCATAAGTGACTGCATTTTAGGTCTGGGGTTTTCTTTTTACCACTTTGCAATGATTACCACCTGGCATGCCATTTATTTATAAATTAGTATATTGTCTGTCTACCAACAGGAGGAATATAAACTCCACGACACACAGACATCATCTGCTTTGTTGACTGCTTTATTCTCGGGGTCTGGAAAAGCCTTACAGACTCTAGGTGCTAAGGAAATATTTGGGGAGTGGAATCACGAGGATTCCCATTAGAAGTACGTGAGGAGGACATGATTATCACCCTACTTGTACATGCTTTAGAGGGAAGGAAGCAAAATGAAGATGTACATAATACTTGAGCAGTCGCGATCCTTGCTTTTCCCAGCACCTTCCTTGGGAGATGAGAAAATATCTCCATCCATCATTCACTCCTTTCAACTTGTGCGCATTCTCTGTCTGTGGTCATGGAGTGAAGGCCAATCTAGCTCTCCTAAGGTTGCCACTGCTTGGGCCCCCGCTGCCATTGTCCATTTCACCCGCATCCCATCCCAACTGGCTTCCCACCTCCCTAGAAAGGGACATTGCTCCTGACCGTATCACTGGTCCCTCACCAGCTTTGGGACTTGTTATACAACTTCTAACTTTTAATCCTTTTGCCCTCTCCATCATTTCCCTAATTTTGCCAAAATGGGGAGGGATAGTCTGTTGACTATGTCCTCAGCTGATTAATAACCCCCAAGAGAAGCCTGACTTTGTCCAGAAATAAAGTTAGCTGTACTAAAGAAATTGGGACACGTCCCCAAGACTGGATTGAGTGACTGTCCCATCCCTGACCTATCCTTATTTACTGTTTTCTGCCCCTGATACAGATCGGAACCTTACCCTTCCTCCCCTCTGGGGCACACACATGGCCCAACCGTCATTCCCAAACCCTTCCCAACTACTTATCTGGGATGATTTAGCAGGTGTTCTTCAAAATGTCAGTGAAAACAGCCTCGTCTAAGCAAAGCCTCACATAGTTTTGTGGTGGGCATCGTCAGTAGGGTCCCTCACTAATAACAAATACCAAATATCGCCTACGGTGTGACACACACAAGCATCGCCAAAAATATTTCTGAAACTTTTTCTGTTTCCTCAAAGAACCCGGAACAGTGCCTCTCACACAGAAAGTGACCGATAAATATTTGTGAGCATAGACATTAGCTATTGGATTCATTCATGATCTTTTTGGAACGGGCGCTAACAGAGAGATGGGCAAACATAATTTTAGGATCGAAAGAAATCCCTAGGAGCAGTCATGCCAACATACAGAAGGATTCCATGGCTTTCGGATTTAACTTGGTGAGGCAGCCCAGGTGATGTGTCTTCCTAACCTAGGTGTTTACTGGTAGAGAGCGTGCTCTCTAGGTAGGGTCGCTCCGTATTGTCTTAAACAGATGATTTGCATGAGTGACCTCCATAAGCTGGAGGCTTACAGACGTTTCTCGCCCTACAGCCTTTCTATTTAATCCTTAACATAATTCCCTTCCTCTCAGCTCTGATTTCCCAAGCCCAGCTGTCTGAACTAGACTATCGTAAAGGTTTGATTCTGGGTTCTTGGGAGTCTCTGATCTGTTTCAATGAGCCTGAACTTCCTTTGTCCAAGACTGACCCTCCTGACTCTCCATCCCTTTCCTTCACTTGCCTTTCTTCAACTCCTTCCTTTGTCCATTGCTCAGCTAGGTCCCCTAAGTGCGATAGTAGACAAGTTTTCAGACTTACTGGCTTAAGCCCGTGAAAGGTTATTCCTTTCACGGACTGCAGCCCAGTATGGTAGGTGGGGTCTTTCTGAAACCCAGACTCTGACATCCCTTTGGGTCCCAGAGTTTCTCACTGACTAGTCTACAGTTGGCCAAACACGAAGGGAACAAAGAGGCATGGGGCTTCATGCAGTGTGTATTGTCCCGTCCAATCCGACTGCCTGGAACATAACCACAGGCTCCCCTCCATGCAGAGGAAAACAAAAAGAAAAACAGACATACAGCAGTCTTTGCAGGACTGATGTCACAGGACACATTGAACAGTGGCTTATATTTCTTTCACAAATCCTGGGATTCTTATTGGCTAGCGAGAAGAACAGGGTCTGTTTGATATTTGCAAGGCACTGATTCCGTCCTGATTTGATCAGCGGGATCCAAGCCTTTGGACAAAAATCATAGCTAATACTTATTCTGTACCAAGTACTATTCTAGGCAGCTTACATCTTACCTACTCTTCACATTGCATGAGATAGGTTCTACTATCGTCCCCATTTCACAGATGAACAAACCAAAGAAGAGAGAGGTTAGGTAATTTTCCCAGCATCGCATAGTTTATAAATGGCCGAGCTGGGATTTGAACCAGGCGGTCTGATTCTGGGATCTGTGAATTTCACAACTATGATCCTCTGCCCTAGAATGGGACAGGGGTCACCAAGGCATTCTCTTTGATACTAGAGGGTGTATGGGGCAAAGGGAATGCTCCGTTCTTTTAGAAATCCTGGAGATGCCCTCAACCTTTTCAGCCCACGCGTACGTGGATCCTGTTCTCCTCCTACTTCTTCATCTTTCTTACACAAATGGCTATGAATGACCCAAACTCTTTAATAGTGTGCCCTCTACTTGTTATCTGTCAGCCCTGCTGGCTACAAAGCAGAAATCAGAGCACTTCATCTTCGACCTTCTCTCCTCCCTCCCCACTCAGCTTTTCAACAATAAAGGGTATTTAATGAGCACCTACTATATGCCTTTTACGTATTAGTTTGATTTTACTGTAAGGTAGAACTTTGCCTTCTCCATTTGTGTATGTATATAGGTATGGACCCTGATATTCTTTTTTTACTCACTATATTATAATCTGTACTACACGCTGGTTTGAAATCACAATGTTTTTAGCTTCATCCTACACTTAGATCGACACCATGTTTATAGCCAGTTGTTTACTGTAGTGTTACTGTGCATTTCTGGGTTGGCTGCAGTTTATCATCTAGAATTTCTTTAACAAGACCCTATGGGATTTCTATCCTCTGAATTCTTACACCCTTTAAAATGGTATCTCCCCCATAACAGTTTTATTGAGTTATAATTCACAGACCATACAATTCACTCATTTTGTACAATACAATGTGGTTTTTTTTGTATATCTGCAGAGTTGTATAACTATTACTACAATCAAATTTAGAACATTTTTAGTGCTCCAAAAAGGAAGTGGGTACCCATCAGTAGCTACCTCCATTCGAGCCCCACTCGCCCCCTTCCCTGGCCCTCGACAAAAACAAATGTATTTTCTGTCTATATAAATTTACCTATTGTGGACATTTCACGTAAATGAAATCATATTATATAGGTAGCCCCTTGTGACTGGCATATTGCACTCAGCATACTGTTTTCGATGTTCACCCACATCGCAGTATTTTGTTCCTTTTACGCTGAATAATAGTCCCTTGTATGGATATACCACATTTTGTTTCTCCATTCTCCATTGGTGGGTATTAATCATTCTACTTCCGGTTGTTCTAAAAAATGCTGCTAGACACATTCATGTACATGCTTTGTGTAGGCATACACTTTCATTTGTCTTTGGTCCATACCTAGGAGTGGAATTGCTGCATTATATGGTAACTCTGTGTTTAATATTATGAGGGGCCACCAAACGGCTTTCCACAGTGGCTACACCACGTTACATTCCTATCATCAATGCCCAAGAGTTCCAATCCCTCCACATCCTCACCTACGCTGATTATGTAACCTCTTCATTACTGACATTCTAGTGGCTATGACATGATAGGTCATTGTGGTTGTGATTTGTATTTCCCTGGTGGCTGATGGTGTTGAGTACCTTTTCATCGGCTGATTGGCCATTGGTAGCTCTTCATCGGAGAAATATCTAGTCATATGCTTTACCTATTTTTTCAACTGGGTTATTCATCATTTTATTATTGTATTTTTAGTGTTCTTTATATATTCTAGTGATAATTCTCTTGTGAGATATATGATTTGCAAATGCTTTCTCCCATTTGTGAGAGAAATTTCACTCTCTTTTGAAGCACAAAACTCTTTAATTCGGATAAAGTCTGATTTATCTATTTTTCTTTGTATTGCGTGTGCTTTTGATGTCATATCTAAGAAATTCTTACCTAATTCAAGATCATGAAGACTTACTTCTATGTTTTCTTATGAGTGTTATAATTTATAGAGCTATTATTTTAAGCGTTTGATCCATTTTGAGATAATTGTTGTATATGCCAAGAGGCAGGGGTCCAACTCCATTTTTTGCATGTGAATATCCTGTTTTCCCAACTCCATTTGTTCAAAAGACTACTCTTCCTGCCATTGAATTGTTTTGGTACCTTTGAGGGCATATTTTTAGACCCTCAATTCTATTTCATTGACCTACATGCCTACCCTATGCTACTAAAGTACTAAATGCCTTCCTTTGGGTTTTATATGTGAACAAAGGTTTTTCTGGGAGTATCCTTTCTTGCCTCAAAAATCCTGGGGTGTAGTTCAACTGCTCCTAGCATTGAATATGGAGAAAGCTGAGGCCTGTCTAGTGATTTTTATCTTCAGAGCCGATGCCCAAAGGATTGTTTTTCTAAATGTTCACTATTTTCTAGACCACATCTTGGTGCCGATAGTCTCATGTCATGAGACTGACTGAGAACCTGTGGTGCTTTCATTATGTGGATTTGATATTTATGTTATGGAGAATTTTCATAATACTAAATCTTAAAAAAACATTTTTTTTTTTTTTGGTTTAAGTATTTCAGTCTCTTGAGGGTGACGATTCTGGCAGGTTGGAACTCTTTTGACTTTATTCTCTACATAGATATGTATCGATAGATAGATGATAGATGGATAGATAGGAAAGAGATGGACGGATGGGTACGTGGATGAATAGACTGACAGGTAGATAGATGGATAAAATAGATGATAGACAGATAGATAGAAAGAAAGATGTAGAGATAGATAAATAGACAGTAAGTTATAGACAATACTATAGGTAGATGGTATAGACATAGATATTAAATATATGCACTAAAAAATCTATATGTTTATTCTCTAGGTCTGGTTTTATGTGAATTACTGTTTCATTTTGCTTGCTTCTCTCAACCCTTTCCTCCACAATAATGCCTGCGCTTTTAACCCCACTAATTCCTCTTCGTCCTGTCTCTAATGTAGCCTGTAAATTTCAGTTTTTACTTCTCTCTTCCACTTCCTCCCGGTTCACTGCTTGTGGCCAGCTTATGTTTTATCTCATTCTGTTATCTCGCCATGTATTCTCTGAGGGTTGGCACTTCTGCCTCGCGCTTTATTCCTTAAAAATGTTTCCTCAAAATCTTCTTTCACGAATGAGACTACAGTGAGGCCCTTCCTCCGTTCAAAGACCGTGTTTTTCCTCTAGGCGTTTCCATTTTCTCTCGCTGCTTACCTCTGTTTTCTTGTTCCGCTTTCATAGAGTTCCAGTCTTGGTCCCTTTTCTAGAACACTTTGACTGAAGTGAGTTTTTTTCTGGATGTACCGTCTGTGGAAGAATTCTGTGTTGGGAAGTGGGAGGGCAGTGGCATTAGTAGGCCTGAAGGAATTCTCCCTGATGCCCCATGAAGGTCTCAGGGCTCTTGGATGTCACGTGAGCGGACTCCAACTCCCATTGGCTGACAGAAGCATGATCCCAGTGCTTTCCTCTTTCTCGCCCTGCCTACCGACCACTTCCTGTAGTTGGGGTGCACCTGTCCCACCGTTGATAATATCTAAGGGCTCATGAGCACATCCGGGAAGGGCGTCCAACAACTTAGCACCTGCAGTTCTCTCTGCCGTGTTGTGCTGTGTAGGGCTTTTATTCAATTCTTTCTACCTTCCTGTAGTCTTGTTTTTAACAAAATGTATACTATCTCTATAATCAGGAAATGCATTGTAGTAAAAGCAGAAGTTTCATAGGGCTGCGGTGGGATGAAAGGACATGGGCGAATAAGGAGGTGGGGCTACCCTCTGGTAGGGACTTCTGGGTCCCTCTGAATTTGCCACCCTAATGGCTAATGACAAGCTGACGAAGGGGGCCGTAGCACGAGCCAAGATGGGCCACTCCAGTTAAAGAAATCAGCACGTAAAGCAGGAAAAGCCCCTGAAACAAGGCTGGTTAAAGGGAAAATCCTATCCATCCAGATTCTTACAACCACATAACTCCCACGTCGGAGGAAACGAACGCTCAGAGAGGTTAGGTCAATTGCCCAAAGTCCCTCCATCTTGAAAATGCCGATTAAATCATGTTCTTCTGATTCCACATCCCAAGGCTTTTCCTCTCCTTCCTGCCTACTTATTAGCTCTCCAGCCGGGGTGACTCAGTGTAGGGCGATGCTATTAACTGAGAGAGGGAGCACAGGGAGGGAAGGAGGCAGCTTGCGGGGAGAGATAATGAGCTCTGTTTTGGACATGATGAGTTATTGCGAGCACAGCACTCACACCTCCACTGTTGGAATAACATGGAGGCAGGCGCATCATTTCATGAGAGAGCCCACTGTTCCTGTCACCTCGCTCCTGTCAGTCAAGCGAGGGGAAAAAAAAATAATGTTTCTAGAAACCTGCTGGTGGCCGTCTTTCTCACAGAATGAAACCACCGAGTACAGATGACACAGGATCTCAAGGAGACGAGGCTCTGACAGCGCCCGCTCTGTGTCACCCGCTGCCCAAAGAGCATCTGGATCATCTCTTGGCATCCCTCCGGCGCAGGGCTCTTTGAATGGGGCCTTCCAGACACCTTGGAGGTGGAGCGGGGGTGGGGAAGCAGTGACAGCCTCATCGAACTATCCCAGAACCTCAGAGATTCGCCTTCCCAGCTGTGGTCTAGGCAACCAGCCTCAGGGGAATTTTACCGGGGCTGAGATTTTCCCTTAGGACTGACGAGCACGGCATCCAGAACTTTCTCCGCCTCTGCACAGAGACCAGTGAGCCAAGACTGACAAAGCGGGGAAGGAGGGTTCCGACAACAATAACAAAACAGCCCTGGAAACCCACCCATTCAAATGAGTGGCGACCTGCGGGAGATAAAGTTCTTGTATAAGAGGTCATTGCCGCATCTCCAGCCTCTTTAGCAAGTGTGTCTGTGGGGGGAAACGATGCCACTGTCCCTCGTTTTATCACATAGGTCTGTGACTTGCGTGTACCAGGTTTAGCTTCAAATCCAGACATTCCTGCTTCGCGGTTCTGTACCCTTAAGTAAGTAATTTAATTTCTAAACCTCCACCTTCTCATAATAAAATGGGCACAATAGCGATCTCTTGTGAGGATTCTATTAAGGGAGAAGATGTGTGCCAAACCCCCAGCACAGAGGTTGGATCATAGCCAAGCATAAAACACACGGCAGTCGTCATCAAGATTCTTTCCGGGAACACAATACACGATTCCCTGCAAACATTGTCTGCCATGTATGCACCCCTGGCATGATGGTGGCCCTTAAGAGTCAGCAGCCGCAGTGCATTTTGATGTCTTCTTTTTTTTTTTTTTAAAGATTTTATTTATTTATTTGACAGGGAGAGAGAGATCACAAGCAGGCAGAGAGAGGGGGAAGCAGGCTCCCTGCTGAGCAGAGAGCCCGATGCGGGGCTCGATCCCAGGACCCTGAGATCATGACCTGAGCCGAAGGCAGAGGCTTAACCCACTGAGCCACCCAGCCGCCCCTTGATGTCTTCTTTGATCCCTCTTTGACAATGGTACAGATCAGCTCCCCACTCCGGCATTCATGCAGGTGCAACCTCTGTCTGTGCACAGTGATGACAATGTCTAGCCACTAAGGGTCACCTGCTGATGGTCGGCAGAAGAGAACAGACACCGCTTTTCATTTTATGCATCAGTAGGTCCGCAGCATTGAGTACTTAGTATGGTCTTAATACACATTTTTATTTATCTTATTTATTTTTTTAAGAGATTTTATTTATTTGTTTATTTATTTACTTGACGGAGAGATAGACAAAGTGCACAAGTTGGCAGAGTGGCAGACAGAGGGAGACGGAGAGAAGCAGGCTCTCTGCCGAGCAGGGAGCCCGACATGGGACTCGATCCCAGGACCCCGGGATCATGGCCTGAGCTGAAGGCAGACGCTTAACCGACTGAGCCACCTAGATGCCCTTTAATATACATTTTTAGATGGAGTAAATGAATCGCCTGCTATATGCCCCACACCATCGGAGCAGCTCTGCAGACTTTGTTCCTTTAACCCTGTCCGCCCGTGAACACTATCAGAGCCTGTATCAGTCAGGATTGGCTGGGTTACGTGACAGTAACAAACATCCCTCCTGTCCTAGCAGCTTCTGATGGCTTTGACACCTTTGTTCTACCTCTTTCTTCAGCAGACAGCTTCGCTCCCACATTTCCTCAGCCCCCGATCCAGATACCAGAGCAGCCCCCTTTGCCAATGTGAAGGCACAGAGAAGGAGCAGGGCGAACCCCAGCCTGGCTGGTGGCTCCCATCCAGAAGGGACACTGGTCTCTTAGGCTCACATGTCCCCATGTGGTACTGCCTGACACCAAAGGAGATGGAGGTAGCACCACCTTTACCAACGGCCGCAGAGAAGCCTGCCATTTTCGCGAATGGTTTCCTCAGAAGGGAAATTGAGACTCTAGTGAAGGAACTTAGCCAGGTGTGAGGAAATGACTCATGGTCTGACTCCAGAGGGCACTGTAGCCCCCTTGGGTCTGTTTGCTTCTCGTGTCTTCACGGGACCCAATATTTGATCTCTGCAGGAAATCTGCCTTTCCCGAGATTTGAAGAGACCGAGCTAATAGAAACAGGGTGCTAATTCGCACAACTACCAAATTCCAGTGAATGGACTCCTAGGCAGAAAGAGTCTCCGCAGCACCACAAGGACAGCTGGTTGGCAAGGCCCCACGTGACACCAAGAAGTGGGCCTTTGTCACTCTGATGTGGCACAGGATCCAGGCCAAGGGCCAAACGCTGTTAAAATCTGTGGTGGGGATGTCCTTGCAATCCAGGCAGATATTTTACTGGGGATCCAAATCCTGGCCTGCTTTCCCAAAATGGGAAAGCTGGCCCGGCTCCCCGAGCAATCAGTGCCTCACAAAAACGAAATGCAAATCCTGTGCCCGGTGCTCCAATTCCAGAAAACTCATAGATTAGCTCTACTTCTATAAATGTGATGGAGGAAGAGACCGTGTATGCCTCCTTCTTCTCTCTAAAACACTGAGTCACTCGTTATGCAGCAAACGACATTTCCAGAAAGCACAGGTGTTTTAATTCAACCCTTTTGTCGTTGTTTCCGTCACGGAGTCTGAGTTTTGGTTCGACTGGGTCAAGGCCCTATGGAAATGGACTTGCAACACCCAGGTCTGGGAGCACCAGCCTCCGTGAGCTCAGCCCCTGAAACCTCATCTGAACCACTTACAAGAATCTAAGCCTCAGCCGCCGCTTTTAGCTTTTTCTGTTCCCTAGCCTTCTCTTATTGATGTGTTACAAGAAAATCAAATGGTCACGAGTGAGCCAGAAGCAGATGGAAAAGGTGAAAAAGAAATGTGAACTCGTTCAAGACTTAATTCAGCAGCTCTCAGGCATGGATGTGGACCCGTGTCGTTGGCACACATCTTGTAATATCTACGTGCCCAGGGCTCACCCCGAACCAGTGAGTCAGAGCTCCAAGTAGGGGACCCAGGACACGTTTCTATTTCAAAGTCCCAGGGTGTCATTTTCGGGCTGAGAACGACTGAATGAGATCATCAACCTTTGAGGAGCTGAGCCAGCCCGCTCGTTCCTGAATGCCCTACCTCCCCTTTATTACTTTACACAGTAATAGTTCCCATCAAATGAATGAGGCATTTGTAGATGTTATGTTGTGTCGAGATGTTATGTTGTGTTTAAATAAGGATATATATTTATTCCAGTAGGCCCGAGAAGCTTCTGGATGCTAACCAAGGTCATTGGCAACGTATGTCCCTAACTCGGCTAGAATCACGGCCCTTACTTGTTAAGCAGTGTGCCCGTATCTCATCCTTGCGATAAGTGTGAGAGGGGATGGTGGCCTCGCACGTGATTCCTGCCTCATCCAATGCCTCTGCCGGGTTCAGCACCCTTATTTGGGCCATCTACAAGGGGGTACGGCTCTGCCCCTGAGCTCTGGATTTTCTGATGTGGCAAGCCTGCCTGTCCCACGTCCACCCACCTCCAGATCCCTGCCCCTGACCTTCCTTTTGGCTTGCAAGGAAACGATTCCCCCTTTCTTATTGTTTCTTCATGTTGGTGCTGGGGGCGCCAAGAGGGGGGACGTAGGACCCCGTGGCTGAGTTGCCCCGAGAGTTAGAGACCCAGGGTTAGATGTTACCCTGCAACACTGCTTCCCGTGGGACCTGAGACGCTGATGCTCCAGCCGGACGATCAAGTCGGACTCCTCAATTTGCGGCATTCTATCCGCCCATCTTCCTGCAAGTCAGCCTCTGTTGTTTTCCCACATGTAGACTAATTCAGGACCTCTCCTAGACCTACACGTTTTGCATTCCATCCCCACGATACGGTTTGCCTCCAGTGGAGGTTAGGAGGCAGGATCTCCATGGAAGACGGGGACTCCCATGGTATCAACCCCCAGATTCGCAGGCGAAACACTTGCAGCGCAGATCAGAAAGTAGACTGATGGGGAGGGGGTCTGGCTAGAGCTTAGACTAGAATTTCCCTTTCAGGCTCTTTCCCCCAAGGACTCAGTGTCTGGAGAATGTTTCATCATGGAAGGTGAACTGGCAACCTTCCCAGGAAAAGGGAGCTGAAGAGCAGGAAAGCACAGTGGTGCCTCCTGCCTCAGTTTCCACTTTGTAACAACTGGCAGCTCTCCATTCAAAACTGAGCTATGAGAGAAATCTGCTTGTGTAGCTATTTAAAAGGAAGCCAGGAGAAGCTGTTCTATGGCTTTGCAGATCCAGGGTACCCAAAGAGGCAGAGTGAGGTGTGATAGGGAATACTCTGGAGATGTATCCTTACAAAGGACCGTGGAGCTGAGTCTCCTTCCCATAGGAGGTAAAGGGAAGCGGGCTTTAAAGCACCATTCGGGGCTTACAAATCCATTTCTGCTTTCAGTAGACACAAGAGACTGATGCCTGAGAACAGGAACACGGATCATAGACCGCGTCAGCTTTCCAACCTGAAAGATCTCAGGTGGAGATGTGAGGGAATGGCTGGCCCTTCGCCTTGACAGTGGTGCCTGGGGTGGAGGGCGATTGGGACTGGCCAGCACAGGGTCCGCAGGAAGCTGAGTGGTGTGAGTGTTTCCACGGAGCAGACCCAAGAGACTTTGGGGAGAAAGCAACCATGGGGCCATCTCGGTTCCTTTTCCATCAGGCTGCCCCGAGGGGCAAGGAATCCCAGCACAAAGGCCGGAAGACCACGGCAGGATGCCCAAAGGTAAAGAAAGATAAGTCATAAGAAAAAAAAAAAAAGAAAGAAAGATAAGTCATGACCTGGACTAGAAATATCCCCCCCGGTCCCCAGGTTAAGGGGGCCACACATTCTTCTAAAGGACTCAAAATAAAGAAGCAACAACTTTAAAATGTGGCCAGATGCAGAGAGTATAAATCAGATGACCTCAGAACTAGTTCAGGGAACAACTTTCCTGCCCCATCCTCCTCCTCCACGCAGCCCCCAGAGGCTGGAGCTGTGGGGGAGGAGGGATGGGGAAGGGAAAGTTGAGACCACTGGCTCCCCTGCCCCTTCCTCCTGCAGGCTTCCAGCCAAGTCCAGCGTCCTTATTTAAATTATGCTGGGAGCATTCATTTGCATTTCTGAATCTTTTGAAATTTACTATACATTGTAAGTTTCACTGGGCTTGCAGGTTAGAAATTCGTAAACACTATTAAATCTAGTCTAGTAGAAAACATCGCTCTAGGGCAGATTGACTTCAAGAGCCTCTGCTAAGTATACAAAATTGCAATGTGCTTTTGGATTGTGGCTTTAAGTAATATCGAGATGTTCTATTACCTGAGAGTGAGCAGAGAAAGCAAAAACTTGCCCACTAGGAGAATCGTCCTGCAGGGTAAGGTGACCCCATGAACTAAAGTTTAAAGGGACATAGACAAAAAAAAGTTGTGGCACAATCCCCAATTTATGTGTCTCCATGCAAGTTACGACAGGAAATCCATACGTTAGGAGGTGTGCTTCTTGAATTGCCTTTTCTGAATTTCATGGTGTTCTCCATATTATTTTGAAAAAGGAAATCAAGGGGGAGGAACTCAAGTCCGCACTTAGACTAGAGCTTGGAAGAGTGGATCAGAGGGTTATGGTGCCCCCAGAAGGACAGGCTCATGAATCCCAAGAATGAGGTGAAATTCAGGGCCTGGGGGGGGTGGGGTGGAGGTCCATATGGTCATGCTTTTCATTCTGGTGGTAAAAATCTGGACTTTTCACGTGTGACCTCTGTTGGTTTGCAACCCCGCCCCCCCCCCCCAGGAGCTTCCTGGGTGTGGTCTGAAACCAGCCCCTGTTCTTAGAGGGCAGGGAGGGACCAAGAAAGAGGCAGGTCACTCCAGATGGGTAGGTGGCAAGGTATCATAAGCAAGAGAACTTGAACTTACCTACAGGGCTTGTCTTGGGCTCTGCATCAGCTTATGTGTCATAGGGACTATGTAAGTCAATAATATTGCGGTAACATTGTATGGTGACAGGTGGTAACAACACTTAGCATGGTGAAGTGTCCCTAATATATGTAATTGTTGAATCACTATGTTGGACATCAGAAACTAATATAATATGATATGTCAGCTATATTTCAATTAAACATAAAAATTAAAAAAAATTAAAGTTTATACAGAAGCTTTAACTGGGTTTGATAGCAGGTGTTCTCAACACTCCATCACTCTCAAGGCTATGTCCCTGGAAGAGCCTCTAGGAGTGAGAAAGGCAAGCAGAATGCACATGCCCAGGATGGGGCAAGGGGTGAGAAGCCTCCCATTGCTTGGGTCCCACTCATGGGTCAGCGTCCTCTGGATGACCTCCCCCCACAACCTCACATAGAGAATCAAATTGCTACTTGTATCAACCTTTCCTAGGAGGCCGTAAGAGTCATACAGGAGGCACAGATGTGGGGGGCGGGAGGTAAAGTTCACTTAGATTTCCATTATGGACCACTTTTTTTTTTTTAAGATTTTATTTACTTATTTGACAGAGAGAGAGAGAAGAGAGATCACAAGCAGGCAGAGAGGCAGGCAGAGAGGGAGGGGGAAGCAGGCTCCCTGCTTAGCAGAGAGCCCTATGCGGGGCTCTTGCCCAGGACATTAGGATCATGACCTGAGCCGAAGGCACAGGCTTTAACCCATTGAGCCACCCAGGCGCCCCCACGGACCACTTTCAATGCAGCTACACAGCATCATCGGGAAATTTACTATACATTGTAAGTTTCACTGGGCTTGCAGGTTGGAAATACATAAACACTATTAAATCTAGTCTAGTAGAAAACATCACTAAAGGGCAGATTGACTTCAAGAGCCTCTGCTAAGTATACAAAATTGCCATGTGCTTTTGGTTTGTTTTCTCTAAAAGGTGTGCTCCTCCACTCCTGGCCCAGAGCTAACCTGTCAATGTCAAGTTACGGTGTCATCTGGGAGATGATTTAAGTTGGAAAACAGGTCAATGGTATTGATCGGAAACTTAGTGACAATGCCCGCTTTTACCGATAAGCAGTGTGTGGTCAAACCTCTTCCTGGGGGCTGTCCTTTGAGAACTGTGGGGTGGGGAGGCAACTTGGAAAGACATTGACATCAGAATCCAATAGAGTTGGTTTGAACTTGGACTGCCACTGGCCATCTCACCTATTGGAGCTGATTCTCTGCACGGCTGTCTCTAAAGCTTGAAGGCTCGTCCTGAGGATTAAAGGAAACTTTATATGTAAAAAACCTTTTGCACCTGTTGTGCCTTAAGAGACGAGAGCTAATCTTTATAAGTCTATCTTTATAATAAAACAGTAACTCTGGAAGTTGAAGATGCCCTATCTCGTAAAGTAAAATAAAGAATTCTTGAACAGGGGTCAATGCTTGTGAATTGATGGACAATCGATCCCCAAACTACCTGAAGTCCAAGAAGTAAAAAGTGGGTAGTGTTGTGCAATTGAAGTAAGAAAGTTTAACGTCCAGCCCACTTCAGAATGCTCACGTGAACCAATTTCCATAAACACTAAAATTGGAGACAGATTCTTGAAAGTTCTGTCTCTACTGTTCTACTCCTTTTTGCCTGGCAGCCAGCCTACTTAAATATTCCTCTACTTCTCGTTTTCTTTTTCCTTTTAAAAGGTTTGTTGAGTGAGCCCCTGAAATTTTTAAGGCAGCCCTGGAAACACCTGAGTGGGCAAAGCATAGTATTACGAACAGAAGGTGTTAAACAGATAAATTGTTGCGGATGGAGAGAGAAAATTATACGTGATTGTAAAGGGAGAGTGGCCGCGAGCGGTATTTGAATCATTTCTGTAGAGCCAGCAGCTTTTCAGGTGTCCAGCGAGAAGAGACTGTAAAGAAACCAAAAATGTTTATTTGGGGTCCTAGGGATTGCAATCCAGGAGATTGAAAGTGTGCTCTAAATTGCAAGCAGGGAGGACAGACTGAGAAAGGCAAAACTCCCAAGCTTACATAACTTGTTTGGAAAGACTTGTGCTCAGATCTGACAGAGTTAAACTAGCCAAGAATCCATTGCTACCCAGCTAACAGATGTTGTTACATTATGGCCCTTTCAGTCCAGAGTGGAAAGCTGTGTTCTAGGCGGTAGTTGAGTTGCAATTGACAAGCTGCAATTGACAAAAGTGGAAAGTCCATGGTGTTCCAAAGATTGAAACAGGAGATGTGTATCCCTCTAGCTTCCTCAGTATGCCAGGAGCCCCTTTTGAATAACTTTTAGCAATACTTACTTCACTTTGGAATCTCCTTTCACACAGCACAAGCCTTCCGACTGGGAGAGCACCTTTTTTTCCCCCCTGCAGTTCCTTAAAAATGTTCCTTATGTAATGAGTGAACTCCTCTGCCAAGAGCTCTCACTCAGGAGCAAATGCTCACTGAAACACCTGCCAACTTCCATCTCCTAACTCGCTGTCATGTTTTTGAGCCCTTCTTGCCTTCGGTCACTCTCTCCTGAAGCTTCATGAGTTTTTCCATGCCCCCCTTCTCTGCCTTCTATGTGGATGCCAGCCTGGGTCAATAGGATTCCAGGATTCCTATTGATTCTTACTGAACCTGTGGTCCATACCCCAACCCCAACTTATGTCCACAGCCCTTCTCTTCAAAAACTTAAAACGCATCTATTTCTGCTGTGGCCACGTCCAAGACTCTGCTTTAGAGGTTTTACATTGAGGCACCTGGGTGGCTCAGTAGGTTAAGTGTCTGACTCTTGATCTCAGTTCCAGTCATGATCTCAAGGTCATGAGTTCAAGCCCCGTGTCAGGCTTGGAGACTACTTAAAAAAAAAAAGAAAATGGTTTTACATGTGTTACCTCATTTAATCCTTAAACCAGGCGTTAGCAAACAGTTTCTGTAAAGGACCTGAGAGTAACTCTTTTTGGCTTTAGGAGCTCTGTGGCAGCTACCTAACAGTGCCCCTGTAGCTCAAAATAACCATAAAGAGTCTGTAAACAAATGAGCCTGGCTTTGTTTCAATAAAACTTTATTTAGACAAACATTCAGCAGGGTAGTCTTGGCCCACAAGCTGTTGTTTACCCACTCCCGCTCTAAACAACTCTTTGAAGTAAGTATGTTATTAATAACCATTTTACAGTGGAGACAATGAAGCATAGACAGAAGATTCAGCAAATTTCCAAAGATCATACAGGTTTCAGGTGGCAACCCAGGCTTTGTTGATTCCAGGGTTCATGTAAATGCTGTGTGTAAATAATAAAGACACCCACCCTAGGAAGAGGGAGATGGAAGACAGGCGCTTTCCCCAGGAACCTGTTCCTCCTTCATTATTACAAGCTTCTCCCTAGGATCTTTTCAGCTTCACGCTCTAGCCACTATCTTTTCCTTGTGGATTGGAATCCAGCTCAGGGTAGCTGATGGCTCTTGGGGCTCTGACATGGGTGTCGGACTATTGCTAACCATTCTGCATTGGAATGCAGTTTCCAGAAAGTTTATGAATAAAGACAACAGCTTTTTCTGGCTTTGCCTGGAATCTGAGTAATTTTTTTTTTTTTTAAAGATTTTACGTATTTATTTGTGAGAGAGAGTACATAGGAGCAGGGGTGGGCGCAGAGGAGGAGGAGATTCCCCACTGAGCAGGGAGCACGACCAGGGGCTCGATCCCAGGATCCTGCGATCCTGACCTGAGCTGCAGGCAGACGCTTAACCCACTGAGCCACCCTGGCGTCCCAGTAAAATTTTTTAGTACATGTGTTCATGGCATTTATGAATTTAGGAAATGACTGAGCGTGTGTGCGTGCAGGAATGCACATGCATGTATACACCGGACATCCAGCAAGTCCCGGAAATGCGCTGTAACACAGCGAAAAGGGCGGACTCTGGTCCCGCCTCAGTGAAACGACCATCTAGACCTACGCGATTGACTCCAGGTTGCCTAGGTCTCTGCAGTTTAGTCCTTGTCTGCATGATTCAGATCAACCCTCGCAACCTGAGCTAGGCATCAGTAACCCCATTTTAAGGGGGGAGTGAGCTCAGGTTGCGGCGGCCGCAGAGACCTGGCACACGGGGACAATGTTGATGGTGGAGTGGAGGCTTTGGCCGGGGGTCTCTGACCCCTGGCCCGATCCCCCTTCCAGCACACCTCGCGGCTCTGCTTCTCCCGGAGTCACGCTCTGCACCATTCGACTTTACTCCCGCACCCCCGGCTGGCAGGGTCTTTGTCTGAACTTTATGTAACCTGGCTCCCTTCCAGGCCCTCTGGCAGCTGTCCCAGTTCTCGGTTTCTATCTGCCCAGCATCTCCCATGTTCCCTTCTGAAGCTCTTATCCTCCCCTGGCAGCCAAATGCCCTCTATTTTATTTTCTCCCCAGGGCACACTCATAGGCTGGAGAAAAGCCGAGAGATTGTTCACTTTCTTAACAGGAGCTGCTTTCAATCCAGCCACAGCTGCTACACGTTTCAGAAGTAAGATGGAGCCCAAGACAGATGGCTCAGCGGAGACTGTTTTAAGCCCCAGAGTCACGAGAACGGATCCAAAATAACTCAGTCCAGCAGGGGTCAAACGCAGAGCAGAGCTGCTGGCTTTGGAGAAAGCATGACCCTGGGTCTTTGGAGCGGCCAAGTGAGTCAGCTCTGGTGTTTTCTCGTTAATAAGACTTCTTCGGCACAGTTCTTATGCTGAGGTTTCGGGACTGAGTTGGCTCCGTGTTCAGCGGCAGCTCTCAGAACGCCTGCCTCCGATGGCTTCAAAGTTCTTATTTGAGTATTTATTCCTGCTACTGAGATTCACACCCGGGGGAATGCTGTTCCCCGGTGTATCAGTCAGCTAATTGCGACAGCGATGCTGTGTAACATACCACCTCAAAAGTCAGTGGCTTCGAGCCGTGACTATTTATTCTCTTTCATGTGCCCGGACTCGGCTGGGGTTCAGCTGATCTCGACTCAGTCTGGTTGATCTTGGATACAGGTTGCAAATTTACTGCTGCTGCAACACCTACCTCTCACCCTTGTTGGGCCGGCAGGTAGTGGTACAAATGGAGGAAAAGTCTCACTACGCCTGCGGGATTCAAGCCTTTGTTTGCATATGTCTGCTAAAATCACAGTGGCCAGAGCACTTTATGGGGACAAGCCCAATACCAACGAGGCAGGGAATAGACCCCACTGTTGATGGAGCAGGGAGGGACTGCAAACGCACAGGGTGTGAATAGGGGAGTGAAGAATTAGGAGCAACATTGCTCTCCGGTATCCCTGGGCTGCAGGGCACCCGGAAAAGAAGGCTGTAGAGAGGGGCAGGAGATGAACCTGGTGGTCTTTCCCTGTTGGGCAGCTGCGGCTGCTTGTTTTCCTTTTTACTCTGGAGTGTGGCCAGAGCCAGGAGATCTCCCTTTGGGATGGCCTTAAACTATCTCTGCCCTCTTGGGTAAAGACTGGCCTTCTGTCTCGTGAGTGGGCTGCCTGATGCTGTTGAAGTCTTCAGATTGGCTTCTCTGAGCATCTGAATCAATTTGGGAAGTCCAGAGATACAAACAGGGTGGGCGAGTAGTTGGGGCACCTGTGAGGTGTAGTCGGTTAAGCATCTGACTCTTGCTTTCAGCTCAGGTCATGATCTTGGGGTCGGGAGATCGAGCCCCACATCAGGGCTCTATGCTCAGCACGGAGTCTGCTTGAGACTCTCTCTCCCTCTCCCTTTGCCCCTCCCACTCGTGCTCTCTCTCTCTCCAATAAATAAATAAATCTTTTAAAAAAAAAAAAAGGATGGGTGTGTAGAGGGTGAAATAAAGTCTTTTTTTTTTTTTTAAAGATTTTATTTATTTATTTGACAGAGAGAGAGAGAGAGTACAAGTAAGCAGAGTGGCGGGCAGAGGGAGAGAGAGAAGCAGGCTCTCTACGGAGCAGGGAGCCCGATGCAGGACTCGATCCCGGGACTTCAGGATAACAACCTGAGCCGAAGGCAGCCGCCCAACCAACTGAGCCACCCAGGTGCCCCAGTCTGGAGCTAGTTTATTTGCAGACCTCTGTCCCTGCACCTAAGAGTGTCTTCGGGTTCAATGACAATACCAGAGAAGTGGGCTCACTGGAGATGGCAGTAAGATCAAGATAAAGCTGTCCTGCATTTGAGGCCATCATAACATGTGTGAAATGGGGGAGCAGGCAGACATCTTATATATAGTATTTTCACATATAAAGAGCACATAACACTAGACAATGGCATTGCTAGAATAGCACAGCCCTGCTCACTGCACATGCCCCCGTCTAGCGCACTGAGCCTCGGTGCAAGGGGCATTTGCCTTCGGAGCCATGGGGGCAATAACGCAATGCCGTGTGCCTTCCATCACTGATTATGCCATTGCCCTCCTTAGTATGTATACGGCACTTGTCACCGTATGACATTATTCATTTCTGTATTCACTTATTGACTGCCTGGCTCGTCCACTACTCCTCATGGGCAAGAATTCTCATCACCTCGTTTAGGGTTATAGGACCTTTGGAAATTCAAATGCAAGGACGTGTTGGCCTCAGAAAGAAGGAGATTGTCATTAGATATTTATTTATTTGAGAAAGAGAGAGAGAGAGAGAGTGAGAGAGAGAGAGCACAAGCAGGGGAAGGGGTAGAAGGAGAAGCAGACTCCCCACGGAGAAGGGAGCCCACCATGGGCCTTGATCCTGGAACTCCGGGATCATGACCTGAGCCGAAGGCAGACCCTTAACTGACTGAGCCCCCCAGGCGCCCCTGGATATTTAGCAATGATCTTGCTCTTTCCTTCACAGAGAAATACTGGAAGTGGGTGAAGAGCGTAGGCTTAGCTATCCTATATGCCCGCATGGTACGCGGCATGACGGCCCCTCCAGGATGCCCACATTCTAATCACATTCGGGTCCTGTAAATACGTGACATCACAGGGCAAGGAGGGACTTAAGGCTGCAGATCGAGTTAAGATTTACTCTAATTTAACTCTAATCAGCTGACCTCGAGAGAAGGCGATCATCTTGGATTAGCTGAGTGGGCCCAAAGTTAAAAATTGAGTGGGTCCAATTGTTAAAAAATAAAGGTTTTTTAACGGGAAGGAAGGAGGCCGAAGACGAGCATCAGAATGACGGGAAGTGAGGCTGATTCAACTAGCCGTTGCTGGCCTCGAAGATGGAAGGGGGGCTAGCAGCCACAGAACGTCGAAGCTGGCAGAGAGAAGGACATGGATCCCACCCTAAACCCTCCAGAAATGAGCACATCGCGACAGGCACCCTGATTTTAGCCCATTTCGGACCTAATGGCCTCTAGAACTGCAAGGTAATGATTTTGCACTGTTTTCAGCCACTCGGTTTTGACGGCTTTAATTTTTTTACAGCAGCAATAGGAAACTAATATGCCCGTTTACTGATCGTGATGATATTTTAATCTTTAAAACCAAGGGGAATAAACCAGACAGCGCCAGCCGTTTTTCCAGTTCTAATTTCCTCTCATTAGAAAAAAAAAAAAAATCTTCATTTTTGCAAACTGTCAAGGAGGCAGAAAGGGGTAATGATTGACTGCGGGGGGTGGGGGGGGGGCTCGTGTCCCTGAGTCCACTCTGAGCCTGTTCAGATGACGACCCCTGGGAGGGTCGTCATCCCCTTCTCAGGGGAGCCGTGAGGAGCCCATCGATCATGGCTCAGTCCATTTTACCTGTTTGCCTTTCTTCTTTCTGCTGGTCTTTCTTTCTGTAATAAAAGTAGAGGAAGGATGGCGCACATCAGTGAAGACACTGGCTTAAGTGCAACTGAAGAAACCTCTGTGGTTTGGTTGTTGGCTTTACGGGCTTAGTAAGTCTCCTTCCTGTTCTCCTCCCCGTATCAGAACGAGGGCGGTCATGGAACGTCCCTTCGGGGCAGGCTGGGAACACTCTGGCTTCCTCCAGCCCCAGCAGCAGTTTCTTTCTTTCTTTCTTTCTTTTTTTTTTTTTAAAGATTTCATTTATTTATTTGACAGAGGGAGAGAGATCACAAGTAGGCAGAGAGGCAGGCAGAGAGAGAGGGGGAAGCAGGCTCCCTGTTGAGCAGAGAGCCCAATGCGGGGCTCGATCCCAGGACCCTGAGATCATGACCTGAGCTGAAGGCAGAGGCTTTAACCCACTGAGCCATCCAGGTGCCCCCAGCAGCAGTTTCTAATTCAGAAAGTGCTCCAGATACAGCCAGGGGTGACAGCTGGGATCTTTGGAGACACCCTGACTCAGGTTCTCACCCTGGAACCATGGGCAAATATACGCAAAGGGGGTATATCACAAGACTCCTGGTCAGGATCTAGACAGAAGAACCGAAGGGGAGGAGGTAATTCGGGCTGAACAAGGAGGCAGTTTGGAAGGCGACAAGCCTTCAGTTTGATCTCAGCCAGAGGCAAAAGATGAATCGACCACAGGGTTCGATTTGATGAACTGCTGAGGAAGACTCCCATTCCAAGGGGTCCCCTAACTCTCTGTGCTCACCCCCCTCCTTTTTTTCTTAAGTGCAGTTCGTTTTCCATCCGAAGCTAATTTATATCTTTTGCAGGTACTTTATGCTATCTAAAGTGATCCTGTACTTTTATTCAACAGATAATAAAGTCTGATATTTTATATGAGAGCTCAGATTTAACGTGAGAATACCGCATATACCTTCTGAAAGGTGGCACAGCTAGCTAAACCCATACATCACTGGGATGTTATCCTTGCTGAGAGCTAAAAATTTGGGAGGGCCGAGGCACACAAATTCTCCAAAAAATGAGGAAGTGTGACATAAAGAACGGAGGAAAAATGGGATGCAGAACTGGGGGGAGGGCAGGAGAACCCCGATTGGGGCATTCGCTTTCTCAGGTTGCGGAAGCGAGACCATCCTGATCCCTGGCACCAGTGTTCATTTCCCCAGCACGAAAACACATATTTTAAAACTGGCCACCAGCTTTCATTCAACACCATTGTCTCGTCCCATCCTTTTTCTCAGCCAGTCTAGGTAAGCATCAGAAATGGAAGTTCGGGTTCAAGGTGTTCCTGCTCATGGGCCTCTGAGCTCCAGGGCACAGTCTTAAAACCTTAACCCTAGGGGCGCCTGGGTGGCTCAGTGGGTTAAAGCCTCTGCCTTCAGCTCAGGTCATGATCTCAGGGTCCTGGGATCCAGCCCCGCATCTGGCTCTCTGCTCAGCAGGGGGCCTGCTCCACACCGCCACCCCCGCCCCCCGCCACCCCACCCCCCCGCCACCCCACCCCCCCGCCTCTCTGCCTACTTGCGATCCCTCTCTCTCTCTGTCAAATAAATAAATAAAATCTTAAAAAAAATAATAAAAAAATAAAACCTTAACCCCAGCGAGCCCCGGCTGGTAGATTGCAAAGCCGGCGGTGCCTTGCTTACAGCTTCTTCATCATGGAGCAGAGTCCGCTTCTCCATCCTCTGGATCCAGGCTGGCCTTTGGACTTGAACGTGGCGATAATGACACCACTCACATTCCCATCGGAGCCTCAGGAGACTTGTAACCTCCTCTCCGGCTGTTCTTGGGAACCTTGCAACCCCCACCCCCTTGCTCCGTGAGCATCAGCCAGGGTTCACCTGCTGGCAGCAAAGGAGGTGTGGCCCAGTTACTCTGGCCCTCTAGCCAATCGCCAGCCAAGCGCCAGTCACGTGACCGAAGCCTTCACTCCTTAGCTCACTGAACCCGTAGTAAGCCCAACCCACAACCACAGTGGAAGTGCCCGCCCCCTGCGCTCCGCCCAAATTGCCTGCCCACGTGAGCTACAATTGCTGCAGGGTTTTTTTCCTGTTCCTTTCTTTGGTTTTGTTTTGTTTTTGTCTTGTTTTATGCAGCAAAATCTGAAGGAAACCTGGAATTACTGGGCTTTTTACTTAACAATAACCTCGGCAAGGATAACCATTGGTTCACTGAAGTTCTCCCAGGGGCCTCGTTTAGAGAGGGGGAGAGAAGGGTTGTGTGGGCTGAGGGTATGGCCCAGGGTGGAAGGGAAGGTGTTTGAAATTCCAGCTCATTCTCTCCTGCTGGGGACAACAATGACTGTGTGCTTTTAGGAAACAGTGCCTTTTTTCATTAGAATCCTCCCTAAAAGAGTCGAAAACCCAACAGGGCCTCGCGTGATGGCTTTGCGCATTGTTCACTGCTGAAAGAGGTTTTGCCTTAAAATATATAGGCTGAATATCCCCATCTTAATTCTCGTGAGAAGAGAATGTCGCCCCACCAACGCCCCCGCCCCCCCCCCCCCAATCCATCACTGTGCCAGCAACGCGATGGGCACCACCCCGGACACGGTGAGTGTTACTGGCTGGCGAACCTGGAAACAGATTTTCTGAAACAGAGACCCTGGCTCTCCATTTCTAGATGCAGGTTCTTGTGCCGCTGCTTCTTTTTTGGAAATAGAGCTCCCACTGACATCAAAAAGAATCTTTCTCAAAGTGTGGAGAAGCCGCAGGGCGGGCAGCGTGCTTCTCCCAGCGGCGGAGAATCGGCTCCTGATGCATTGACTGGAGATCAAATTGGGTTAAATGCGCCCTTCCATGCAAGCCTGGAAAATTCCCCAACACGAGGTCTTTCATGCGTTAGACCTCGAATGAAGGGCAAGCCTCAAAGCCTGGCCTAGTTCTAAAATTAGATCAGTAATTTTATCCAAGAATGCAACCGCCCAGTGAATAGTTCTGGGTTTCCTTCTCCTCTAATGCCCGAGTGGGGAGGATTAGGGCTACCGTTGTGCCTTGACAATTTCGAGAGGGTGTCATGTGGGCATTTCTCCGTGAAAAGAGCAAAAGTAATAGGAGACCAGCTTAAAATGTCAAGTCCCATTATTGGCAGCACCTGAGGTGATCTTTGCTGCTTTTCCCTGCTCTTAATTCAAGCAACATTACATGTGCTATGACAACGGGGAGCAGTATGGAACAGACTGCTTGATCCCCGGGAGCCAGCTGCCGCGAGGGCCGTCTGAACGGTCCTGCATGCATTTTATCATCCTTAAAGGGGTGCTTCTTCTCTGGGGTTCAGTGGATATGCTCTAAGAGCCATAGCAACAAAGAAGGAATGAAAGGCTGTTAGCGTGCTTAGGGCTGATTTTTAAATATTTTAAAAGTTAAGTATATGCATATGAACGCATGCGCACCCAAAGGCTGCGCAGCCGCCTCTGTTTGGGGATCAAATCATTTCAAACCACCCTGACTATCAAAGGTTGAAAAGAAGGTCTAACTGGGGCGGGGGTGGGGGGCGCGGGGGGGCCTGGATGACCCACTTGGTTGCACGTCCACTCTTGGTTGCGACTCAGGTCTTGGTGATCTCAGGGTCCTCGGATAGAGCCCCATGCTGGGCTCTGCGCTCAATGAGGGGGTCTGCTTGAGATTCTCTCTCCCTCTCCCTCTGCCCTTCCCCCCCACCACTCTCTCTCAGATAAATAAGTAAATCTTAAAAAGAAACAAGGTCTAATTGGCAAGCGTGCACATATATTCATTTAATAAGAAAAGTCAGAGTAAAAGTAATTCATGATTAGGTTATAAATTCAGTGTGTTAAGTTCTTGGGGAACAAGAGGCCCTGTTCACCCAGCTCTGGAAATCCTGAATGGTCTGGGATCGGCCAACCCAACAGATTGAATGGCCACATTGGGAGAGGCCAGCATCTCTGTTGTGATTTCTAGTGTAACTGCTGGAAATGCAGATGTTTCGGTGAAGATCTTCAGAACAATCTCTGGGCTCTCGAGGCAAATCTTGGACTTACCTACCTGTCTCCCTTATAACCTGCAAAGCAAGGCGCGGGGGTTTGATTGAATTGCCTAGTAATTCTGTCATGAACTGCACTGCTTTTTTCTCCCTTGAACACATTACTGATGGTAACAAGGGAGTTATTTTCAATCAAAGCATGCTCCAACGAAAAAGATTTCTCCTAACATTGTGATCCCTTCCTCTGAAATCCATTTCAGATTGGCGGATAAAATGTGATTATATTTACACTTCCCTGACACAATTCAGGCAGCAAAATAACAGCCTGCCGGAGACATTTTTCTTCTTCATATTTAGATCTGTCAGTGCTCTAGTGCTGGGGGAATGAGAAGGGGGGTGACAGAGGCAGCTGGGGTTGGCGATACGGTTTAGCTGGCTCACAAATAGAGATGTTCTGTGTGCTGCATGTCTATCTATCTCTCTCTCATCTCAGAGTTCCTTGAACGCCGTCCTGAATGGCGTTCAGAGCCATGATACGGCGTGCTAATCAATAGTGCTCTATGCAAATCGAATTTCTCATTTTTGCCTTGACACAGCCCATAAGTTATTTCAACATAATACTTTAATTGGTTCACACTCATTAGGGGATGTACGACGTATGACTCACCAGTTTCTGTGTACGTCAGTTGCAATTTGTATTAAAAGTCTAGGCTTCTAGATTGCAAGGTTAAAATGGCGGAGGGGACAGCATAGAGGTGACCCGGTGTTGCAGAGAGCAGGAGAGCCCTGGGGCCAATGGGGCATTTTGATTCTGGTTCTCAGCCTCCAGGGATTAGCCGTATGTGATATGAGGCAACTCATTCAACTTCTTTGAGCCCAAGTGCCCTCATCCATACAATGAGTAGGTTGGTTTAGGGGTTCATCAGGATTCCGTGATTATGTGAACCCCTGCCTATGGTCCCCAGAGTGGCCATGTCATATTTGGGTCCCAGTCTCCACTCTTGGGAGAGGATTGACATTCCATTTCACCAAGATGATACGGATCATCAGGGATCCCACAGACATCACCCTGGTCCCTTCCTAAGGAACCGGTGTTTCTAACGAAATATAACAGCCCCTGCAATGTGCTATTACTCTTCAGTGTGAAGGAGAGGGCAATATTTTTGGTGCCAAGTTAATGACTCCTTCTCTCACCTTCTGCCGGGTTGGTAACTGCTCTTCTTATCTGCTGATGCCTAGACACAAGGAGTCCAAAGTACCTCGAAAGCACTTATAGATTATAGTTTTGTGGACCCTTGCTGTGTCCTCTAGTAAATATATACTCTTTAGCGACCAGCCTACAGAACCCAGAATTTCAGGAATAGAAAATACAAAGTCTCCCAAGGGCTCATTGGTTGGGATGATAATTAGGAGCAAACCTGCCTTCACCCCACTGTTCCAAGACTCATATAGTCTTCTTATACGGAACACAGTATCAAAGAAAGGTCTCTGATTTAATGCACATATGTGTATTTTGAAGGATGCTATTCTACGCTTTCGAAGTACTGCCTTCAAGATGGTAGCTCAGCTGTGCATTTAGAAGGCTATTAAGCATTCCCTGAGGCCATTTGTTTCTGGATGGCATAGTATAGCATATGACCATGGTAGACAATATGCCCGTGCTCAAATCTGCACTATCAAGTGGGCCCCTGGCTGAATGCTATGTTGTTATGAGATTCTACACCTATGGATCAGGCATTTGTAAGCTCTGTGGGGAACAAACAAACCAACCCTTTGCTGGTCTAGATACATAGCCCTATAAGGATGAACTCCTGGCCCTTCATGTGTGGAGGGGTTCTAATGTAGTTGGATTGCCACCAATGGTCTGCTGGTCTCATTGAAGAAGAACGCCTTACTGGCAGTGGTATGCTAGAGTCAGCTTTCACCAGCCACCAGCAGGCATTGTGTGTGTCTTTTCCAACTCCATGTAAAGGGACATCACATTGGTAGCTTGAAATTGGCCATAGTAGAGTATTTACATCACTGAAATGGGAAAACACTACCAACAGGAATCTCTTGTTAAACATTTGCCAGCATACTATTGTTCTTCACTTAAGCTACTATACACCCTGAAGAATGAATTCTAACCCTCACTCCAACTAAGCACTTTCGATTGCTTACATAGAAATTATCGAGGTCTTCTGCTTCTAGTTGTAATGGGCATCTTCTCTTAGAACTATCCTCTCATTGAAAGCAACTATGAATTCTTGATGAAATCCAGAAGCAAACACATTAAAAAAAAAAACTTTTTTATGGCATCCGTGCACCACCAAGGCAACCAAACCTCGAGAAGCCACGTGAGCAGTGTGTTCCCTTCCTTAGGGAATTTGCCGAGTCCCAGCCTGGATTCCAGATGGCCCTCAGAAAATGTCAGACTAGAGCTTTCAGCACTATTATGAGGATGGGGAAGAAATGAGAGTTCAGGGTTTCGAAGGCTTCCAGGATTTAATAAGTCAAGATCCTGGAGAAAAGAGCCTACAGAGACATTCTGTGCCACTTTTTACTTCATGGCATTTGCCGAACCCAGAACTGAGCTGGACAAAAAGTTGATAAGCAAAGCAGAAAATGGAAACTTATGGGGGGGGGGGTGGAATCTATAATCAGAGCTTTTAGTGGTCTTGTGGAACTAGGAAAACAAAATTGAACTTCAGAGAGAGCCAAGAAGTTGGTTAAGCACTCATGGGTGAGTTTAATTGAGACCCATAAAAGGCTATCCTCCAGAAGTCAGTATGGACCGAAAATAGACAATCCCATATGGAACCTTAAATCTAGTCCTGAATCATCTCAGACCCTGGTTAGATGAAGATGATACCCGAGAGCCAGAAAAACCTAAAGTCCTCTCTGGAGGAATATAAAATTACCCATTACCCTACAACTTTTAATGCAAAATACCTGGCACTCAATAAAAAATTACCATGCATGCCAGGAGACTGGAGCAAGTGTCCAAAAGCCAAGAGAAAAAGTAAAATAGAAGAAAGAAACAGACCTACAGGTGATAGGCATATGAAGGTGAGGATGTTAACTATGATTAATATGTTTATGAAAACAGATAAGGTGGAAAATTTCAATAGAGAATTAGAGTGTGTAAAGACAACAAAATAGAAATTCTGGAACAAAAAGTAATAGTAATGGCTAAAATTAGAAATTAATGGTTTAATAGGAGATTAAACATAGCAGAGGTAGGGATTCATAGATTGGAAAGTAGCATATACAAAAAAAAAGCAAAGTAGGTGTAGAGACAAATAACACTGACAATTATAGAAAAGAACACACAGGACATATAAGGCATGGTCAGTAGGCTAGCATGCTTGGAATTAGATTCCTGGAAGAAGGAAAAGCTAGAACGGGACAGAAGCACTATTTTCAGCACACTGGTTGAAAAATTCCCCAAACTGACAAAGGACACTAAGCCACACATTCAAAAAGCTTAACAGCTCCCTTCAAGCATAAATACAAAGAATGTCTTACACATCATAATAAAACTCTTGAAAGCCACATGGAGACTCTTGAAAGAAGTCATTGAAAAAAAAAAGACGCATTGCTTTCAGAGGCACAATAATAATTTTTTAAAAGCTTAAGAGTTGTTTTTTTCCTACAGAAATTATGTAAGTCAGAAAACAATAAAATGTGCCTATCATAGTGCCCCCCAATTATTTCTAATTTAGAATTATATACCCAGTGAGAATATCCTTTAATAGCAAAAGTGATAAAAAGATATTTTCAGACAAGCAAATATTGACAACACTTGTACCCAGGAGAAGTTCACTAAAGAGAATTCTAGAAAGAGTCCTATGGTGGATATTAAATGATCCATATAGAAGCACAATTATGTAGCAAATTGTTTAAGAAAAAACACACTGGAGAGAATATGGCATATCAGAAAACTGAATGTTTTGTGTATCTCATATATGTCGATTCTTCAAAAGCCAAATCTTGTAGAAACAGAGAATAGAATGGCGGTTACCAGAGATTAGGGCAACTGTGCACATGTCATTAAAGGGAACAAAATTCACTTGGAAGAAGAATAATTTCTGGAGATTAATGCAAAGTATAGTGATAATAGTCAACAATACTATACTACATAATTCAAAATTGCTGAGAGGACACTAGATCCCAAGTGTTCTCACCACAAAAAAGAAATGATAATTACATAATGTGTCAGAGGTGTTGGTTAAAGCCACATGGTAATCATGTGGCAATATATAAACATATCAAATCAATACTTTGTCTTCCTTAAACTTATATGGGGATATATGTCAATTGTATCTCACTTAGAAAACCACAATTGGTGTGGGCACAAGTTTAGATCAAAATCAGGCCAATGGAATACCACACACATTAGTCACCTGATCTAGAACAAATATGCTACCACAAAATTTCTTTTTTTTAAATGTTAATTTTTAAATGTAATCTCTATGCCTAATGTGGGGCTCGAGCTTATGACCCCAAGACCAGGAGTTGCATGCTCTACTGACTGAGCCAGTCAGGAGCCCTGCTATTGCAAAATTCGTGATACGGTACTTTATAAAAGAGGATGCCCAAATGGTCAGTAAACAAATGAAAAGTTGCTTAATGTTACTGGTTGACAGGGAGAAGAATCTTAGAATTATAAGATACCATTACAAACAAACAAACACACAAAAGTAGCATGGTTAAAGTTAAGGGGAAAAATTGGCAATGCTACACATGCTGCGCATTGGTGAGGCTATACATATTGGTGAGACTACTAGAATTTTCGTGGTCTGCTGGTAAGACCACACTGTATTATAACCACTTTGGAAAACTTCCCACCACGAATGGTGAAGAAGGTGAGGTTGGGGGTAGTTAGTTGTGGATCTCATTGTCTAGTTAGCCCTAGAGGCCAGGAGGTGACCGCCTTATTCGTCAAACTCTTGGGACTAGGGAAACAGCCCTCAAAGTCTTTCTCCCCCCGACTCAAACGTGGGGCTTGGTAAACTCCAGTAAATAATATTACAGAGAAGCCTCTGATTTCCTGGGGATAACAGTTCTCAGTTTGAATCTTCTGATGCTGACTACGGACATATGATTTTCCAAGAGTTCTTTATAATATACTTTTCTTTCCACAAACACATGAAATGCCATCTACCTGATACTAAAGCAGTGGCTTACTCTATTTTTATCTATTTGTATGTTTATTTTAAAATTTATTTTTAAATGCATGCGTGTATGTAGGTATTTTTAAGCAATGGCTCACTTTAGCCAGTTCCGGCTGCTCCTCTAAATGCTAAGGTCCTGCCCTTCCTTTCCACCTGCTGGCTCAGTGCTGGAACAATGAAGGAGACACTGGCAGAGTCTCTCTCCTTGGCTGCTTTCTGGAATTAGACCCGCGGTTCCTAACCTGGTATTGGTCCTGGACAAGGATAAGTAAGATGGTGGCCTCCCATGATGTCTTTGGCCGTGGTTCCTGGTTTTTCCTTTTTGCCTGCTAGGATAGAGGCTCACCTCTGAATGTCAGCAGGATCCCTAACAATCTTGTTAGTTACACATTCTCATGGACCACATCTGGACAACGCGTCTGCTACAACCACCAGCTATTTTGTTGGTTGTTTCCGACATAGGTCCCCAAAGGTGTTTTCGTACCATAGGTAGGCACTTCTGAGCAGAAGATTGCAATAACCCCACCCAACTTCCTATTAATGCACTCCTAATGGACCCTCCCACACCTCCCAAACTTTGCCATCCCACATCAAGCCAAACTGTACTACATTCCCAGATTTTGAGATTCGTGCCATCTGGCTCAGGAGGCTCACCGTACCGATGGCCTTCTCCTTACAGGGTATTTCTGGCATGTGATACGCTTCATGGAAAAACCGAAAAAAGGCATCAGGCCAGTCGTTGAAATTCATGTGTGCTAGTCTGACCGAAAGTTAATATTTCAAAGGCTTTGGGGAAAATGGCGTCAGGATAAAGGATACTTAGAATAATAGATGTATGACATCCCTGTTCAGTGCTGCCTTCCTTGGTAAGTCCCTCCGTAAGTTGTTACTTAAAGGTACATTTTTCAGCTTGATTTGGATTGAACATTGCCTCTGAAAATGACTCACATTCCCAGAGGGCACAGGACAGTCCATACAACTTAAATAAATCAGGTATGTTTGAATCGATAAATAAATGTGTATGCGTTCACCCACTCCAGTGCTCTGTACAGGGAATATTCTCGGGGAAAGTCCTACGGAGAGCTTGAGAATGACCAAAAAGCAGCAGGGGAAAATCCCACATGCCTCATGTGCTTGGCCCATCGTGGGCTTTGTGTGCACAGAGTGAGAGGGGTCCGTGGGATTATGATCGCTGGAGACTGAGACTCTCCAACCGATGGGGGAGCAGCTCCCTGCCCTACTCCCCACCCTGGCACCCCTGGATCACGTAACTGAGGTACTAGGTGTGCGACACAGACCTGAGCGGAAGCATTCAGGCTGGTGTCACCTTTGCCCTCTTTGAGCCTCACCTTAAGGGAATCCATCTGAGATCCTAAAGAGAGTCACTGCCAGACTCTGGAAACCCCAACGATACAAGACACTGAGTAAAGAGAACCATGGCGGGCCGATGACTATAAGGAGACCTGGCACCGAGCCACAGAGAGGACCGTGCTCCACCCCAGTGTGGCTAGTTGGTATGACAGCGCTGCCAAGGGCAGGCGGAAGTGACGTCCACTCAGCCCCCGCGGTGGCCGTCCTCCTGTGACCCAGCATGAGCCAGGATGGGGAGGGGGAGGGGCAGGATGGCAGGGTGCAGCCATGACACCAAGCTGAGTCCCTCCAAGCAGCTGTAGCTGGAAGACTTCAGTGACCAGGATGAAGGGGAAGGGGGAAGTCTCTGAGAAGATGCCCAAGGGACCCCACCCACGGGAGACCTCAGTTCCCCTCTCTACTTGATTGTATCTTCCTCAACCTTGAAAACCCAGCTCCAAGGACACTCCCGGAAGCACTCTTTTCTAGAAATGGGTCATCTTCCTCTGAACTCCTGGAGCTCCCAGAGCTCTTAACCTTTATTACACACGTTATTTTCCATCTTGTACTTTGGCTGGCTGTGGTCCATTTGCCTCAATTTATTTTTCTAGACCGCAGCCACCTGCCTTGTGTTTATCTGTCCTCTTGACATCCAACATCTTTTAGATCAAGAGACCTCCTCTCCGGAGTCCTTCCTGCACCCCAGCCTTCACATGTTACTGACGGGGTGATCGGGGTTTGAGAAGAGTGACTCATGAAGAAGGCGAGAGGGAGCCCAGATCAGGGAGGGAGATGGGGTGCTTCTGAGTCCCTCTGGGCCAGGCCCCACCCCCCCTGAGCCTCATTTTCCCAGGAAGGGTTGAGTCTTGCTCCCAGTGGGTGAGTCCAGAGAAGGAGGGAGGGAGACAGCCAGTGCAGGAACCACAAGGGAAAAAAATGCCCTTGACAGGGGCAGCGTGGGCTGCGGGCCCCTCCCCGGGGTATGTGTTGTTCCACCTTGATCTCGGAATTAGAGGCAGAGAAGGCAGGGGAAGAGACTCCTCGCAGAGGATGGCGGGAGTAGGGACAGGAAGGAGGGGAGGGCTGGGGCAGAGACAACACCTCCGCTGACTAATTAAAGCCTTTGGTAGCCAGCCCCGCAGGAGCTCAAACAGATTATCACTGCTGACTCAGCTCCCTGCCAAGGCTAGACACACACTCCCTTTTTTCCTGCTTGATTTGCCTAATGGAAGCTGACAGTCAAGTTCAACACTGATTGTCAGATTTCAGTAGGAACCTCAAGGGGGGAGAGGAAGGCAGACATTTGAGGAATAAAAATAGCTCACATAATGAGATCCTTTATTTAGCTGAACCACTTTTTAATGACTCACCTCTCCCTCCCTCTTCTTTCTCTCTCTCTCTCTCTCTCTCTCTCTCTCACACACACACACACACACACACACACACAGTTGTGCACACAAATGTCCGATTTTCACTTAGAGCTGGCCTAGAGCCTGTAGGAAAGAGGCCATCCATCCTGGACGGTAGGGGTCTGGGAAGGGGGATGAGACTGAATGGCGACTCTGGGAGATACTTGCCCACATTCCTCCAACCAGCCTTCCTGCTCCCCAGGCTCTTTCAATGATCCCTTTTCCAAAACGTGACCCAAGAAATTGGCTTGGCCAGCAAAACCGAGCGCAGGGGGAGGCCCTCACGACTTTGGCTGCTTCCTTGCCCATCTGTGCCTCTGCTTCTATAAACTGAGAATAGAAAGTCTGGTTCACTTCTCAAAACCTGAGCTCCTCATCGGAAAAATCAGGCCGCCATCTTGTGAGGAGGAAGAAGATAGCATAGGAAGCTTCTAGATATTGTCTGGGTGAGAACGCCACCGCCTTCCCTCCTCTGAAGCGTAGTCCTCTGGGACTTTATAGGAAGTCACCCAGTAGTTGTCAGCTTGGGATTAAAAACCTAGCTTTGCAACAGGAGGTTGGACTGTCATAAAGGGGGTTCTGAGGGCTTGTGAGGGCCGGGCTCCATGCTAAGCACTTCGCGCATATTAACTCAGAGAGACCACCCCACTCTTGTCCCCATTTTACAGATGAGGCAGCTGAGACTCGGAAGAGTGAAATTACTGGCCCGAGGTGATCACAGAGTTCACCAGTGGTGAACCTAGACTTTGTTTTTCAATTGGTGAAAGAGCTGAAGAAATTGAGAAGCCTCCATAAATGTTAGACATTTGTATCCTGGCTCCTTTTGGTGCAAAGTTCCTTCCACAAGAAGCTAACGACAAGAGCAAAGCCCTGTGTGTTCTGACAAGGTAGGAATCTGGGCCCCCAGTGGGGCGACATGGGTCTGGAGTAGGGCCCAGATCCTTACGGCGCCTCCTTAGGTTTTGTCCCTCGTGGGCCACACTCACCCTACGCTGTCCCTAACCGTGTTGACCAGGAGATGATGGAAGTCACGCAGATGTGACCCCATTGTCCTGAAGGTCCAACTAAACACAGACCTTCCCACACTAGCTACTGCCTTCAGAAGAGGCTTCTAGAAAGCAAGCTCAGATCCACTGCCTAAAGCCAACCTGGCCCCAGGTATCACTGAACCCAGCAGGTAAGGGCAGGCCAGAGGTGACAAGAAGGTCACTAGAGGAAATTTTAAAAATGACTTTTTGTGGAATGTTTTTCTGAGTGGTTTTTTTTTTTTTCCTTCTTTGTATATAGACCATACTTTTTTCCCTTTTTCTTTTTCCCCTACTCTAATAAACACTTACCAAGTGTTAGTTGCCATTTTTAATGGCAGCCATTTGCCCCCATTTGTCAACATTTCATCCCCGTCTCTTGCTTCGCAAAGGAAGCACCAGAAGCACAGGGAATTTATGTGAGTTGCCCTGGATGGAGGCAGCTAAGAAAGGCCTAGTGTCCACAGCCTGAATTCTGTTCACTATAAGATGCTCCTTCCTTATACAGTCAACATGGAATACTAGGCATGGTGACACAGTAAAGTACAAAAGAAGAAAACCCAGTCAGTGACCCCAGGACCTTGGAACTTACTATTCTGCATTGACGCCTTCTATTTTTTTTAACATGGCCATGTGAGGGAGCCACACAAACCAGCACCTGGGATGCCTGTATTTCTCACCATGTACATCTTCCTCATGGTTCTTCTGGTGTCTAAACCACAGGGGAACTTTCCATTTGATTCCTAGGATTCTGCATAGCAAAGCAGCCCTGGCCAACCTGCCCCCCTCCCCCTTCTCCCCCCCACCCCAAAAAAGAATGATCTTCATATACATTTACATTTGTTGTTGGGCAATGGTCTATAAACCCATGCTCTATTCATTGTCATGAATAGACAAAGGACCTAGTCATGACAAAGGATCTCTGAGTGACTATTTAAATTAATACCAATGTTTAACTACTTTCAAGAGGCAGGCATGATTTTTATCAACTGCCAGCTTCCCATCCTCAATAGACTACTGACTTTGAGGATATAAAAAAAAATAATACCACCCATGGAAGGATTCCCCAACTTTCGCTGAAGACAAAGAAATGTGCCATCTGCTCCTAGACCAAGTGGCTAGGAGGGAGGAGTCCCAAGTGGGGGAAAGAAACTCAGGATATAAATATAAAGCCAAATAAAACGGGAGTGTTTCTGAGCCATTAATAGAATATTCAGGAAAAAGGAGAGAGAAATTCTCCTCCATCTACACATTCGAAACCTTTTCTCTGGAGTGAGCACCATTCCCAAGAAGGAAATCTAATCCTAGTCTACAGTATCGTTCGGCAGACTAAAGATTTTACATAGTTATGTTAGAGTGAATTGTTTTTCAAGTTTTAGAATTAATCTATAGAAAAAGGAAGCGAGTCCTCATTTGGGTTATGGAACATCGCGATTGTGGAAGCGAGTCCTCATTTGGGTTATGGAACATCGCGATTGTGTCTTCCATCTTGATCCCGTGAAGGTGATGCAAAGCTGACAGAGAGGTTTGGAAACAGGCAGGGATGGAGGAAGGAGAGGAAGGAGTTAAAAGGCTGAAATGACTAAAAGTCCACTTTGATGGCTTGGAGTCAGGCATCTGCTAATGTTTATGCAAGAAGAATTAGAAATTGAAATACAGTATTTAAAATTGTCAGCCTAATTGTGAAAAAAAAAAAAAAATCCCCAATCATAAATATCAAACATCAGGACTGAAGAGGTTCCTGCTGTAGTCCCCATGGAGTAAATATAGCTATTTGGAAGAGAGACAAAGCCAAGAGGAGTCGAAAGTTCTAGCTTCTGTGGTTAAGGATGGGGCTCAGAGGAGAAGCTTGTTTCCCTTTTGGTCCAAGAACTTTTGAACTATTTGGGGCGCCTGGGTGGCTCAGTTGGGTTAAGCTGCTGCCTTTGGCTCAGGTCATGATCCCAGGGTCCTGGGATCGAGTCTCACATCAGGCTCCCTCCTTAGTGGGGAGCCTACTTCTCCCTCTGCCTGCCGCTCCCCCTGCTTGTGCTTTCTCTCTCTCCCTCCCTCTCTGACAAATAAATAAAAAAAATCTTAAAAAAATAACTTTTGAACTATTTGATTTTTTACATATGTCTCTAATACTGTGATTAAAATTTAAATGAAAAAAATTAAAAGATCATTCCAGCCAATGGAAAAAACAAAAAACTAAGAACTACCGTCCTCTCCTGGGACATTGTGACTCACCTCAAAATAACAGATTTATTTGCTTCATACCAAATGTGAGAATCTCGAATTTTGCTCATGATTTGAATTTTTGTAGATTCGGAGAAACCCAGCAGGGACTCTCATGCTTTCCTGCTTTCCTTCGAGCTTCTGTCTCACCGTATGTGTGAGTCACATGCTTTTCTGAAGACCTCCTCTTCTAAGGTCTAAGGCACCATGAAGGTAGCTTATCAAGTAACACTTCGTCTCATCGCCCTCATAAAGCCTATCCTGCGCCCATCACTTTAGAGAAATTCATTGTCCTGTTTTGGGGCTCTTTCCATGTCTGCTGCTGACCTTCAGATGGCCTATCAGTTCGTCTTGTCTAGAAGCTTCCCACTCTGCCTTTCAATTTCCCTCCTTCCCGCTCCCGGCGATTGTCCCCTACCGGCCATTCTCATCTGCTGCTGCCATTGGTAATTCCATCTCGGAGTCTTTGTCTTACTTTTACTTCTAACTGAATTCCATTAAAAGTTAGGCACCTGCCCTGGTCACACCGTGATTATGGGGCAGTGCCAAATTTGGCCTTGGGTCTCTCTGGCTTCCTGTGTCTTTTAAAAAATATGAATCTGAGCCTAATTTCATTGTGGCTAGCTTTCCACGGAAGACAACTTACAATGAGTAACAAAACGGGCATCGGTAGAGCAGTATTCTAACCAGCTGGCTTACAGGCAATCAGGAGCTTGGAGCTGGTGCCATATGGTGGCATCGGGAAACAATCAGCACGATTGAGGACCCAGGGATATTGGCTTTCATCTTGGTCCTAAGACCAATTAGCTCTTTGGACTTGAATTTTCTCATTTATAAAATAAAACGTTTTTACTGGATGATCATTAAGCTCTCCTCCAACCCTGAAGAATCCATATACTTGAAAGAAACAAGGCTCGTTGAAGTTATTGTCTAATTCAGATATCTTGCAAATCCCTGGGGTGAATGAGGTGGAAAAATGGATTTAAGGTTGAACTAAAAATAAAATCCTCGCATACTAACACTTAACTTGTTACTGTCCAGCATGGAAATGGAGTTTAAGTACTATAGTGTTTTTATCAGCTTGGGCCGCCGTGACAAATAAAACTCCCACGGATTGAGTAGTGTAAGCAACAGAAATGTATTTCTCATAGTTCTGGAAGCCGAGAGAGCTAAGAGCAAGGTGCCAGCAAGCAAGGTAAGTTGTAGCCTAAGGCTTTTTCTGTAAGCTTGTAGGTCACCACCATCTCCCTGTGTGCTCATGGGACCTCTTCTTTGTGCAGGTGCAAGGGGAAAGGGACAGAGACAGAAAGAGGGAGGGAGGGAGGGAGGGAAGGAGAGAGAGCATGTTATCTGTGTTCCCTTTTTCCAGTGACACTAATTCTAATCCTATAGGATCAGCGTCCCACCCTTGTGACCTCTTGTAACCTTAATTACTTCCTTAAGGGTTGCATCTGCAAAGAGAGCCTCAGGATGGGGGAAGAGTTAGAGCTTTAATATGTAAATGGTAGAGAGACAGGACAAGCAGGTAGAATCAGGAAACAATGGCCTAAGTGCCTCAGATTTGAGTTGCCCAATTATTTCCCCGCACAAGAGTAGAAGAAATACGCCAGTAAAAGCCATACATTGAAAATAATGCAGAGCGGTGCTTTCTCAAACTTGAGCATGCGTACAAATCACCTGGAGGGGCTAGTTTAGATAGACGGTTTAGCTGTGAGATCAGCTCTCAAATTCCCTGCGAACAGAGCAAAAAGGAAAACGTGCCGCGGTTACACACCTTTCATTGTCCATAAGGAAATTTGATATAGATCCCCGAAGGGGAACCAAGTTTTTGCCATCAATTAATTCTAAAATAAATGTATCATCTCTACGATAATGAGAAATAAGTGGTTAATGCTTGAAACCAAATCCTGGCAGTAAGTCATAAAGCTTCCTCTCACAGCATCTCTCAATAAAAGTTGAGGCTATAATGTCAAAACCAATTCAATAAAATCATTATTCTGGGATTATGGATTATAGACCATTTCAAAATAAATGTAATCTTGTTTCTTCCAAATGCATAGACTAATTAAAATTGGGTCAAAAAATACACATTGTTTAACAAAAATCCTTAGGGGACCCGCTTTAATGAATAGATAACACATCTGTGCTAAGCATGACTTTAAAAAAAGAAGAAGAAGAAGAAGAAAGTACTTCTGCAAAGCTTGAAGAGTTGTTTCCTAAGTAGTTTAATCATTCTCCTGGGGCTTGTGTTTATAAAATTAATTTGCTTACAAACACTTTTTTTCTGTTTTTGTAGGCCAATAGGTTTTATTTAGAAATATAGATGTTAATGAGAGAAGACAGACTGTATGAATCAGATTTAGAAATCCTAGGTTCCATAGCTTTTATACCTATTTTATGCAACTGGCTTCTGATGCCTATCTTTATGCTGTGGCCCAAGGCCTTGTTGATAAAGTATCCATAGGCTCTCAGTCAAAGATAAGTAAGATAAAAGACTGCATTAGGTGGGGCAAAGTTCTCTGGTCCCAAGCTTCTCCATAATACTATCAGTTAAAAAATGTCTCCAGACAAGTGTTCTGTGCTCGCTGGGACACTGTATATATCTCATCTCTTTTCTGAGCCAAGAGAGATGTATAGATAAGAGGAAAAAACAAAGGGAAAACAGTAGCAAAATTTCATTGTGTTTGATTTATGGATTTGTTCTACTCTGGGAGTCTCAGAAGTGTTCTTTTTGATAAGGGCCGTAACTGATTAGAAAGTAATGAACTATGGAAAAAAGCCAAGGATCCTGAGATTAGATCTCCACTGAACCAATGCTGGTAGGACTTGCATGAAATGCCCTCTTGCTGTCAGCTCCCCCAAACGTGGTCACATCCCTGCTGTCATGTTCTTTTCCACCTAAGAGTAAGGCCAGAGAGCCGAAGACACCAGCAAAAAGAGCGGGCATGCCTTTGTGCTTGGGAGTTTTGTTACCTGTCTTACGTAATGTTGCCAATATTAAGCCAAGGGACCGGGGAGTAGGGTACCACCAACCTCCCACGAGCGATATTCATAATTCCAATACTTCTGTTAAGTGACTAAATCTAATCTAGTCCCTGAGATGAACAGTGTTCACAGATTACATTGGCCCCCCCTTGAGGTAGATCGGCCACAAAGATTTCTGATGGGCTCCAAAAGCACACACACATTCACATTGTCTCTCTTTACATCATTGACTGTCTTGTTAGGTCCCGTCAGTGGAAATCCAGCTCAGAATCAGTCACCGCTGATTGACTGATAGTCATGTATCCATCACCCTAACCTCATCAGTATAGACAAGTCTATACTTTAGATCTGTGCTCTTATAGCTACCTGGCAAGAAATCTTTTCATCCATCCGTTTATTCAAAAAGGCTTCAACTTCAGGCTGCGTGAAATAGACCTCATCTTATTTGTTCTAATTCTTTATCCTACAGTATTTACATTGAAAAAATAGCCAGAGTGCAGAAATAGTTCTGGTTTCAGGGATCTTGTGGGCAATCCCAGTAACCCTTTTCATATCAACATAATTGATAAACCTCTAGGTAGACTCAGAGAGAGGGGGAGAGAGAGAGAGAGAGAGAGAGAGAGAAGGAGGAAAAGGGGGATGAAGGGAGTAGAGGGAGGAAGAAAAGAAGGTAAGAGAGAGAGAAAGCCAAATTATCCATACCACAAATGAAAGAACTAATAGCACTCCAGATGCTACAGATAATAAAAGGGTATGTCGATAATTTCAGCAATTTAGTTAACAAGGGCCAATTCTCCAAAAAGCTCTCAAGAATAAATAGCTAACCTGAAGAGTCCTGTATCTATTATAGAAATGGAATTTGTAGTTTAAATCCCCTCCAACAAAGAAAACTCCAGGCCCTGGTAAATTCTGCCAAACATTTAAGGAGGAGCTAATTCTAATTCAATACAAACTCTTCTAGAAAACTGATGAGGGGGGAAGACCTCCTCATTCATTCGATGCAGTTAGCATTATACAGACTTCAAATCCAGACAAAGACATCCCAAGAAAAGAAAGCCAATGTCCTTTGCCAGTATCCCTTATGAACGTGATGGAAAAATTCGAAACCAAATTTTAGCAAATTAAATTTAAAAACAAAAAGAATAAGACATCATAAGCAAGTGAAGTTTATCTCAATAGTACAATTTTGGTTTAACATTAGTAAAGCAATCAAGATCAAGTCACCATATTAACAGAGAAAAAAAGGAAACTCACCTGAACATCTAAATAGGCGGTGGGGAAGCATTAAAAATGCACAACCATGAGACACTGTGGACTCTGAGCAACAAACTGAGGGTTTTGGAGGGGAGGGGTGGGGGGGGGTGGGCGAGCCTCGTGGTGGGTATCGAGAAGGGCATGTATTGCATGGAGCACTGGGTGTGGTGCATGAACAATGAATCTTGGAACATTGATAAAATAAAAGTAATTGGAAAAAATAAAAATAAAAAAATGGGGGAAAATGCACAACTTATTCCACATTTAAAGCAAACAAACCTTGAGACAAACCATAAGAGATTCTTAATTATAGGAAACAAACTGAGGGTTGCTGGAGCAGAGTGGGGTGGGGGGAGGGGATAACTGGGTGATGGACATTAAGGAGGGCACGTGATGTAATGAGCACTGGGTATTACATAAGACTGATGAATCAGTGACCTCTACCTCTGAAACTAATAATAGATTATATGTGAATTAATTGAATTTAAATAAAATAAAAAAAACCTCTCAGCAACTAGCAATAGGAACTTCCTCAATCAGATAAAAGGCCTCTAAGAGGAGGAACGCACAAGGTTATCTACTCTCATCATTTACATACTATATGTATTTGGGCCTGTAGCCAGTGCAATCAAGTAGAAAAAAGAGCTAAAATGCAGCCATATTAGAAAGAAAGAAGTTACAACAGCCTTTATTCTCAGACAGCCCGATAATCTATATAGAAAATCCAATGGAATCTACAGAAAATGCTACTAGATCTAGAAAGTGCAAAGCTGCGGGATCTAAGATCAATATATGACGATAAATTGTATTTCATATGAGTGATCAGAAAATATCATATAGTTTCACTTACGTGTGGAGCATAAGGAAAAACGTGGAGGACGTTGGGAGAAGGAAAGGAAGGGTGAATGGGGGGAAATCGGAGGGGGAGATGAAACATGGGAGACTGTGGACTCTGAGCAACAAACTGGGGGTTTTGGAGGGGAGGGGATGGGGGGTTGAGTGAGCCTGGTGGTGGTGTATGAACAATGGCTCTTGGAACACTGAAAAAAAAATAATAATTAAAAAAATTAAAATTAAAATTAAAAAAATATAAAAAGCGATAACATTTAAAATAGTATCCAAGTATGAAATATTTAGGAACGCACCTGACCAAGTGTGCAAGGCGTGTACATTGACAGACACAAAATATTGCTACAAGAATTTAAAGAGGAAATTGATAAACGGAGAGTTACAGCATATAAAATCTAAAGCTATAAAACTTTTAGAACAAAACGTAAAGAAAACTATTTTTAATTTTGCACCCCACATCTTAGATAGGACACTAAAAACACGATCCACTGAAAGAAAAAAAAGAGACAAACTGGACTTCATAAAAACTGAAATCTTCAGCTCTTCCAAAGACACCAGAGAAAATGAAAAGACAAGCCACGAACGAAGAGAAAATATTTGCCAATCAAACATGAAATAATATATATTACTACCTAATATTAATCTAAATAACATAATAGCACATAAAATACATATTAGAAAGTATTAGCCACTAGGGAAATATACATTAAGCCATGATACGCTACGGGTGAAAACAAAAAATAAATACAGACGATGTCAAGGGCTGAGGAGCACGTTGAGCAGCTCTCATACCTTGCTGCTGGGAATGTCAAATGGAATAACTCCGTTGGAAAGCAGTTTGGCAGTTTCCTTAAAAGTCGAACACGTCTTCACCATATGAGCCAAGCCAGTCTGCCCCCAGGTACATCCCCAAGAGAAATAAAAGCATGAGTCCTTTCAAACACTTACACACGAATATGCTGAGTAGTTTTATTTGTAATAGGTCAGCGCCGGAAACAACTCAAACGCCCACCCCGAGGTGAGTGGGTAAACGGAAGGTGCTGTCGCCTCACAATGGAATACGATGCAGCGATAAACAAGAACCAGCTACAGGTAAGGCAACATCATGGCTAAATCAAGACAAGGGTGTTGAGTGAATCATGGTAGATGCAACGACAGTAAAACTACCCAACGCTGAAAACATCCCACCCATCAACTTGCCTTGTCCACACTCATGAGGACTGACCATGTTCCGTTATGAGCTGACGAGTGGTTTTTCTGAAGTTTTTACGTTCATTCCAGGTAGCTAATATACAGTGTTCTATTAGTTTCAGGTGTGGAATCCGGCGATCCGACAATTCCGCACAACGCCTGGGGCTCAGCACAACGGGTGCGCTCCTTAATCCCCGTCATCTATTTCACCCATCCCCCCACCACCCACCTCCCCACTGGTGACCACCACTTTGTTCTCCATAGTTAAGAGTCTGAGCTAATGAGGGTTTAAAAAACAAATAAAGAAGCGAATGTCGTGTTAATCTGGAAAGCCATCCACCCATGTCTGACCCTTTGAACCAGTTGGATGAGTCCATGCATCCTAGCTCCTGTCAGGTGACCAAGCGGAAAGCCACTCATGGCTACAGCGTGGCCTGGGCCTCCCTTTCCAAGGCCCTACTCTCCACCCCGATCCCTCTTGCCACCACCTGCTACCGCCTTCCACCCTGGATTCCTGGAGTTACAGCCCTGTCTTCCACTCGGCTTCCGGCTCTGAAATTTGCTTTTGCAAATTTGGTTTCTCCCAGCCTTTGAGGCCAACAGACCTCAACCAGTCAGAGCTGGCTTACCTCTCTGCCTCCCTGGTTACCAGGTTCCTGATCCTGACCCTTATCTCGCAGAGAAAGTCAGCGCTGGGTCTCCCGCGATACCAGGTCGATAATTAGTTACGAGCGCGCGCACGTTCCGTCTAAAGTTTGTATTGTCTGTCGGGTTATGTGAAATACATATGTTCATCTTCATGCCTATTTAACACAGAAGTCCCTATCTCTGGGGGTAATGTGCCATTTTATCAGTAGTTTTCCATCAAGTGAAGATCATAACATCCTAAGATTCTCAGCTCCGTTCCTCAGTTCCCCAGGGAATCCCCTTTCTCAGGTATTAATCTTGGCAGTGGCGCTCATTAATATGATAAGGCTCTCTGGTTTTAAACAGCTCTTCAGACCCAAACAGGCCATAATTGAATGGAAGATTTAATTGTTTTTTTCTCAGCAAATAATCAGGCCCGGAGAGTAAGGACACAGTAGACAAAACCACCACCGTCTGACTCGGGAATGAAAGGCGTGTGTTTCCATTCACTAATAGGCAGAAATGTCACTGGGTTTCAGACAGGCTGACTCGGGGTTCAGTTCGGAGGAGAGCACTCTTGAATGCTCCCTTCTGGCTGGCAGACAGCTCAGCGGCGTCGGTCTCTCTTTCCCTGTCACTCCCGTTGATTTGCCTTCAAGGTGGGCATTCAGAGGGAAAGAAAAGGCCACTGTTTGCCATTTCAGGCCCAGAGATTTCTCTGTGACCCCCATGGAGCTGTGGCTTTCAGCGGCAGGGCTCAGCCCAGAGGCTCCGGCAAACGGGTGACACACCGTGCGCCTGAGTGTCGTCTTTTGTTCACATTAAGTAAGATCATCTCACAGAGAGATAATAACTGCCGGCCCCCCCAAAAGATCCCACAGTCAGGGGCACAGGTCTGATGCCTTGGCGCCTGGCCCTGGATGAACCGATTCTGTATTCCTCTCTATGTCAACTTGGTAAATCATGTTCATAAGCTTGTTGATGGTTGGCATCTACTCTGCCTTATTGCCTTCTGTCTGACTTTGCTGTCCCTCCTTGGAAAGGGATTCCCAGGACATCGCAGGTGCCGAGGTCCGCGGTAGAAGGAGTCAAAACACGTCTTAAAGCCAGGTGACTCTGACTTCAGAATGAACCATGCCCAAGTTCACTTCCATCATGGTCATTAATGAAAATAAGATCAATTGCCCATCTGTAGTCTGGTCGAGGTTGCTAGAAGTTTATGCAAAGTGTAGACGTTGCTAGAAAGCCAATATCCCTTTCTTCATGGAGTCCATGAAGGAAAGTGGTTACATTTCGGTAACTAGTCATTGTTGATATTCCTAACTTGCCTCTTTGTTACCATTCCATGCTCCCTTTGTTTTCAGTCAGATCCCAAACTCGTCAGGGTTCTTGACCTTGTGTGGTGATGCGAACTTCCATTCCAGAATGGGTCTGAATATTGAGTGGCCCTGCCGTGGATTGGGTGGCTTGGGTCATGATCCTGGGGTCTTGGGATCGACCCCGCATCGGGCTCCCGGCTCAGTGGAGAGTCTGCTGATTCCTCTCGCCCTGGCCCTCTGGCCACTTGTGCTCTCCCTCTCTGTCAAATAAATAAATAAAATCTGTTTTAAAAGAATCCCCAAATGGCCAGGTGGTAAACTTCCTATTTAATGGAACCCTAAGTGTGTACTTTGTTGGAAGCCTGCGAATTAAGCCTCGAATGGCAAGGATGGGAAGCAAATATTCGCAAGTTGATTGTCTGGTATGTTAATTCCCAGACCTTTCTGAAAGAACCAGCATCATACATTGGCCACTTCTTGAAAGTAGCCTCAACATCAGGTTTTCAGAGTTCTTTCTCCCAACTGGGACTATAATCAACTCATAAGTAAGCCATTTCCCCATCTACCTGACCAACTGCTTCAGTGTAATGCAATTCATGGTAAGACTAGTAAATTCCATGGGCATGAATCCATTGTCACGCTTCTCTTGCTGTGAAATAGTTTCTTTCATCAGCAGAAATGTTGTATGGCACACAGCGACTGAGAAGAGGCATTTAATAAGTCTTAGTGTTGGCACAAGCATTGGAAGAAAAGAAGGCACGTACGTATCTATTGTAGTACGAACAAATCACTGTCTTCTTCATGCCGGAAGGAGACTGGAGCAGTTAATTCATCACCAAGCAGGTGTCTGGTCACCCTGGACAAAGGCACGAAAGCAGGGCTCTGTGGTGGGAACCTTATGCCCTCAGACCACATTAGTGAGCCAATAAATAGCCTTTGTCTATGACCTTGTGGGAACTTCGTACGTGTGACTGACATCTACGCAATAGGTCATCTTGTCCACGGGATTATTGAGAGCGTCCTCTGGAGGGCACAGCCTTTGCTTAACGCTAATACGAAATACAAATATGTTGACACCCTGTGCTCATCCAATACCTCCTCCCCAGACTTTTTGTTGCCCGTCTTCCAATTCTGTGCTTTCTGATTCCTGACTGACCATCCAGTCACTTAGCTACTGCACATGAATCAGGATATATCCAGATTACTGATTGCTCAGTCCAACCAAAGGGGACAAACAACTGCCCAGAGTTTTGCCGTTGGGCCAGATTTGCCTTTATCAGTGTCGTTCCAGAATATTCCAGAATGACTGGAGCTGTGACACCACAGCGGCTCATTTCAGATTGGTGGCAACACACTGCGCAGAGCAATCTGTGAACCACATCCAGGCTTTGTTTTTGTTTTCAATAAACCAGTCATATTTGAGGCCACAGATGTGGATCGAGAGAAAGGAGTCTCTGCAGCGGGAATAGATGAAGTAGGAATCTGGGCCTCCTGTCCATGCATCATACCTCCCTTTCTGACCTGCTCACCCCTGAGCTCTTCCATAACATTCGAACTCGATGAGAGATGGTGGCTGTGCATATCCAAAAGTGGTGAGTCAGTTAATAGGCAGTTTGTAGTTGGTGGAGTAACAGATGCTTTGGTGCCCTGCCCGGATCTTGCCACTCATCATTTCGGTACACGCCAGTAGAGTTCTGCTGCAGTCATCAGCAATTCTCTATCTGAGGGCTTTCTGGACACTTGGCAGGCCAGCGTGCACAGCAGTTAACAGCACTGGGAACAGCTCTCAGCCAATGGCAAATGGGAGGGGGAAAGTCAGTACACCAGCTTCCCCGTCCCATAGGCAGGATGTTCTAAACAGTCTCCCAAGGGTCTCCAGGGGGATTAACCACTGTGAGCTGCTTACAGTTGAAAACCCATGCGTGGGTTCATATGCCTTTCTTTCTCTTCCCTGCCTCATATCTCCACTTCTCTTCCTGACCAGTGCCTCCTGGGATCATCTCTCAACCAAAGCGTATGTCTCTAGCTATGCTGCTGGGAGAACCCAGGCCATGATGGACAGCTTGCATGGCACAAAACTTGATGTCAGGTGCTCAGGTTCTCTTCTGAAAGAATCAGGAGCTTTACCTCAAGAAAAGAATATGTGTATGCAAAAGCACCCACGACGTACCTCCAAAACCTGTGTCTGCGCACATATCCCTTGAAGCTCAGTACAGAAATGAATGTGAACTCCAGTCAATAGGATGTGAGCAGAGGAATGTGTGATACTTTTTTTTAGAGCCTCGCTCATAAGCAACAACAGCTCTCATGCATGCTCAACATACTCTCTTTCCCTGCAGCACCTGATTTGGCACTCGGAAGCACGTGATGAAGCTAAGAGACTTGGTCACCTGGATACCTGAGTGGCCATATGGAACACTCCCTTCCTCAGCTTCCTAGGAACTGCACTATGCCTGCTATGTGGATAAGTAACGAACTTCTATGTCCTTCAAAACAGGTATCGGGGCGCCTGGGTGGCTCAGTGGGTTAAAACCTCTGCCTTTGGCTCAGGTCATGATCTCAGGGTCCTGGGATCGATCCCCACATTGGGCTCTCTGCTCAGTGGGGAGCCTGCTTCCCCCTCTCTCTCTCTGCCTGCTTGTGATCTCTCTCTCTGTCAAATAAATAAATAAAATCTTTAAAAAAAAAGCAGCTTTAAAAAAACTTAGGTATCGTAAATATATATATTTATATATTTCAAAATATATTAGCCTCAGAATTATTATTTTAAAAAGAAAAGACGAGAAACAAAAAATAATGAGAAGTTTCAGAGAAAATCGAATCACTAAAGTAAGCCTGATTGTGTTATTCGAAACCTCTAATTTTCTCCACATCAAAGCGGCTCAAAACCAAAATAAAATAGAGAAAGCAAACACATTTATAGAAGTTCATCAAACCTACACCCCACCCCCCACCAGGGCCCATTGGTCACCCCAGAGTTATGCAGTGTCATTTTGCTCTCAGAACAACTTCACATGCCATGTGACTTTGGTCCACCTCATCAAGGGGGAAATCTTTGTTCTCTCCTCGAATATTTTCTACTCAATTTGTATTCTTGTTAGGGTAATGCCTTTTTCAGCCATCTATAGAGGGTCTCCAAGTAGTCTACTCCCTCATTTCCCCACTGGGCTGTCCATTCCACCACTGAGAGATTCAAATCACAGGTTGGAAGTCTCTCATTAAACAAATGGATTAAAGACAGATCAAATGGAAGTTCCAATTCTCGTAACTGTGAAATAGTTTTTATCTGATTAAATTTCATGCAGAAAACAATAATGAAACTGGGACAAACACAACAAAACAAAAAAGCAAAGAACAACGTTTCTGTTGGCACTGGAGAACGATCAAAAGCAGGCAGAAATTGGAAAGGATTCAACACTTGAATTAAAAAAAACGCACTGGGTGAGAGCTATGTTTATATAACTTTTCCCCTAAGGGCTACCCCAGAACACTCAGTGTAGGTTGCCTAGAACTCAAACAACAATATATAGCCTTTCAGCCTTAAGTATCAGGGGGAAGAATTTGGGTCTTCCAGAGTAGTTGAAAATTTAGGGAGGGAAGAATGGATCTACAGAAAAAGGAAGGATTGGGCACCTGGGTGGCTCACTTGGTTGAGCAACTGCCTTCGGCTCAGGTCATGATCCTTGAGTTCCGGAATCGAGTCCCACATCGGGCTCCCAGCTCCATGGGGAGTCTGCTTCTTCCTATAACCTTCTCTCCTCTCATGCTTTCTCTCACTTTCTCTGTCCCTCAAACAAACAAATAAAATCTTAAAAAAAAGAAAAAGGAAGGATCTACAGAAAGAGAAGTCCCCCAACTTACATGTAAACTCCCCTTACACTCATGATGCCATCTGAATCACATATATGTGAGGGGGGGGAAGTACTGCGAAGACACTCAGCTGAGAGCAAAAACTGGGAATTTGAAAAAATTGAGATCTTTCAGCTGTGACCTACTTGAGAAGTGACAGAGTTCAGAGTGTGAATCCCATCAAATTATAGAGTATTGGGAAACATGTCAGGTTTCTACTGATTTCTAAGGGCAATGTCTTTTTTTTTTTTTTTAAGATTTTATTTATTTATTTGAGAGACAGAGAAAGTGAGAGAGAGCATGAGAGGAGAGAAGGTTAGAGGAAGAAGCAGACTCCCCGTGGAGCTGGGAGCCCGATGTGGGACTCGATTCCGGAACTCAAGGATCATGACCTGAGCCGAAGGCAGTTGCTCAACCAACTGAGCCACCCAGGCGCCCCTCTAAGGGCAATGTCTTAATGACTATTTCCCATAAGTAAAGATTCATCCAAAACTAAAAGAAAAACTAAAACTGACCCACAGTAACAAAGGATAAAACAAAACATCCATGAGTTCAAGTTAACTAGCTCACAATTAGATCACTTGCTAGAGCAAAAACCAAGTCATCCAATGAAGATGAGTTTCTGCAACATCTACAATGTCCAGTATACAATAAACAATTATTGGACATGGAAAGAACAGTGCAATGTGATCCATAGTCAAGAGAAAACTCAGTCAGTAGATTAAGACCATAGACAACTGTGTCGTTAACAAACAAGGACTTTGAGGCAGTAATTAAATATACGATCAAGAATGTAAAGTAAAAGATAGTTATAATTGGTGAACAAAAGAGAAATATTAACAGAAAAAATAGGAACTATAAAAAAACGAAATTAAATCCTAGAACTTTAAAAAATAACATTTGAAATGAAACATTCATTGGATGGGCTAAGTAGCAGATTAGATATAGTATAAGAAAGTCACTATGAACTTGAAAGAGAAAAAAATTGGGAAAAAGTTTAATGAGTTCTCAGAAACATATGGCACAATATCAAATACTCTAACATAGGTATAACTGCAGTCACTGAAGGAGATTTTTTTTTAAAGACCAGAAAAATAGATGAAGTAATTGTTGACTTTCTAAAATTTGGTGAAAACCATTAACTTACACATCCAAGAAACTCAGAGAACCTTTATCAGGATAAATATAAAGAAAACCATAAGTAGGTCATCATAGTTACACTGCTGGAAACCAAAAAGAATAATAAAAAAATGTCTTCAAAGCAGCCAGAGAGACATGACACATGATATATGGGGGAACAATGACACTATTTATAAATGACTTCTCTTTTGGAACAATGGGGATCAGGAGACAATGGAATGTCTACCTAGAATTCTGTATCTAGTAAAAATGTCTTTGAACATGGGAAAAAATACATTTCAGATAAATGCAATTTGTGAAAATTCATAATCAGTAGACCTGAATTTGAAGAAATGCAAAAGACATTTCTTCAGCTTAAAAATAAGTGACACCTGATAGAAATAAATTCTACAGAAAGGAATGAAGAACACCAGAAATGGTAAGTCCAGTCAGTTCTCATTATTCATGGATTCCATATTTGTGAACTCACCTATTCACTAAAATTTATGTGTGACCAAAAAATGAATACTTGTGGCTCCTTTGTGGTTCTTCATGGACATGTGCAGAGTGGTAGAAAATGGGAGTTGCCTGATGGGCATGTTCCCAGCTGCGGCGACCCTCCACTTTCTGGTTTTAGCTCTCACGGTGTAAACAAATGACCTTTTTATGTTTTACTTAATGCCATGTTTTCCACGTATCCCTCCTTTCTGTTGGTGATTTTGCTATTTAAAATGGCCCCTTCAGGGGGCACCTATGTGGCTCAGTCGATTAAGCATCAGACTTTGGTTTCAGCTAAGGTCAGAATCTCATTGTTGTGGGATCAAGCCTTGCATCAGGCTCTGAGCTCAGTGTGGAGTCTGCTTTGGATTATCTCTCCTTCTCCCTCTCGCTCACTCTCTCTCTCTCAAATAAATAAATAAAATCTCTAAAAAATAATAAAATAAATAAAATAAAATAAAAGTGGCCTCTTTGGGGTACCCGGATGGCTTAGTCCAACTCTTGATTTCATCTCAGGTCATGATCTCAGGCTAATGAGGTCTAGCCCCGAGTTGGGCTTTGTACTCAGTGGGGGGTTCTGCTTTTGATTCTCTTTTCCTCTCCCCTTCCCTCCTTCCCTTTCCCTCTCTCTCTGTCAAATAAATAATTAAATCTTTAAAATGGCCCGTTCAGTGTAGTGCTGAAGATCTGTCTAGTGTTCTCAAGTGTAAGCGGGCTACGGCATGAAAAAATACATATGTACATAAGCTTCATTCAGGTATGAGTTACAGCACTGTTGACCATGAGTTCAATGTTAATGAATCAACAACATATATTAACTAAAGTGTCTTTAAGCATAAACACACATAAAACAAGGTTAGGTATTTTTTTAAAGGTTTTATTTATTTATTTATTTTATTTATTTATTTATTTATTTATTTGTCAGAGAGAGAGAGAGAGAGAGCAAGCATACAAGCAGGGGGAGTAGCAGGTTGAGGCAGAGGGAGAAACAGGTTTCCTGCCAAGAAGGAGCCTGATGTAGGACTTGATCCCAGGACCCTGGGATCATGACCTGAGCTAAAGGCAGATGCTTAACTGAATGAGCCACCCAGGCATCCCCAAGATTAGGTATTGATCACCTGATGAAAATGTGACCAGAGTCTCATAGGAACATTACCTTGTATTTCCCATAGAAATGACAGCTCAGTATTCACTAACTCACTATTCATGGCAACTCAACAGAACATTGCCATGAATAATGGAGTATCAGCTGTATATGGGAGAGGAGTCAGTCGTTTCTTATTAGCTTCTTTAAAGACACATGACTATTTACCATGCAAATGTTAATACTGTTTTGTGGGTTTATAAAGTTAGTAGATGTGAAATACAAAACACAGGGTGGGGCGCCTGAGTGGCTCAGTGGGTTAAAGCCTCTGCCTTCGGCTCGGGTCATGATCTCGGGGTCCTGGGATCGGGCCCCGTATCGGGCTCTCTGCTCAGCGGAGAGCCTGCTTCCCCCTCTCTCTCTGCCTGCCTCTCTGCCTACTTGTGATTTCTCTCTCTCTCTAATAAATAAATAAAATCTTTTAAAAAAAAAAAAAAAAACACAGGGAAACAGGAAATGGAATCATATTGTGCTGTTGCAGGTTTCTTACATTTTATGGGAAGTGGTATAAAATTAAATGCAAGTAGAATATAACAAGGATGCATATTATAATCCCTAGAGCAACCACTAGAAAATTGATATAAAAAATTATAGCTTAAGAGGCTATTAGTGAATTTAAATGGAATATTAAGAATATTTGATTAGTTCAAAGAGGTCAGGAGAGAAGGAACACAGGAACAAAAACCAGATGGGAGAAATAAAAAACAGAGAGTGAAATGGTTGACCTAAATACAACCATCTATCAGAATACGCTAAATGTACGCTAAATACGCTAAATACACAAAACACTGAGATTGAAAAGTAAAGAATGTCAGACTGGATTAAAAAATAAAAAAAGGATGAGTGAATGAACAAACTATCTTGGAAAAATGGATCAAGTAGGATTAGTGAATATGTTGTCCTTATTGGAAACTCCACTTTCAGTTCACACAGAGGGATGGTAGGTCTAGCCCCACGTGCGGCTCCCAAACTGGGCATAAACCCCAAACCTGGGCAATCGTAGCATAGTTTCCCCTATCTATACTGACTAAGAAACAGGAGTATTACCCAAACTCTACTACTGTGGGTCACAGCCAACACTTTCGTGGGAATGCTGGGGAAGGGAAGCTCCTTTCTCACAAGGTTCTAAGCTGATAAAATGCAGACCTGCGTCTTCTGGTGGCCATCTTTGCCAGTTTAATGATGAAAGTGGCACAGAAAAAGCAGAACTAAAAAACAAACACTTTTCTGATGTCCTCATTTGGGTTCAGGCATGCCTGTAGCCATAACATTCTCTTTTTTAGTCATTAAAACACACACACACACATCCTTCTTTTGGTTTCTATTATTTTCAGCCAAAAGAGACCTGATTAACGCAAGTAGCAAACCAGTTATTTTCCAAATAATCCCAAATATTGGTTGAAATAAGATATATCTAAGTCAGTTTGGTTCTAATTTCTGACCCATTTTCTTCAACCCTGAGAAATCCTTGCAAACTCATAAACCAGAAATGATGTAGAGAGCTGCCTTCAACTTTCCACAATTGATGGATATTGTTCATGAAAACATTGTGCCCTCTGATTTCCACATGATATGTTAGTAGGCCCCCAAGGGTATGCTCTCAACCATCCTCTATTCCCTTTCTGCTGCTCCCCTTAGAAGGATTCTTTCCCTTTTCCCCAAATTATTTACTCAATGTCCATGACTATGGATTTATGTATAGAAATATTAACTCCCTCTTCCCACATCATGGAAATACTGACATTTCCATGTATAAATAAAAATATTTACATATATTGAATCTAGAGCTAGTTGGATTTCAAGTAGATGCTGCTTGCCTATTATTGATATTTTGGGGGAGTTGACATAGTCAATAATTTGTATGATTAGAAAGGGAAATTATCCCCTAATCTTCATAAATTATCTTCCAAAGCATTGACTTTCTCACATTCTTTACTCTGTAATGAAAGAATGAGTTTTTAGGAACCTATAAAATTAACTTGTCTGTTTTTTAGGATCTTCTTCCACAACTGTCTACTATCACCAATATAGAGAACAAATCTGATGCCAGCGGATTAATAAATGTACACCAGTAGTAGGCATGATACACTGATCAGTACTTAGCTTGCACTCAATTCAAGAAGCTGTCATGAGAGGTAAGAGCAAAATTGCTATAGCGCTATTTGTTTATTCATACAACATGGTAAATTCTGAATAAATGTCCAATGGATTGAATTAAATATAGCTAGAACCAACTTGTGTGCAAAGCATACTGGCCTAACAAGGAGGCAGACAGAGCGGGAACAAGGGGGGAAAAATCGAGGACCCAAGGAACAGAACAAAGTAGGCACTCGCTCTCCCACAATTACACGACCCTGAGAGTGGACAGCTCGAAGTGGAGCCATAGATGCCTCATTTGCTTTGCCACGGTCCTGGCCTTGAGTGTAGGTCATGCGTTCCAAGCAAAGAAGGATGGAGAAAGCATTCTGAGCATAGGGAACAATGTGCACCAAGGATCAGAAACATGGAAGCAGGTGTAGCTCGAGAAAGAGAAAGAGGTAGTCCCTTTAATTATAGCCAGGGATGTAGAAGGGGAAGGGAAGAAAGGCAGAAGATGAGACTGGAAAGGCGGGCTGTGGCCAAATAGGGAAGGGTCTTACATGCTGTGCTGAGGATTTTCGACTGTTGACCATAGACAAAGGAGGAACAAATACAGTCTTCAAGTTCAAGGTTGTTTTTTAAAGGATCCCTTATGATAGGGTGGTGTGCCAAATGGCTTGGGGAGGAAACTCAAGCCCAAAAATACTTGGTTGGAAGCCGCAGTCATGGGATGGATGGATGGATGGATGTGGTGGAGGGGCAGGGAGTGGACTTCTCCCAGACTTGGGCACGGAATTTGTCTAACGAGGTAAGACCACAAGTAACTCTGTGGCCTCTAGGCTGGGCAAAGTGGGTGATTCTGCCCACTAAGAAAGACAAGAGCAAGAGAAGATGAAGGGAATAAGTTGGTAACACTGACTTCGGGGCACGTTTTAAAACATCCAGCTTGTGTCTCAGTCAGCTCAGCCTGCTGTAACAAACATACCATAGACTAGGCAGACATTTCTCTTAAACAGCAGACATTTATTTCTCCTGGTTGTGGAGGCTGAAAAGTCCAAGTTCAAGGTGCTGGCAGATTTGCTTCCTGGTGAGGGCTCTCTTCCTGTCTGGTGGATATCTGTCTTCTTGCTGTGTCCTCACATGGCTTTTGCTTTCCTTGGTGTAGGCACTCCATGGTACTGTGGAGGGGAAGGGACCAGAGAGCTAGCTCTCTCTGTCTGTCTCTTCCTATAAGGGTAGTAATCCCATCATGGCGGTACCCTCATGACTTCATAATTACCCCCCAAAAGCCCCAGCTACACACACCACCACAATGGGAGTTAGGGCTTCAGCACAGGAATTTGGGGACAACCAAGAAAACTCAGTCCAGAGAAGCTCGGATAACTTTTTGATTTAGTTGGCAGGGAATCTGTACTCTGTTCCTTGGTGTTCTGTAAACATAGTCAACAGAGCTGTCTTTAATCTATTTTTCACATGCTCACAGCTGGCCACCAGGACTTGATGGGCAAATGACATCTCACCCGTGACTTGAACCACTTCGGCTCAGGAAATATAAAGGCAATTCCCAGTTTTACTTGGAAAAAAAATAAGCAAGCTCGTCCCTGAAAGCCCAATGCTGACCCCATGGCCCCAGCTGACAGTCTCTTGGCTTTGGAAACTCATGTAAAGCGTCTCCCGGGTCTTACCATTTTTCATAACCTTTATTTTAAAATCAACCCCTTGTTCCCAATCCCCTAGGACCCCCACTGGAGAAAAGTTGATATATCTTAGAACGAAAGCATACACCCACGATACACGCTACTCTACCATATTTGTCAAATGTCGAATTCTCCTACTGGCTATTTTCAAAACTAACCTTTCACCCCCTCCTCCCTCAGCATCCCCCAAAGAAATGCCCATATCATTATTATCTTAACGTCTCTTGGGATCTCCAGATTTAGATGAAGGCATAGCATGGCTCAGGGTTGATTTCAAAACCCATTTCTTTTTCATACCACCTCTTGTTGACAGAAAACACACACACACACACACACACACACACACACAAGCTTCATTCTCAATGGTGACAGTAACAAGAGGACTCTGCCCTCCCATCTTGGGCGGAGTCTTTGATTGCTGATTTCCTCTACTGGCTTCCCCATGAGAACTAGCTCTGTGTTAGTACAGAGGCTCAAACTATTTTACATCAGGACCAAGGACAGCAGAGGGCACAGGTGTGTGTTCCCTCCCCTAAGTGCCTGCCTCATGAATTAATGAATGATGGATGAGCAGACCCTCCTGGTTTTGAATAAAATGTCCTACATCTGAATAGCAAAGTGCTCCTCCTGGTGGGGCTTCTCTGTTGCCTGGAGCAGCTAAGGCCCTGCTCTCCTGGGCTCCTTATCACCCTCTGTGTTGACAGTCTTGCAGGATGGCAGGTAGGGCTGAGGGCCACCCAGAGCCTGGAGGGGATGGAGGGCTTTCCAGGTGAAGGGACCCCCAGCTCTGACCTCATTCATCCTGAGCTCTGACTACCACGGCTGGCCACAGCTCACCCACAAGGACTTTCTTCCATCTCCATCCCAATGCACTCCCGGGGAGGTCGTCCACAGCCTGGGACCTGGGCCATGAAAACAAAGCTCCTTGCCTTTCAGGTGGATCTCACCCCACAGTGGGTGGCATTAGGGAATTAGCTGACGCAGAGGTCTGCCAGCATTGGGTTCCAGAAGGAAAATAAACAGACAAACAAAACCAACAGGAACAACAAAACCCACTTCCTGAGAGCGCTTAGGGGTTAAATCTGGAGCCCACAGGAATTTCAAGGCCCCAAGGCCCAGCCAATAGAGCAAAACGTGTGGTCTTTTCTCAGCCAGGTGTTATGTTGGAATACCCAGGGTCCCGAGTTGATGAAATAGACCATTGCACAGCGAGCCAAACGTCCTAAAAATGACAGGTGATTAATTAGTCTAAGAAGGTCCAGCGTAGGCCAGAACCATCCCCAAATGGGACGGGTGTTGAATAACACAGGGAGTGATTTCTAAGGTAGCTGGCAAAAATAGGAATGTGCTTGCTTGCAAAATGAGGGCAGTAAGCCTTCGGGAGTGGCAGCACTTTGTGGGTGGTCCTGCAGGTCAGCGAGGTAGGTTTTCCCCAGATGGAAAGGGAGGGGGAGAAAGAGAAGGGGAGAGGAGAAGAGAGATGCAGAGACAGAGACAGACATGGGGAGGGAGCTGATGTTAGAGAGTTGCCCCAGGCGGGTGGGAGCCGAGCCTTCTGTTTCCAGCAGATTCCTCCATTGACAGAACCCAGATGCAGTCCAAGAGAAGCAGTCCCCAGGCCAGGCCCCACAGACAATGCAAAGGTGAGGCAGGCTCTGAGGTCCCAGGGACCCAGAGCAGGCAGCAATGACTCTTGCCCTGTTTTCCAAGGAGCCGCTGCCTGTGACAAATGTCAAGCATGTTCTGGAAGGGACGTATTCACCTCTGTCACATAATAGAAAACTGACCCCAATACCTTGCAATTCCTCTTTCCCTGCACGGGCGGACGGGTGTTCAGTCCAGCAATCTGTCTGGGAAGCCGCTCGAGCATTCTGAGCCCTCTGGGATGCCTGAGTGGCTGAAGCATTCGGTGACCCGAGAGAAGGAACCCCTGAGCCCGGGGCCAGCACACACTGTCCTTTGCTGAGCTCATTAGAGCTCCAACTAGACAGGATCTATTAGCAGCTCCGAGGACCTTCTTCCTAGGAGAGGACACAGTGAGAAAATGTCTCCTCTCTTCCTCCCAGTGAGTGTGTTAGTGTGTGAGGGACAGGAGAGGGAGGAGAGGGGCTTTAGCTTCAATTCATATAAAAGAAGGGAGACACTTTCCAGAATCTTCTCCCTGGCAGTGTGAGAGGGTAAGAGCTGGGAGGGGGCGGGGCGCATGGGTGCCAGGCACACACAAAGCTTCCCAGCTGTGCTCTCAGCTCAGGACCCATGGACTCCACATGCTGTAATCACAGAATCATGGGGCTAAAGTTCTGAGCCTCAGGGACTTTGGGGCCAGAGGAGAGTCAACCATTAAATTTGCTCAATTCGGTAAAACTTGGATCAGCCATTTATTTGTTAAGGGACTTGGAGGCAGATGACACACATCTCCTGGAGTCCCAGTCTTCTTGTCTGCAAAGTGCTATTCCTCACTGCATTGCTGGAAAAATTAAGTAAAGAAGGTCCCAGAAATGTAAGAATCCTAAATAAATGCACTGGTATGTTTTTGTTCCCTTTCAAAGAAGATTGTGATGGCTCTTCTTGACTTGACTCAGGGTAATGATGATGATGGTTTCCATAGCTCTTGTGGTAGGAGCAAGAGAAATGCTTCTCTCCTTTTTGATTTAATGCACTGAGGCATCCGAGCATGGGGAGCGGGGATAGATGCCGCTTCCGGGATGGGATGGGGGCTGTAGATCTTCTCTGCCTCTCCTCTTCTCTCCTCAAAAGAGCACTGCCTTGTTCATGGTGGCCCGGGGGGAATGGATATGTTGTTTGTCCCTTACGAGGTGACTCGAAATGAATTTTTACCATTGAAGAAGGATGTGGACTGGCAGCTTCTCCTGGCTGTCTCTCTGGCTGGTCCCCTCCCACTGATGTCCCCAGAGCACCCATCTACCAGTCTCCATTGCAGCAGCTATAAGAGTGACAAGATGGGCCACAGGGCGGTGACGGTCTCATGAGATTTCGGGATCTGCCCATCTTGAATTCTGCTCCCAACCATTTACTCCTGGCCACAAACGTCTCTCAACTGGACCATTGCAAAGCCCCCCTGACTGCTCCATGGGGATCTCCTCCAGCCGCCATCATCCATTCATTCTTCAGGCTACAGCCAGACTGAGCTTTTATTAACACAAATTAGATAATGGAATTCCCTTGTTGACATTCTTTAATGGCTCCTCATTGGTTGGAGGACCAGCAGAAAAGTCTCAGTGCACCTTCCACACCCTTGTGTGACGCCTTGTGGACACTGCCATCATCCACAGGCTGCCATATGAGCCTTCCGTTCTTCCGATGCACAGAGTTCTAGTCCCTTAGGGCCACGGCACTTGCTGTTCCCCCAGCCTGCAATGCCCTTCAAAACCTCCCATCTCTCTTTTTCGGCCGAACCGTTTCCTCCCCATTCCTTCCTGGACCAGTTCACTGCCATTGCCGGCCTCTCTAAGACACGCTGGAGTCCAGTGTTCTCCTGATCTTGGTCCTTCAGAGACTTTATGGTGGTTATAATTACATGGGATCTCTGATAACTAGGTGTGTGCATTTCCCGTTTCTAGGAATCATTCTGTCCGGTTCTCTACCATATCTCCAAAGGCTGAAAAGGGACCGGCGCATGGCAGACCCTTCCTTAATTAATAGTCACTGGATGAGTGAATGAATGAATGAATGAATGATGTTTGGCAAGAACAATTATCCTTTCTGTGTCCCGGTTATACACTCTGTAAAGTGGATATTTTATTATCATCACCCTTGTCTTCTTAGAGATGCTGTGTGGAAACCCGGAATCCCACACCACACCAGCTGGACTCCCTCAGCCCAAGGACCAAGATGCACTCATGGTGTTTAGCCTCATCCCAAACATTTCACTCACCACAGACAGGCTGGAAACCAGCCTGGACCCTGCCTGTTTGGGGATCAGTTATTAAGATTGATGAATTCCTCAATCAGCCAGTCCAAGATCTGACTCCCTTTCATCCCCAGATGCTGCCTTCTCACACCTCTGGGACATGGGTGCCCTAACGTGCACATGACAGCCCTGGTGTGCTGGCCAGTCATCAGATTCCCTCTGGGAAGACCTGGCCAAGCTCTGAGTATAGAGGACTCACCGCTCCAAGGCTGCAAAACAGGCGACTGGATTTATTTCCTTTGGGCACGCCTGTCCAACCATGGCAACTCTCATAGGAACGCTCGCATAAAAACTCTGAAGTTCAATGCTATCCTTATTTATGCAGCTTGAAGGGCAACACTGACCACATTCACGGGGTATTGGGAATAGAAATATCTTTCTTCTTTGCCAGCAAAGGTCTACTTGGCTTTTCAACCTATGGCATTTAAACCTTTGTGTTCGTTTTGTTTTAAGCAATTCTGCAGTTCTGAGTGCATCCCCGAAAGATGACACCTCTAACTGGAATGGTGGCTTTGCAAATTGATGTGAATGTACTTGGCAGTGCCTTGAGATGCTGCGTTAACAAATCTGTCCTTCCAATCACCTGAATTCAGTGTGATACCTTTTGGCCCAATGTCAACGAACACTGGGAATGCATTTGGTTGTGGAGCAGGGAGTGTATCGAGCTTGTTTACATGTAGATCAAAAGAAACAGATGTCTGCATTAAGAACTGGACGTGGGATTGTCCTCTGAACATAACTGTCTTCTCTTTCCAGCGTCCGTAATGCTGTTGGATAATCTACGTTTCTATGCGGCATTCTCTTTGATGTCATAGATTGACTCACCCGATGGCTATTTTTAAGCATGTTGCCTATGGAAAATATATGTAATTCTCCCCCTTTCTTTTCATGAAATGTGATTGAGATCTATCTCAGTGCCAAGCCCTGTCTTTTGATAAAGAGATAGTGTTATTATCTATTTGTTTCATTTTCTAGCAGAAGAAACAAAAAAAGGAAATGAATGGTGACAGTGCAGTATGCTACATATACATATCTTTATCTTTCTCCACTCACGATGGGGTTACATCCCAATAAACCCATGGTAGGTTGAAAATATTGTAAGTCAAAAATGCATGTAATACACTTAATTTACCAAATGTTGTCTCTTAGCATAGCAAACCTTAAATGTGCTCAGAGCACTTCCAATAGCCTACGGTTCGGCATGACCATCTCACTCAAAACCTATTTTATAATACAGTGTTGAATGTCTCATGTAATGCATTGAAAACTATACTGAATGTGGAAAACCAGAATGGTTTTAGCTCCATGATTGCGTAGCTGACTGGGAGCCGTGTCTTGCTTACAGCCCAGCATCAAGAGAGAGGCTCATATTGCATATCACTAGCCCATGAAAAGATCCAAATTCAAAATTCAAAATATGGTTTCTGCGAAATATATATTGCTTTCACACCATTGAAAGTCAAAATAACCTTAGGTTGAACCGCACATCGTAAGTTGGGGACTCATGTGTAATATGGTATAAGCAAAGTGTCACAGACTCCCAGAAGAGGGAAATTTCAAATCTGTCTGGGAAGATTCAGAGATGTAGTAGCATTTGAATTGGGTCTCACTTGACAACTGTGGGAGGGAGTATTAGGCAAAGAAGAAAGCAAAAGGCAACAGAGAAGAGGGCAAAGGATATAAACAGGAAATTGACAGAACCCAATTTCAAAGATAAGGAGAACATGATGATATAGTCAAAAGCATGGTAATGAATTCTAGATTCCTGGGGAATCTAGAAAGTTGGATAATGCCAAGTGTTTCCAAGTTGCAAAGTATATAGATACTGGTGTGGCCATTCTATAGAACAATCTCTGAATATTTAGTAACATTAGGTACTGGTTAGCACCCTCTGGTTAGCAGTTCTACTTCTGAGATCTAGCTCCCAGGGAAATTCTCGTACAACTCCATTGCAGCATCATTTGGGGTGTGGGGAGTTAGATGGGACCCCTTGCACAGATGATAGTGTGCAATGAACTAAAACTGAGATTAACATTACTCTAAACCTGAGACTAGAAAAGGAGAGAGACGGAAACAGATTGGAAATCAGGGAAAGGCATTTCAGACAAAGGTAATGAAGTTTGAGAGAGCGCGTGTTACTTTCTGAATATCCCAACTGTTAGCACTTCTGTTGCACTGGGTGTGCCTGGAAGGCGGTGAAAGGAGGTTTGGGCAAGTACGTCGGGGTGAGAACGGAAAGAAAGGGTCCTGTAAGTCACACTAATGGGACAGCCACTTTGTAGTTGAGGTATAGGCAGTCGAGTTCTAGACAGGGCCTTATTTGGCTATTTAAGCTAATCACTCAGGTAGCCTTTTGAAAGAAGAGCTAAAAAGAAGTGATGTGTCTGTCATGTGCCAAGGGCCAATGGAATCCGATAGTAACAGTACAGAAATTCTTAATTTTTAGCTACATTTTCCCTTTCATAGGTAAGTGAAATGACAATGACCTGTGAAAAGTGACACTAACGTGCCCAGGGCCTCACCTCTGCCAGTTCCTCAGGGTCTTCTCCTATCTCTTCTCAGAGATCTCCCTACCCTCCAGTCAAACTTCATTAATCAATTTGACAAAACCCAGTGGATAAAAATTCGAGACAACTTAAGAATAGAGGGAAACTTCTGCAACTTGACGAGAACATTTAGGCAAAACCTGTAGCTATCATCATTCTTAGTGGTGGAAGGCTGAATGCTTTCCCCCTGTCAGGGACAGGATAGAGATGAACTCTCACCAGAAGTTCTAACAATGCAATCAGAGAAAGAAAGAGAGAGAGAGAGACAGAGGAAGGAAGGAAGGAAGGAAGGAAGGAAGGAAGGAAGGAAGGAAAGAAAGAAAGAAAAAGAGGAAGGAAGGAAGGAAGGAAGGAAGGAAGGAAGGAAGGAAGGAAGGAAAGGAGGGAAAGAAGAAAGAAAAGAAAGAAAGAAAGAAAGAAAGAAAGGAAGGAAGGAAGAGGAGAGAGAGAGGAAGAAAGAAAGAAAGAAAGAAAGAAAGAAAGAAAGAAAGAAAGAAAACTGAGGGAAGGAGAGAAAGAAAGAGGGAAGGAAGGAAAGAAGGAGAGAAAGAAAGAAAGATGAACATTCAGATTGGAAAGAATAAAGTAAATCTGCCCTTATTACAGATGGCATGATAGTGAAGGGGATCAGAATATGAGACCCCAAAGCATACCACTTTGGCATACAGGTTATTTTGAGTTGAAAGGAACTGAGAACCAACAGACAGAGAAAGGAGCCTCTTGGAGCTTTCTTTATCTGACTAAGACCAGAAACTTCTGAAAAACGAAACTTCTATAAATTCCCTCTCCAGGTGATTTTTATGGCCATGGAGAAGACAGAAAATTGGCATTGAGATGAATCTGCCAAACAATCCTTACTAAAATAACATTTATCTAACTTTAGTTTCCCCATGTGTTTACCTGCCCACAATTCACTGCTCCTAGAAACCATAACTTCCCTTTCCTTTGTCTAGTTACTTCTTATCACACTTTGTTAAAATGATATATAAACTTCTGAGCCCAACTGCTTCTTTGGGTTTTTACTTCTCTCCTGTGTATCCTACTTGCATGTAAAATTAAAAATATTAATTAAATTTGTATTTCTTTTTCCCCTATTAATTTTTCTTTTATCAGTTTAATTCACTGGCCCTGGTTATAGAGCCTAAGAAGGTAGAGGAAAAGCTTCCCCCCCTCCCCACAATCAATGATGCAGAAAAGAGGATAAAAATCTCTAAAAACTTAATAAGTGAGATTAGTATGGTTGCAGAATACAAGATCAATATACAAAAATCATCATAATTTTATGTACTATAAGCAAACAATGAAAACTTGAAATTAAAACACCTTCTACTAAGCATGAAAAAATATTAAATGCTTAGAAAGAAAAGACCCATATACTGAAGAGTATAAAACACTGAGAAAGATCAAAGAATTAAGTATATAGAGAGATTTCTGTGTTCATGGGTCAGAAGAGTCAATATTGCTGAGATGTCCATTCTTCCCAAATCGATCTATGCTTTCAACGCAATCCCAACTGAAAACTCTGTGAGCCATTGTAGAAACCGACAAAACAATTCTAATATTCGTGTGGAAAAGCAAAGCACCTAGAAGGGCAGAATAATTCTGAAAAGAAAGCATTCCTTGATTTCAAGGCTTCTTTTAAAGCGACAGTAATCAAGGTCGTATGGTATTCATGTCAAAATAGGGCAAGCAGATCAAGGGGACCCAAGAGTCTGGTAATAGACCCACATTTATATAGAAAAGTGGTTTTCAACAAAGGTGCAAAGCAATTCCATGGGGAAATGACAGTCTTTTCACCAGATGATGCTGGAACAAGTGGGTAACCACACACACGCGTGTGCGTGCACGCACACGCGCACACACACACACGTCTTCCCATCCTTTTCAGCATATGGAAAAATAACTCGAAATTTTCATATCATACAACTCAACGTCAAACCTAAAACTGTGTAAGATCCAAATGAAAACGTCAAAGAAATTCATTGTAAACTAGGGTTACCTAAAGACTTCTTAGATATGATATCAAAAGCACCACCTACAAAAGAACAAATTAATACACTGGCTTTGATCAAAACTAAAAAGTTCTGCTCTTCAAAAGGCGCTATTAAGAAAAGGCACAGACTGGGAGAAAATATTGGCCAAACAGAGACGCGGTCAAGTGCTTGCATCCAGAATATGTAAAGAACTCTCGACGTTCAATTACAAGAACACAAACAAAAAATTGGCAAAAGTTCTGAGCAGACACTTCATCAAAGAATATGGAAGGCTGGCAAATAAGCGTGGGAAAACATGCTCAACATACTAGTCATCGGGGAATGCAAATCAAAACCAGAGGTGATGCTACCACACACCTCGTAAAGTGGATAAAATTAAAAAGGCTGATGACACCAGTGTTGGCAAGGAGAAAGTAGAATAGGAACTTTGATGCCTTGCTGGTGGATGGTAAAAAGGTACAACCCCTGTTAAGGGCAGTTGGGCAGTTCCATAAAATTTAAACATGCGCTGAGCAAGATGGCAGAGGAGTAGGAGACCTCAATGTTGTCGGGTCCCAGGAGTTCAGCGAGAGAGTTATCAAACCATTCTGAACACCTACAAACTCAACAGGAGATAGAAGAGAAGAAGAACAGCAATTCTACGAACAGAAAAGGGACCATTTTCCAGAAGGTAGGACGTGCGGAGAAGTGAATCCGAGGTGATAGACAGAACACAGACCGCGGAGGGAGGGGCCCGGCTCCCGGCAGGCGGTAGAGCAGCAGAGCACAAAATCGGGACTTTTAGAGTCGGCTCCACTGAGGGATGTCGCTCCAGAGGCTAAGTGGGGGTGGAGCCCTTGCGGGGACAGTGGGGTCTCAGGACCCACGGGGTCACAGAAAGACCAGGGGTGTCTGAGTGTGGCAGAGCCCCCAGGTATCGTAGTGGGGAAGCCGGCTGTAGAGACGGAGCCGAGAAGTAGGCTCTCAGCTCAGGGTTACCTTAAAGCATGATTCCAGCACAGTTGGGTCACTGCTCTCCCAGCAGGAGCAGGAGACTCACCTTCCTTCCCCGGGAGGAGTGGCTGCAGGAATCTGCTGGGTTCGGAGACTCCAGACGGGGCCACGAACCGGAGACAGAAATGCTCGGTCACAGGCCGGGGTTGCTCGGAGTGGCCGGAGACCAGGGACGCAGGAGGGACTGACTGCTCTTCTCCGAGGGCGCACTAAGGAGCGGGTCCGAGTTCTCAGCTCCTCCGGGGCCTGAGCTAAGGAGGCCGCCATCTTCATTCCCGGCCTCCAAAGCGGTACGGAAAGCGTTCAGGGAACAAAAGCTCTGAGAGCAGAACCACACAGATTACTTACCCTGGACCCCTGGCAAGGGCGGTGCAATTCTGCCTCCAGCAAAGACATTTCAGAATCACTGCCCCTCACCCAGAAGATCAGCAAGAACATCCAGCCAAGACCAAGTTCACCGATCAATGAGGCCTGCGGAACTGAGCAACGCATAGAATTCGTGGCTTTTCCCCCCATGATCCTTTAGTCTTTCAAAGTCAAACTTTTTTTATTTTATTTTTTTCTTACTCTATTTTTAAAAAAATTTTCCTCTTTCCTATTTTAACCTTTTCTCACTATTTTATTAGTACCTTTTAAAAAAAATCTTTTTAAATTTTCTTTTTTTTCCAAGTACGTTTATTTTATTTTTCCAGTGTTACAAGATTAATTGTTCATACGCCACACCCACCGCTCCATGCAATACGTGCCCTCCTCAATACCCACCACCAGGCTCATTGTTATAATCATATTCTATCCCCTCATTGTATGTAACCTTATTTTTTGTATACACATAAGTTTTTCTTTCTTTAAAATTTCGGGATACAGTTTCTTCTAACAGAGCAAAATACACCCTAAACCTAGCACATGGCTTTGTTTTAGTCTCCAGCCTGATCACATTCTTTCTCTTTTTTTTTTTCTTTTTCAACCAACTTCTTATCTTATCAATTCCTTTTTTAGAATCTTTTTAAAATTTTCACCTTTACAGTCATATTCCATCCCTTCATCGTGTTTACCCTTATTTTTGTATACATATGTTTTTAAAAAATAAATATAAGTTTTTCTTTCTTTAAAATTTTGGGAGGCAGCTTCTTCTAACAGACCAAAATACACCCCAAATCAAGTGTGTGACCCTGTTCTATTCGCCAAATATATATAGGGGGGTGGAGAGGAGGGATGGGGGGCTAGGTTATGAACACTGGGGAGGGTATGTGCTATGGTGAGTGCTGTGAATTGTGTAAGATTGATGATTCATAGACCAGTACACCTGAAACAAATAATACATTATATATTAATAAAATAAAATAAAATATGATTTCATATTATTAAAAAAAAATAAACATGCACCGTATTTTCCAGTCATGCGTTTCCTAAGTATTTACTCAAAAGATCCAAAAAGTCCACACAAGGGGTGCCTGGGTGGCTCAGTCGGTTAAGCATCTGCCTTCGGCTCAGGTCATGATCTCAGGGTCCTTGGATCGAGCCCCGCATCGGGCTCCCTGCTCTGTAGAGAGCCTTCTTCTCCTTCTCCCTCTGCTGCTCCCTCTACTTATGTGCTCTTTCTCTCTATCTATCAATTAAAGAAATAAAATCTTTTTTAAAAGTCCACACAAAAATGTGCACGTTCTGAATGTTCATAGCAGCTTTATTTGTAATAGCCCAAAACAGGACACAACCCAAATATCCATCAAGAGGTGAATGGATAAGCAAATTGTCATACACTGATGCAATAGAATACTAGCAACACACCGGGGTTAACTACTGCTAGCAACACAACAGAAATGAGCCTCAAAACAGTTCCACTGATTGGAAGAAGTGCGGCAAAAACAAGTACATCCCGGATAAAATTCCACTTGCATAACATTCTAGAAAATGCAAAGTACTGCTTGTCAACTCAGTGAGGGAAAGCAGATCAGTGGGTCCTCAGGGGAAGGATAGAGAGATAGAGAATATGATGGGACACACATAGACACATATAATAATAATAATAATAAAAGAACTCTTGGGGGAGATGGGTCCACGCATTATCTTAAAGGAGACGACGGCTTCTTAAGGACATTCATATGTCGAAACATGAAACCGTGTACTTCAAATGTCAGCAGAATATTGTGTCGATTGTACCTTAACAAAGGAGATCAAAATAAACTTTTTACATTATAAAAATGGAAAAGTAGTGGCCAGAGAGTACAGGGAAAGACCAGCAGATGGTGGGTGATAAAAACCAAAGGGAAATAGTATCTCCGGAAGGAGAGAGTGGATAGGAGCTGGAATGCTAACAAGAGATTGGGTCAGAGGAGGAAAGATAGGGTCCTCTTGTGTAAAATGAAGCCAGTAAGAACATCTGTCTCCCAGGACTGTTGTGAGGATTAACGTGAACTCTCTGTAAAGCGCAATGATTGTTAATACGCAATCAATAAGTGTGAGTCATTAGCATTAATGAGATATCCAGGGTAAAGCCACAGCAGTTGGGATCACAGAATAAGGTCCCACAGAGAAGAGGGCAGAAATCAAGGTGGGCTTCCAGAAGGAGGTGTCGTTTGATCAAAGGCACAAAGGGTACAACACACCCCTATTGAAAATTTTCTATCTCGGTGACCTGTTTGCACACACATATGAATTCTCTGTGGACTATTCAGTGTGTTCTCTTTTTGTTTCTTTTCTCAGCTCAGTCCCAGCCACACGCATAAATCTCAACGGTTTTAAAGCCCTCCGTGAATGAGAGCCACAAAGTCATAGAATTTTAGAAATGCAAGAGAACTCAGAGATCAGTTAGCTCAAATTCCTCATTTTATAAGCAATTGAATTGTATTTTAAAGCAACCAAGCAAAAAGGAAGTAGAAGGCAGGTATTTTGACCTCTTGGTGGCCTCAGGCTCACCTCCTAAACTTTGTGGGCTTCAGGAGTTTTATATGCAAAGCAAGTGCAAACTTACTGCCTGAAGACAGTGCATTAACCCTGTTATTTCCCTTCCCTCACCAAGGCAACAACACGAATTCTTATGTCTTCCTCCTTTTACAGTTTGAAGAACATTGGAGGGTCGGGACAGAGGTTTCTTATCAATAGTCTCACCACACACACACACACAATCTACAAAAGAAGACGCGCAAAGCCAGATCCTGCTCGTGACTTTGTGGTGACCTTGAGTAAGCCAAAGCGTGCTCGCCCATCTCTCTTCTGAACTGCACATCCTCACAAAGCGATCCTGAGATATCAAAGCATGAGCCTCTTGTCCTCAGTACCACAGAGAAAGAGGACCACAAGCTCAGCTACGTATCCCAGATGCATCTGGAGCATCTCTGATCATGCACTAAACATTACAGTTAATTCGCACTATTCAGAGCGGTTACCTGCTATAAAACAGCAGTGAATGCTGAATTCGTGAATCCCGAATCACCGCTCCCAGGGTACAGAGAGAGGTAGGTTCCTATGAGCCTCAGGATATGTGTCCCTCAACTGATCAGTGCATAGCTTTGTTTTATGTGTGCTTCTGTTTAAAGACACCTTAGTTAATATATGTGGTGGATTCATTAACTCCGAACAGTGCTATAACTCATGCCTTCACCAAGATGTTTAACACATCACCACCTTCTTGCTTCTAGACAGAACCTCAGCACTGTGCTTGGGGACCATTTTAAATAACAGAATTACCACTGACAACAACAACAACAAAAGCACAAAACTGTAAAGAAAAAAAAAATAACGTGAGAATGATGCTCATTCATGGTACGAGATCATAAACAAGAAAGCAGAGCGTCCCCTTGTTAAATCTCAGCTGGGAACGTGTATATCGGGATGAACCACGTTTTTTTGCCACTCTGTCCATATCTGCAAATGATCGCGAAAGTACTCGGCATATTGTGCTTTGAAAATTTACAAATAAATTTTAGGGAGTGAGTGGGTGAATTTGCAAATACAGGATCCGTGATTTATGAGGACCAATGGTAATTCTTGGTAGTCAAGAGAATCCTCGGCTTCAAGCTCTCCCTTTTACATTGGCCACAAGGAGCCTGAGAACTGCATTCTCCAGGGTCCCTTGTTAGCTGGATTATTATTTAGATTCTGCCAATGACAGATGACAGATGTGGCAGGTGGGAGAGAAGCAGAAACAGCTATAATCCTTGGACATCGGTGGGCACGGTGTGGGTTTCAGCAGAAGGCTGTGTGATGTTTTGTGATGTTTTCCGTTTTCTTGTGATTCCATTTTCCTGTGAATTGACTGCTTGAGTGGCAGTTTCTTACAATTCCTCCAACTGCCTGATTTTCTGATGATTGGCACCATTGATGACTTCTGCTATGTGTACTCCCACCCCTCCCCACTTTGCTGAAACTTCTGCAGAGCACCTACGAGGTTATGATCTATAATAGGATATATATTTGATCTTGGTTCCTGACACCGAGTACCTGAAACCTTCATCAATTCCTAAGTGATAAGAACACTAGGAGCATCTTTTGTTCTAAAGAGACAGTCGGCATGAGCTCTGCAATGGGGGCTGGTCACCAGAAAGACCAAGTCATGATCAGATGCTTGAAATGTTCAGTCCCACCTTCCATTCTCCAGAGAGAGGGGAGAGGGGCTAGAAATGGAATTAATAATTGATCACGTCTATATGAGGAAGCCTCCATGAAAATCCCAATAGCACTGGGTTCAGAGGGCTTCCAGGTCAATGACCACATCTACACTGAGAGGGTGACACACCCTGATTCCAAGGGACAGAACCTCCTTATGCTCTGGGGTCTCCCACAGTTTGCCCTATGCATCTCCTCATTTCACTATTCATCTGCATCCTTTATCATATCCTTTAATAAACTGGTAAACACCAGTAACTGAGCTCATGAGTTCCATGAGCCACTCTGGCAAATAAATCAAATCTGAGGAGGGGATCACGGAAACCTGTGACCTACAGCCCATCAACCCGGTGATAACCTGGGT
>CM052805.1:24619616-24729447 GCA_028533885.1 Nasua narica | reverse complement strand
CATCCCCATTTGCTCCCTGGAATGGCAACCTTGTGCAAGGCACAACCTGCACAACTGTACACGGCGGCCCTAGGAGAATGACATCAGGAAACTTATATACACGTGTTACATTCCTGAACGCTCACCACGCTAGGAGGTTTCATTACTGTCCCCGTTTTACAAATAGAGCTGGCCGGGAGAGAGTAAACACTATGTTCATAGAAATGTAGATTCTGCTGGATTCTAATCCAAGACTCTGTGGTTCCAAATTCCAGCCTCTTCTAATTCACCATGGAATGTGAGCTCAAGCGAAGGGCTTGGTAATCTTTTTCCAGGGAAAAAGGAAGGACTGGCAGGCCTGAGCCTCAAGCCTTTGAAGGCGTGTCTGCAAAGGGGGAGCAGATACTCTCAAGTGGCCATTGGGCTTCGGCTATGAGGCACTGACAGTCCCAAGGAGACTCAGCTTTGTCTACAAAGTGCTGCCTTACATTGAGCTGAAACCTCCCTCCTGATGACCCAGACGAATGACAAGATCAGTGCCTAGGGATTGCAGGACCTATTGCAAAGGGCCCATTTCCCAGGACCCATGGCAAAGCTGGAAAGAGAGAGGGGGCTGGAAGCAACCACCGCCTGCCCGCCCCCCCCACCCCTGTCTCGGTTCAGCTCTGGAAAACTGCAGCTAAGGCCCCTTCCTGCGCATCTTACAGGGTCGTGACATCAGAGATAAAGGACGTGCATGACCATGACCACACTTGCAAGTAAAATGAGGAAATAAAGAAAACACATTAAATGTTTAACTTTATAAGTTTCTGTGATTATATATTGTCATATATATAGCAGTATATTGTTATTTTTTAATTTTTTCATTAAAAACTCAATGTGCTCAAAGTTGCCTATAAAAAGATAGCAATATATGTAGGCTAACTGAACATAATATGGTTATATAGTCACATGCAACTTTGAAAAAAAAAACACATGCAACTTTGAGCACACTGGGTTTTTAATGTATTAGTTTTTAAGCAAAGGTGTCCGATTTCAAGAGCTTTTATGCTGAGATTAAAACTCTCACTGTTTTTATATATGCATATATTTATTTATTTTTAAAGAATTTATTCATTTTTGTGAGAGAGAGAGGGAGCATAAGAAGGGGAGAGGCAGAGCTCCCTCCAGAGAAGCGGGCACCCCACTGAATGTGGAGCCCAACGTGGGGCTCGACCCCAGGACCCTGAGATCATGGCCTGAGGCGAAAGCAGACGCCCAACCAACTGAGCCCCCCAGGCTCCTCATATTGTTTTGTTTTTTAAATTCCCTTATTAAAGAAGGTAACCAATGGCTGTTTATATGCTTTTATTGTGGCTTATTTGTGTTTTGTGAATCCTGTACTCGGAAAAAAGTTAGTTTGCCAAGTTTTGTCAGTATCAAAACACACATCTGTGTGTGTGTGTGTGTGTGTGTGTGTGTTTTACATTGATGGCCCATGATGCTAATGTCGTAGGAATCATCATCTTAGATACAGAGCATTAACATTTCCTGACGGCCAGCCCTGTTATTTCCTACATGACCGAATTCTACTCCAGAACCCAATATTGTGCTGTATGTTCACTAACTAAAATTTAAATTAAAAAAAGAAAATGAAAAAATAGGCACAACAGCCCTGCGAGATTAGCATCTCTGATTCCAGATGATGGCGTTTCTCAAAGAATTTGCGCACCTTATCTGATCTTTCACCGTTATGGAGCTGAAGCTCCAACGCAGGTCCCTCTGATCCCGAAACACCAGCGACTTGCATTTGTTTGTTTTGTTGTTTGTTTTTTGGCTTGACCACATGTTTAATATCTTCCTTTGTTCGTGTAGTTCCACAGTGCGGTGCTTGGAGGAAATTTGCTGGCGTCGAATATAATCAGTAAATTTTCATTAATCCATTCCCTGAGTACCCGCAGTATTAAATATACATGGCTGTGGAAAACATATCTGACCCAGTCGGACAGATGTTTGGAGTCTCTAATTCAATGCAACCCAAAGAGGGCTATTGGCAAATTAAAATCCCATTCCACAGTCTTCTTGGTTTGCCTAGATCTGTGATTCTTAAAAATGGGCAGGTCCCCTGGAAATTAGACTCCACAAGTCAGGCATTTTGTCCGGTTTTATTCGCTGCTATACTTTCTATACCAGACCATAATAAACACTCAAAAAGTAGTTGTTGAATGAATGAATGAAAATGTTCCTTTGAATATCTGATAAAAGCAAGGGACGATCTTTCCAGAAAAATGCACAGAGGCCCATGAGAAACACCATGCATTTTCAGGTTCAGTGAACCCCCCAAAGCCTTTCCGTGAAACACAAAAGCTTAGACTATTTCCTCATGAAGAGACAGCCCTTGACACTTTCCGTGATGGAGAAGAGGATGGCCCTTAGGCCCCGCACTCTTTCTTCCATGCTGATGGAGAGTGGGAAGCCACCCACACTTTGGATCGCTCCCTGCCTGACCTATTTAATCTGAACACCTAGGGCTCTTCTAAACCCAAGGGAGTAAGAGGGGGGAGTAATAGTCACCACTCAATGAGATCCTGTAACTTGTCAGGCACTGCGAGCTGCATTTTACATACAATTGATCTCATAGTCCTCATGTCAACCTTACTAAGTAGATATTGTTATCCCCATTTCTCATCGTTTAAAATTTGGTTCTTCGAGGTGTATTGAGATAATTAGTTTCGGATGTACCACATAATGACTTGATATTTGTATGCATTGCAAAATGATCGCCGAGATCAAGTCTATTTAACATGTCACCAAACATAGTTGCAAAAGGTTTCCTTCGTTTTTCATGTGATGAGGACTTTTAAGATAGACTCTCAGTGGGGCACCTGGGTGGCACAGTTCGTTAAGTGCCAACTTAACGGTCATGATCTCAGGGTCGTGAGATCGAGCCCCATGGGTGCTCTCCACGGGGAGGGTGCTTGAAATGCTCTCTCTGACCCTCCTCTCTACCTCCTGCTCATGTACGCTCTCTCTCAAATAAATAAAAACATCTTAAAAAGAAAAAGAAATACTCGCAGCAACTTTTAAGCATGCAATACCATTATTATTAACTAGACTCATCCAGCCACGCAGGACATCCCCCAGGATTTACTTATTTTACAACCGGAAGTTCGTAATTAGACCCCCTTCACCCATTGTGCCTCCCCTTGCCACCCACAAACCAACAATCTAGTCTCTGGTTTTATGCAGCTGTTTTGTTTTCTTACATTCCACATATAAATGAGATCGCAGAGTATTTATGTTTCTCTGACTTACTTTGCGTAGCGTAATGCTCTCTAGGTCCATCTGCGTTGTCTCAAAGAGTGGGATTCTGTTCTTTTTTTGCGGCTGAATAATGTTCCAGTGTGTGTATACGCATGCGTGCGTGCGTGCGTGTGTGTGTGTGTAAGCGTGTATTTTACCACATTTTCTTTATTCTTTCATCCTTCACTGGACACTTAGGTTGTTGCGTCTATGTCTTGGGCATTGTGAATAATGTTGCAGTGACCACGGCGGGGCGGGGGGGAGGTGTAGATATCTTTTCAAGTTAGTGTTTTCATCTTCTTCAGATAAATACCCAGAAGCGGCATTGCTGGACCAGAGGGTAGTTCTAGTTTTAAATTTCTGAGGAACCTCCATACCGTTTTCCATAATGGCTGCACCAAGGTTCCCCCCCACCTTTTCTCCACAACCTTGGCAACACTTATTAGTTATTGAGGCCCAGACACATTAAGTAATCTGGTGAAGGCCACCCAGCTAGAAAACGCTGGCAAAAGATTTAGGCCCATGTCCGCCCAAATCCAAAACCTTTGCTTTTCCCACTGTGACCGTGGCAGGTGGCCTTAGGGCTTGCAAGCAGTCTAGAACGTAAAAGCTCTGTGTCATCAAGTCTAGGAGATGTCCTCAGTACAGACGTGCCCCCTGTCTTAGATGCACAAACCAAAGAAGCAAAAAAAGCAAAAGCAAAACCAAACCAAAACAAATCAAAAGAAAAGAAAAAACGAGTAAGCAAATGAGCTATTTTAGGGTCAAAAATGTGGACCTTAAAGGTGTCACTCTTTTGTTTTTTGAAATTTTACCTTATTTTTTTTAGAGAGACAAAGAGAATGAGCAAGGTGGAAGGGGTGGTGGAGAAGGAAAGAGAGGATCGTAAGCAGGCTCCATGGTCAGCATGGAGGCCAATGTGGGACTCAATCTCATGGCCCTGAGATCATGACCTGAGCTGAAATCAAGAGTCAACCCTTAGCTGACCGAACCACCCAAGGCGCCCTGGTTTTTTGAATTTTTAAATGTATTTCAAAGTTGTGCTTTTCTCAAAAGTCCTGTATCAAAACGGCACCCGGTTTCAGCCAGGCTCATGAGAACAAGAGAAACGCATTGCCGCCACTGAGGAGACTGGCTAGGGGACAACTGAGGCTTGTGCAACAAGATTTAACCTACCTTAAGTCTGGCTTTTGAGGGTGTGGCCCAAATCCCAAGTATGTTGTTCAAAGAGTTGCGGTAAATTCAGACTTCATGACCGACGGGTTCCAATTCAATGTGTGCGACAAGAGCAAGACTGAGGAGCCCTGTCCCCTCTATGAGCATCTGGGCTCTAAATCCTCATTCCTGGAGAGAGAGAGGTGGCAAAAAGAAAATAAGGTGTCAGGACCCCCATAATGATGGCTGGGAATAGGATCACAGTTCCATTCTCAATCATATCCAATATGGAAGCCAGCTGACATGTTCTAAGGGCTTCACAGGTTCCCAGCTCCCTGACCCCATTATCCTAGATACACTAACAAAGATGGCAAAACTGGGGCGCCTGGGTGGCTCAGTGGATTAAAGCCTCTGCTTCAACTCAGGTCATGATCTCAGGGTCCCGGGATCGAGCCCCGCATTGGGCTCTCTGCTCAGTGGGGAGCCCACTTCACCCCCTCTCTCTCTGCCTGCCTCTCTGCCTACTTACAATCTCTCACTCTGTGTCAAATAAATAAATAAAATCTTAAAAAAAAAAAAAAAGACAGCAAGACCACTCCTGTTACTGAGATCCACTTCCTGAGGTGAAATACGTCCCAGTCTGAAGTGGGTCAAGAACTACGAAGAGCTGCGGATTCAGGTTCTGGGCCCCAGGAACTTCCTCCGAGGCACAGCCTGGGCACGCAAGGGTAGGTAGGTGTGGAACAAAGGTAGAGCCTTCACTGTACACATTCTATTAGATTCCACCCATATCCAAGGCAAGAAAAGGAGATTATTGGAAGCCGACAGGAAAGAAGACTAGAAGGCAAGAGCATTTCACGGGAGTGTATGTGATAGTCAGACCTTGGAAATGCAGAGCCGGTTATTTCCATGGCTTGACCAAATCATAAAAGCTGAACAACCCTGGGGTCCACTGTGTTTGGTGAGCTGGGGTCTCCCAACAGCCATTTTCACATTTAAGAAGAAAAGTCCCATCTCTATGGGACACAAAGCAAGTCCCCAAATAAGATTTGAGTTCAAATCAGACTTGATGTGACCACAGTCTTACGAATTTCTCATTTATATTATGAAAAATTTCAAACACACAAAAGCAGAGGCAACAGCTCAGTGAAGTTCCATGGTGCCTCAGCAACCACTAGACTTCCACCAATCTCAATCTCGTTCCATCCACTCTGCTGTATTTTCACTGCGAATTTTCACGCAGTTTTTTCCTTGATGCCCTCCAATGCATCCCAATGAAGACACCCCAAGAGAGACAACTTAACTCGTGTTTGACACAGCCATCATTTTTATTGTTGAAAGGGCAAGGCATTCGTGGACACAAGAATCTGCTCACTAAATTTCAAGATAGCGCGATTTTGAGTCACGCACATGCAAAGAAGAGAAGGACCACCATCAGCGCACCAAGTAGACTTGAAAAAGTCTTTCAATCTGGCAACTCAGGTTCCCTGGGATGTGTTGAATCAAGCCGTATTCCCCGAAGTACTTGGGTCTTTTATATTAGTTTCACTAGGGTAGTTACGGTTCAGAGTTGTAGCAGAGCTTGGTAAATGAGAGGCCACCTGAGAAGCAATTAAACTAAACCAGAAAATCTTTCCTGTTCATTTCATCTTGTCCTTAAATAGTTTACACATCAATTGAACTGGGAAGAGCTCATGGTGGTTTATGGTGATTACTCCAGTAGGGGTCAGCGCCTAATGAGTTGGGTACTTATCTGTGACCCCGACAAGATGACTGTAAATGAACAGATAAGAGGACCACTGGGACTCGTTCTCAAAGCTGCCCATGGAATGAAGATAACAGAAGCTGATGGAATTAGGTAGACCGAAAAGCAGAGCTTGCGAACTTAAGTTTGAAACACCTAGGGTTTTTTACTCAGAAGAAGAAGGCGCTTGATTTATTCTTCACAAATTACAAAATGCCTACTCAACATACTCTTTCTTTGGGTACCATATTTCCTTGCGTATCTTCACAGGATCTGGTAAATTTGTGGTTCCCATCACGTGATTCCACGGAGGTGGGTATCTTCACTTATTACAGAAGATATGTGTCAGTTTAATGGAGTCCACAATGAAGCTGACTTGCATGTACAAGTCATGGGAAAACAAAACAAAATCTTAGTGGGGCACCTGGGTGGCTCAGTCGGTTAGGCATCTGATTCTTGGTTTCAGCTCAGGTCTTGATCTCAGGGTATGAGATCGAGCTCCACTCAGTGCAGAGTCTGCTTGAGATTCTCTTTCTCCCTCTCCCTCTCCCCCACACCCTGGCTCACTCATACGCTCTCTCTAAGTCAATAAATCTTTAAAAAAATCTTAGTAAATGATAAAATTGTAGCAACACACCATATGGCATAATCAAAAGTCTCAATAATCGGCAAAGTAGACAAGAAATCTCCTTTTTTCCTCCATTTACTAGCTGTATTATCCAGCTGTTTGGTTTTTATTTTATTTATTTATTTTATTATTATTTTTTTCCTGTGAGATGTTGTGTAACAATTAGGCAAATCTCACTGGTCTACGGCAGCTAGTATTTCTTTCAAGTTTATGGTTGCAGTTTGGTTGTGGCTCGGCTGATCTTAGCTGGGCTCAGCTGGGCTACATTACATCCAGATTTTTTCCCCATATTTTCATCCCAAGACCCAAGCTTAAGGAGCAACAGTTTCCTGGGGCCTATTTTCCTCATTACAGAGAGCAGATGCTCAAGAGGGCCAGTGGGAACTTGCTAAATTCTTCAACCGTCAGCTAGTTATCAAAGTAAATTGCAGGGTCAAGTCCGAAGACAGGTGAGGATGTATGCTCCACAATTCTAGCGGAAGCCACTGTAAAGTCAGAGGAAAGGGGGCATGGAGATAGAAATCATCTTCTGAGAATGAGTTGGGAACACGAGTTCAGCCTCGCACAACCACCACATAAAACAGCCGATTTCTGCCAAAATCGGCAGAAACGTGTGTTAGTTTCTCGACACAGCTTAACCCATCTTATGACTTGTGGCCATCTCGTCAAGACAGAGGGCTCCCCAGCTCTTGGAAGCCTTATCCCTTGGCTCCTTTGACAAAGGCACCCACGATTCTATTTATACACCATCAGCATGGAATCAGGATGGGATTTTCTTCTTGCCAGAACCTCGATTACCTTGCTCACAAAGAGGACTAAGTCCAGCAGCAAGCACACGGGACTAGAAAACTCAGCACTGCTCCAGCTAAAGTACATTATTGGGTTGGGGACTACCAGCTCATAACTAAGTGGTTTAATAGAAAAGGTGTTTATTTATTTATTTATTTATTTATTTATTTATTTATTTATGGAATCTCTAATTGCTATTTATTTACTTATTTAGATTTTATTTATTTGTCTTAGAGGGAGGGAGAGAGAGAGAAAGAGGGCACGAATGGGGGGAGGGGCAGAGGAAGAGGGAGAAGCAGACTCCGCACTGGGCAGGGATCCCGTTGACCCCAGGATCATGACCTGAGCTGAAGGCAGATGCTTAACAGACTGAGCCATGCAGGGGTTCCAGAAGGGTATTATTTTAGTTGAAAAGTTTGAGAATGGAAGGGCTGAACTCCTGGAGCAGTTAGTTTTCAAGATGAATATTTGCCTCTCCCCAGGTGGCTCAAGGGAAGCCGGCAAGTTCTCCAGGCTTGATGCCAGGGGCAGAGCCATTCCGTCTCCTGTGTCACCGATGGGTACCCCATCAGAGAGAAGGCACGAGGCAGGCAGGCAGTGGGGAGGGGGGGCTGGAGTGACACCGCCCGAGCTCTTCTGCTCATCCCGGGGTCTCACATCGTCCGGACGGGGCTCACACTGCGGGTGCGAGGCGGCACTGATTGGGAGTGGGGGGAACAAATGCATGGGATGAGGACTGGTGGCAACTGACACTCAGCCTTGGTGTCAGGGAGATGACACGGCATGGTGAAGGCTGAGACCTCGTGGAGGGCACGGGCCCGTCTAGAGGAGGAGCCTTTCATTAATTAGCTCCAGCTAACCACCAGGTGTGTATGTGGGGCTTATGTTGCCAGATATTAGAATTTTTCAGGAGAAGTTAGAAATCTATACATAAATCTCATAAATTTTTTAATGTTGACAAGGATGATAAATTCCAAAGAAAGGAAGAGAGAAAAAAAGAAAGGAAGGAAGAAAAGGAGGAAAGGAAGGAGGAAGGAAGGAGGAAGGAAGGAAGGAGAAAGGAAAGAAGGAAGGAAGGGAGATGGAGGGAGGGAGAGGGAATGAGGGAGGGAGGGAGGAAGGAGGGAAAGGTGGAAAGGAAGAAGGAAGGGAGGAAAAGAAGGAGAAAGAAAAGAAGGAAGGAAGGTAGGAAGGAAGGAAGAAAGGAAGGAAAGGAGGAAAGGAAGGAGAAAGAGAGGAAGGAAGAAAAGAAGGAAGGGAGGTGGAGGGAGGGAGGAAATTTGTAATATTTCTGTGCCTCAGTTTCTCATCTATATAAAGGAATGATAATAGTTTCTGGCTCAGAAAATTGATAGGAGAGCGGCTCCTGGGTGGCTTAGTCAGTCAGGTGTCTGACTTCAGCTTAGGGTCCTGGGATCAAGCCCCACATCCGGTTCCCTGTTGGGGGGGGGCGGCGGGGGGGGGGGGACGTCGTCGTCCGCTTCTCCCTCTCCCTCTTCTCTGCCCCCCACCCTCATGCTCTCACTCTCTCTCAAAAAAAATTTTTTTAAAAAAAAGAAAATTGATATGAGAAATAAATGCCATAATGTATACAGGGCTTAGAATGTCAGCACTGAATACTACTCAATATATATTAAAATAGTAACTATTTTTTCCGATCCGTATTACTATTATTATGTAGACTCATCAGAGAGAGGAAAAATAATATCAACACTGTAATGGTCTTTCATGTCCCCAATAAAATGTTTTTCATCAACGGAATGCTCTGTATAATCTTTATAATCCCAGGACCTTGCTGGCCCTTTGGCTCACACCTTTCCTGTGGGTGGAAATAGTAATTAAGTGGTCTGGTTTATAAGAGAGAAAACGGGACCTCTTCCGTCTGGCTCTGTCGCTGTGCAGATGGAGGCGGCCACTGTAAGGGCCCGTGAGTTGCGGTCGGCTCCAGGGCGCAGTGCCAGGTGCGTGTCATCCTCTCTCACCCCCGTAGTTTGAGATCCGCGGAAGGCGTAGTATGTGTCCATTCATCCAAGCACTCGCGCGCGCCGCGCGCGCCTGTGCGTACGCGCACACGAAGACTGGATTAAGCTAAGGAAGGAACAAACAGTGGGGAGGAAGGCAGCCTGGCCTCTGCCCATTCCATTGACCTTCCAGCCCCTGTTCTCCAGTGGAATTGCACGCGGGCAGACCCTTGGGAGGAGGCGGAGCAGGTGGGGGAAGAAGGGCGGTCAAGGACGGGAGAGGAAATTGAGCTCCACGATCATGCAACAGCCTCGTTGCGTTCTTCGGGAAGGTTGCAAACGGGAAGAGCAGGTGGGCCGCGTTCTTCACGTCATCAGCCCCGTGTCTCAGAGGAAGAGGCTCAACTTCATGGGGTCCTCAGTTTCTCCATTTACAACGGGAACATTTAATTGTCCGAAAGGTACTTGGAGAGCCCAGCAAGAGAGGCTCTCCATGAAAGCAAATGGTTCTCATTATCCGGTGGGCTCTTGGCTCCTGGCATCCGGGCGGCTTGCGCGGTCGAGGGCGTCGATCAAGAAGGAGGCGGGGAAGCCAGGCAGGCTGCAGGGGCCCGGAGTGGAATGGCGGTTTTCTAGCGGTGGCTTAAATGAGAGCTCCTCCTGCGCCTGCTCGGAAGGAAAAGGTGGCAGAAAGCTTTGTCTAATAGGAACAGGGTCCCCAGGACAGTGAGGGGAGCGAAGGAGCGGGCCTCATTGGGGCTGCGTTTGGGGGAGGGTTTCCGCGGAGAAGCAGGGATGCCATCTGCTGCCTCCCTCCCATCACCTGGGTGGAGAAGGGCTCCCCGCGGCGCGCGGCCTGTCCTGGAGCTCCAGCATCATGAGAAAACAGCTGTGCTCCATCCTTCTTGGGCATCCGCTCAGCTCCTTTTCCCGGGCCCCTAGGAACCGTGTAAGCTCCCTTGCAAGGTGACGGGCTCAGGATGTGTGGAGGGGTCGAGGGGCATGGTGGTGGTGGGCTGCTGAGCTGCTGAAGGCTTGGAGAGTCTACCTCCAAAATGCATCTGGGTCGATGGACATAGAACGAGCACCAAAAAAGAGAGGGGGGTTTCCAAACACAGGCGCACACACATGCGCACACATTCCGGGGCACGTGGCTTCGCTAACACGGAAGCTGTCTACACACAGACTGGGATCACATTGTGTGCGGAGTTGCGGAAGGTTGCGGACAAGAAAGGGAGAGAGGGATTATAGAGCTGCTTCATGCTTTGCAAAGTAGAGTGCGATTCAGCCTAAAACATTTTAGGAACAACAACAAAAATGTTAAAACTGAACAGACATTTTCAAAACAGTGCCCCCTACCAATGCACTTTGCACAGGGTTGAAACTATTTTTTTTAAGAGGTGCGGAGGGGCATAGGGAGAGGGAGAGAGAGACTCTCAAGCAGGCTCCACGCCCAGCATGGAGCCCAGCGTGGGGCTCGATCCCAGGACCCTGAGATCATGACCTGACCCTAAATTGAGAGTCACTTAATGGACTCCCTGAGGCTCCACCCAGGCTCCCTGAGACTCTATTTACTGTACGGATAAATGGGGACAAGAAAGCAAGAAAAAGAAAGCGAGGGATGGGGGAAGTCTGGCTGATTTCTAAGCAGAGAAGATTCCAGATGATGTGAGGATGGTCAGGACAGTGAAAGGGCTCTTCTTTTATCTTGACTCACCACAAAGGTATGTCACATCTATAGAGATATTTGAGAGGGACAAGGACGCTGGGTCTGGGATGGCTTGGGTGCAATATTTTCTCTTACATCCTGCTCTATTCTAGAATGTTCTCTTTCTTCTCAGGGGAATGGGAGTGGGCATTGCAGAGTTAGAACCATTCTTCTTGCCCTTTGCTTCAAGATGTGCCCAGGTAACCAGCTCCTTGTGAGGCGGTCATAGCAGAGGGAGGAAGCTGGACATTGGAAGGTCAAGGACCCACAGAAGGGGCCCGCCCGCAGGGTCTGGAACTCTGGGACTAGAGCCTAGCCACCTGTCCCGGAGTTCTGGGCTATTTTCATGCCTCTGTTATTTTTCTTTGTTTTTCTTGTTTTTCCTCGCTGGTTTGTGAGGTTCTTTTTAACATCTTGGGCCCTCTTGGCTGTGCTAAGGAAAACCAGGGAACATTATTGGTGCGCACACACACACACTCACACACACACACATGTACACACACACGGATGGCTTAGAAAGTCTGCAACTCGCTCCAGGGGGAGGTGTGGTGGAGGCAGTGAGAATCCACACAGAACCCCTCCACCCGCAGGGAGGACGGACTCCAGGAAACAGAACAATTTGGACCGCGGCAACCTCCTTCCTTGAGAGTTTCCTTTGCCGCAAACAGAGCCTTGAGGATTCTGGCTTTCTTTTAAATAAGAGGCGGGGGCAGAGTTCAGAGGAGGAGTCCCAGAAAATAAAAGGGCATTGGCAAGGAAGACACGCACCCTGCAATGGCCATAAAGAAGAGACAAGGCTCAGGATGGGGGCGGGGGGGACCCTGCAGCCTGTGCTCTTTTGGCCGATGTCACCTGGGAATAACAAGCACAGGAAAGATTGGACAATTATTTTCCAGGAGATGAGGAGTCCGGTCTCTGCCGATGTCGTCCTGGTCCCCGAGGGGCACCTGTTTCCACGGCAACCACCACTTGGGGAGAACACTGCCCTCGAGTTAACTGTCCCAGGAAGATAATGAGTCGTGGCTCCCGACTCCGGGCGGGCAGGAAGAGGACAGGACAGGAGCCACAGACCTCACAGGGCCTTTGGGAAGTTGAAGAAATTGATTCTGTGGTTAGTGCATCAGGGTCGCTGGCTGGCACCAATGTGGGACTCGAGCCGGGTGACTCCGTGCTGAGTTCCCAGGGGTCCTGTCCCCCATGAACCTGGGTCCTACTCCTGGCAGTCTGACGGCGATGACCATCAGGAAGGTGGCAGTGACAAGGATGACGGTGAAACTGACAGCGATCGTGACAAGAACAGATGCTAACTGCTAAGTCTTTACGTGTGTTTTCTTCTCTTGCCTCGCAAATGCCCTGTGAAGTACAAAGTACAAGCCTGTGTGGATTCTCGGTACAAGCCGTTCTTGTCCTCCTTTACCGATGGGGGAATGAATCGCAGCTCAGAGAGGTTCAGCAATCTGTCCAGAGTCACACAGCCAGGAAGAAGGACCTGATAGACGAATCTAGCTCTGGGTAGCACCAAAGTCACTTTTTTTATCCCTCCCCAGGAGGAAGGGTGCTTCAGATCTCAGATTCTGTAACAGACGACCTCACTTCAATGCTGGCTTAGCCCTCAGCAGCCTGGGCAAATCACTTAATCCTTCTGTGCCCAAAGGTCGTCACCACTAAAGTAGGAATGATCTCAGTTCCCTCCTGGGGCTTTCCGGGACAAGGTAAAGACTTCATGTACAGGAAGCAGTACGTTGCAAACTCTCACCTGCTTCTAAATGGCCTGGGGGTCTTGCTAAAATGCACTCTCATTTGCCAGTTCTGAGGGGAGGCCTGAGGGTCCGCGTTTCTGGGGTGCGTCTCCCAGGTGCGGCCGGCCACAGACCACGCGTCCCCGGCGGCAAAGTTGTAAAGCACTTCAAACAGGTCATGATCATCAACAACAAAGTGCTGGCCATTACTATTACTATTTTAGCCTCCCCTGGCCACATCCCTGTGCCAGGCCACGTGCCTGCTTGTGATCTCTCTCTCTCTGTCAAATAAATAAATAAAATCTTTTAAAAAAAAAAATTGCATTCCTACGGTGATGAGCAAATGATCTTTGCCGAGAGCTGATCATGGGTTGTTTAAATGATATAGTCCTTGAAGGTAGAGACCGTACCTGTGTGAATTTCTGTACCAGTAGCACCTAGAATATAGTGCACACTTAGTCTGCGAGAGAATTAATACCACCGTCCCTGAATTTTCCTATAGCAGAGTCACTACAGGAGAGAAGTTTATCCTCTGTACCTCTTAAAAGGCATTAAGCATCACTATCCCTCATTAACATCTTGGTCCAGTGTTCCCTTGTTAACAGATCTTCCAGAAGACTGAAGCAAATAGGTTTAAGGTACACTGTGTACTATTGTGTGATAAACTCCCCCTTTTGGAGAAGCCCAAGGTGGATTAGCACATTCAATCCTTGATTGCAACACTTTTTAGTATCCAATGCAGCTGACATTCCAGGGGACCCTTGTCTGGGGAACCTCATCCCAGTTTAAGCTGGGCAGTAAAAAAGGTATTCACAGGAAGGAGGCCAGTGAAGTGGCCAGCCACGTGGGCAGGACCATGCAAGGGACCTGTCATTTGAGAGAGCTTGGCAACCAGCTTTTAACTCCAGATAATCCGTTTTGCCAGTTTACCCACAGGTCAGCTTTTCCCAGGAAACAAGGTCACAAATACTAAAAGCAAAAGAAACTGTAGCAAGGCACAAAACCCCTTTCGATTTTGGTTAAGTTCATCCAGTCGTCCTAGCTCTAGAAACCTCGTCGGTAAAATGAGAATAATACCTCCAGCTCTGTGAGCTAGGGATTATTTTAGAAACCGTGGGTGCCACTGGCGCTCATGGATGCTTTTGAGCAAGCATTTCCCACTTTCTGCCTTCTGGGCGCAAGGTAGATTTGTGTCTCCTGGTCCCCCGGGGGCGGGATGGGGTCCAGAATACTGCCTAAGGAGCTGTGAATGGAAATGAACTTACATCACTTCCAGGCAAGTGTGTTATTGCTGGTGTTTGTTTTCCAGAGCTTCCTATCTCAAATGGCCACCAGTGACCTGCAAGATCAAGGCTGTTCTACCAAACTGGTCCCCTCCCCAGAAGCAGAGCCCCACCTGCTGCCCTGCAATGAACATGTAATGTGAGCAAGAAATTAACTTGCTTTGTTGAAGCCAGCACGCCAGCCTGCCTGTCTGCCTGCCTTCCTTTTTTCTTTCCATGCCTAATGCTCCTAGAAAATGTTCAATAAACTGAACTGAACTTCATACCTTGGCCATCAGCTGATCCCGCTCTTTCTCAGAATAAGGTGAAAAAGGAACACAGAACCGACACCGAAGGCCCCGAATTGCAGAGAGCCTTCCCCAACCTTCCCCATCTTCCTTTCTTCCCCCTTAGAGGGTTCTGGATGGAGCCCATCCTCCCATTCTACATCATTAGCGGCATTTTTACCTCTGACTTGGGAGGACAGCCCAGCCCTTGTTTGCATGAGCTTATAAACACAAACCGGAAATGCTTCTCATTAGCATGCATGCAGGAGTTTCCGAGAGAGGTGAGCTCTTCGGAGTCCATTCAGCGATGCTGCCGGCTCATTTGTGCAGACACTTGACCTGCGTGCTTCTCCCACTGGGGACCGTAAGCAAACTCGTGCTGTCTTAACATAAAGCACTGGCTGCTGCTGAGGGAGCCTGGGTTAGTAGGCGCGCCTCCCTGCTAGGCGCCCTCCTCTTCCTGCAGCTGGGGCTGCTGCAGACGCCCACCTGCAGACGCCCACCTGCAGATCTCAGCCCAATTGAGGGTGTCAATTGCGGGTAGATTACTTCCTTCCCCACCCTGCAGGACACCCACAGAATCCCCTCGGGCGTCGGAGGCTTTGTCCATCCTTCGCTCACCCTTTTGGAGAGGTCTGCCACCTTCTTCTGCCTCCGGTTGGATCCTCGCTGCTGTTCGGGGCTCTTCCTGATAAACTCTACTTCCTACCTGGCTTGGCCAAGGAGGATGGGACCTGGCTCCCCCTGGGCTGCACCGCAAACTCCCCTCCCCCCCTCCCCGCTGCCATTTAACTAAGCTAATCAGGGGCAAGATGGGCAGATTGGCTCAAAGTCCACAGTTGGGGCAAAAAATCATAAAGATGATCCCCAAAAAGCCAAATTTTAGTAAATTGCATTTCATGGGATGATGGTATGGTATCCAAATTGCTTGTGCACTAAGAGGACAAAGTCCTCTCTCTTCTTCTGTAGAATGGGGCTAAGATCTGAGGACGTCGTTGCAAGGGTCAGAGAATAGGTACCTGGAACACGAGCCTAGTATACAAATTTCCTCCGATATTATTGTATTCTTTCCACCCCATAAGCAGGACACGCCCCTTGGCCTCCATAGGTCCCTCACAGCCTAGATCCTTCATAGCTGCACTGTAGGGGATGCAGGAGAGACGCTCTTGTTTGGGGTCCTTTCCCAGGCTGCGTTGAGGTTCGGTGATCCCACAAACGGGGCAGGAGGTAGAACCCGCAGACGTATATCCTGGAAGATCAGTGTCTCCCAGGTGCTCCCCCTCTGCTGAAAACGATTTAGCTTCAAGCACCACAAGGGCTCAGAATGAACATCTCCGACAGGATCAAGGATTCCCAAGGCGGGTCATCCTGGAGACCGTTCCCTGGAGCTCAGAACTCCCAGCGGGCAGGACACCCTCTGCCTTCAAGTGCGATTAGGTCCGTGCTCGGCCGGATGAGGATGCCAAGTGCAGAAATCTGCACGGTGCTTCTATAACCCTCGTCTCTTCTGCGGCAATCATTGTCTGAGTTAGCTAATGGCAGGGTACGGGGACCTCCTACTGAGATTCCATTACCTTGTAATTTTCAGCTTGTTCACTGTTGCAATAAGCCCCTCTGTCTTATAATTCCCCAGCACTCACGTCTCATCTTCTCAAGAACTGGAGTATAGAAGACGCTTTCTGCTGGGGATTCATTGAGATAAGTTATTGAAGTCAAGCAGAGAGGCAGGCTTCCAGCATTCGGCTATTCATCTCAAAATTTATGTTCGTGCTTCCTTCCGAAGGTCTAATGTAATCACAAACAATGTGCTTCCTATATGCTTAAAAATTCATACGTTTTCCTGTACAACGAAGGCGGAGGGGGGAAGACATACCCCGCTCCCCAGCACGGGGGGCTCATTAGCCATAGGAGGCTTGGAAGAGCCGATGTAATTTCTATGGGACTGAGATGCTATGGTTGCTCAAAGCCATTCACTGGGGAGGAGTAACCGTGTCTACACATACTCATTAACCCGGCCCCAGAGTGTGGCCATGTGATCCATGTACCAGATGATCTCTTTCTTTCTTGAAAACTGCTGCTCCATCCCAGATCCCGTTCCTTGGTCTCTGAGATATATGGCCCCTCCTCGCCCCTCTGTGTATGCAAGGTCCGAGCCTTTTCCGGATCACCTTGGTGGTCTCCCTGCTTACGAGGCCCCTCTCCTTTGCACCCAGCTCACATCATCCTTCTGACCCTCCCAAAACTGTGTTCTCCTCAAAGCCACCACTGTCAGAGACCTTTCAGGTCGCCGAGGAGAGAAGCAAAGTGGAACGTCTCAGGGTGGGATTTCCACAAATAATGTGTGGAATATGATTTAAGGGAGGGGGGATCCTCAAGGCCCAAACTGTTCTAATACAGGATATAGGACTCTCCTCCTATTGACGGGGAGGGGGGTGTCCATGCCCCCACATTTTGAATCTACAAGAGCTTATGACTGCTTTGACTCATGGCGTATACCCAAGGTGACCTCATGTGTCTTCTGATGCTCTTGACTCGCTCTTAGAACTGTCAGGCCTCCGTGGAAAGAAGCCAGACCAGGGCAAGGAAGCCCACACCCCACAGAGAGGCCATATGTAGGCCGATAGTCTTCACAGAGCCCCGTTTCTGAGGCATCCTTTTTTTTTTTTAGAATCTTTTTTTTTTTAAAGATTTTATTTATTGGAGAGAGAGAGAGCGAGTGAGAGAGAGCATGAGAGGGGAGAAGGTCAGAGGGAGAAGCAGACTCCCCGTGGAGCTGGGAGCCCGATGTGGGACTCGATCCCGGGACTCCGGGATCATGACCTGAGCCGAAGGCAGTCGCTTAACCAACTGAGCCACCCAGGCGCCCCTCTGAGGCATCCTATCCCAAGCACCAGAGTCGTGAGGATAGAAGCTTCTGGATGGCTCCGGGCTCCCACCACTAGAGTGACCCTCAGCCATGTGTAACGTGTCCACTGCGACCCTAGACCTCGGGGAGCAGAGGGATGAGCCATCCTCACCGTATCTGTCCAAATTTCTGCTCCACAGAATCTATTAGCACGGGGAAATGGTTGTGATTTTAAGCCACTGAATTTGGGGCAGTTACCCGCACAACAGCGGTTCATGGAGTGGAGGAAGGTGATCCTCTACCCGTATTCTGGTTCCCTGAAAAGCCCTGAGACCTTATGGCTCAGATTGTTTTCTCAGGCATCAGGGGAGGAGGAAGAGGGGGGTGGGGAGCCGGGGCAGGTACGGGGTGGAGAGGAGGCTCCCAGCACAGGGCAGCTCTGTGGGGGGAGGGCCTTGGCTGCTGATGCTATCAGTACCAGAAAGCCTGGCCAGGAGCCGCGGGTGCATGGGGAGGAAGCAGGGCGGGCGCCAGTGATGGGAGGGAGCATGCCATATAGGCAAGGTCAATATCATCTGGCTTCATTCAGTCATGAGTGCGAAACACCCAAACCTTCCAGAACTTCGGATGTCAACCCGGCTCGACTCACCTAGCGGGCACCCAGCCTCTACTGAACAGGGGGTTTGGTGTGGGGGGAAATCTACAGATGAAGGAGTGATAAGAGCCTCAAGTCTGGGGCAATCCTTCTCCCTGTTCTCCCCCTTTGGAAAATGAATAAGCTGTTTAGAATTCTAGATAAGAAAGGCTTTCCAGGAATTGCCGCCACAGGGAAGGCCAGGACATAGTCTGCTTTAGGGTTCTGCCAATAGCAGGGATCTCTTATTGGGGGCGGCAGGGAAGGGCTTGGTTGTCCCCTCCCTGGGCATCATGCTCACAGGAGAACAGAGGGGCTCTGAACACAAATGCTATCCTCAGAAGGGGACCTCGGCAGCCCCGCGGCTGCTCCCGAGGCTCTGCCAGCTGGCTGCCGAGGAGAGCCTAAAAAAGCCTCATTAAACCACACAAAGCCGGCCTAAGGAGCGACAGAGTGGGTTATAGCGGCTCCTCGGTGCCACGGCGCCGGATGGCCCCTGGTCCCCACTCAGCCCGCTGCCAGGGCGCCTGCAGACACAGCCTGTCGCGTCGGAGACCTTATGGCTGCAAATTCCCTCTCCACCCCACTGAATCCTCAGGGATCACAAACACGCGGGTCCACGGCCGGCCGGCCCCAGGGAGGTCACTGCAGCAGCAAGCAGACTCGCGGCACTGTACCTCTTCACGCATGCGCACACGGGTCCGGACAGTCACCTGCTGCCCCGTGATACCGGCCAGCCCCAGGCCGGGGCCCTGTCCCCAGCTGGCAAGCCTTCGTCCCCACAGAGCAGCCCCTCTTGGGCTTCCCCAGAGATGCCGATTCTGCCGATGTGGCCTGAGACCCAAGAGACAGGATTTTTAAAAGCTCCCTAACTGGCTCGAGAATCAAAGCCATAAGAAATGGCTGATATTTATTGAGCACCTACTGTATGCCAGGCCCTGGATACCAGACAATTTCCCTTTTCCAAGGTAAAACAGCCTTTGTGAGGGGTTATCCCTTCTGGAGAAGCGAGGGAAGGAAGTGCAAAGAAGTTGGAAGCCTTCTGCTCATGGCACTCCACACCCACTAGGGGGGCAGCCTCGAGGAAGACCGACTAGACCAAGTGTGGGTGAAGAGGCCAAGCGACTGCCGGTGGGGATACGGAATTCTGGAAAACGTTTTGCCATTTCTTTTAGAGTGAGACATGTACTTCAGATACGACCCAGAATTCCACTCCTGGGTGTTTACCCAGATGAAATACAGACATGTCCATTCAGAGATTGGTGCTGGAATGTTCCCCGCATCTTCATAGCCAGAAATCAACCCAAATATCCATCGACAGGTGAATGAATAAGGCAGTCGTATGGCATGCCTCAAAGACAAGGCTATTCAGCACCAACGAAGGACAGAACACGGACGCACAAAAAATGTGGATGGATTTTTAAAACACATCTGGGGAAAAAGGGCAGAAACAAAAGAATATATACCGAGTCCTGCAGATCGAGTTATAGAACAAACAAACGCATCTGTGGTAATGGAAAGCAGATCAGTATTGGACTGGGGTTCCGTGTGGAGGAGGGGGCTGACGGCCAGGAGCGTACTTCAGGGGTGACTGTGGAAATGTTCTCCATCACGCTTATGCTGGTGGTTACACACGTTCTCAATCTGTCCGAACTCGCCAAACTCTATACTTAATATGAGTGCATTTTATTGTTTATAAATTATACCTCAATAAAGCTGAGTAAAGGGTACCTGGGTGGCTCAGTCGGTTAAGCCTCTGCCTTCGGCTCAGGTCATGATCCCAAAGTCCTGGGATCGAGTCCTGCGTCGGGCTCCCTGCTCAGCGGGGAGCCTGCTTCTCCCTCTGCCTCTGCCTCTGCCCGCAGCTCCCCCTGCTTATGCTCTCTCCCTGTCAAATAAATAAATAAAATGTTTTTAAAAATTCTAAAAAAAAAAACAATAAAAAATAAAGCTGAGGAAAAACTGATTTGCCAGGGCGAAGCCAACACTGATTTTACCGCAAGTAGGTCTGATGTTAGATGTTTCCACCTCTGCCCTTGGAGAGCCCATGTGGGGGACAGCATTTCCCAGAGGGACAACCCATTAACTGCTTACTCCGGATGGAATTAGACGCAAACAAGCCAGAGATGAATGGGTGAAGATGATGCGGCATCTCTATACACGGTGGAATATTATTCAGCCACAGAAAAAGAATGAAATCTCGTCCTTTGTAACAGCAGGGATGGATCTAGAGGCTATTAGGACGCTGAGTAAAATAAGTGAGAGAAAAACAAGTACCATATGATTTCATTCATATGTGGGAATGAAGAAACAAGACAAAAAATGGACAAAGAGAAAAAAGAGACTAAAAAATAAAAATAATAAAAAAGAAAAAAACCAGACTCGTTAATACAGAGAACAAACTGGTGGTTGCCAGAGGGGTGGTGGGTGGGAGGATAGGTGAAATAATAAAAGGGATGAAGAGGGGCGCCTGGGGGGCTCCGTCAGTTAAATGTCTGCCTTCAGCTCAGGTCATGATCCCGGGGTTCTGGGATCAAGTCACACATGGGGCTCTCTGCTCAGCAGGGAGCCTGCTTCTTCTCCCTCTGCCTCTGCCTCTGCCTCTGCCTCTGCCTCTCTCTCTGTCGCTCGTGAAGAAATAAATAAAATATAAAAAAATAAAAATAAAAGGGATGAAGAATACACTTATGGTGATGAACCTTGAGTGAGATATAGACTTGCTGAATCACTACATTACACACCTGAACTAATATAACACTGTATGTTCATCATACTTGAATTAAAATAATTTTTTTTAAAGAAGCAATGGGGGCTGGGCTCTGGGAGGAGGGGCATGGACCACAAGACAGCAGAGGGCCCTCAGGAAAAGCATCCCTGACTTCTCAGTTACGGGCAACCGACTGAGTTTCCCCACATGTCCTTTGGCCTCCTGACATCCCCTTCCTCTAGCAGGGAAGAATGAGAGAGTTTCCATCTCAGAAATGGCTTGTATCACAGATGGTAGAAAAGTTCCCAGATTGAATCCCACGAGGGAGTTTGTGAAAAGCAGCCATTCACACAAACGGATTCATAGAAATGAGATCGACGCATTCTGCATTCTTAAAAGACGTTCGGGAGATATCCCTAGTGTGGGGAAGCACTCTGAGGCCCTGCCCCCCTCCCAGGCCTTTCACACAGAGATACATCGCCTCCAGGATATTCCTGGTTTTCTCACCAATAGCGGTAACGTTCGAGTCTGGAGAGCTCTCCGTGGTGACTTCAAAACAGGCCCTGGAACTAAGCCAATCGTCATGTCTCTCTGCCCATTGTATGAAAAGCAGGCTCCGAGGTCCGAGGTTGGTGGTCAAGATTCTGGGCACAGCCTGGTTCCAGAGAGAAGTGGGATTTCCCCTGGGGAAACTGCCAGGGCTGCGTCTCTCTTGTGTCTCTTTTTCCTTAAAAAAAAAAAAAATAAAATAATAAAACAAAAATTACAAGTAGATTATTCTATCAAGCAAAGTACCACGAAATGGGACTCGTCGATTGTTACACGTAAGCACAAAATTGTGTGTTCTCCCTTGTCAATTTCTGGGTGCGTCAGATGAGTGGATGGGAAGTTAGAGAGCTGGACGAGGGTTGCTGAGCGAAGGTCCAAGCTCTGGTCCATCGAGCCATTTTAGGAAGAGTGCATTAGGACAGTTCTTTAATCAGGCAAAGCCGTGTTTCAGCAAAGCAGCAGAAATCCTGGAGCAGCAGTCCAGGGAAAGGAGCACGAACATCTCGGCCCTAAGGTCTGCCGTTCCCCCCCCCCACCTGTGGCCTGGTACTCATCCATAAACTTACAAACTGTCCTCAGATCCCACATCCCTAAGAGAGCTTTGTAAGCAAAACCGCTCAGAAGGCTCTCAAGATCCAAAGAAAAGAGGAGAGAAAAAAAGAATAAACAGAGCTAACCTCCATCTCACAAGACCACTTTCCAAGGAACATGATTCAGATATATGCTGGCGCTCATCGCTGTTGCTCTCAGGGTAAAGACAGACTCCTGTAGTTGACCCGTCTTTCTGAACAGGCCCCACCTACCTTCGACAGCCTCATCTGATAGCCTAATCTCCCCATATTTCCTCTGCAGACAGATGGGCCTTTTAGAGCTTCCTGCCCCAGGGCCTTTGCACAAGCCCTTCCAGCTCCTGGGATTTTCCTCTTTTCCTTCTTCACCTAGCTAACTTTGACTCATCCTTGAGATAGCAATGTAAGCCTGCCTTCCCCCTGATGTTTCTGGGTCCAAAGCTCTATTAGAATGGTTCACACATTATATAATCCCCTCTGTAGCAAGAAGCATAACTGGGATCTTAGACTCATTTGTGTGCTTATTTGACGATGCTCCGTCAGGGCAGAAACTGCCCTGTTCACCTCTAGAACTTGACTACATAGTGCAGTGCCTGGTACATAGACGCACACAAACGTCTGGTCTAGGAAAATAAAGGAATGGATGAATGATCATCTCATGCAAATTCCTCATCTTCAAGACAAGGGAACCCCAAGTCTAGGGATGGTTCATCCCTTAGGGAACCCATCATGAGTTAGAGACAGAGCTGAGGATTCAACTGAGGAACCGGCAGTAAGGATAACACAACCCTGAGCTCAGACCTCTTTCTCTGATGCCGCCACTCCTTCCAAAGAAAGTAATGACTTGGTTGAAAGGAAAACGAGAGAAAAGCAGAGTTTTCCACCAATGGCCCGTTTTTGTGCTCAGAGAGAAAGGACCGTGCACGAAAGAAATCGTGAAAAGAAGCAGGGGATATTCTAAGCAAAGTACTTGATAGGAATAATGATGAACAAAAACATTCCTGCTTATTGTTTATCTAATTTTGAATTTTAATGAATAGCAGGGATGGTAATTACTCAATTCCTATGTTTATATAAAACCAACGCACGAAACCTCACAGTTTGATATTTATGAAGTGTCAGGTTCCCTTTAAATACTCAGCTTTGCAATTAGACGGGGAGCTATTCATTAACATTTTAAACTAGATAAATAAAGAAAGAGTTGTTATTTATTCATTAAAATTTTAAAAACTGTAAATTATCCACTCATCTTTTGGGTATATCCATATCATTTAATTAACCGTGAGTCCAAATGCCACAAAGAAGCATGTACCTACACACCCAGAAACAGATAGAATACCTATTAGCAAACGGAATGATTTCATGAGGTTAACAATTCAGGGGCGTCTATGCCTGGCGATTTTGAAAGAACGCTGGCTTTGGCGTCAGTTGGAGCTGGGTTTCATTTCTTTTTCTTCTGAGTGACCTTTGGCTACCTGCTCAACCATTCTGGAATCAATTCCTACAACCACAAAATGGGATTATTATAATCTTTCTTCACCCGGTGGTTGGGAGGCATGAAAGGGCATGAAAAATAGTGACTGGCTCGGGGTAGGTATCTCAGGAGTCATGAAGAGTCTTGAATACTGCTATGGAATGAACATGAACATGAACATCTGGCTTCCTACCGGGGGTCCTCCTGGACCCAGTGAGATGGTCGGGACATAGAGTGGTCGCCTGCCAGCTGGTGTATTTGAGGATGTTAGGAGGCTCTGTGCCAGAGGGTGAAAGACCAGGGCTCTGCCATGAAAGCAATCTAAGCACCAGGCAGGGACCATGTGCTTTGGTGCGTCGCTACAATCCCAGGGTCTGGTACCCAGGACGTAGTGTTTACCGAAATTTATGAATGGACAACTGCACGATTATCACTGTATCACTGTTACCTCTGAATATTTCCTCTGGTGTTCAGGGTACTCTCTTTCCGTTAGGTCGCACTGTGTTCCCAACTCTCTCTATCCTCCGGGGTATTGCATCAGAGGAGGGCTGCCTAGGGACCTTATGAGCTGGGACCTTTTCCAGACAGCTCCATGCCCCAGGGTTCCTGGACTCCACATGGCCCCACACTTGCTTTGTCTAGTCTTCAGATGACATTGGGCGTTGATGGTATCAGCGTGTCCAGCTGCTACTCTACTCTTCCCCCAGGAAGTGCAGTCCTCTTAAATCCCTACTCAGCGTCTGGGGCCTGGAGGTTCGATGTCTGCCATGCCCGTGCCAGGATCTGGGATGGGATTGCTTCCACCCCCTGCCTGGCGTGCCGTCTGCCCATTTCCTTGCCCTCTGTCCATCTTTGACTATGATTTCATGGCCCCATGTCTCTGCCAAGTTCAGAGATTCTCTCTGGGACCATTGGCTCCCTTCCCTTCTGGCCCACACACTGTGGTCTGCCAAGGAATGGGAAGCGACCAAGGAGAGCAAGGGCACAGAGTCGCCTGTCTGAAAAGGGACCTGGCATACCCCAAGAACTTTGACAGTCTCCTGTTTCCTACCCGGCAAACGAAGTCAGATGGATTCATCCCGTGCTGCCGGGGCCCTAATGGTCTTCCCTGTTCTCTGGACACGGGGCCTCAGTCTACTGAGGGGAGAGAGGTTAGAGGTATCTTTGTCGGGTCTGGGACATTAACAAATGGTTCGCAGAGTGGCACAATCATAGGTCCCGCGATAGTAAAGCCCATCTTTGTATCCTGATGTCGGGCATCTGGGTCCTCACTGACCCCAAGGAGCCTGTCCCTTTCAGGGCTGGCCAATTCTTCGAGACAGTCAATGACTGACCTACGGCTTTCACACGCAAGCTCACCAGTCCAGAGCCAACGCCCTGCCACATCTTTTACTGGGCTTTCACGCTCCAGACCGAGAGCCCCCCCGCCCCCTTGGTCACCCCAGAACCAGGCACCAGACAACTGAAAGCAGTCCTTACACCCCAGAGACTGCAGCTCTTACTGAAACTTGCCATCCCAAGCCTGTCGACCCTAATGGAAACCGCAACGAAGGTTCTTGCCCATACATTCTCCCCTGCCTCCCCGCCCCGACCAACCCTGATGCTTCCCCACGTGGCCCCGCACGGCATGTCCCCTTTGGGGAACTGTAAGAAACAAACCATTTTCACGGGCAGTCATCTGCTGATCTGTCGGCTTCATCAAACCTGAATAATAATAAAACCGACAATGGACATTCACAGTGTCCTCTGGTCGAAGCCCTAGACAGTCCATTCTGACCTTCTCTGAAGACCGTGAACTCTCAGAAACCGACAGCCTGAGCTCAATGATGAGCTAGAGGATTAGACGCACGACAAGGAAATAGGGTGAGAAAATCCTTTTTAGGTGCAGATGCGGGGCTCATGTGCTGGGAAGACAGCAATCTCCCTCCACAGCAATACGGTAAAATACCATCAGGATTGAGCATAGGAAAGAAAGGAGAGGAATCTTAGAGGATGTTCAGTGGCACTAAGAGGACCCCGTATGGGCTACTGGTTAATTGCATGTTTGTAACAAAGTCACAGTCACTGGCTGAGCTGTGTCCCCCGAAAATTCACACTGTGCAGTCCTCATCCCCAGTACCTCCGAAGGCGACCGTGTTTGGAGACACGGTGTTTTCAGAGTTCCTTTAAAATGAGATTAGGGTGTTTTCTAATCCTGTGGCTGGTGACCTTATTAGATTAGATAGTACAGTGGGTGGGGGCGGGGGAGGGCTCTTGGCCAGTTCTCTTTAAGTCAGGGAGAGAAGCCTCAGCGGGAAACAAGAAACCAAGCCTGCTGAGAGCCTGATCTCAGATTTCTGGCCTTTGGGATGGTGAGTAAATAAGTGTCTCATCGGTTAAGTCACCTCAAAGTCTATGGTAGCCCAAGCTGCCTAAGGGAGATGCTGTTCTTCTCCATCAGGTAGGGGTGCTTTGAGAAAGGGAAGAACGGGGCTTTGTGGCACAGTAGAATGTATTTGCTTTTGAGTTTTTTTTTTTTTTTTTTTCCTGCCAATACGCTTGCTCACGGCCCCCTAAATTAGATGTGGATACTGACGAGTGAAGTTACCACATCAAAACCCGGGGCACGAACCGTGGGTGTTTGAGCTCCAGCCCCACAGAAAGTCTGATCGCTCCCAGGTACATCCCTTGCCCATAGTACTGCCATCATCAAAGCTGCTTTTGAAATTTAGAAATGCTGAATCATCCATAAATTCAAAACTTGAATCGACCCCGCCCTGCTGTGGCTATGTTCAGATCCCGTCGAGCTGAAAGAATGAGACTGAGTTTTTTTAGGTCTATGCAAACGAGGCTGTCAGACTTGGAGAACTCTGGGAGTTCTTTAAAACGTAGCATCAGAACAAGAAAAGGCTCAAACCCGGACCCTTTCTGAATACTGAAAAGTTAGTAGGGAGAGAAATTCTGTAGATGGGACTAGCAGGACCTGCGGCATCCCTAAAGAAGGCTAAAGCCAGATACCCTGGTATCTATTTAGAGAATGAAGAGTTACTAGCCAGATTTCAAATGCAAAATGGTAATGCCTTCATGGCTACAAAGCAGAGACAAATAAGATTGGTGCTGGCAGGGTGCCTGGGAAGAGCACTGATCTTGAAATCAGCAAGGAATCAGCAAACCTGGACTCCCCATCCACTGGGGAGTGGATTGGAGCCATTTATTATCCCTCTATAAAACATCTGTTTTCTGATCTAAAAAGAAAATGCACATCCCTCCACACCTAGCACGCACATTGCTGAAAGGCTCAAATGGGAAAATCATTGTGAAAACATTCCCAGAACTCTAAGTGCCAAGCCATGGCAGGGACTCCTCACTCTTGAAGAGATCATGACTTCGTGCGTAGGACAATAGCAACGTAAGCATTCAGAGTCACGCAGGAAAGCTGCCAGCACTACCTCCTGCTCTATGTCAGCTTTGCCTTTTCATCCTAAGATAGTTTTAGATCTATGGGACAGAGTTCCTGCAGAGCCTTCATCCAGCATCCACCCTATACCTTAACATTCTACCTAACCTTAGTGAAACTGGCAAACTGAGAAACTAACAGGAGAGCACGGTGTTATTAACAAGGCTACAAACTTTATTAGTAGCCTTCCCCAGTTTTTGCACAAATGTCCTGTTTTCTGTTCTAGGATCAAATCCAGAATCCCACATGGCATTTGGTTTTCGTGCCTCCTTAGCCTCCTCCAATCTGTTACAAGCCTCCCTTTGCCTTTCCTGACCTTGAGACTCAGTTATTTTGCAGACAGACCTTCAGTTTGGGTCTGTTTTCCCACGATTGGACTGAGGTTATGAATTATCAGGAGGGATATTACCAAGGTCACGTGTTCTTCTCAGGGCATAAGAGCCAGGAGTACTTGGTGTTGCTACATTTTATAGCAATCAGTTCTTAACCTTGGTCACTTGTTTAAGGTGGCGCTTGGCGAATTTCTCCCCTGTAAAGTTACCATTTCTCCCTTCTAATTCATAACCGTTACTTTTGGGGGAGAATGTGCAAATACAATGCACACTTCGAGACTATGCAAATACCATGTTTCGCCTTGAACTTTCACCGGCTGATTTTGCTCATTCTTGAGTAAGCCTTTTTTTTTTTTTTTTTAATGGACAAGCAATTGACACAGAACATTGTATTGATTTTAGGTGTACATCATAGTGATTTATGTATACATTGTGAAACGATCACCGTAATATGTCTAGTTAACATTCATCACCACATCTAATTACATTTTTTTCTTATGATGAGAGCTTTTAGGATCTATTCTCTGAACTTTCAAATACCCAGTACAGTATTATAAACAATAGTCCCATGCTGTATATGACATCACCAGGACTTAATTACTTTATAACAGAGTTTGTAACTTGTGATCATTTTCACCCAACCATCCCAACGCCCTACCTGCAACCACCAATCTAGTCTCTGGATCTCTGCGTTGTTTGTTTGTTTTTTCTTTTCTAGACTCCACATATAAGTGAGATCAAACAGTATTTATCTTTCTCTGCCTGACCTACTTCGCTAAGCCTAATGCCCTCAAAGTCCACCATGTTGTTGTAATTTAGCAGGATTTCTTTTGGTTTTTTTTGATGGCTGAATATTATTCCAATATACACACATATAGATATGTTGAAGATACATATACCACATTTTCTTTATCCATTCATCTGTCTATGGCTACTTAGGTTGTTTCCATTTCTTGGCTGATGTAAATAATGCTTCAGTGAGCATGGGACATTTTGTTGTTGTTGTTGTTGTTGTTGTTATATAGGTATATCATATATACCCTAAAGCTACCAGAGGGAAATAATGCAAATACAATTATAATTTATAATAATTTTGCTAGCAGTAATTATTACCGAGGTGCTCTAATGATGATTTTCTATTTTCCTCATTCTATTTCCTTCTACATTTATTATTTGGAATTCTTCTGCAATGAAGAGTTATCTCTCATTCTTCCCTCCTTCCTCCTCCCTCCCTCCCTTCCTCCTTTCCCCCCTTTCTTCCTTTGTCTATTCATTTACATTAGCATGAACTCTGGGTATTTGTTATACTTTGAGTTTTAATTCAATAGCCTCTTTGCTTCCTGGGAGCTCCTTCAGCATTGACTGGCTCTTTGTTTGTTTTTATCTGGTTGGTTGGTTATTTGGTTGGCTGGAGTGATCCTGCATTTTGCCTGCCTTGTTCCTATAATCAATCATTTCCACACCATCCTCTACATTTTCTCAAGGAGCACTCAAATACTAAAAACGCATTGCCAAAAATAGAGAGTAATATACGTTGTGAAAGATCAAATGTAGGTTTAATTTATTCTTTAGATTTCTACCAGGTTCCCTCACCATCTCTACCTTCTCATATTCAAAGCCCATATAGACTCATTAAAAAGCCATTATTGGACACAGTATGTGGGGGGTCTGTGATCCACCAATACAAGTGTTATCTAAATGCATTCATGCACTCGGGGACTTCTCAGTCAGTTTTAGTACCTGTGCTATAATTCAATGGTTTCTACTACCCTGTATTGAAAAGTATGTCAGGCATTTATACTTAACTCTACTTGGCCCATGGGGAATATGAACTCGATTTGAGGTTCTGCACTCTGGGACAATGACTTGATACACACAGTAGGCCAAATAATGGTCCTCCAAAGATGTCCACAGCCCTATCCTGGAAATCTGTAAGTATGTCATCCGACATGGCAGATGTCATAAGGGTCTTGAGATGAGGAGAGAACTCTAGATTATCTTGGTGGGCCCAATGGAATAATGTGAGTCCTTGTGGAGGAAAGCAGGAGGGTCAGATCAAGAGGAGAGGTCATGATGAAGACAGTGCTGGGTGGCCATTGGCCAAGGAATGTGGGTAGCTTCTAGAAGCTGAACAAGGCAAAGAAACAGAGTCCCCTCTGAAGTCTGCAGAAGGAACCAGCCCTGCAGACCCATTTTAACTTTCCGGCCTCCAGAACTGGAAGAAAATAAGTGTGTGTTAAGATGCTTTAGGAAAATTCATGAGAATTTGTTACAGCAGCTGATAGGAAACTATATAAGCCCCGTGACTGTCAATGGCCAAAATGTTTTGGTCACCTGTGAATCATCAGAGGGCTTGGAATTATGATTTCACGTGACAGGAAGACAACTGCCTTAATGAGAGCCTCAGAAAGCCAGCTCCATCCTCCATGGCGTCCAAGGGGAAGGAATTCAAAAATCTCAACGTATGGTGGGGGCATATCTAGAACATCGAAGTGTTTTTGAAAATAGGAAGTCTGTGCTGCCCATGACATTTCATTCCTAGTACATTGTCCTCCTGCAGCATGTGTAGAGAGAAACTTTCAATTGAACACCAGCCAAGAGTGGGAGGTGGGACATTTATTCCATTTTCTTCCCCTCATCACCATGGCTGCCTCGTTTAACCCTTTACAGAGCAAAGACTAAAGCTCTGTGTGTAACTTAGCTAACCGAGGAAGGCTTTGGGGGGTCTCTAGATTTTCACTCAGTCTCCTAACAGCCAGGAAGGGAAAAGGAAAAAGACCTTTCCACAAGCTTTCCCAAGTCCAGAATTGCCTCATCAGATGCCTGCTGTCTCTGAACTCTGTGTTTGCATTTGCTTTAAGATCTGTTTGTTTAGGGGCGCCTGGGTGGCTCAGTGGGTTCAAGCCTCTGTCTTCAGCTCGGGTCATGATCTCAGGGTCCCGGGATCGAGCCCCGCACAGGGCTCTCTCCTCGGCGGGGAGCCTGCTTCCCCCTCTCTCTCTGCCTGCCTCTCTGCCTACTTGTGATCTCTCTCTCTCTATCAAATAAATAAAATCTTAAAAAAAGAAAAGATCTGTTTGTATATGTTGATATACACATAAATTCTCAAATCCCATCCCCGAATGTATAACATAAGCAAGTAAGAGTAGACAGATCCGTGAGGGCAGAACACGCAGGCAAGAAATTCTTCAGAGAATGGACCCGGCTTACCTTCATTTCTGCCTGCGTGTTACAGGATTTTTTTTCCCCTGCCTTTAAAAAGACCAGGGGCTATTCGCTGCTAAGGATCAGATCACTGGTTTGATGTGGCTCAACAGCCGTCATGTCATCTAGGCTGATGCCCTTTGCCTGTTTCAAAGACAAAGAGAGTAGCTCTAATTCCCATCTGTGCACAGAGAGATCAAATATGAATACTTCCTGAGGAAATGAGAATCAAAGAGGCAGCCCAGAGATGCTTCTGTGCTCCAATTATATTCCATTTTCAGGTTGTGTTCTGCTCCTTAAAATGATAGAAAATTGGGGAGTGTTTCTAATGTGGGCAGCTTGGATTGAATCCTTCTTTCCGGAATTGGGTTAAAGTGGTCTTGCCTTAAGGAGGGCTTTTGAAATAGTCCGGTAGATGGTTGGTTTGGTTAGAGACTTGGCCGATTGGAAAATGTTTTGTTTCCCCAAAAAATGTCACCGAGTCCCATCAGAAGCCAAATACATCAGTTTTGAGTTTGACGGATTTATTTCTATTTCTTTTCAAATTTCCTCGCAGACGAGGGAGGGAAAGAACATTGGTTAAACATGCAGCCTGCTGGTATTTTACATATTTATTTCACAAGTACAAGAAAGACTCACTCTTCCTCCTTTTCAATGTAAAATGTAAAAAAACAGAGATGTACTTTTTTTTTTTTTAAAGAAACTTGCTATTTTCCAGGAGTACCAAGACCTAAGTCTAGGCATGAACCAAGAAGGAATGAAAGCAACAGGTGCTTTGGAACTGGATTAGAATGTCGGCACAACTTTCTACGAGATCTGGGGCTTGAGAAGCTTCTTTATAAAATGGAAATAACAGTATCTTTCTTGTGAGGCCATTGTATGGTGCGTGTTTGTTCTTTTGGGGGGGGAGGGGCAGAGGGAGAGAGAATCTCAGCGCAGAGCCTGATCTCAGGGGCATCAGGGGCTCGATCTCACAACCCTGAGATCACGTCCTGAGCGGAAATCAAGAGTAGGCTGCTCAACCAACTGAGCCACCCAGGTGCCCCCATACACACGTGGATGTTAAATGCCAGGCTCCCTGTAGGTATTCCATAAAAGAGAAATGATATTACTCAATCAATAATTGTGGGCTACCTCTTAATCGGCAGGAACTATGTCAAACATTTGTACCGCCATTTTTGATTTTGTTTTCTCATCTAAAACGATACAATGGATTCTTCCGCTATAATTTCCGCAGAGACTCTCCTATGTGCAGAGACGGTGTTTTAGGCACTATGGGAGATTTAAGAGTGACATTGCTAAACAATAAAATGATCATGGGCCATCACGGTTCTATTACATTGGTGTTGCAGACGTCCCCTGGACAGCAACCTAAAGATCACTTGGGGAGTCTTCGAAGGAAAGCACAGGTAATCCTGACGATGCCAACAGACTTTCCAAGGGGTGTTCAGAATGTACAGCCTTAGAGAATTAATATCCAGATTCTCATCACACACATATATTCTTTGCTAAAACTGCTTTAACGGAGAATTCACCTGCTGTTGAGGCGACATGGATTCTGTCCTTACTTTCCCTTAAAAAGCCACTTTTCTGGGACACCTGGGTGGCTCAGACAGTTAAGCGTCTGCCTTTGGCTCAGGCCGTGATCTTGGGGTCCCGCATTGGGCTCCCTGCTCAGCGGGAAGGCTGCTTCTCCCCCCAACCCCACCACTCATGCTCTCTCTCTCTCTCAAGTAAATAAATAACACCTTTTTTTTTTTTCTTGCTTCGTACAAAAGACAGGCTTCTCACCCATCCCCCTTCCTACTAAAGTGCTTTACTTTATGCAGGGTGGGGAACCTTCTGGGCTTTTGAACAAAGGAGAATTTAAAATGTTGGTTTTCAGGTTGGGAAAAATGAGCTCTAACAACTGAAAACAAGACCTTTGCAAGTTATGTAGTTTCTGATTTCTCTGCTTTCAATTTGAGGATTCAATTACATTGTGAACAGGCAGATCATTAAAAGTAGTTTTTGATGGTATATCAAAATGAGCATTTTGCAGATAACCTGAATAAATTGCTGTCAATTGTTTTTTGCTTTTGTTTTTTAAATTTCACTCTCATAGACTCATTTAAGGACATGCGTTTTCTCAGCACCAAAATAAATAAAAAATTGAAAGTGGGAATAAAATATATACCAACTCTTTTCATTTAAGGAATAAGCAATATTTATTCATAAATGCATGAACCACATGAAAACTTTCCTTTCCGTCTCATCAAGATGTGATTTCTAATAACACGTTTCTGTTTGGTAATGATCACAATATGTTATATATTTTTATTGTCTGGGTAAATTGGATATAATAATGATTACACTGTTTGTAGCTCAGTCCATATTTAAAAAATAAATCTTGGGCCATAAAAAAATTTCAATTTATATACCTAGGAAGAGGAGGACACCTTCAGACACCTAGGAACTGACCTTGAAGTTGTCTGAGAACCGGTCTAAGAGGTGGGCTGGAGGTCACAGTCAGACCACAGGGTCCTCCTGGGGGAGATCAGGAATCCACAGACATCAACCAGCATCCAACGGCTATCTGTTGCTATGTGCTTTGTGACGATGATAGAGGGAGGTAAAACCATAAGAACAAACAAACACAACAATTTCAGAATCTTATCTAAGCACAGACAAAACTAAAGTATCTTCATCGGTTCAGGCTGGGTGACATAAACAACAAACATCGATTTCTCAGAGTTCTGGATTCTGATAAGTTCAAGGTCAGGGCACTGGCACATCCAGGGTCTGGCGAGGAGGCACTTCCTGGTTCAAGATGGCCATCTTCTCCCTGTGTCCTCGTATGGCCGAAGGGGCCAGGGAGCTCCCTGGGGGCTCTTTGCTAAGGGCACAGATCCCATTCAGGAGGGCTTCACCCTCATGACCTATCCTCCTTCTAGAGACCCACCTTCCAATATCATCACATCGGGAATTAAGACTTTTGGGGGACACGGTCCATAGCACAAAAGTACCACACATGGCCCTACCCAAGCTAATATGAGTGACTGTTGCTTCTTTGCCAATTACTATTTTAACAATGCTCTTATCTTCCAGATGAAGTTTCCAGAGAAGGAGACTTCCAGTTAAGATTAAGACAGCTCATCCTAGACTTGACCCCCTTTCCTGCCAGCATTCAACCTAGAGTAAAGACTGTCTCGTTTAGCTCTCCCCAATTACCTACCCAAAGTCCAAATCCTATAATAAGTCCTTTCTACCATCTTCTTACTGAGATACCCAAAGCTTCCCCAGGGGGCACATTCTCCCTTGCGACAATGAGCAAGAAGCCTGACGTGCTCAGCTTGCATATGGCTGAGTGGGGTATGGCTGGAGGGCACCGACAGACTGGAATGGGCTACTGAGATCCAGCTGGAGTCCTCACTGCCCTGGGTGGAAACCTGGACCCAGTGCTGGTGCTTCCATCTGAGAGCCGCTGTGTCCCTCCCTATCGGAGGCGCCCCCCGGACGCACGCCTGAGCGATGAGTTCGTGCTACATTGAGCTCCAATGTTGTGTTAAATATTCCAGCGTTGGGTTTATCTTGTTTATTTGATCAGATTTACATTATTCTTTGCTGAAACTGTTTTCCAGCCTTCTAACACCTGCTCCCAGCCCGTCTGCTTGGCTAGTGGCTTCAGGGGGGTTTTTCGTCTATAACCGGAAACGTCTAGAGGGAGAATGTATTAGTGAGGGTTCGACCAGAGAATAGAGCCAGTAGGAGCTGTCTGTATTAAGAGATTAATTGCAATGAATTGGCTTATATGATTGTGAGGGCCTGGCTAGGCAAGTCCAAAATACAGAGTGCAGGCTATCGGGGAGGCAGGCTGGAACTCTTGGGCGCCTGTCGAAGCTTCTAGCCACAGGCAAGTTTCTTCCTCAGGTCAGCTCTGCTTCCCAGACTTTTCAACTGCTTGAATCAGGCCCACTCAGATTATGTAGAATAGTCTCTTTCACTTAAAACAACTGATTATCAAGTTTAATCGGATCTACGAAACATCTTCATGGCAATATCTAGTTTAATGTTCAACTGACTAATGGCGGACTGGATGGTGGCCTGGACAAAGTGACACGTGACATCGACTGTCACAGGTAGAAGTTGGGAATAGGGCTGATAAATCTGTGCCCCAGCCAGGCCCAGGGGCTGAGGGATTCATGGTGTCCCCTGAGACGCGGCATCTTTTGTAGACCGACTTGGACTTGGATCACTATTTTAGAACCATATAAGGACATTCCCTCAGTCCTGTCTTGGTATTTCTGAGAACTTTGTTTATTTTTGTCTGCCTAAAATCAGGAGTTTTGTCTGCTCCCCGATGATGGCTGAGTGATGACTGCCTCTGGCCAGGACCCAAAGCTGTGAAATTATGCAAACACCCAAGGATGGATCCCAGCAGCTCTGAGGCACTCCTCCATCTACACGGCGCCCCTCTGCCATCTTTGCCGTGCCTCTCCCCCGTCTACACTGTGCTCGTTCTCCATTACACTGTGTCTCTCCCCCATCTGCACTGTGTCTCTTCCCTGTCTACACAGTGCCTCTCCTCCTTCTCTACTGTGTCTCTCCCCCATCTACACTATGCTTGTTCTCCATTACACTGTGTCTCTCCCCCATCTACACTCTACCCCATTTATACTGTGCTTGTTTTCCATCTACATTGTGCCTCTCCCCCGTCTACACCGTGTCTTTCCCCCCTCTATACCATGCCTCTCCTCCTTCTCCAACTGTCTTCCTTCCGTCTATATTGTGTCTCTCCCCCATTTACACTGTGTCTCTCCCCTGTCTACACTGTGTCTCCCCCATCTACACTGTATGTCTCCCAGGCCAAACCCACTTCCTCTTGTCTCCTCAAGAGAAGGTTACTTGTCTTGTTTCTCCACCAGAGAGAGCATCTTGTTTAACCCAGAAGTCATGCCTCCTCCATTTCAGTACTTGGGGATTAGTGACTACTGCCCTTTCAGTTGTTTGGGCTAATAAAACTGTCAAATGCATAGAAGTTCTATGAAACCCAGCTGCATGCCACTTTCTTTGAACATATATGTCAAAATCTTCTTCTACATCTAGACTTACTGTCCTCTCTCTGGAAGGAAGACATAATTGGCATTTTGTACTGATAATTTTGTATTTGCCTGGAGTTGGCTGCCTTTTCTCTTTCTTTTTCTGTCTCTGTCTCTCTTTGTCTCTGTTCCTCTCTATCTCTGTCTCCCTGTCTCTTTCTCTGTCTCTCTCTCTCTCTCTTTTTTTCTCTCTCTCAGGGGAAAAAGAGGTTCAAGATTCAAAACGAAAAACCATTCAGTTGCTGCGTCAGCACGCCGGGAATATCTAGCCCAGATAAACACTCAACAATGTCTTAAAAGAAAAGAAAAAGTTATTACTCAGTGTTTTTCTTTGTGAACCCCCAAAAGTGTATTTACATAGCAGCCTTTGCTAGTCCAGCTATGACGTTGGGAAAAAGATGGCTTTAGCTCTAAGATAAAAGAAGATTTTGGAGCATGATTCAGTCTTTAAAAATTAGTTGACCCTATAAAAATACTTCCAGCACAAAATTTTACTTGTGTCGGTACAGAATAAAACGTCTCATATTTCAACTTTCTAAGCTGCCTGGTTGGTTTTACGAGTTAGTTATTAGGTTACTGCTGTCTCCATAGCTTGTTTAAAATCAAAAATTTATACACATCGAATTATGTTCATAAAAATGAACTGATGATAATGGATATGTCTTTGGATCGTTCAATTCTATGCACCTCTCGCAATACCACAAATCATAAGGACTTAGCGTATTAGCCAAATTGTACTTTTTAGGACCATAACTAATTTTAAGACGTTACACAAAATTTTAAATTAATTAATAAACAATCTTTGGATGCCCGGACAGTTTTTAATTAAGCAACACTTGCAAAACATTGGTCATTAAACATAATTTATCCTGACTTCTTAAACGACAATAGGTTAACAAATTGTTTTAGTCACGACGGTAGTGATTGTAACGATTTTGTGCTTATTATTTCTGGATGGTTTTATATATTTACATTTTTTATTCATTTATTGTTTTGTTACAAAATTATTAAAACGATGTGATATGAATGCTCACTTTTTTAAAAAGGAGATAAACAGTTGATTTTCTATAATCTAGTTTTCTCTTTTGTCTGGAGAAAAGCAACCTCTTTGGGGAACTATTCACACCTTTCAAGACTTCTAGAATCTTTTCTGAGATATCACTGATTTAATTCTATGTATTGGTGCATCATACTTAAAAACAAAACAAAAACAAAACAAAACAAAAAAACCTAAAAATTGCCAAGAGATTCAGCAATACGGAGCTCAATTTACCGTTGATGTTTGGCCTCCTCACAGAGATTAAATCAGTTTTGATGCTTAAGTTAATTGCCCTTAGCCAAACCTACTAACTCACAAATGACAGAAGAACAAATATATGTATATATATATGTATATATATATGCATATATATACATAAGAGGTAAATGGTCTGGGTTAATCCATGACTTAAATGATTTAAAAACAACAAGGATTTCCAGAGCACGACAGGAACCCTTAGGAAAATGACAGAGAATTGATTCCCTCCTATTGTGATAAATGATACTTATATTCCCAATAGAGCCTGTGCCCCACTGGGACTCTACTTCCGAAGTGATTATCAGGCTCATAGCTGCCTGCTCTCGTCTAACTACCTGTGTGCTTGGGCATAATTCCTCCACTATGAGCTCTTGAAGACCACCCCTCTCAGAAACTTCCAGCATGAGGCCAACATGGGATACTCCAAAAGGGAAAACTGATGCCCTCTCCCTGCAAGCGCTCCTGACTACAATCCCCACGGTGACCTGAAACTTGTCGTGGACCCCAGCAGAGGTCATAAATAACGCGCTGTCTACCCTGGACACCCAGTAAATGCGTCTCAATTCATTAGCCAGAGTCGCTGTGAAAGATCGCGTAATGCTTGATTTCCTATAAGCTTGAGGTCCCTGAGTAAACACTGCAGGGCAAGTTTCAACACAAGGCGAGAAGAAACCTCCTGGGTCTCTAAAACAGTTCCTGCTGGATTCTGGGATATGTTTTCCTTGCCTAGGGTTTATGGTCTAGGCCTCTTGCTTGGAGACCCACGAGGACTAATAATCATGTAATTTCTGGTAATTGGCTGTGTTACAGTTGGCTGACGTATCCAGTCCAGAATCTTAAAGTCTCCTGGGCAGCCACTGTCCCATCAGATGGTTCAACAACTCATTTTACAACAGAGAAGAGGGACTGACCCTAGTCTAACTACCAGTGAGGTGCAGGAGACACCCTCTTGATCGCCGGCAGCAAAATCTCACATCATGAATTAATATCCCATGGTCTGACTTCATCTGTCCTTGCCTAAAAGAAGGGGACCAGTGGGGCACCTGGGTAACTCGGTGGGTTAAAGCTTCTGCCTTCGGCTCAGGTCATGATCTCAGGGTCCTGGGATCGAGCCCCATGTCGGGCTCTCTGCTCAGCGGAGAGCCTGCAAACCACCCCCGCCCCCGCCTGCCTCTCTGCCTACTTGTAATCTCTCTCTCTGTCAAACAAACAAACAAATAAATCTTAAAAAAAAAAAAAAAAGAAGGGGCCCAGAAAGTGAAAAGCATTCCCTGATTCACAGGCAAGGCCTGTGGTTACTAGGCCCTGACATGTGCCCACAGCTAGATATGGTGTCTTCCTATTGGGTATGACCAACATTACCAAGAATCAACATCAGACAAAGTTACGGGTGATTGTGGCTAAGTAAAACAATGACCACGATCAGCTCATGATTTCATTGAAGCAAAGGGAAAAGGTCACTGTGCGAATCACAGAAATGCAAACCCAACCCCTCCCAGCTAATAGGAGTGACTGTTGGCTCTTTACCATTATAAGCCTTCACCTTGCTCACCACCATCCACATAAAATTAAGATAAAACCCATCATAGACTTGCCACTGCTTCGTGAAAGCATCCAATCCAGAGTGAGGCCAAGCTCCCATAAAATCTCCCCCAATGACTTAAAGTCCAAATCATATAATAAATCCTTTCTAGAACCCTCGTACTCCGATGCCCAATGGTTCCCCATGGTGTGCGCTCTCCCTTGTTTCAGTGAATGAGAAACCTGATTTGTTCAACTCCAGGTTTGTTCTGGTTGGCCTTTGGCTGGAGGGCATTTACAGTACAAATTTTTGCTGCAGAGAAAGATAATAAGAGAACTAAGAGCTTCTGAACAGCAAAGGAAATAGCTGACAAAACAAAGAGGGAACCCACGGAATGGGAGAAGATATTTGCAAATGACACTACAGATAAAGGGCTAGTATCCAAGATCTAGAAAGAACTTCTCAAACTCTACACCCAAAAAACAAATAATCAAGTCAAAAAATGGGCAGAAAACACGAACAGTCACTTCTCCAAAGAAGACATACGAATGGCTAACAGACACATGAAAAAATGTTCATCATCATTAGCCACAGGGAAATTCAAATCAAAACCACACTGAGATACCACCTTACGCCAGTTAGAATGGCCAAAATCAACAAGACAGGAAACAACAAATGCTGGAGAGGATGTGGAGAAAGGGGAACCTTCTTACACTATTGGGGGGAATGAAAACTGGTACAGTCACTCTGGAAAACAGTGAGGATGTTCCTCAAAAAGTTAAAAATAGAGCTATCCTAAGACCTGGCAATTGCACTACTGGGTATTTACCCCAAAGATACAGATAGAGTGAAAAGAAGGGACACATGCACTCCAATGTTCATAGCAGCAATGTCCACAATAACCAAACTGTGCAAAGAGCCGAGATGCCCTTCAACAGATGAATGGATAAAGAATATGTGGTCCATATATACCACGGAATACCACTCAGCCATCAGAAAGGATGAATACCCAACTTTTGCATCAACATGGATGGAACTGGAGGGGATGATGCTGAGTGAAATAAGTCAAGCAGAGAAAGACAATTATCATATGGTTTCACTTATTTGTGGAACATAAGGAATAGCAATGGAGGACATTAGGAAAAGGAAAGGAAAAATGACAGGGGCAGAATCAGAGGGCAAAACGAACCATGAGAGACTCTAGACTCCAGGAAACCAACCGAGGGTTTCAGAGGGGAAGGGGCTGGGGGGATGGGTGAGCCCCGTGATGTAAGTATTAAGGAGGGCGCGGATTCCATGGAGCACTGGGTGTTAAATGCAAACAGTGAATCATGGAACACTACATCAAAAACAAAGTACTGTATGGTGACTAATATAATATTAAAAAGAATAATAATAAAAATAAAAGCGCACACACAAAATAAGAGAACTAATAAAAGTCTTCCAAGCTCCAACTATTATATTAGGATAAAATCTTGTGTGTGGGATCGAGAACAGAATGGAAATACAGGCTCAGTAAGGGAAACCGTCAATGTTCTTACCACTAAAGTTGAGCTTATTTGTGCATTTTAAAAATGGATGAAGTTATGTATCCCAGGGCTATGATATGTAGATGCCATTGGATGCTTTAGTCATTGGGATGCCTGGGTGGCTCAGCTCGGTGAGCATCTGTTTTCAGTTCAAGTCATGATCCCAGGGTCCTGGGATCGAACCCTGCCTCGGGCTTCCTGCTCAGCAGGGAGTCTGTTTCTCCCTCTTCCTCTGCTTCTTTCTCTCTTTCTCAAATAAATAAGTAAAAGCTCTAAAAAATTTTTTAAAAAGGTAGTCATTTTTTATTTTATTAAAAATTTATTTTTACGTACTCTCCATGCCAATGTGGGGCTTGAACCCACAACCCTGAGATCAAGAGTCGTATGCTCTACCCACCAAGCCAACCAGACGCCCTATAATTATTTTATTTTTTCAATGACAATGTGTATAGTTCATTGGTAATTATATCCTTTGCAATTACGTATACTTGTGATGAAAATATTGAGATATAAATTTAAACATGTATACAAGATGATAAAGAAACAGCCTATGCACAAGAAGTTGGTAGGACATGTCAATAATCGAAAAAAGTTGAGAAAGAAAGTTAAAGTACCTCCACAGTGGATTTCACTGGGAATATTTTCAAATCCACATTCATTTCAATTGGTCTTTTTGAAGTTTGTTGAATTAAGACCGCAAGGGACAGTCCATACCCACTGTGCTGACTGCTGGAAAGTCTCCTGTCCCTTGCTTTGGTTTCACAAGGTCTTTCCTCCCTGATGACCATGAAAAACTCCTTGTGTGTCACAAAAAGCCTGAAATTTTAATGTATTCAGAAACGGGGTATGGCGGTCCCCCAGACAGCGTCTGCTAAGCCTCTCTCTCCTTCCTACAAAAGATTCTTGTTTTTTATTTTATTTTATTTATTTATTTGACAGAGAGAGAGAGATCACAAGTAGGCAGAGAGAGAGGAGAAGCAGGCTCCCCACTGAGCAGAGAGCCCCATGCGGGACTCGATCCCAGGACCCTGAGACCTGAGCCGAAGGCAGAGGCTTTAACCCACTGAGCCAGCCAGGCGCCCCAGAGACATCACAGGTTTTCAAAAATTTCTTAGCGGAGTCATAAACAGAAAGATTTAAAGACCCTGTTCTAGTCTGCAGGCTGTTTTATTGGCCACTGTGGGCCCCAGCCGCACGGAGCCTGGCAGGGAAGAGGCCCTCTGCGGGCACGTGGTGTTGGACTGAATGAATTCGTTAAGGAATGATTAGCATGGGGGCTAGAGCAGATGCTGTGCTCGGCTGGGGAAAGGACAAAAGAGGAGACACAGGGGGAGTGACTGGGGCCAGGGTGCGGGGAGGCGCCGATCCACAGAGCCGCAAGAGCGATGCAGGAAAGGTGGTGCCTTGTAAGAGGAAAGCCTATTTTCCTTTTCCCACCAAATAAAATCAGGGGGTATTTTATTGGCGAGGGGACTCCTTGAAACAGTTGATGGCATTCAATCTTTCTGAATTCTGTCCCCTCCTTGAACCTTCTCTCTTGAATATAGTCAAAATAAGACTTTGGTTTCCCTTCCCCCACCCCTGGGCCCCATCACTGGAACAGCTCTTGTCCGGGACATTTGTGGTCCCCGCATTGCTGGATTCAGGGTCAGTGGTCATTCCCTCTCTCACCTGACCTATCAGCAGCCTCCGACATGAATCTTTACGCTTTCCTTCTTGCTTCTGGAACATTCTCTCACGAGTCTGCTTCTACCCGTTTTAGCTCCAGCTTCTAAGCGGGTAATGCTTCTTGCTCCTCACTTTCTCCTTCTGTAGATGCTAAATGTCAGGGTTCATTCCTGATACCAGCTTTCCTTCTCCATGTATGATCGTTGCCTTGCTGAACTCATCTGTTCTTGGGGCTGAAAATACCTTCAGACACAACCAACTCTTAAATTCCTATCTCCGGCCCAGACAGCTCTGAACGCCAGAGGTATGTCCATCTGTCCCCCTGACATCCCTACTCCAGGCCCCAGTTGAATAGATCACAAACATTTATGTCGGAAACACAACTCCTCTTTTCTTTCTTTCCTTCATCCCTTGGCTCTGTTTCCCAAGTCTTCTCCAGTTAAGTAAATATCAACTGTATAATTGCAATTACTCAGACCAACACTCTTGAAGTCATCACTGAGGCTTCCCTTTCCCTTACACTCCCCCCACTGAATCCTCCCTCAAATCCTGGGGCCCTATCTTCATAATATATTCAAAATCCAAACATTCTTCTGTTCCCTTCTACTGGTAACATCTTGTTCCAAGCCACCTTCCCCCTCAGTCTGTATTATTGCAAAAGCCCTTCAAAATGTGCCTCCCTGCTTCTGCCTTTACGCTGCAGATTATTCAAGAAGAACTAAGGCTAGCTGCTGATTCCGATAATCCCCGAATTCTCCGCGGCTGAACACAAACACATTTTGTTTCTCACTCATATCTCAGGCTCATGAAAATAACACAGCACTCTTTGAAGCACCGATTTAGAGAAGGGGTTGTTTCCACCTGGTGGCTCTATTTTATGACTCCAAGCTCTCCCAGGAATCCTATAATAGGCAGGTGGGGATAAGTTAGAGGAGACAGCACAGAGAGGACCCACCGATTATCGAACCATCTGGGCCTCAAAACAACGCACTTCTTTCCGCTCATACTCGTTGGCCAAAATGAGTCACATGACCAATTCAATCGCAAGGAAGTCTGGGAGGGGTGGAGGTGCCCAGAGGTTGTCGGTGGGCACTCGTGGTTCCTTCTGGGCCCTATTGCAATGTAGTTCCCACGCAAGCACTGGAAACGATGCCTGTCGCATTCTCCGAAACTCAAAAATGTTCTGACACACAGGGAGATAGCACTTTTCATCCAGCTATCACCCCATTCACTTGGTTGCCCTTCATCTCTGCAACTCTTGAATTAAATCTATCTTCTGGGGCGCCTGGGTGGCTCAGCCATTAGGTGTCTGCCTTCCACTCAGGTCATGATCCCCAGGGTCCTGGGATCGAGCCCCGCATGGGGAAGTCTGATTCTCCCCCTCCCACTCCCCCTCTCTTGCTGTCTCTTTTTCTGTCAAATAGATAAATAAAAATCTTTGAAAAAATAAATCTATCGTTCCTCCTAATGATGTTCTCTAGGGCAGATGCTATTGGGTTTTGCTTCACCATCTCCTTTCCCCTTTCTATGACAACAGCATCTTCACATTCCTTTAGGGCACCATCCCTGCCAGTATACATGCAAAAGAAAGTGAAGTCCTAGGATCCCACGCCACCAGATAGTGTATCAGTCTCTCGCAAGCCCACATGGGACACTACTGTTGGCCACAGTGAAATGGGCATCCATTATGTTTTGCCAGTTCAGTATCCATATCCCTGTATTCCCCAGCAACAAACTGGGGGAAATATACTCTCATTATCTTAGTCCCTTTGGCTAAAGGCTGCTATGACAAAATGCCACAGACTCGGTGGCTTAGAAACAACAGAGATTTAGATCTCACAGTTCTGGAGGCTGGGAAGTCCAAGATCAAGGCAGATTCCATGTCTGGTGAGGACCTGCTTCCTGGTCTATAGATGGCCATCTTGTCACTGCTATCTTCCTTTGAGTGGTGGAAGGGAGCTCTCTGGGGCCTCTTTTATAAGGACACTCATCCCATTCATAACATTAATTTGTGAGACTAAGCACCTCCCAAAGGCCCGACCTCTGGGCCATCACCATGTATCGGTATGTTTCAACATGCAAATTTGGGGGAGATACAATTATTCAGTTCATAACACCCGTTATTTAGCTACGTCAATTTGCTGGACCCGATTCCAACCCCAGGCTCTAAGACTGGGCACGAGAGCCAAGGAGAACCTTTTTCATTCATTTGATAACTATTACTGAGCATCTACGATGTGCCAGGCATGGCCCTAAGTTCTGGAGAGATGGCAAAAAAAACATCGAAGACAAAACCCCAGCTCGTGGGTGAATCCAGGTAACGTTTCATGTGGGATAACCTCCCTGAAATCGGATAAACACAAGGGAAGGTACAGCTGAGATTTTCAGGGAGGCAAATACCTTTGAGCACCTGATTCCGGCAAGTCTAAAGCCAGATCTACATCCAGAGTTTTCTACGCCGGGAGCCATAAATGCCTTTTTACTGAAATCACTTTGAGTTGGTTTTTTTTGTCCCTTTCAGCAGAAAGAAATCCTGCTGCACTACCCATTAGAGATGATGTGGAATTACATGATGCAATGCCTATAAAGCAGGCCACCGATGCCGGCTACCAGGATAGCACTTCTCTGCACATCAGCACAAATATGCAGAAATTAAGTGAAAAATATCCTCCCTGGATACAATCAGGAGGAAGTGAGAAGAGTACCTTCCTCGAATTTTAACGAAAGACCTCCATATCCTGCCAGCTCCGCCATTTTCCAGAATGCCGAGGGATACTTTAATTACCTCCGGCACAGAACAAAGAACGTGGGGTCTGAATACCACAAAAAGAGCGATGGCCTCTTTGCTTTCGGACGCTGCCGAGAAGGTAATATTGCAGAGCAGCCCTGCAACACACCTGGAAATAAGAGTAGGGTGATTTAAAATGCTTGCCATGCATATTAATTTGTAACCCGAAGATAACAACGGACTCATTGGACCCAGAAACGAGAAGCAATTAAAAATTTCATCCACACCTTCAATTATGTATCAACACACCTTTCCTTTGGGATTTAAAACATCTGAGTAGGCATCAACCGAGGAAGGCCCTGCATACAGAAACTTACGGGGACCGCGGCGCTGCTTACAACGCTCTTGCTAAAGTTAATGGGTAAACCAGTCCTTAAATCTTAACTAAAGTACTCAGTTGATTAAAATACATACTGTTGGGACGCCTGGGTGGCTCGGTCAGTTGAACATCTGCCTTCGGCTCAGGTCATGAACCCAGGGTCCTGGGATCGAGCCCCGCGTCGTCAGGCTCCCTGATCAGTGCGGAGTCTGCTTCTCCCTCTACCCTTCCTCCCTGCTCATTGATTTCGCTTTCATTTTATTTGTTTGTTTATTTATTTAAATAATCAATAAATATTTATAAATAAATAAAATATTTAATGTTTATTTAATAAATAAAATAAAAATAATTAATAAAAATTAATTGATTTGTTTTATTTTATTCTCAAAGAAGTAAATAAAATCTTCAGGAAAACAAAGTAAAATACAAACTGCTATCACAAGAATTGATATTATTTCTCAGACTCACTCTCAGCGAACGAGCACATCTGTTTGCCAACTACTCTCAACCAGAAAGTCGCGTTTATCGAAAGACCACAAAGAAACACAGTTTAAATATTGAGCCGAAGTGGACACCAGACTTCCCTGCTTCCCCTTTCCCGCGACAAATCCGGCTGGATTTACCCCAAGCCACGCAGTTCACACGGCGAGTCCATGCAGATGGGGATATTCAATTACAGGCCACACGTGGCATCACCAATAGAGTCTTAGCATCGAAGAACCCAATCAGGACTATTGGTAGACAAAGAGGTCTGAGAGCAATCAGTGGGACTGGGGGTCGCAGGGAAGAGCTACAGGAAGATGGAGAAGGGATAAAGCAGTTATTTGGAACTGCCCTGCTGATACGGGTTGAGAAATTGCTCCCAAAAAAGGCAGAGTCAGGAGGCTGGGAAGCCCGAAGCTTCTCCATCTCTCCCAAGTGTAGTTAAAAGCATGCTAATATGCGAGGTTAGGGGCCGGGGGGCTGGGCCATCAGACCTCATCCCAAAGAAAAACGAGTTCTGCCGCGTTGGCATCCACCCAGCCAAGGATGGCCACAGTGGCACTTTCCGTGGCCCGCACAGGTCCCCATAATTAAAAGGTTTGAATTAGTCATGTAAACAAATTATCTTCAACAAAGGGGTTTACAAATGCCGGCTAATTAGTTTAAATTCCCTGGAGCCTTCCACTGTTTTTAATTCAATAGCACAGTGTAAATTTTCCAGTTAGAAAAAGTCTAATAGGAATTGGCAGAAAACTAAATAATTGATATTGTCAGCAACTGTGGCAGCAAAGCACTCTAGCATTATTGTTTTGCCGGTAAGCGCGATGGCAGTGATTTCCAGAGAGGATGAAGCATGAAGTTGAATGAATTAACAATATAAACCGTAGACATCTGGTACTCAACAGCCTCTCCATGGGCTCAGCCTTGAGCTGAGGAAAAATTTTAGGGGACATGTAAATAGGCATACCTCTCTCCGCCTTGGATGAGAGCAAAAGCATCATAGCGACCGGCACTTTTGTGACCCGCTTGGAAACCAAGCTTGGAACATCCGCGAATCAAGGATGGTCCTTTCATGATCAGTGCAAACGAGAGTCCTAGTTCCAACCCCAGGGGCTCCCGACTCTTGCTGGTCACCCATGGAATCATTAAGAGAGGAGACTGAGACCATCTTAGTACCGGGGTGAGCGTTGGGGGGGGGGCGTCTCAGAAGCCAAGAGTAGAATGGGAACCATATTTTTTCCCATCATGACGGAGCCTAGTCCAGAGTTTCTTCAACTAGGGTACATAGATCCCCAGTGTCTCTCATCACGTGCAAAGGAGGACAAAGCCTCACGATAAATATGGCGAGCGTTCTTGGAGCCCTGATTTGGCCTGACCAATTAGATAGGCACTCATTTACTAGTATTCATTTTCAGTTTTTAAAAACATCCTAAAGGAATAATTCATGGCCTGAAAGTCCTATAAAACTAAAAGACCTTCCTCAAAGATGTCAGAGCCCTGCCGAACCCCACCCCACTCTCATCCCATGGAAGCAACCCTTTTCCGGCACTTTTACCGATATGTTCACTAACTCCACTTTCTAAAGAAGATACATCTACCTCTCTCTCTCTGATCATTCATTTTATTTTCTCCCCCATGTAATTACAACTTCCTATTCCCCCATATTTAATCCTTGCTTTTCCATGGGCTTGGTTTTCCTTGAGCTTAGCTCTACCACGCCCCTAAGGTATGTCACTCAAAACAATCTGATAATCTCTCCATTTTCATTTGTCTTCTGGGGATGGCCCTTCTGGACCCCCTCCAGCTCCAGTCTGAACCGATTTCTCTTTAGACTTCCTACACGGCTGTCCTTAGGGACTTAACCTTGGCTGTGCTGGAAATCCTTTCGCTTTCTCTTGTGTAAAAGACCTTCTTATCCATAGTCGAATGATAATCATCTGCCTGTCTGTCGAATTCTAGGTTAGATATATTTTTCTATGCTGCTTCTGAAGGCACAATTCCATTGTCCTCGAGTTACCAATGGTCCACGTTTGAAGCTGGATGCCTTTGTTTATTCTTGGTCCTTTGATTTGCTTTCTGGAAGCTTTTAACAATATTCCTTTTAATCCCTTTGTGCTGAATTCTCATGATGATTTGCCTCACATGTCCTTCCAGTCTGGAAATGTTTCTACATTGTTTCTTTGATCATTTCCTCTGCACTTTTTCCTTTGCTCTGTCTTCCTTGACCTCCTCAAATATTCTATCTGATTCCAACTGATTATCTCATTTTCTTATATTTCGTTTCTTATTTTCCAACTCTTCATCTATATTTTTAATTTACAAGAGCTCATTCTTGATTCTCTAAAGATTTCTTTTTGGATCATCGTTGCATCGTTTCAAGGGTACCTTATCTTGTCATCTCAGGGATGATATCAAGTATAGTCATTTTGGAGTTCACTTCTGCTTCCTGCATTTTTCCCCCCCGGATTCTTTATTTTTTCAAGTTTGCTCTTTTGCATATAGGAAACCTTCCCTACAAGTCTATTGATCCTTGACCATCTGTTCATATTTAAGGAGACATTGAAGAGCAAATTGGAATTTCTGCAAGCACAGAGGAGGCTTTTCCATTGATTGACTTTACTATTGAGTGGCCAGCTGATACTTTTGTTGGAAACCTCCCCCACCCCCAGCTTGGTATTTGTATAATCTTTTCTCTGAGGAAATTCAATTTCTCTGGAGAAAGAGCTTCTATTCTGCTACGTGGAGCTTGTATGCCTAGCTGTTAGCATCCTGAAGATTGTGGAGAGATAATGATTGGATTTATTTAGAGAGGTTTACTTAATTCTCCAGATGCCCTCCTCTGTATCAGACCATTCCAATCCTGGAGCGTCTCCAGGTCAATTTCTCCTGCGAATATGGTTTTCCCATCCTGCCATGTGCAGCGTGTCTCCCAGCACACTGGGGGGAGGGGGACCCTCTTAAGGCACCTGGTGACTTCAAATTACGAGTCTTCCTGGGGTTCATTAGAAAGAAATGGCTTGCCTCTATAGGTCTTTCTCTCTTGATCCTTATAGGTGTCCCCTTCTGCAAGAATGGAGACTCCAAGTTCACCGCCTTCACACCCTTGTCTGCTGTGATCATAGAACTGTGTATCTTTATACTCCCTCTAGCATTTCCCACCACTGCACACATACACGCAACTGTGTAGGGACACGTTAGTTAAGCATTTGGCTGAGATATGAGTTACATTGTTAACAGCTATAGTTTTAATTAGTTCATAAACAAGACAAGATTTGAGCAGAGAAAGGAAATTTGAGTTCGGAGACATTTTGCAAAGATGTGTGTCCATAAACTTTAATAGATTTGGGAATGCCATGTAACCCTTAAGCCGCATACTGAGAGGAGAAGATCCAAGTTGGGAATCTCTCCCCGCATTTATGTCACTTTCTTGATTAGAGCAAAATTGAAAGGAAGGACAGCTGGTGATCAAATCTATGAGTCCTGCGATGACTTAAGTCATTTACTGGGTGGATGGAAAGGATGGGTGCTTTTATGTGGGCCACAGGGTCTGTTGTGTCTTTAAAAATGGTACTTGGACCAACTTTAAGGGTGCCTTAAGTGGGCTATGGCTGCAGAACCAGACAGAAAAGAGCGATGGCCAGTCGATGGATCGACAAAATGGAAACCTGCTCAATCAGCAATCAGGCACTAATAATTGATGTAATTTGTCTGAATTCCATCATTAGTTTTTTCAGATGGCAGATGGGTGGACAGGGTGAAATTACCCCACCCCCAGCTCCTGTCCCAAAGGCTTTTTGTGTTGACTCAGGCAGGAAATGGCATGCCTGTGTTTTATAGGGAAAAAAAAATTAAGAAAGAGTTAAAGGAAGCCTCAGTGTTTAAACACTCATTTTAGCTTAAATGTCTAATTAAGATTGTGCCGTCTTGATGATTTAACAGATCCAAAAGCAGTGTTTTCTTACTACCGCTGATCGCAGTTCAAGGCCTGCTAGCCAAGCGTGAAGTTTTGTTAATGAGAAATATAAGCTTATAGTCAGGCCTCTGGATACTGCTATTAAAATGTACCTAATCATGTTCTTTAAGCAGAATTAGATAATCACAATGAACTGACTTTTTCACTCAGACGATGAACCTTTCCATTTGATAGATCGTTCCTAAGTAATTTAACTTGGGAGTTAATTGATACAAAATATCACTGTCACCAAACTTTACAATAAAAAATAAACTCTAAGCATTAAATATTTTTCCCTTTGGAATTGACTCTTCGCAAATTGAGGGTTTTTCCCATTCCGTAGTAGACTTTTATGGCCTCTGAGGCCCTAAAGGCATAATCTTCCAGTGAAATGCAGCCCAGGCAGCTCTCTAGCTTACAGACTTAACTGGGAGGTTTAGCATTTTGGTCTCCCACCCAGTCTATCCTGGCTTCCATACCTCCTTTACTCTATGAAAGATGCACTCATGTTATACTTGAGTCAGAAGTGGGGAATTGTAAAGAGATGAGAGAAAACATTGCCAGCCACAGATAACAGAGAGACTTGGAAAGAGACACCAGGGCACACATAGTTATGGGGGACAAGAGACTGCAGGAATCTGGAGAACAACCCAGCCCCAACAGGAGGGTCAGAATATGGGGATGCGATAGAGAGAGGAAGGCAGTAATTCCGGTTCTGCTTTCAGGATCACAGGTTGGGGTTCCATTTAAGATACTCCACAACTCAGGGGCGCCTGGGTGGCTCAGTTGGTTGGGCAACTGCCTTCGGCTCAGGTCATGATCCCGGAGTCCTGAGATCGAGTCCTACATCGGGCTCCCAGCTCCATGGGGAGTCTGCTTCTCACTCTGGCCTTCTCCCTTCTCGTGCTCTCTCTCACCCTCTCTCTTTTCTAATAAATAAATAAATAAAACTTAAAAAAAAAAAAAGATACTCCACAACTGAGAGGGTATTTACTGACAGCTGATAAGCAACGTGAGATTATATGATCTATGATGAGACAGACATTAGAAACATAGGCACGAGCAATATCAATTCCCAATTGGAACTGTGTAACGATTAGGGGGTGGCTGATGAGTACATGAAATTTACTTAGAGAGTATCTTTCATTCTTGAAGAAAAGAATAGAATTTCGTTTTAGGTCCCTTTCCTAAACAATCTGTGGTTTCACTGATTCACGCCACAAGCATTGATCAAAAATCTATCCTGTGTCATCTGCCGGGCACAAATCGGGACTACAGAGATAGACGAGATATAGACCCTACCTTAAAGAAATCACAGTCAGATCGGGTCAGGGAGGCATCGAACCGATCGGGGCCTCTACAACATTGTGTCAAGCCTTATAAGGTCAGCCAACGTTTTCCACAGCGCTTACTCTCTGTCAGATACTGTTTTGAGCACCTTAAATATACACCTCATTTAATCCTCACCGTAGTTTGGGAAGGAAGACATATTTAATATCCCCATTTTACAGATGAAAAAAACTGAGGCCAAAAGAAAAAAAAAAAAGGAAGTGAAGTAGTTTGCCCAAAACTGCAGGGCTTGGGCAGAATTCAGACCCAAGCCATCTGGCTCGAGACTTCTTTCTGTTCATCTCACACTCACTCAACTTCTAGCAACACAGTCTGCGTGGGGGCTGTAGGAGCTCAGAAGTGGGGCCTCTAAGTCAGAGAGGAGATGTCAAGATGCCTTAGAGGGGGAAAACCAGCAAGAGTTAACTGGCACAATGAACCATCTCTCATTATAACTCAATATCTCCTTTGTAGAGTTCGGAAGACATGCTCACTGAGAAACGAAGAATCCACTAGGAGTTGGGAACAGAAGGGAGGTAACAAGGAGGACAATGCACACGTCTGCAAAGTAGCTGGTGAGAGAGAAGAGAGACTGAACAAATTCTACCTGAGCCTTGGACCCACCTGGCACAGGTTCTCAAAGGGAGGCTGGGGGGAGGGTGTGGAGTGGCTTCAAGATAGGCTCATATGGCTGAACCACCAGGGTTCTAGCATCATCTGATCTGTTTCAGAAAGACCTCAGCAGGAGAGAGCTAAAGGTCAACAACACCATAGGACAAAAGGGACAGCGAGTGTAGACTAACTCCTGAGCACCCCTGGGAAGCCTCTCTCAGTGACCCACACTCCGATCGAGGTGTCAGCGTTGAAGCTGGATTCCCCCGTAGGGTGTCTACATCACATAGTTTCTCAGAGGTCATGGTGAGCCTCCAAGGGCACCGACACCCACCCACAGACCCTACAGGGAGAATTACTGTCATGCCAGGCCGAGCGGTGGCTTACCAGGAATTAAGTATGCACTATCCCTGTGGGAACTGTGTGCTTTCTAGGGGGCAGGCTCTGCCAGAGAGTTCTGGATGGACACAGAGAAGGAGGAAAAGGCTAAGGCAGAGAAGCGGGTTACCAAGGGCATGCCTTGTGCACCAAATGCATGTCTAGTTCCGTGGTTTGGAATATGTACGAGTAGATCAGGTTTACCTCCAGGAGCATCCACCGTATTTATTTATAATGTGAACCCCACCCCTGGGGGCCAGAAAGGGATCCGGGTCCCTAAGCCCTGGCCTCATATCTTCAGCAGCCCAATCGAATGCTCCTGCTTCCACTCTTGGGTTGGACCCTGTCTTGGAGAGACTTTCCATTTCATCCAACAGGGACACGAGCACCTTAAAGACTTACATGCTTAGTTTCAGAAACAAAGTAAAATGGAAGAAGAGACCTCTTTCTACCTGTGAAAGACCGTTAAACTCAGATTTCAAATTATCTGATGCTAAATAAAGTGTTTTAATTTTCAACCAGAGTGTACTGGGGGTGAGACTTGAATTATCCTCTTGGGCCCCTGGGACCTTGCATTCCTCCAGTATTAGTGTCACGATCCAGTCCCTAGCCCTCAGAGGAGAAGGCACATTCTACCAAGCCTCCGAGATTTCTTGGGTTGGGTTTTAGGTCACCCTGCATAATTTTTGGCACTATCTCCAGAGGAATCTAGAGCCCCAGGGTATCCTCTACTTACATGGACCTATTTCTTCTCTCTCTATTTATTTCATCTGATTCCTATTCATTTGAGCACCATTAAGTGCGTTCCACCCCTCAGTGAATTTAGTGACTTCACTTATCATTCTAGCCTAGCATTCTCTGGGGTAAGTGTATACCCCTCACCCTAGAGCCTATGAGACATTTCACGAATGGGTGCTAATAAAACGTGAGCTCTTTTGCTTCTTTTATTTTAGATTAGCCTTGTTTAATATATTTTATGTTCATTTAGAATGTACTTAAGTTATAAATACAACGATATATATATATACGTATATATATATATATATATATATATATATATATATATATATATATACATACATACACATATATGACACTTGTCTAATTGTTGAGAAGGGAGATACCCTTCCAAAAATCCAAAAATCCAAAGGGTTTGCAGATTTACTGTTAGAGCCTAAAAAACGTGGCCTGACGTCTTTTGCTACTCTGTACACTCATCTAGCCAATCATTTTCCATTCATCCTTCCCTCTACAAATATTTTCCCGGTACCTTGAATGGGGCGAGCCCTCGCTGGGTACCAGGGATACCTAGATGCACAGAACACCACGTGAGCCCTTGACTCACCATCTGGTGGAAGAGGCAGAAATTCAAACAAAGAAGCACAAAACGTTACGCGTGAAAAACCAAGAGTCTGCGCATGGCCCTCTCGGAGCACAGGGGGGAGAGGGAAGAGACAACTGAGGCTGAACTGAACGAACAAGGTCAGGAAAGCGTTTATCGAGGTGACGTCCTGAGGCTGAGACCCTTTCACGCACAAGGACCAGGATAAAGGCATCAATGCTCAAGTAGTGAACGCAAGCATCTGAGCGCGCATGCGCGCACGCCCAGGCACGGATCCCCGTGTTAACCCTCACCCAAATCGAAATCCGCATCTTACCAAGATCCCGGGGTAATCCCCCTGTATGTTAAGTTGGAGAAGCAGAGCGCAGGTATAGCGAACGACAGCCACAGGCTCAAGAGTGCAAGCAGATGGCACCTGTGCTACCAGCTGTGTGATCTTCCAGGAGTTTCTTAACCTCTTCCTGTCTCATTCTCCTTACCTGGAAAATCACTCTTGTAGGATTTTCTACCTCAGAGCCCCATGGTAAAGATGAAATGAACGATCCATTTAAAAACAAACGAGCAAACAGAAAAGCCTTGGTGCTATGCTCAGTGAGGGGTAAGACTTTTCTTCAACGCTCAAATATTCAGAGTTCTTCCCTCCCTTTGTGCTTGAGGGTTACCCACAGTCCTCTGCCTCTTCGAAGCGCAAAGACGAATGAAAGATTCCGAGCCTGGGAAATAATCAAGGTCATGCTGTTTAGCACCCAGTCCACACCGAGAGCAATTTACAAATTTTTGCACAGCCGTGATGAAACGGTGTATGAGGCAATTCACGAACATTTGGATTGTCACCGTGCGAATACTATTAGCCCCATTTTCCTGATGAGGAAATTGAATCTCTAGAGAGTAAATACACTGTCTGTGGTCATGTAGTTAATAAACAACAGACCTAGGATTCTGCCACACGTGTCTTACCCCAAAGTCTACAATCTTTGCAACAAGCCGATCAGTCTTAGAAGAAAAGAGACCCGCCCTCCCCCCGGCCAAAAAAGAATCTAGTCACTAACTGCTGATAACATCATCGTAGGACATATTTTTTTAAGGTTCATTTATGTATTTTAGAGCAAGTGAGAGTGTGAGGGGGGGGAGGGGCAGAGGGAGAAGGAGAGGGAGAATCCCAAGCAGATTCCTCCACTGAGCCCTGATCCCTACACCAGGCTCCATCCCAGGACCCCGACATCATGACCTGAGCCCAAATCAAGAGTCTGCCGCCCAACCGACTAAGCCACCCAGGCACCCCAGGACATATGTTTTTAATTAAAAAAAAAAAATTCACACTTAAAGAAAAGTTGGAAGACTAATAGAATGAATCCTTGCATCTTTTCCACATAGATTCACCAATTTTAACGGTTTACTACATTTGCTTTACTTCTCCTCTTCCTCCCTCCCTCCCTCCCACCTCCTCTCATTTAAAAATAAGTTGTAGGACATCCTGTCCCTTTAATCCCAAATACAGCAGTGTGTGTATTTCCTAGGAACAAGGACATTTGCTTGCATAACCACAGTATAGTAATCAACATCAGGAAATTTAACCTTGATGCAATACTACTGTATAATCGATAAATATTACTCAAATGTTGCTGTTGTCCCATTAATATCTCTTACAACAATTATGTTCTAGTCTGGCATTCATAACTACAATAATTGTCATATGTAATATTTATCTCATTGTAGAGATTATACATGCTCTTGTAGAACTCTTCAACATTACAAAAAATTTATTAAAAAATAAAATAGTTGGGCTCCTGACTGGTTCCGTTGGGAGAGCGTGTGACCCTTGATCTCAGGGTCATGAGTTCAAGTCCCATGTTGGGTGTGGAGCCTACTTAAAAAATACATACATACATACATATAATAAAATAAAAATAGCAATTTCAGTCTTGTATTGCCCTCTGCAATTTTTATGGGCATGTACTCATAAATGTATTTGCAGATCTGAAATCACATTGTATACAACTTTAACTTTCTCAACCAACATTATATCCTGAGTATTGGGATCACAAGTATTTTACTAAGTTATTAAAATCTCTGTGAGTAAGACGGTTGGTGAATTCATAATACTCCACCATATTTTCCTTATGTTTCTTCTATTGGCATAAATTTCTATCAATTTTCCCCTACTACCTAGCACTGTCATGAACATCTTTGCACACAGTATATGCTATACATTAGCATAAATCCCGTAAGTCTCAGTCAGTGTTAAAAAGGAGCCACTCTTTCATTTCAAATCCTTTAAGTAAAACAAAACCCAAAACAAAAACAACAAAAACCAAAAACATCCAAAAGCCTTCATGTCTTAAAGCTTAGACTTTACATTAAACCTAGTGAAATAAACTCAATACACAACTGCCCAGTTAGGACTTAAATAAAAATATATACAAGAGCTAGCAGCTAATTTGACTGTTTTTCCCTTTCTCCTAACCGCTGTTTCAGGAGCTCAAGAATAAGACCACCACAGAGGGATTGGGGTTCCAATTCAACCCCATGCGTAACTTTCCATTGGCCTAACTTACCTACCACAATCTGTGAGAGGCCTCCTGTCTCCTACCAATAAGAACGGCTCTGTTTCCTTCCGGCTTCATAGCCGGTATCGCCTTACTCGCAGACTTGGAGCAGCCGGATTCTTTCCTGAGGTTCTTGGTTACAAATAGCAGACGCCAACACTGCGTGACTTCAGCAGAACAGGGAATGACTTAGGGCATCAAGGTCACGGCACCACCCAGCAGTCTGGGTGGCGATGAACGATGTTTTATCTCCACAACGGGGCATCTGCCACTGGCGCCCAGAGAGATCTGTCACTTTTCTGTGTATTTATACACATCACGCCTTCAAGATTTAAAGTACTGGGCTATATATCATCCGATTGTCCTAGCGTGGGGCATATCCCGTACCCCCTGCCTTCTGGAATGCGAGGAAAGGGAATACCCGCCTCCTTTCATCTTCAGAACGAGGAAAAACCTAAAAGGAGGAACTTGGGAACTGAATAGCCAGAAATATAGCAGAGGCTTGCTTGTATAATACCCAGATAGCGTTTATCCTTCTTCCTCTTATTACGCCTCCATTAAAAATGGTTCCGCCTAATAATCGTTAACTGTGTCTCACGTCTCAAAATATAACCACATCTGCCCTGAAGCCCCACAAGAGGGGAGGAGCTCAAGTCTGACCGGTTACATCATCCAGCTTCGATACGGGAGACCTGAAGTCAAACAGCCCCCTCTGGGCAAGACCCCGTCACCATCAGTCACGCTAACGCTCAGGATTTTCATCACTTTCGGAAAACGAATGAAGTTGGAAGATGATAATCGGCTTCCCTTTGACTGGATCTAAAGCCTCGGTCCCGAGATACCGGAGTCCTAGATGATCCCGTGCAGACGGAGATGCGTGAAGAGCACACAAGGTTTTATCCGTCCTTCTCCCTGTTCCCAGCAACAACCCTATTTTTCTTGGATAACTGGGTTCAGTTGCCTTACTACAGCCAAGACTTGTCACCCACATTGTGTCATAACTGAATCTTTAATGGCTACTCCACTGGTCCCTCTGGCTTCTACTTCGGAGTACATGATCAGACCAAAGAAGGCCACTGGTATCACCCATTACCTTGTTTCTTTCACTGGAAAGTCAGTTACTTGTCCAGGCGAATGTCGATGGAGCTTCCCTGTCGCCGTGGAGAATACGTTGGGGAGGCCCACGGATGCTACTTGTGGCCAAAGCGCAGTAGACAAGGGGGAGAGAAAATCAAAACCCAAAATAAGGGTCTATTCGGTGAATAGAGATTGTATTCCACTCTAGGATGAACAGAATTCTGATAAAATCACCAAACCTGCGTGGTATTTATTGGCCACTGTCCATCACTAGCTATATTGCTATACGGGACTCAGTGTTGGTCACTGGTTAACTGGACACAGCCGTGGCAGAAGCCAGGTCAGATTGGAAGAGATCAAATCCGAGTTCTTGAGCAAGGTATAGCTACCTGGCTGCCTTTGTAAACATTTTGTTCCTAAACTCATCAAGCAAGCACCGAGAAATGAGATGACCGGCATATTCCTAATTATAGAAAGCTTTTCAGGCAAGGCCTTTTGTGGGCTTTCACATGGGATAAATATTTTCTTTTCTTTTCCTTTCTTTTCTTTTCCTTTTTTCCCTTTCTTTTCTTTTTTCTTTTCCCTTCCTTCCTTCCTTCCTTCCTTCCTCTCTTTCTCTCTCTCTTTCTTTCTTTTTTTCACATTCTGGGTCTATTCCGGGAGATCCATTCACTTGACTTCCCCTAAACTCCTGGACATCAATATTCTAATCTTGCCCTCATGGGGTCCTAAATCACTTTGACAAATCATTTTCTAAATTGAATAATAAGAAATACTGCTTCATGCCCTTGTCCCTAGGGAAATTTCTTTTTTCCAGAGGATGTGGTGCAAGGTTGCATAGACCAGGAACTTGTTTGGGTCCTATGGACTTGCAAGCCTATTGAAGTTCATCGCTGTGGGGGCAGCTACAGCTTCAGACAAAGGTGGTTCTCAGCTCCGAAAGTCAAGGTCTTCTCCTAGAACGTGGAGGGTCTGTGCCAAAACTTCCTTTATGGGACTTCCCAGGGGCTCCTCTCAGGATCCTTATGTATCATCCCGGTATCGCCACCACCACTGGATCTGTTGGCTCAGAATGGTCCAGGGGCACATCAAAATCCAGAAGCCCATAGAGCTGCATGTTGCTTCCAAAATCCAGAGGCCCATCGAGCTGCATGTCTCCTTCTTAGCGATAGGAAGAACGAGGTACAGTAGCTTCTCTTTTATCTTAGAAGAAAGCTATCCTCTGCACCACTGAACATCTACAAGTACATCAGTGTCACAGACCGTCAGTCTTCACGGGGATTATTTCTTCATTCTGCATGCATATCCCTGTCAGCGTATTCTAATACTTGTCACTAACGACGAAGCTGGTTAATATGCTACGGTGTCAAAAATATAGTGGGCCAGGGTGATATCTTTCAGAATCTCAAGATGATTTGGATCTCTAGATTGCATTATGGCAGGAAACAGGCGGGTTTTTGTAGCCCCGAGATACCCAGAAATGGTAAAATGCTGGCTTTGCTATGTACTGCATTTGTGTCTCTTCCTAATGAGTATGAAGCATCCAATATTCCCTCCCTAAACTGACAGCCACCTACCAAGGTCCAGAGCCTGGGTTCATCTGTCCGGTAAATAGAATACATCTGGCACAACAGCTGTATTTAGGGTTATCACCTTGTTAAGTATATAGAGTTCATTATCATTTGTAAAGGCCCATCTGGTTTTTTGTCAGATGACCAGAAGGGCTCATTGAAGGGAGATGGGATCCGACCTCCCTCTCCTGCGTCATTCAAGGTCTTCGATGGCGGCCCTAATTTCTGCAATTCTTCCAGGAATGAAGTATTAGTCAGAGAGGCTCTGTTTGGCTCTTCTTAATGTCATGACCCTTCATCACTACCTTGAGAAAATTAAATTGAGAAATCTACCTGTTGCCAAATAACGTCAATTGCTGGTCTACATTTGGAAAGTGAAGAAAGAACCACGTGCAGCTTCTGATGGCCTAATGAACCCAATTTGATTCGGGGCCCAAACCCCGTTTATGTCAATAAGCTCTTTTTTTGAGTTTTCATTTAAATTCCATTTAACCTACAGTGTAAAATGAGTTCAAGTGTTGAATTTAGTGATCTGGCACCTACATCCAACACCCGGTGCTCATCACAAGTGCCCTCCTTAATCCCCAACACCCATTTCATCCATTCCCCCCCCCATTGAGTCCAACCCATCTCCCCTCTAGTAACCATACCATTGTTTTCTATAGTCGAGTCTGTTTCTTGGTTTGCCTCTCTTTTTCTCAACCCTCCCCCACCTTGTTCATTCCACATATGAGTGAGATCATTTGGTATTTGTCTTTCTCTGACTGACTGATTTCACTTAGCATAATACTCTCTAACTCCATCCGCGTCGTTGCAAATGGCAAGATTTCATTCCTTTCCGTGGCTAAGTGATATTCCATTGTATATACAACATATCTTTATCCATTCATCTTTTGATGAACACTTGTGCTGCTTCCTTATTTTGAGTATTGTTGATAATGCTGCTATAAATATCAGAGTGCATGTATCCCCTTGAATTAGTATTTGTATGACGTTTGGGTAAATACCTAAGTGCAATTGCTGGATTGTAGGCTGGTTCTATTTTTAACCCAAGCTCTGACTCTGACTCTGGAACCAGGATGGCTTTACCAGATCCCATGAGACCAACTTCACTTTGTGTCCAACAGACCTCAAAAATCCTAGGCATTCTCCTTTCCCTAGTGTTCGGTTACCCTGATACAGAGATAAAGATTCATTTTAGGAATAATTTGAGGAAATATCTCTATATATTTATCTATCCACCTATCTACCTATCACCTATCTATTCATTTATGTTCAGTGATGTTTTAGATCCTTCTCTTAAGGGGACCCAGCCTCCCCCTCAGTCAGTCGCTCTGGATCTATGAATAGACCTGGACTTTGAAATGGTTGTGGATCTCCTATTCAGCAAATTTAGTTTTTCCTGATTATACAAATGAAGCAACACCTTATCCAGATTCCCATGTGCTTCACCTTAGGAATATCACCAATAAGTACCTTAATAGATACCGCGGGTCAACAGACTTTGTTACTTTAGCCTTTCCGCCCATTATAGCAAATGTATCAACTGTGCCTCCAATGCCACCATAAGCATTTTCTGCATTCCCATATGCCCACCCTCCCTGTTCATGCTGGGAAGTCATGTTCCCCTACCATTGACCCTGGCCTCCAGGGAGCAGTCACTATTAAGCATCTCAAAGATATTAGAGACCCCTACCCATGACTTTTTTTTTATTGCCTTCATGAGTTAAATGTTTTTGTCTTCTGCTTTTGTGAATATTAACTCATCAGGAAGAAATTATGGAGCACAAATTCAGACTGATGGTTCAAACAGGAGATGAGATTATGAAAATGTACTGATGACCCTACCAGAAGGAAGAAGAATGCTTCTGATGTTCTTACTGAGCCAGAGACCAAAAAAATCTGCCAGATCAGGGGCCAACCCACTAAGAAAACTAAACTATATCAGGGCCAGGAATATATAATAATCCATCATCATACTTTGAAACCCAGCCATCACTGGCATATGGCAAACTCCTACCGTTTCGATGCTATTCTTTTGGATTTTTCAGAAGTGATTTGCTCTTTGGTTAAATGAGAGAAACTTCAAGGACACCTATATAGCCCATTCTTCCAATTGCCAAAGATAATTATTTCAACATGTACAGATAACTATTCCAACACGTAAGAATTGGAAAAATAACTTCGGCGAGGTTTGAGGAGCCCACTGTACAACTATGAGGTAGAGCTGGCTTAAAATTTGACTCTGATTGCTCAAATACAATGAGAAGTTATGTACCCAGAATTAGTACTAACTCAGAGCCACTGTTTAATAATACCCAGAAAGCTAGGACGTTTATCCCTGTAAATGGCTACAGGTCCCTCCGTGGAAGGCTAAGGATAAGATTTCTCTTGCTTTGGACATTATTAGCGAGATGGCTGAAAGCCATATGATAAATCCACTAACAATTCCTATGTCGCTGAAGTTCTCGACACTGTATCAAGTAGTTTCTCATATCTGTATCTCACTTGGAGTGGGCAAATACCGTGTGGACTCTTCAGTCAACCAACAAGAACAAAAAATGAGAAGTAAAACTAGTTTTGGAGTAGCAGATTGCATCCAGAACCTCTGATGAGTTTACTCATATCAGTAAATTCAGGATTGATCTAATATTGTGGGATACCTTCCTTCCTAGGTCAAGCTTGCTTAGGATCCATTGGTGTGTATTTTACTCAATTTTATTTTCTTTTATAAAGTAGCAAGTTCCTGTCATTCTTTTATTATGCAATCATTCTCACAGTACCCTAGGGCATAGCAGGACTCCAACTCTAGTTCTAGAAACTGATAGTTGAAGGAATTACAGAGTCATCAATAAAGGATAAACAACCTCTTCAAACACTGGGGGAAGGATCTCTTTGGCTGGTGGATGTCAGTAAATGGGGGTTTAGAGTTTGCATACCCTCAGGGTCCTCTGAATCCTCCCATAAATCTGTTCTAGTTTTTGGCATGTCAATCTGTCTTGATCAATGCCTCAACCTTCATATAAGAGACCTAGTGGGGGTGCCCGGGTGGCTCAGTTGGTTAAGCAACTGCCTTCGGCTCAGGTCATGGTCCCAGAGTCCTGGGATCGAGTCCCACATCGGGCTCCCAGCTCCACGGGGAGTCTGCTTCTCCCTCTGACCTTCTCCCCTCTCATGCTCTCTCTCACTGTCTCTATCTCAAGTAAATAAATAAAAAATCTTTAAAAAAAAAAAAAAGAGACCTAGTGGGACATTAATTCAAATGTCCCCGACATTTAGCCACCAAAGAATCTCTTTATCACATTTTTGCCTATTTCAGATCTATAGTTGCAGGAATCAAGAGTTCTTGTTTCATTTTGTTTGTCTTTAAACCAGCCATCATGGGGTCTTCCATTAGTCTGTCCCTGAACCAAGGATTTAGAGACTTGAGCTTATCCTTCTCCATTGTTAGAAGCAGCCATCCTGCCCCCAAAACATTGAATTTCACAGGTTCCTTATACCGATCCATTGTAGAAGTCACTTAGTTGTCCAGAGATCCTGGGTTGGATGACCCAATGTGATCATTGCATCTTGCATGTCACGCAAAGCCAAGTTCTTACTCCTGACCGCCCATCAGGTGGCCATTCCAGGGAGGATTCTTGACTGTCAATTATAGAAACTGACGCTGAGTAGCTTAAGAACAAGAGAAAACTTATGAATAGCTATTGGATAGCTCAAAGAACTAGGAGAATGCTGGAGAACTACACTTGAGGAAATGAGCAGAGATAAAGGGAGGACAAAACCCTGGAGTCCAGGCATGGTCCACCAAGAGCCTATCAGGAAGGATGCCACTGTCTACACTGCAACCTGTGCAATGGACATTAACTACCACCACTACTGGTATTACCACCTCTAACCACTTGCCACAACCATCCAGCCCTCTCTCAGCCCTGCCCTACTATCTTCTGTGAACAATATCAGCTGTCCCCATGTCCCTGTGTAACTTCCTTGGGACTCACAGGTCCAAGCTAGGCAAGATCTCTGTCTTCCTCTCAAATAGTCTGAGACCCTTTCATCAGCAAGGATTTAACCTTATATCCACAGAAACTAACACAATTAATGGATCAATGCAATCAAGTCACCTTAGATGGCGTTCCGCTAGCAAGAATGTGAAATCGTTCCTTGCTTTCCAGCCATAATATTGACGATCCAGCCATTGAAGTTCCCCAGCCAGGCTCCATCACTTTAATATTTGCCCCTAGCCCAGCAAAGTGCCCTGAGCCAAGCATAAAAGGAACATTTATAAGTATTTTCCCCAGTTCTACCTCTTTGAGTAGAGTTCTTCACTCTGTGAAGTGGAGCTTCTTTCTGTGGTCCTAAACTTTCCACATTGAAATTTCAAAGGCATGTCCCTTGCTCTCGAATTTTCTGAGTCTTGTTTGTGGGGCTGTGGCAAGCACAGTGGGAATGCAGCTCATTGAAGACTGTAATGGAGGGGTGACCCCGAGGTCAGGCTAAATGATACGATATTCTCCAAAGGGCTGTGCAAGGGACTGAGTCTTGGCAAAGCCCTTTATTCATCCACTCCTCTCCATGGGACACGGATTTACATTACATTTTCCCCTACCTTTCATTCTCTTCCCAAACTCCCTGTTTGTTCCCCACAAGTTACCAAAATAACACCCGTCCAGCGCTATGGATTTTTTTCTTAAGTCGGCTATTAGTCCTTCTTTCCTGAAAGAACCCATTTTACTGACATAGCAGGAACTTTGAAACTCAGAAAGGCCATATCATTCACCGCCTACAACTGGGAACTTGTGTCCGTCTGCATGTTAGTCCTTCACAACGAGAGATCGAGTCTCACATGTCCCTGGGCTGCAAACACAACACAGACCTGGTCAGAAAGTTGGGTAGAGGGGCACCTGGGGGGCTCTGTTGGTCAAGCATCCGACTCTTGATCTCAGCTCAGGTCCTGATCTCAGGGTCATGAGTTTAAGCCCCATGTTGGGCTCCATGCTGGGCGTGGAGACTAACAAAAAATGGGTGGAAATGACGTCTTTCTCTAAAAATTGAGTCTCCCCCCCATATACTTTCATTTTATTTTTTCAGTGTCACAAGATTAATTGTTCATGCACCACACCCAGTGTTCCTTTTTTTTAAAAAAAATTGAGTCTTTATACAAGAAATTTCTGCACTAGAGATTTAGTTGCCATGCTGATTTGAGATGGAACACCACACTTGAGCTATTTCAAGTACAAATGTGAGATACCAACGAAAGAAGGGAAGACTTTTACTCTATACGCGCAGGAAGTGGAAACACGCATTGGCCTCACTAATGGTCTCCATATTGATTCACCTTCACCCGAAGAGAAACTTCCATTCTCCGGGAATGCAACATTTCTTCACTCCAATACTTGTAGCAGAAAATTTCCAAGCAGATGTTCTTCATATAAAACGTGGGTTGGAAAGGATCTGTGCTAGCATTTCAATCACTCAACATTTTTCACACAGTATGAAAATGGATCGAGTTTCCCTTGATGGAAGAGAGGACACGGGATCTCGGGTTTGGAATCACATCAAGGCTAGAACGGGATGTGCATTATGCCAAGAGCCAAGTCGCCAATTTTGCTGGTGCGCACTTTCCCCAACGACCTTTCCAAGTCAGCACGGCGGCACAGGCAAGACAGAAAAATATTAGGTATGCTTAATGGTAGCTGTAGTGCAGCCAAATAGCATACTTGCAGGGTTCACTCTCGCATGCTGGCACTCTGAAAGATGCAATTTCTCCATTTCCAGAACTCAACAATTTTTCAGCTGCACAGCATCATTCCAATAAAACACTGGTATTTTATTCATCTCTTCCTGGAGTACCATACTTTTATTTTGTAGGCGTCTCTAAATCACATCAATTCACAAAAGACCAATTTCTTGCTGCTGTAGTCAAATCAGATGTTACATGCACATACACACACACCATGGGTGTTTTCCCTTTTTTTGCTAGTTAGTCATAGATGAGAAATTTGTAATCTGAGTCACAAAGCTCCCTTAGGCGGAGAAGAGGGCTAATGAATGCACGGTATGAACCCGGTGTCTACTGTCCTCTCCAGACATACACACTTCCCTTCACCCCACTTCCCAGCTTCTGCTCAAACTGTGGCTTCTCTGGAGAGTTTTGTCTTTGTCAGGGGAGCCTTTTTATATCTCATCTTTGTAATTATTATTTGTCATAGTTTACACGAATGTGAGGGTGCTGATATCATCAAAATAGGCATCTTTAATAGCACTATCTTGTATATTGCATGTAAAATCTTGGAGCCGAAGGGACCGCGGGAATTCTGTCATTCCACCAGCTCATTGCACATATAGGGGAAAGAGGCTACAAATAACCTAAGTCAGTACATACAGAACCCAGGGCTTATGCGATGGAGCACATGCTCTTTCCACTATTTTGAGAGTAAGCAAACTTTTTCTTAAAAGGGCCAGATAGCGAATGTTTTATATACGTACGCATATATAATTATATATGATTATTCTTTTTTTAAAGATTTATTTATTTGAGAGAGAGAGAGAGGGAGTACGAGCAGGAGGGGCAGAGGGAGTGGGAGAGAGAATCTCAACCAAGCTCCCCACTGAGCTTGGAGCCTGACGTGGGGCTCAATCTCATGATGCTGAGATCATGACCTGAGCTGAAATCAAGAGTCGGATGCTCAACTGACTACGCCACCCAGGTGCGCTTAATTATATGTGGTTATTATATATAAATATAAGCCTATATTTATATAAAATATATGTACATATACACACAAACACACATACTTCCAGGGATTAAGAGGAAGCAATTTCAGGGCAATAGGCAAGAGGGTCATACAGTGTCAGGCTTATTGGACCAACAAATTGGATCAATAATAGTTGACATCATTTTGACACTTGAGGAGTATTTCAAAGAGAATCCATGACTGATGGGGCCCTAGTAAGGAGCAGAGGCCCGGGGACTGGCTAGGGGCGAGAAATAGAATTCCCCAAGTACTAGAGCCCTATAGACATGGAAGAACTATGGCTGTGAATGGCATTTGGAAATAAGAGAGTTGGAAAAGAAGGCGAAGACAGTTTTCAACTACAGTGCACATGCGGTAGGCAAAATGGTGGCCTCCCAAAGATGTTCATGCCCTAATCCCTGGAACCTCTGCATGTGTTAGGCTATAGGCCAAAGGGGGATTTAGGTTTGGATTGTCCAGATGGACCAATGTGATCCTAAGAGTCCTTAAAAGTTGAAGAGGAAGTTGGAGGAGTCAAAGTCAGAGAATAAGATGTGAACATGGAAGCCAGGGCAAGCACTGTGATATGAGAAAGACACTACCCATCAGTCTTGGCTTTGGACATGGAAGGGAGCCATGAGCCAAGGAATGCAGAGCTGAAGAAAGAGGCACTGTCCTAGATTGTTAGAGACAAAAGAGTTATGACTCAATTCAATGTGTGAACCTGCTTTGGATCCTAGACTAGAAAGAGGATATCAGTTGGGTCATTGAAGAGATTTGAATAAAGTCTAAGGATGGGTTAATAGTATTATTTCAATGTTAATTTAGTAGTTTTATTTTTTTTTAAGATTTTATTTATTTATTTGACAGAGAGAGACACAGCGAGAGAGGGAACACCAACAGGGAGAGTGGGAGAGGGAGAAGCAGGCTTCCCTCTAAGCGGGGAGTCCAACATGGGGCTCGATCCCAGAACCCTGGGATCATGACCTGAGCCGAATGATTAACACTTAACAACTGAGCCACCCCGGTGCCCCAATTTAGTGGTTTTAATGATTACACTGTGGTAGTGTTTTGGTTCCAATATGGTGGGTTACTCCTTTTACGGCTCACCTATCCTGCTGATTACAATTCTTAAGCTCTAGACAGAAAACAGAAAACAACTCCCAAAGATTCTGTAAAGCAACCAAAAGCAGGTGGGTCACAGAGGGGAGACGACGCTTGAAGAAGTGATCTAATGTGAGCAAATCTCCATTTTTTTCTTTTATGGGCACACTTTGGTCTCAAAGGTGGGCCCCGGTCACTGGACAATGTAGCACAAGCTACAGAAAGTCCAGAAGACACTCTGCCATCTAGAAGTTCTATTTGTTGGGCATCTGGTGACTCAGTTGGTTAAGCATCTGCCTTTGGCTCAGATCAAGTCCCACATTGGGCTCCCTGCTGCTCCCTCTACCTCTGCCTCCCTCTCTTTCTGTGTCTCTCGTGAATGAATGAATGAATGAATGAATGAATGAATGAATAAATAAATAAATAAATAAATAAATAAATAAAATCTTTAAAAAAAATAGAAATTCTACTTGTTCAATTTTCTGATCAACTTGGTCATTTCTGTAGTTTCTTATTTTATACCCACAGTCTCGATCTCTTTTTTATTTCCTTAAAGATCTTTATCACAGTTATGTAACAGTACGTGTTCGATAATTCCGGCATTTGAATAATGAGGTGTCTGATTCTTTTGCCTATGGCTCTGCTGGCTCAGATGATGGTGCTTCTGTGTGTTTTATGTCCATTGACTCTGAATTCATCTCCCATGAAATGTCATCTGTGAATGTTCTTTGAAGTCTCTTTTGAGGATGCAATCTACAAGTATTGACATAGGTTTCCACTGGAGGTCTAGGTGACGCTACCCACTTAGGATCTCTTTAAAATAAATTCTCAGCTTGAAATGTTTCAGGCTAACCAGGTAGGGTGAATCAGGTCTTTGAACCTATATGAAGGCCAACTCATAACTGCACATTCAGATGAAACAGATTTATCTGTTTCATCTGCCCCAAAGAGAGATGCAGGAATTTACTCATGTCTCCTTAAGTGGAGCAGGTTTATTTCTAGTTTATTCGTACAGTGAGAATATAGTCATAAGAGGTCGCAGTTTTAGGTGGAGCTCTCCTATTAGCCGCTTCATTGAGTTACATTCTGACACTCAGGTCTGTCATTAGGCCCCCAAAACTACATGGAACATAAGGCATTTCTGGTGGTATTGCCAAGGCCAAAGTCACCAGCCAAGCTATATTACCTTCTGTATCCCAACTTTCACTCTGTTTCTAGCCTCTGAGATTTTCTTAATTTCTTGCCAGCTCAGAGATGCTTTTCTAAATATTTCCAATAAAATATTTTTAGTTGCTTTCAAAAGAAGGGTTATAAAATCTGCCATGCTGCTAGAAACAGATTTATCTGTATCCACTGTTGACTGCGGACTACACTTTCTGAATCTCCTACCCTGAAGCCAAGATTAGTCAGATCAGATGGCTGGGGCAGGCCAGAGACTCTATTACCCTCATGGAACCTGTAATTTTTATTTTAGCCCTAGACTAACCCACAACTCTAGCCAAAGACTGAATTCTGATCATAGAGAGATTCCTACTCGCTCTCAGAACTCATTAGGGGCATCCCAATATCCCTCCTGCACTTCCGATCTTCCAGATCTCTTCCCTTCTATTTCTCAAAGATGTCTCATGTCAGACCACACCTCAAGCTCATCTCACCAAAATCAGTGCAGAGCATCTCCTAACACCGGCTTCTGAAGCCTAAGAGTCATTCTTTTCTCTCTCTATCCCTCATCACTCACAGCCAACCCATATCATTTATACTCCTCATATAGCTTCTCGTTTTCTTATTTCCATCATGTCTCTGTTAGTGCCTCATAGAAAATACAGGAAAAATCCCGACTCATTTTATGAAGCCTGTACGATCATCATAGCACAATCAGACAAAAATATCACCAGAAAATAAAACTATAGCCTAACACCCCGTAAATATAGAGGCAAAATCCCTAACAAAATATTAGCAAACGAAGTCTAGCAATATATAGAAGGAAGAAAACATCATGACCAAGTGAAGTTGATCCTAGGATTTCACGGTTGATTTCGCATATGAAAATCAATCAATGTCATATACCATAAAAAGGAAATGAAGAAGAAAAAGTATATGATAATCTCACAGTGAAGAAAAAATCATTTGAGAAAATTCAACATACAGTCATGATAAATACTCTCCTCAAAGTAGGAAGAGAAGGGAGCTTTCTCGATATGAAAAGGGATATTTATGCAAAATGTAAAAATTGCATAATGCTTAATGGTGAATAGTTAATGCTTTCTACACTACCATCAGGAACAAGACAAGGATGCCCACTTCCCCTACTTCGACTTAGCAAAAAAATTTCCCTGGAAATATTACCCAGGAGTATTATAAAAAGAAAAAAGGAAAAAAAAAAAGGCATCAGGATGGGAAAGGAAGAAATAAAATTATTTTTATTTCAGATGACAGAATTATCATCTGCAGAAAATCATAAGGATTATAAATGAAGGCTACTATAGTTAATAAGTGAATATACAAAAATAAACTATATTCCTATATGCTAGCAGCAGTTGGAAAATGAATTTTTTTAAAAACGCAATAATGTACGATAGCATCTAACAACTCAAAACTTATAGAAATATAGGGCGCAGGGTGGCTCAGAAGGTTAAAACCTCTGCCTTCAGCTCAGGTCATGATCTCAGGGTCCTGGGATCGAGCCCCTCTGCTCAGCAGGGAGCCTGCTTCCCCCTCTCTCTCTGCCTGCCTCTCTGCCTACTTGTGATCTCTTCTCTCCGTCAAATAAATAAATAAAAATCTTAAAAAAAACCTTATAGAAATATGTAATAAAATATGTTCTAGATCTATATACTAAAGCTATCAATACTTCTGAGACATTAAAGAAGACAGAATAATGGAGATATATATTCTTTTTCATGGTTTGGAAGACTCAATATTATTAAGATATCAGCTGTCTACAAATTAATCCATAGACTCAATGCAATCTTATTCAACATACCAGCAGACACTGATGTAGAAATGGACAAGGGGAATCTAAAATTTATACGGAAACATGAATGGCTTAGAATACACAAAAACAATTCTGAAAAAGGAGAGCAAGATTGGAGGATACACATGATGTAATTTCAAGACTTACTATAAAATTACTTATGAAGACAGTGTAGTATTGGTGTATAGATAGGTGGAACAGAAAATACGACCCAGATGTATACACACACATACATGACTAGTAGATTTTGACAGAAGTGCGAAGGCAATTATTGAATAGGGAAAGATAATCTTTTCAATGAATGGTGCTCGAATAGCTGGATATTCATAATGGGAAAAAGAATTGGACTTTGACCTTGATCTCATGCCATACACAAAAATTAACCTGAAATGTAAAAACTGAAACCATAATACATGTAAGAGAAAACATAGAAAGGAGTACCTGGCTGGCTCAGTCAGTAGAATGTGTGACTCTTGATCTGGGGGTCATGAGTTCAAGCTCCATGTTGCATGTAGAGATTGCCTGGAAAAATACAACACAAGAAGAAGTATATGTGACCTTAAGGGGAAGCAGAAATTTCTTAGATAGGATTTATTTAAGAAAAAGTAACTCATAAAGTAAAAGAAATGATAAATTGGGCTTCATTAAAAACATAAATGTTTGCTATCAGCATGAAAAACATCAACAAGAAAAGGAAAATGCAAGCCATGGGCTGGAGAAAAATATTTGCAATGTGTAATTTTTACACATATTTATTTAACAGTGTGTGTGTATATATCACATATAGAGAGAATTATTACAACTGATTAATAAGAGTAAAGATTTCTAACAAACAAATATTTGATATGTTATACAGGAAGACCAACTAGAAAGTTAAAAGATGCTCAAAACATCCATCACCAGGAAAAAAATATAAATCACACACCGGTCAAAAAGTACAGTTGTAGTTATAGAATATGAGTAAGTGGAGAGATGTAATGTACAGCATGATGACTATAGTTAACAATACCATTCTGAATACTGGTATTTTACTAAGAGAGTAAATTTCTGGTGCTCTCACCACACATACGCACACATACACACACACACAACACACACACACATGCTCCAAGTAACAATGTGAGAAAATGACTATGTGAATCAGCTTAAGTGTAGTAATCATGAAACTGTGTATGTGCATATCAAAACATATTGCACACCTTAAACAAATACAATTTTACAGAAAGAGAGAAAGAGAGAAAGAGAGAAAGAGAGAAAGAGAGAAAGAGAGAAAGAGAGAAAGAAAGAAAGAGAGAAAGAAAGAAAGAAAGAAAGAAAGAAAGAAAGAAAGAAAGAAAGAAAGAAAGAAAGAAAGAAAGAAATTAAGTGACAGGGAAGTATCACTCTGGAGCCCTTTGAATGGCTAAACTTAGAATAAATGGATGCACCAAGGGTTGGCAAGGATGTGATGCAGCAAGAACCCTCATGCAATGACTGGTACAAGAAGTTTGGAAAACTGTGTCACCGGATAGGCAATCCAGATATAATCCCCGCCTAATACAGTCAAAGGTACCAAGTCAATCCAATGGTGAAAGGAATGTCTTTTTAACAAACGGTGATGGACCCAACTGGAGAGCCGTGTGAACATAAATTAATCTCAAAGCAGACCTCACTCCACACACAAAACTTAATCCAAGATGGCTCCCAGGCCCACACCTAAGAACAATTTCTATCATGAGAAGGAAAGGTATGAGAAAATCTTCATGATCTTAGCTGGGTGAAGATTTCTTAGGTGGGTTACAAAAAAATACAACAGAAAAGTTTGATAAATGACAATTTATCAGAATTAAAACTTAAGCTCAACCAAAAGACATTAAGAAAATGAAAAAAAAAGTTACAGACATGGAGAAAATATTTACAATACATATATCTGACAAGGAACTCATATTCAGAATACAAATCAACAAAACAGGAAAATAATCCGATAAAAGATGGCCAGAAACTTGAATCAATACTTTATAAAAGAAGATATATGAATGACTAGCAAGTCTATCTGTCATCAGAGAAAGGCACATTAAAACCACCAAGAGCTCCCTCACCCATGCTGGGGTGACTAAAATTTTCTGAATGATGGTCCATATCCATGTTGGTTGGGATATCAAGGAACTGGACACATTAGGTAGAATTGTCAAAAAATAGAATCTAGGTGGAAAAACAGGTAAAGAAACAGGTAGAAATACTTCCAGAGAGTTGTAAGCGACATGAAGCATGCAAAGCAGAGTGTAAGACAGTGACCAGTTGTCTGAAGGGTATTAAATAATGAGTTTAGGGGGTTACAGGTGAGGACCTCATTGCCAATGTTGAGGAAGGGTTGGCGATGCAGAACTCTAGTGGAAGAGTATTCTGAGAAGCGGGACTAGGAAGGCTCAAGCCCCCAGGAGAGGAGTCATCTTTGAGTGTGGGAGAAGAGGAAGTGGGAAGTAGGAAGTCAAAGACCTGCAGCAGAGGGGACAAAGGGAGCGAGCCAGGTAAGTGAACGTTACGGGAAGGGGGAAGGAGATGGAGGCTAGTGTATACAGGAGTTTGGATTCCGTTCGTTCATTTTATGCAGAGAAGTGTCATGATCTGGTTTAGATTTTATTTTTGAGAGACACAGAGAGAGAGAGAGAGAGAAAGAAAATAACTAGGGCAGGAGGGGCAGAGGGTGAAGGAGAGAGAGAATCTTAAGCAGGCTCCACGCTCAGCACAGAGAACAATGTAGGGCTTGATCTCATGACCCTGAGCCAAAACCAAGAGTCAGACGTTTACCTAACTGGGCCACCATTCACCCCTGATCTGCTTCAGATTTTAAATGTGTATTTAGGCAGCTGTGTGGCAAGCAAGGAAGCAATTAGGTTGGTAGGAGGCTCTTGTAGAAACCCAGAGGAGAGACGATAATGGCTTGGGCCAGCATAGAGTGACAGAGATGGGAACTTGGGTAGAGTAACTGGACTGAGAGCATCTTGGTCAGGGCCACAGCTGAGGCCATGTCCACACTTCAGACGCTAATTCCAGACCCACTCTGACCAGTTACTTCCTCTGGACTCTCCCACTGTATCGTTAACTGGGGTATGTATTGGTCATTCAGGCTGTGGTAACACAATACCATAGACCAGGTGGGTTATGAACAACACCTATGTCTTTCCCTTTCTCTCTCTCTCTCTCTTTTCTTTTTAGAGAGAGAGTGTGTGAGAATGGGGGATGGGGAGCAGGGGGAGAGAAAGAACCCTAAGCAGGCTCCATGCCCCGCACAGAACCCGAGCTGGGGCTCGATCTCACGACTCTGAGATCATGACCTCAGCTGAAATGAAGAGTCAGACACTTAACCGGCTGAGCCACCCTGACACCTCTTCCCCCCACCCCACCAAGCATTTATTTCTCACAGTTCTGGACGCCAGGAAGTCCAAGATCAAGGCACGATCAAATTCAGTGTCTGGTGAGAGCCCACGTTCTGGCTCATGGATGGCTGTCTTCTCACAGTGTCCTCGCATGGGTGAAGGGTCAAGGGAGCTCCCTGGGGTCTCTTCCACAAAACCTCTGGTCCCATTCATGGGGACTCCGCCCTCATAACCCCTAAGTCCCCACATCCTCATGCCATCACACTGGGTATGAGGATTTCACATATGAATTTTGGTGGGGGGGGATATAAACATTCGGTCTATAGCAAGTCATGCTATTGCCAAACCAACCAACTACCCCAAACATGGTGGATTAAAACAGCAGTCACTGATGCTCACTAATCAGTTGGTCATCTGGGGGTGACTCATCATGCAATCTGAGGTCTCTACGCATCCATGGCTAAGCTAGTTGAGGTCAAATGAAGCAGCTTGGCTCTACTCCCATGAATCTCATTCCTCCTGGGACCAGCAGACTAGCCCAGGCATGTCCTCGTCCTGGGCATGGCCAAGTGCAATCATGCAGGTGCTTTGGCAAGCCCCCCTCTTCTGCGCGTGGGCTAAGATCCCATTGGTCAAAGCAAGGCCCAAAAGGTTAAGTAGTGGAATCAAGGGGCACAGAAATAGATTCTGCCTCTTCGTGGGAGGAGCAGGACTGTCACATGGCAAAGGGCATGGATAGAGAGAAGGGTGACAATTGCCATGAATGCAATCAGTCCCGTAGAGTGGCTTTTAGGGAGCCTAGCTCCAAGCTGGGAGTATTATTCGGGCAAAGTTCACAGCAACCCCTGCTGCTCAGTAAGGAGAGATATCATTCCTGCTTCAGCAGCCCCACAGTCCCCAAGGAAAGGTTCCCACTGGGATAGTTCATTAATATTAAAGAGGATGGTCCCCACGACAAGAAGGATGTGGCACTCAATGGTGAAAATAAGCGGCCTTCCTAGAGAACGCCGCACACTGGGGACACGGATGCGGCTTCCTGAAACATTTCTAGAAAGTTCGTATTTTAAGCAGTGCTGTCAACTTTGAATCTTAAACACTGATGAACCACCATATCCAGGAGCTAAATGACACCAGCCGCTCATCTGTCCCCAGTGAGAGAGACTCAAGCTTCAGAAGGAGGTGCCATCAATGGCCCAGCGGTGACAAAGGGCCTCACCTTCTCACCTGGCAGATGCTCTCCATCAGGGGAATGAGAAGCCAACTCCAGGTAAGCATCAGACTGACAATAAGACAATATTCTGGATGCTTCCAGAATATGCGGGGAGAAGGAAAGAAAATTGGTTCTCTTCTTCGGGGAAAGAGTCATTCCAGCTCTTTATTTGTTTTGATAACAAAGTTCTGCAGAAAATAATGTGTAAAATGGGTGCTACATAAACAAACCTTCACAGCGGCTCTAAGCTCACCAAACTCGAGGCACTCGGTTGGATCAGCCAAATGGCGCCCGTGCTTCCTGCGGGGCGAAACCAGGTGGTGTGGAAGAGTTCTCAACCGAGGCCTCGGGGCGCCTGCGCCAGTGTGCTTATGGGTGTGTTTAGCATTCATTCCACAAACATTTGTCATGGACTCGTTCTTTGAGAAAACAGTATGCAGGAGCCGGAGTTGGAACGGAAGGGAAACAAAGGACGGACTGTGCTCTTGTGGGCTCCTTTTCTTCCAGGTGAGGAAGGAAAATGTATCAAGAGGTCAAGGTGTTGGGATGAGGGGTATTTTGTGGGTCAATGTTTGTCACTGTGTTCATCCAAGCAGCCTCCTGCCTTGGAAACAGACTTGCAAGTCCTCCGGTTCCAAATCAGTGAACTTCAGTGGGTGTCCCAGGGGTCATGAGCAAGACAAGTCAGGATTCTAAAAAGAGATGCCAAGGGGCGAAAGATCCTCCAGGCTCTTCCTATATAGGTTCCCTTCTTGAGGAAGGTCAGAAAGTCCCCTTAAATTAATCTAGGCATACAGAAGCACAGTAGGTCAACACCCAGAGTGGATAACATACAAGGATCCAGATGTGGCCTGAAGCCTAATAGAGTTCTGGCAAAGTCTCAACTTTTCCAGGCATTGCAAAGTGGCTCCCACGAGAGCCTTCTGTTCAGTGAAAATGACCAAATCGGTAAAATTTATCAACTCAAGAGTAAAGCTGAAACGTAGCCATCACACATCACGTGGTTCTTTCTCGTGCTTGCTTGCTTTCTCGCTCTTTCTCAAGGCCTTGGCTTTCTGTCGCCAGAGCATCCCACTAAGACTCTACACGGACCAATGTATTCCTGAGCTACACTTGGCTGAAGATTTTAAATGCGCCTCAGGTCCCATGTCTCCGAATAATTTTGCTTTATGAGTTCCTAGATGAGAGCAGTTGAAGACTTGTAAACAAGGACTACCTCTGTGTTCTTTGAATGTCCATTCCCTGTCAATAAAATTCTGAGGCATACGAGAACAAAGCCAATGTCCCATCTAGGCAAAGCCCATAGCTATTCATTCCTATTCATTGAATTTACCTATACATTAATGAAATTACTTATTCAGAATATAATGATTGTTCCAGACATTGTTCCTCATGCTGTTCTGGAAGCTAGAAATCTGAAATCAAGGTGCGACCAAGAGCCATGCCTTCTCGAAGGTTCCAGGCAAGAATCTGTTCTGTACCATCTTCTCTGAGCTCCTGGTTCACCAGCAATCTTTGGTATCCCTTGGATGGCAATGGCATAACTCCATTCTCTGGGCTCTATCTTTCTTTGGTGTGTGTCTCTTCTCTTCTGATAAGAACGCGAGTCATATTGGATCAGGGCTCGCACTAATTACCTCATCATATCTTTTTTTTTTCCTTTCTTTTTTTAAGTGGGCTCCATGTGGAGCCCAACACAGGGCTTGAAGTCATGACCCTGAGATCGAGACATGAGCTGAGATTAATTTTGGCCCAAATGCTCTCTCTCTGGATCAGCTCAGCCTGTCAAGCCTGGAATTCCCCAAACCGCATAATTAGTTGCATCATTTTTCACGGGAAAGGACAAGCAACCAAGAGTTATATTTTGGTAAGGTGTCAACTTTAAAGACAGTGATTTTTTTTTTTTCTTCTCTTCAAGTATCTGAGATGTCTGCAGGTAAGAAAACTGAAGCAAAAATGCCATGATTTTTCTCAAAATCACTCAGCCAGTCCATGGTAGAACCAGGCTACTGCCTCTTTCTCCCACAGTAGGGATCTGGCTATCTGACAGTTTCCCCTTTACTGATTTTCCTGCGTCTACCGCCAATAATCTATCCTTGATATCATGCCCATTTCTTGACTCCAAATCTTCCAATGGCTTCCCCCATCACTAGGAATGAAATGTAAGTTCTTTAGCATAGCTTACGAGGCCCGCCTGCATGATCTGACCTTGCCCTTCCTCTTAGGTCTCGTGTCCTACCTCTTTTCCCCTCACACACACCATCCGACCACTCCTACCTGTCTGCCAATTGATAAACACACGCCAGGAGGGTCCATGCCTTAGGGCCACTTACCTGGTACCTTGGAAAGCCTCCTGCTTGGAGAAGAAAGCTTTATTTTAAAGCCAGGAATCACATAATTATTTACTACAGGTAGTAACTGAAAGGAACCCTGATGTCCAGCATTAGGACAATACAACGGAACATTGATGCATCATTAAGTTTAATGTCATAAAAATATGGAAACATCTACGGCAACTTAGCCTCAGAATGCTCACTATCCACTATATCTAGTGGATGATAGAAGTTAATAAACAACTAGCTGAGTATGATAAATGCAGCTCCACAGCAATTTGCAGCATGGGAATAGAGGAGAAGAACTTTGGGAAAGAAGTAAAGCCGAGCAACATCGAAGTTGGGCTTTCAAGTTGGAATAGGAGCTTGCTGTGCCGTTAGGGAAGGTGCGTCAGAGGAAGTCATGACATCAAGCATCAGTCATGACATCAGAGGAAGTAGAAATTGCAGCTGCAAAGACCTGGAAGCCTCAAATAGCAGAGATTTTCGGGGAGCGGTGGGCATTTCCACTTGCTAGAGTGTTGCATGCAAGGAGGGGCGGGAAACGAGAGTATTGAGTGTCTCTCTCTGGCAGGAGTCTCCTGATGGTTAAAACAAGTGTCCTTAGATGGATCTGGGCAAAAATCCCACCAGGACACAAAAGGGTGGGAATCTGTTCCAAAGCCAGTCCACACATGATCGATTAGTCACGGGAAGCTCCGCTTCCAAGAAAGCCTCCGGCTTGTAAGCCAGCTACACGAATGCTGGAATATTTTGATTCTAGCATTTTTTTTTCCCTTAAAGTTTCCATCTCTTGACTGAAAGTGCCTATCTGAGCTGACATGTCGTCTACTTTTTCCATTAGAATCTTTAACACATTAATCGTAGGTATTCAAAATCCCCTCTCTGATCATTCCAGCATCTTCACATCTGAGCCTGGATCTGGATGATCGCTTTGTCTTTTCAGACTGTGTTGTTGTTGTTGTTGTTGTTGTTGTTTTCATACCTTTTTATATGCCTTGTAACTGTTGAAAACGATATAGGTTAGGTACAACGATAAGTACCGAGATAAATATTTTTCATGCTTAGGTTGAGTTTCAAGTTGGTCATCCCTATGCCCCCCATAGTTAAGCCTGGCGTGTCATGGGTTTTAAATTCTTCTAGAAATATCTTATGTATAGGATGTAGGTTAATGCGGTGGGCAGTTCTTCCCCAGTGTCTACTCCCCACGTGGCTTCAGGTCACCCACTTGGCTTTGGGTGTCCCCCGAGAGAGCTATAGCTCCCCCAGTTGTATCCCACTGTTACTGTTATTCCACTATAAACTCTACTTGATGCTTTCTAGCATGAGGTGGGGGTGTCTTGGGCATTCTCTGTGGTTCTGAAGAAGCCCTAGTCTGGGGCAGGGACTGAGTCCCAGGGGTGTGGCCTTCCTAAATGTTCCTGGCTTTCCTCCGGATGGAGGAAGCCTAACACAGCTTCCTTCTCTCCTAGATTGAACTCTTTTTATTATTTTTCTGTTCTGACCTTCGCTACAATGGGTTGCCACCAATTCTATCCTGCTGTCGATGAAGACTTTTGTTCCTTAGAGAAAAGGAGGTATATAGGTCCGAGCGGAGTTTTTGCAATAGCTGCCGTTCCCGCCTTCAGACAACCCCACGAGGGAGGAATTCTCAGGATCCTCCCCATTTCCCCCAGGAGAGTCGGGGGGGGGGGATTCTTAAGAGAAAAACCTGCAAGCCAACATGAACTTCCCTATGTCTGCGGTTTCTAGAGGTGGCCCACTTGCCTACCAGCCTGCACTAACCAGTTTAAGCAGTATGTAAACAGTTCTAGCTGAATCTGCTTGCCCATTTAGGTGACATCAAGTGAAATCTGCCCAGGAAAGCAGAAACTCAGATCCCATTTCTCCCTGCAAATATCCATATCTCTCCAGACTTTGAGTTTGCTATTTGCCCTGCTCCCTTGGTTTTTAGGCGGGTTTGAGAAAAGCAATTAATTTTCAACCTTTGTTTGTTTGTTTGTTTTGTTTTGCAAGAATGGGAGCCATGCTCTTTTGGCCCTTTCCATCTCCGAGCCCAATTGCTTGGTCTATTTGATCAGAGACTTCCTTTGATGACTCCGTGTCTGTGTCCAGGGATTTGGTTCAGCAACAAGTGATTCTGTGTTCCACACTTCTCTCTTGCCAAAACTTTGGTTGGAATTTCAGCCTGCCTCCCTCAAATAGCTAACCCGTGGGATGGCAGGGTCTTGCAGGAAGCTACCTGCTGTGAATATCATGCATACCGCTGGGGCAGACAAGTAATGCATTACCAGATCTCCCCGAGCCTCTGAAATCAGCTCTTAAAATGTCAAACATCCCTTTCATGCCCTGGGGTTCCCATGTGCCACATTATAATTTGCCTCTGAGGGAGGTGGAGGACCCAGAATTGGGGCTATTCCTTATCCACAGAAGTCAATGGGGGTATTTATTTAGCATCTACTATGCAAGTAGCACGGTTTTAAGCTCTATGGAGGGCTATAGGCTATAGGACATGACTCTTGTTTGTAAACTTTGGGACAAGAAGAGGCAATAATCCAGACCTCTGGTTACATAAGCCCAAGTGCTACGTACATAATTTTCAGTTGCTAAGAGGGGCCCTAAAATTGTCAAGCTCACAAGCTTAATCCTATAAATGCAGCCCCAACCAAAGACTCATTACTCACCAGCAGTAGATAGGATGTCCCTTATTTGCTTCTGATATATCCCCTGACTTCCCCATTACTGACCCTACTTACTTGGCTTTTAGCCTCCTTCACTAGACATAGCTCTGCCCCTTAATTCTGTCTCTTTCTTCCAAGACAGGAACACCCACACTTCTCCCGTGATGATCTCTATACAACCAGTGTCACGATTGCTATAATCTCTCTTTCGCTTCTTCCTACTGTTCCTTGCTTCATGATCCCAGTGTAGCTGGCTGTCATAAGGAAGTCATTTACCGTCTTTCCATCATTCATGGGCGGTTGGCACCGCCGAAGCCCCAGACACCCCCTTTCTTGTGCCTCTTTCTAAAATGCCAGCTATAGAGTGACATTTCCTGGAGGCCCAGGAAGTACCAAGGGCGGGGTCCCAAGTGTCGGTGACACAGAAATGAAATACTATAGTGGAAGGATAGGAAAGCCAATCTCTGGGGACCTGGGCTCCCAGGCCAATACTCTATTCCGTACGGAAAGAGCCAGAACAGGAAGAGAAACAGAGAGTCTGAGGCATGGGATTGGAGTCATACCAACATGGGTTCCAGTCCAGGTTCCATGGGTGTGCCTCCATGGTGACCTTGAGCAAAACACTCAACACTTCTGAGTCTTACCTTCAAAGGCTTATGTGAGGATCACAAGATATGTTTTATATAGAGCATTTGGTACATTGTCTGGTCCACCAGATGCACTCAACAAATTCGGACAGCTCTTATAACTGATACTGTAAGCAGGCCTTGATCACGGCGGACAAGAAGGAGCCCTGCTCCTAACACAGGGAACGAAGCCACAGTTGGACAAATAAGAGAAACACCATGAGACGCTTACCCAGGTGAGGGTTCAGTAGAGATCCTGGCTGCACTTACCAGTAGCCAAGGTGAGGCATTTCAAGAACCTTGTATTGTCCATTTCTGGGCCATTTCCCTCTGCTCCTGTGGAAGGGAGAAGAGATGCTATCATTTCTTGAAATTTCCTACGGACAAGCCGTGATGCCAGGCACTTTTTACTTTCCTCCTTCTTGGGATTTACCAAGAAGTGCCTTTCATTCTACATGTCCCAACTGCCACAAGCATCAGTGAAGAGCTAGGAGCCCCAGTGTCACACTTTTCCAAATACTCAGTCATGCCAGCGGTCAACACTACCCTCCAAGCTTGTACTGATGCGAGAGCCCCTTAGTGCGGATGTAGACGTTCCCCCTCCAAGGGTTCCTGTAAGTCAAGACATTCTGGCTCGGGGCATTGCTATTGCGGTCACACACAGGCATGATAAATAATCCAAACAAGTTTTCTCAGGTGCAGTATTTATGGCTCAGTTTGAAGCAAAGAACAGTCAGAGGCAATGGGTAAAAACTAATTTACTATAATGTCACCCTGGATATATAGCAAATAGCTGTAAACAAGTATGTACAATATAATTAAAAATATGATAACATTATAAAATAGGATGATGGCTAGTTAGAGAAGAAGATCTATCAAGTAGGAATATGTGTATATCACTTGAAATATTGCCTCAATTACTTGAAGTCATCATCTCAGGCTGCTCATCTCAAAAAAACAGTCCTTACAAATGCAGACTTCCCATGACGAGGGTTGTTTATTTCAATACTTGGTTTCCTTTCCATTCCATGCGTCCACGGGAATTTCAGCTCGGCGCATGCCGAACAAAGAGCCACAAGAGAAGGGTGATACTCGAATTCTTGACTCCTCCATGAGAGGAACTAGAGAAAGCATATTTAAATCCCCCAGACTAAAACACCTTGGAGAACGATGCACAGGACTAAGTGGGGAGAAAAAAAAACAAGTGGGATGGTTCATGAACAAACACAGTTAACTTACCTATGCCATTCCGACAGGTGAGTCGATTCTCTGGGGGCAAAGTAGCTCAATCAGCTGGTAGGGTGAAAACCCATAGCTTCCTCAGGATCCTGCCACAGAGATCAGGTGTGTCCCTTCCAGCTGTGCTGTGTGGTTTCCGGCTCCATCATCCTTCTCAGTGAGGCCGTGTCACCCTGTACGAAAATGACGCTGTTATTAAAGGTAAATTCAGCATTCATCTCTGGTTCTGAACCATCCTCCTCTAGTTACACCTCACGCTTGATTTCTGGTTCCTTCCAGCTACAAATCTTTCTCTTTACCCCCTTCCATCCTGGCCTCAACACTCACTTCCTGTCGTTGAGCTTGAGGAACCACTCCTACCCGATTAACTCAACATCTAGAACTTTCTATCATTCATTTTTTCATATGCAACTTCCCAAAAGGTTTGCCTTGGGAAGTAATTGGTATGGAATCAGGCACCGTAGATAAAAAGGACAGTAGCTAATACTCAGTGCATAACACATGCCAGGCATGGCGCAGAACATTTTACATGTCTGAACTCATGTACTCTTCATAACAACCTTCTAAGGTTTATTACTCCATTTTTTAAATGAGGTAACTGAGTCATGGAGAGGTGAGACAACTTGCCTGAGGTCATGGAGCTACTAAGAGGCTATATTTCTTCTCAGCATACATGTACTGGGTGCCCTAAAGAAGATAAAAACAAAGGAACAGAAAAAAATTTAAAGGAATAATTCCAGAAAATCTTTGAGAAATAAAAGAGTTGAATTTACATAAACACTCTATCCCTGAAAAACCTTGACAGAAAACCCAAATTACTAAGACAATAAAGTTACCAGCCTTCAAAGATAAAGAAGTTAAAAGCAAAGAAGAGCAAAAAATAGCAAATGTCTCTTACAAAGAGAAAAAAAGACAAAAAACAACTGGCCTCCTTTCACTCTATATCGAAGTTCATCACTTAAAAACAAAAAACAAACAAACAAAAAAGACACTTGAGCAATACCAATGGAGTAAGGATTTCATAAATTTTGGAGTAAAAATGTCATTTTATGAAATTTAAGGATTTCATACCCAGCCAAACTGTCACTTAAGTATTAAAAACACAAACATCTTTGTCTTCCAAGAGTGTATGTAATGTATTCCCCATAAGCCTTTCTTTAATAAGCCACCAAAGAATAAACTTAAGCCAAGAAGTAAATAATGATGAAATGTCGGCCAAAATACTGGAATTAAGCACTGAATCCAATTTGCTCCAGGACTAAGTATAAAACAGCTGAAAATGTTATAAACAATGACAACTCAGAAATTTTTATCACTAGCTGAAAAAGAAGTAAGTGGAAAAGTAATCTTGGTACCCTCATTAAGTTATGATTGGGGGACAGAAAAATATTATTTAAAACTAACCAAATAAGAACCATGTTGTTTAAAACAAAGAATAATGAAGTCAGAAAAACAAAAAAACAAAACAACCAAATTCCATGCCTGTCCTTTTAGGTTAAGCTAATAAGGGTTTTTCCAGTACTTTCTTTTTAGGATAAAGGAAGATGTATTTAGATGAAGTCCAAGAGAACAGAGGTTAAATCTGCATGTAATGAAGGAAATACATGGAAGATGTACCGTGTTGTCTATTCCAATGGAGTTCTGAGACTGCTTCTTATTGATTCTGCTCAAAGCCAGAGGGAAGAAATAGAGATCCCCTCACATTTAAAGCTACCATCTAGGTGAGGTATAGAAGAAAGATGCAGATCTTCAGTGAGGGATAAAAAAGAGATTAAATATGCCAAAGATGGTGTAGCAAAATAACGAATGCAAGATTCAAGTTTTAGAAAAATTTAAATGAAATATCAACTATTGCAAGAGCTCGGGAGAGATTCAGATTTTAATAACTTTGTACCTTTGCTCGAAACTTTCTCCCAGTGCAGAGAGCTGCCTGATCACCTTCCAGCAACATCCTACCTATATATCATGGTCCCTCACGGTCCTCTGCTTGATAGCAAGTAAGACCTGTACTATCTCAGTATGTTTCCATCCATGCTTCTGTCTCTATCCTGTCCAAACTCAAGGGCCCATTGCTTTAAACATGTTCTTGACGGTATGTTCTAATCCCTTAATCCTATATTCTTGTGCTCCGACAGCCTTGCAAATGGAGAAAGAGGCACAGAGGTTTATAATCCCCGGTGGGGAATGAGGGAGGTAGCTGGACCAACACTGAGAAAGACGTGGAATGACATTCACACTTCAGCTGAGGTTAAAAGCAATACATTTGGGGGGGCGGGTACCTGGGTGGCTCAGGTGGTTGAGTATCCACTTAATTTCCACTCAGATCTTTATCTCAGGGTTGTGCATTCAAGCCCCATGTTGCGATCCATTCCAGGCATGGAGCCTACGTTAAAAAAAAACCCAATACATATTTCGACATTCATGGATGAGGTCCTGGGCAACAAAGGTCCACAATGGGATCTTGCGGGCTTCGGCGTCCTACCCACCCGGCATTGAATTCTGGCTCTGTCCCTTACCAGCCGCCATGGACATTTGAGCAAGTCATTTCTTTTCCCTCCTAATTTGTTCCTCTCTCAAATGGGGGTCATAATAAATAGGCTAACGTCTTTTCATTTTGAAATACACACTCTCCTGTGACCTTGAATCTCTCTCCAGCTACAGTCCAATATCACTCCTTCTTTCTCTGAGGTCCAGTGTTTGAACTACCATTTCACACTTTCTGCTTTCATCTCCTTATCTCTCATTTACTCCACAAACAGCTACAACCTAAAGTCACTAATAGTCTATTCAAATGCCACCTTTTCAGTGAGACCTTCTCTAAACCCCTCAATTTACAATACCGACCTGCTCTAATAGGAAATGGTGACCTGCTTCACTCCTGGGCATTCTCATACCCCCTCCTGATTTATCTGTCTGCATAGCACTCCTGCCAAAATGTGCAATGTGCTTATCTCTTCTGACTCCAGCTGCATCGTCCAGTGAGAATGTGAGCTCCGTGAGAGCTGGGGCTTTTGTTGATTTGCTCTATGCCCACCTCATGTCAATAAATATTTGTCAAGTGAATAAATGAGCACAAGATCTTCAGTCCTTTTTTTTCCCCCCCACTTAGAATGGCTATTAATCCCAATGAAATATTTTTAAATTTAATTTTATTTTTTTCAGTGTTCCAACATTCATTGTTCATGCACCACACCCTGTGCTCCATGCAGTACGTGCCCTCCTCGATACCCACCGCCAGGCTCGCCCAACCCCCCTCCCTCCTCCGCTCCAAACCCTCAGTTTGTTACTCAGAGTCCAGGCTCTCTTGGTTCATCTTCTGCTCTGATTATTTCCTTTTCTTTAACTTGAGTACAGGTGACACAAGGTTACACTAGTTTCAAGCGTACGACACAGCGATCCAACAAGTCAACACGTTGTGCTCACAGGAATGGCTACCATCTGTCACCGAACAATGCTACGACCACGCCATCGACTGTATTCCCTGTGCTCTGCCTTACATCCCCCAGACTTGGTCATTCCATAACTGGAAGCCTGTCTAATCATGCTCTTGAATCTTTTCCGTAAACAGTGGTGGAAAATACACGAAATTCCATTGACTGTTCTTTTGACAGTCCTCTCCTTCCCACCCCGGCCGCACTGAGCTCCTTGAACTTGGAACTTGTCCCATCGCTCAGGCTCCTAACCTAAGTAAATGCATGCCTTTGTGAAAAAAGGGAAGGATTCAAGATCAGAAACAGAGCATCTGAAATCTCTAATACCATGGAGGAGCAAACCAGGAAGTCTCCCAGGCCTGGGGGCAGCCGGGGATGCCACCTTCTTTCATCATTTCAACCCCGGTCCATCGTCCCGTGCAGGGGGTCAGCAACACTGTCAGTGAGTCCTGTTTATTGATTAGAGAGACCTGTGTTCCTTCCATGAGAAGGATGGGATGCAGATGGGAGCAGCTGGCTGCCTCAGGGTAGGGGCTCGGGAGAAAAGAATCTGGTGAAGAAGCAGGAGTTATTTAAAAACTCCTATAAACAGCGACGGGCCCGTGCTTACTGTGGGACTTGGCTTGCCAGACAGTGCCCTCTGGCCTCTGATGTTCATACTCTGCCCTTCTCAGGGGCCATCCCCAACCTAGTGCCCCGTATTTGCACTCGAGTGAGACGCAGGGGCCCTGAAGTCTCAGCAAAGAGCCACCAGGAGCAAGGGTTTACCTTCCCATACTGTAGGCAGTCACACACAATGACAAGGTACTTGAGGAATATATAATCAGTGGATTTAAAGGAAACATCAGTAATGTATGTAGCATGCACCCGGGAGAGGGAGCAAATTGTTGGCTGGAGAATTTTGTTTTTAATTAAACAGGTAATGTATGCCTGCGTTTAGTCCTATAAATGAAAATGTATTCACCACAGAGGCATGAATCCTATTAGGCCCTCCTGTACATAAACTGTATGGGTGATTACCACTGATTACTGTACTATTAGAGGCCCGTGCCTGGAGTGACTTGATTGTAGGATGTCTGGCTCCTGAAAGGGCTCCCATGTGCTTTGCCTGAATGGTGGCGAATCAGTGGGGTTTCAGATTGCCTGGCAATTCAATTGTGGGTTTGAGTCGTTGCGGGCGGGGGCTGCAAATTCACACTGTCGCATGCAACGGGGCCTTCATGCGGGGGCTGAGAGAGGGAAGAGAGATCCGTGGGGGTGAGGGTGGGATCACAGAGCACAGAGCCTGTGTACAGACCCGCCCTGGCAGGTGCCTGTCTGTGTCTCTGAAGGATGCTCTCTCAGTTGCTCGGAGACTAGGGTCACTCTTATGTTGTGTTATTCATTAAAATCCCACCTGCGGCATAAGATGCTCTCTCTGGACGCTTGCAACTCATTTTGGAAGTCATGTATGGAGGTCACCAGGTGGAGTCAGCCCACTTCATGGGGGCTGTCCCCACCCACCATGTCTCTCCTTCCTGACCCACGGATGGGCTCTACCAGCTGCCTTGGACCCTATCACATGCTCCCAAGTCATTCACTCTGTCTTTGCTCCTCCTCCTCCATGGACTTAGGCTCTCCAGCTCTTCCCTTCCCTTCCCTTCCCTTCCAGCAGAAATACTCAGATGGGGCATCCGGGTGACTCAGTCGGTTGACCATCCAACTCTTGGTTTTGGCTCAGGTCATGATCTCAGGATCATGGGATCGAGCCCCGCATTGGGATCTGAGCTCAGCACGGAGTCTGCTTGTGAGTCTACCTCTTCCTCTCCCACGTTCTCACTCTCTTTCTCTCACTCTCAAATAAATACATAAATAAATAAAATTGTAAAAAATAATACTCATACTACACAAAATTATGAAATTTCCTGAATAGGCAAATCCATAGTCTTAGTTAAGTGTTATACGAGAATACCACAGAGTGGGGAGCTTTAACAAGAGACATTCATTGCTCATGGTCCCGGAGGCTGGGAAGTCCCACATCAAGGTGCCCACAGAGTCAATGCCTGGTGGGAACCCACTTCTTCCCTTGTAGACAGCTGCCTTCTAGCTGTGTGCTCACACGGCTGAGAGAGCAGAGAGCTCTAAACTCTCTTAGGACCCGCTAGTCTCTATGAGGACCTCAATCCATCATGGGGCCCTTCTCATGACCTCATCTAAGCTTAAATACATCACAAGGGTCTCACCTCCTAATATCATCCCACTGGAGGTTAGGGTATCACTATATGAGTTTTGAAGGGACACAATAAAGCAGTCCATAATGTACAGAGACAGAAAGCGAGGTCATTGCTGGGGGCTGGGACTAGGGGAAAATGGGGTGGGACTCCTTCGTGAGTAGGGGGTTTCTTTCCTTCAGGGGCAATGAAAATGTTCCGGAACTAGTCAGAGGCAAAGGTTGTACAACACTGTGAATGTACTTAATGCTACTGAATTCTATACTTTACAATGGTTAAAAGAGGAAATTTTGTTATGTGATTTTCCCACCACCAAAACAAAAACCCTTGTCTTAATATGGGATCCGTTTACCTGATAAAAACTAGGGTATGGCTGTGTAAGCTGAAGCCAAAGAAACGGCCAGTAGAGGAAATTTCATAGACAATAAAAGGCACTGGATGAGATAGTCCAGACTATCTCTTGCCTTTGACCTTCAATTACACCACTGCCGCTGGACCACTGTGGAGGACTTATTATTTGGTTTGTACATAAGCTGTGTGAGAATGCCCTTTCTCTCACTCTCTTGGGTTTTGGGATTGGTAGGAAGGACATTTTTATGGAAAATTGTTGCTGGTTAATTCAATAGACTGAAATTCTTAGCAGAGCCTGTCCTTACTATCTGAAGGACTAAATCAAGGGTCTCTCTCCAGCCAGAGAGGCAGACCTTCCACAAACACACACCCCCTTTCTCCCCGCATGGTCTCTTTCCTACCCAACCACCCCATCCCTGCCTACACTTCCCTTCCAAACCGGTCAGAGCGTAAGTCTCAAATCATTAAAAACATAATTTTCATACAAATAGATAATGAATACTTGTCAGAGTTTTATTTAACTCTTTACGGAGGAAACCAGCAGAATGACAGAAGTGATTTTCTGGAATAGGAGAAACTAGGATTTATATAACCCATGGGGGGCAGGGGGGAAAGACCACCAAGTTAGATGCAAAACTACACAATGTCCTACGGGAGCATAAAACCTTTGGGACTATTTCCTTTCTAAGCAGAACAAAAGAAAATCATCACCTCACCAGTGTTCCCTGAATTGGTCTCTAACTCCATAGGATGATGAAATGTTTGGGTCTGACTCAGTCGTCCATCAAACTTAGTTACGGTCCCAAAGAAGTCAGATGACCCTCTTGGGAACACATGAGAAAATACTCTAACATGGTGTTAATAGGTCATACTGTCATCTCTTTTGCCTTCTTTCCAGGTTTTGCATTTTCTTTAGGCAAGGCTTTATTGGATATGGTTGTGTGTGTGTGTGTGTGTGTGTGTGTGTGTGTGTGTGCATGTTAAAAGGGCTCAGCTACAGTCCCCACTCAATCCACTCAATCCATTCAGTTGTGAATCAGTTGACTTTAAATAAGGGAGATTATTTTGCATTATTTGGGCGGGCCTGATTCAATCCATCAGAAAACTCTAAAAACAGGTCTGGGGCTTCCCTGGGAGGGAAAAAATTCCTCCTACGAATGGCAGCTTTCAGGTTGCACACGATCCGCCCTTCCAGGAGGCATGCCTGATGGCTTTTGGATTTAGCCAGCACCCACAATCATAAGCCTTGTAATAAATACATTAATATATCTCCATATATATCTGCCCTTCTGGTTATGTTTCTTTGGTTGAATCCTGACTGATACCTTCTTTTTCTGTGTGTTGTAAATCCATTGTCCTTCTTTTTTAAAATTATTTATTTATTTATTTATTTATTTTTTAATCTATTGTCCTCCCATCTTCCGAAGTGGAACCAAGTATTTTCAAAAAGTAGGTATTCTTTAAATATTCAGCAGCTCACACCCTTCAGGGAATATCTTCTCCTACCGAGTCTCAACAGAGGGCCCAGCTGGTCATTAGCAAACAAAAGATGATCAAGAAAAAAAGGGACTTGTACTGCCCAGAAGAAAGAATAATGACTCTTCTTTTCTTGAATGAGAGGGGGGATTGTCTTTCCTCCTTGACTAAACTTTAGTCAGTCCTCTTGTAGACTAGGCCTAGTCCTTGACCTGCTAAGCCAGTCTTTTTTTTTTTTTTTTAAGAATTTCCTACCCCCCCTTTAAAGCCAATCAAATTCCTCTCTCCACCAACTCTTGATACCTAACCCAGCTCTTTTTCCAGTCCATAAGCTATTGATCTTCATTGTCCCTACGGTCTTTGGAATTGGGTTCTATCTTTCTCCCCTATAGGCGAAGTCTTCCTTGCCATTTTATTATTTTTAAGATTTATTTCTTTATTTGAGAGAGATAGAGAGAGACAGAGAGGCTGCAATGAGGAGGGGGAGAGGGAGAGGGAGAGAATCTCAAGCTGACTCTCCGCTGAATTCGGAGCCCGATAAGGGACTTGATCTCGGTACCCCGAGATCATGACCTGAGTTAAAATCAAGAGTGAGATGCTTAACCGACTGAACCACCCAGGCGCCCCTTCCTTGCCATTTTAACCACGTGTCAGGATGATATGTCTTGAACAACACTCAAAAAGATCTGCCCTTAGGATCAAGAGGCGCAAACTTTTGGTTATCCAATAAACAAATCAGGGAGATAAAAAGTACGGCATAGGGAATATCGTCAATAATGTTGTCATAACGTTGCATGGTGACAGAGGGCAACTGCACTTATTGTGATGAGCATTGCATAATGTATAGAATTGTCGAACCAATATGTTATGCGCCTGAAGCTAATCTAGCCCTGTATGTCAACTCCACTTAAATAACAAAAAAATTTACAAAGAAAATCACAAAGAATAGAAAATACATTCCCAATACTGTAAGCGATTTATTGAAAAAAATCTCTGTGGGTAAGTGGATCCCCACAGTCCGAGCCCATGTTGCTTAAGGATCGACTGGGGGCTCCTGGGTGGCTCAGTCAGTTAAGTGTTCCACTTTGGGTTTTGGCTCAGGTCACAATCTCAAGGTCGTGGGATCATGCCCCACATTGGGCTCCATGTTCAGGAGGGAGTCTGCTTATCCTATTCCCTCCTTCTCTGCTCCTCCCTTCCCCCCCATCGCTCTATCTCTCTCAAATAAATAAATAAATGAAATCTTAAAAAAAAAAACAAAAACAAAAACAAACGAACAACCGTAATTTATGCTGAACATCAGTCTTCCTTCAGGGAGTCCAGAATTTTGGTATATGCTAGGAAAAGGGTGCTTATGGGACCAGCCCCCCCCAAAAAAACCCTGGGCACTGAATATCTAATAAGCTTTCCTAGTAAACAACCTTTCATCCATGTTGTTACAATTCAATATTGGAGGAATTAAGCGTGCCATGTGCAACCCCACTGGGAGAGCTTGGGAGCTTGTGCCTGGTTTCAGAGTTGGTCCTATGAGCCTTTTTCCTTTGCTGATTTTACCTGGTATCCTTTCACTGTAATAAGTCATAACCATGGATATAACTATTAAAAAAAGAAATCAGCCCTAACCTATCTCCGCAAGGTCCCCTTGATGGCTCTCTCGGAACAAGAGTTCTGAATTTCTCTGACATCACTACCCTGCAGGAGAAGAAAGAACGTTCCTTAATAATGACACACCAGCGTATAGTGAATGTTCACTCTTGCCAGGCTGTGCCCTTAGTGCTTTACAAGGATTATCTCCCTGCCCCATACTTCTGCCCAGACTTTTAATAACCCCTGCCTGCAACTGACACCACGAGTTCAATACCCTCAGTTAGTTTGTCTATTGCTATTGAAACTGAGGCAACTCACACATTCTCTGGCTGGCATTGCCAGCAAAGTGAACATTCAGGTCCATGGTATCACAGTATGTACTTGGACTTCCTCAACTTGAAGTGGGTCAAGTTCGTCTTTGGTCTCGTCAGCCACACTAGCAGGACCATGTCTCCTCTTCCAGGTATTATTCTTCCAGGAGACTCAAACCTTCATGACGATCCCGCTACCGTTTCATTGCAACCAGCAGATCTATTCTAGATCTGCATTTACATGAGTGTGAACCTCAACTCCAGAGGTTTATATTGGAATCCACCTCTCTCACTGAGGGTGTTGGGACTTGGTTTTCGTCTTTAGGAAGTACAGATACCAGATGAGAGGTTTAGGGGAAGTATTGTTTTGAAGGTAGGAGAGAAGGACTTTTCCAGTGCCTTTGAAATCCCCCCCTTTGCAACCCATGTGCAAATGCTGACATCCATGAAGAGCACCGGAGTCCCACGAGTTGAGTTGTGAATGCATTTGTAAAAAGGGAGAGTCACCATGTCCTGCGCAGAAGTCGTTAGGTACAACCAAGAGCTGGTTTATGTTAAACCTTTTACCCCTAGAACTGTCCTAATGCCATAGTCTTGGTCCATGACCTATCAGCCCAGCCTGAGCCCGGCTGACTTGAAAAAATAAAGGGATCCACATAGGCAAGAGTCTATCTGTCACTTTCCTATACTCCATGGTCTCGGCCATGACCAAAAGGAGATCCCAAGCGCCACACCCCCATACCTAGCAGAGGCCATCTATAGACCAAGCAGAAGGTCAAACAGGCTGTATCATTAAACCCACCCCTACAGATACCATCCACAAGAGCAATGCTCCGTGCTCACCAGACAGAGCCCACGTCCTGGCTTGAAAAGCTCAGTAAGGGGTTCAAGAAGAAGCCCTCGCCAGCAGATCTTCTTGGAAAGCCTGTTTTCCCGGGACCGGAATGGCTCCCAGCAGCACAACTGTTAACAGCCCAGCTCACTTTCTAACAAAGGCTGCTGCAGAAGAGAGCCAGCCAGGTGGGCCTGCCCAAGCCACTTAGCCCAGGTGGGACAGGCACCCGGCATGTCACGTTGCCGCAATTAACCATTCACTGCCGCCTTCCGCAAACTAAAGCTGTAATTTCCCAAGACTATCCAAGGTGACATGGGCTCCTCTTCTAAAGGCATTAATTAGGAGCATCTCATTCCCTGTGGCAGGGGTGGAGCAGATCTTTCCAGCTGGAGTGTGTATTTATTTAGAGCTCTTACCACATAATATTTACAAGATACTTAACATGCATTAATTACGCTGTAATGAACTCTATGGCTATAATATCCATGTTCTGTCAGGACTGTAAAATGCCCCCCACGCCCCCCCACCACTCACTTTTTTATCACCTTGCGGGGGAAGAAAAGAAAAATTAAAATTAATTGCCTGCCCATTAAATGCTTATTTTTAATAGAAAACTTGCAAATGATGTGAAAATGCAAAACAGGGTACACAGTAAATCAAAAGCAGATAACGCACACTTCTAGACACACTCTACTGTTTTTATGAGCATGTTTTACAATCCATTCATTATGCTGTCTGTCCTTTTGAAAGCTTGTTATTATATCGCTCATACAAAGAAACATGTGAATGGCTGTTCAACAAGCCATGAAAATCAGGACAAAACTGAGCATTTCTGCTGCTATTTGAATCCGCCTCTCTCGAATCTCTGCCTGGAGAATGCTTTCAGGAGGCTCATCCCTTTAACACCCACTCAAAGCCTTGTATAAGGGAGCCGAGGGGGGAAACTTGACATAGTAGCTTGTGATTCAAGATGGCGGTTCTCGGGGCATCTGGGTGACTCAGTCGTTAAGCGTCTGCCTTTGGCTCAGGTCATGATCCCAGGGTCCCGGGATGGAGCCCCGCATCCAGCTCCCTGCTCAACGGGAAGCCTGCTTCTCCCTCTCCCACTCCCCCTGTTTATGTTCCCTCTCCCACTGTGTCTTTCTCTGTCAAATAAATAAAATCTTAAAAAAAAAAAAAGATGGTGATTCTCCAAAGAATGACCATCAGCCATCCCGTTTCTTCAGGGTGCTTCAGGGCGCAGCATTTTCTCTAGAGGCAAGGAGATGGGGTAAGGAGGTCAGGGTTGTACAGAATGATCTCCTCATAGAATCCCAGGCCACCCTTACCCCCTCCTCCCCAGACATAAATTATATTTATATTACTCAGGGCAAATCACCCTCCAGGCTGTCTTAGTATCCTGGGTGTGCCTTAACACCAAGCAGAGTGTAACTGATTTAGTTTTCAAAATGAGTATCTTCCTGATTTAATGTGAAATCTTACCTCTCTCTAAAGTCCATTCATTTGTTCTAATGTTGACTTTGGGGCCAACAGATGGTCATCAATGACGTCACTCCCCCTTGCACTTGACCACCATTCAAGGATTTGGTAACAGGCATCTAGTGCCCAAGAGAATTCAACTTTCTGGTGGTGTGGAAGAATGTCTTTACCTTGTTAGAGGTTGGGCACCAAGCAGGAAGTTTTATTGGGAAGTTCACCTGTAGATAGATATGGAAACCCTAGGTTCCAGACTGGGCTGTTCCCACAGTTTTTCATAGTGGCCCTGCTTTGCTAAGAGCCACCCTCGACTCATAAGATGAGGGGATCCTTCTCCCTTTCAGATAAAAAGGCTCTTCGGGTTCTTGGTTTGCCTCTCGGTGGTAGTCACTAGTCTGGAGTCAATCCCAGTGCATTTGTGTACTCCCTAATTACAGTTTCCGGTTTTATGATAAATGCAGGGTGCTTCTTTTACAGAGCTTACAACTCGTGACAAGCATGCAATAAAAGTATGAAATGAACATCTTATTCCAAGAGGAGGATTACAGACAAGAGGACTAGTTGACACGAATACATGCTGGAAACAATCCAGACAAGAAGAAAATTGAATACATTTCCTAGGTAATGCCCAGACATTGCTTATTTTATGTGACTGAAAAATGTGAAAATTATATATTGCATCGTCTCTTATGCACACAAAGAAGTACCATGGCATAGTATTGACATCCCTTCGGGTTGTATTTCTTGGAGCATGAAATTGAGCACATTCCTATAACAAACATACATTGACATCTGCTTTGTGCCAGATATGCTAGATGCTGGGGACGGGACAGCTGCAGACACTGCCCCAGAGGCATCCAGGAAGGACACAGATACACAATAATAATTAACCAACTCAGCCTGGCACAGTGGAGGAAGCCTTCACAGAGGCAATGATAAGCCAGCTGGGTATTAAAGAGCAAATAATAGGCACCTGGGTGGCTCAGTCGGTTAAGTGTCTGCCTTTGGTTCAGGTCATGACCTCTGGGTTCTGAGATCAAGTCCTGCATTGGGCTCCCTGCTCAGCAAGGATTCTGCTTCTCCCTCTCCCTCTGCTCTTCTCCCTGCCCTGCTTGTGATTTCTCTCTCTCTCTCAAATAAATAAATAAATAAAAATTTTTTTAAAAAGGGCAAATAAGATTGATGGGGCAGATAAAGGTAGGAAACATATTCCACGTGGAAAAGGCAACTAGTCGAGGACAAGAGAGTGAAAGAACATGGCAAATTCAGCAACAGTGCTAGTTCATAACTGAAATTTTGGGGCATGTGAGCTCAAAGAGGAAGAGGAAGCTAATCAAGTAGCTTGGGTTTATGTCATGGGATGCCTTGGATGCCTCGCTAAAACGTTTGGGGTTTATCAGGAAGGAGATATGGAAAAACTTAAATTTCTTGTGCTGGAAAAATTAAAATAAGGTTTTTGTGGTACGGATAGAAGGCGCCTGGCAATTATAGAAGATTTAGTAGCAGGGTGGTTCAGGATGTTATGAAGGTACTCAGTAGTCTCGGAAGGTACTGATAAAGACCTTGGGGCCAGGTGCGGCCATGGAAATAGAGAAGAAGAGAGAGAGTCAAGAGATGGTCAGGTTGTAGAGTTATCCAAGTGTGTGGAGAACTGGTGGAGGGGGCAGAAGGAGGGAGAAGGGTGAATCCACAAGGATGCCTAGGGTTCTTGCTGGGACAATTTGGTGAATGAAACCATCATGAACAAAGACACATAGTGGGTTCATCATGGATCTGACATTTTTAATATCGGATACATTGAATTTGGGGGGGGCGTTTGGGCTATATTTTTGAAGAATTTAGAAAAGGCAGTTCTAAAGTTCAAGAGAGAGGCTGCTGGTAGGTGATAATTGAAAGCATTAACATATAAGATGACCCAGGGAGACTGAGAATTTAAGCCATGAAAACACCTATAGTTAGAGGATGTATGGAAGAGAAAGAATCCCAAAACAAGACTGAGAAGGCAACCTTCCAGGTGTAGTAGAAAGAACCAGAAGGTTTTGGTGTTACAAGGAAGGTGCTGGTGTTCAGTAAGGACAGCCTAGTGCCTACAGTCCTACCAAGCTTCACACATGACCACTTCCCATAGGTCACCCCTGATAGCAACTCACATCTCCAGATTCCCTTTGTTGAAGTCCTGCCGCACTTGGGGCGTCTCTTAGTCCCGTGACTTCTCCAAACTTTGCTCTTCTACCAAAACCTCAGGAATGAAGTCTTCAGGCTCTCCCACAATTCTTTTCCTCCTGAGGTGCACTGATCTTCCTAATTCCCATCAAGGGATTCGCCTGGCGGTCACATTACCGTAAGCCTGTGTTTCTCAAAGTGTAGGCATAGAACCAGCAGCTTCTGTATCTCTGGTTGGAAATACTGATTCTTAGGTCCCAGCCCAGACCTACTGAATCAGAAACTCGAGGTGGGAGGGGGTTGGAGAGCAGCAAGCTGTGTTTAACAAATCCTCCAGGCGACTCTGATGCCAACTCAAGTTTGAGAGCCATAAATAAGCTGATGGCTGTGTCCTCCTACATGTTGCAGAGGTTCTGAAGAATGTGCTAAGAGTCCTGTCTTTGATAATGTGTATGTGGAATCTGTGACCAAAAGGTTCTGATGTTTTCTTCTTGAATCACGTTATATTTCAATCATAGACAGTATCTGGAGTCTAATCTCTACCATGAGCATGTCGGAGTCTTCGGGTCCTTATTATTAGTTAAATGGGGGGGAGAATGACAGGAGGTAGGGCGATGGGCTGTTCGGTTATCAGCCATTGTTAAAGGACAGTGATTAAATGCCAAACTTGTGTGATGGGCATCTATTTCTTCATCTTTTGGCATGATGATGGTTACACTAGGCTTTAATGTTTATTTCACACCAAGGTATATAATACATGTTTCCTTGAAGTAATTGGACAATGTATTTTTAATTCATTTATTAATATACGACCCCATTTGGCAAGGGACTTAAAACAGCATAAGAATGCATATGTTAAAATCATAAACTAGAATATAATATTCAGATCAGATCCCAGTCTTCGCACAGAAAGGGGCCCTGGAAATTTCCTCGTATGCTAGATATTAACCATGTCACTGCTAGAGACAGAGCGACTGGTAGGTGATCCACAGGAGGGAACTTAGCAAAGAAAGGAGCTTAGCAAGGGCAGCGACTATCAATCATACTGGCTGATTATCATCTTACGCAAAGGAAGCATGAAGATTATCATAATTCCCCGACATTAAGATTGTCATCATTCTTCAGGAATGACATTATGCATGTTCTGCCATTGGTATGCACCTGATCGACCCCCCAATGCCATTTCCTTCCCGTCCTCTGTCCCAAAGACCCCATGCCTCAACACAACCAGGATGACCAGACAACCTTAAAATTATCATCCAGTTACGACTCTGTCATGTGATCCAACATGGATTATTTAGTGATAACTCTATATGCATTTTTATTTTTTATTTTTATAATTTTGGGGGGAGAGGGAGAGAGGTTGAGAGAGAGGTGGGGGGCAGAGAGAGAATCTTAAGCAGCCTCCATACCCAGTGTGGAGACCAACGTGGGGCTCGATCTCCTGACCCCCGAGATCATGACCTGAGCTGAAATCAAGAGTCAGATGCTTAACCAACTGCACCACCCAGGCCACCCCCTCTCTCTGCATTTTTAGATTCCAGTTTTTCCCTTTTCACAAATCAACATCCAAGTCCTTATACCTGGTACAGGTTTTACAACAGTATTTTCTGCGAAATGGAAGCATGGCATGGCAGAGAGGCACTGGAATAGAAACTGAGTTTCTGGATTGTGGTCTCCTCAACTGCACTAACAGATTTTTTTTTATTTTGAGTGAATTATTTCATTTCCCTAAGACTTTGTTTCCTCATTTCTGAAATGCACATATATAACAAGCTTTATTGTTCTCAGCCCTTACTGGCATGGATTAAATAACAAAAGAGAAACAGAAAACTAACTGCCTGTCTGGAAATTTCCACAGGTCAAACCAAAATGTCTACTATAGTCTTTGCAAGTTTCTAGAAGATCCTGGTGGGGGCTCCATTCTGAGGGAGTAGGAGTTGATTTATGATGTAGTCCAAGGGCCATGAGAAACTCAAGGGTCTAAATGGCTGTTTCCTTGAAATTATTCCGTTCCAGTGAACCCAGATGAAATGAAGCAAAAGCAGCCTCTCCTGGAAACCCTGGTGAAGCAAAACTGCTGATTCCCACGAGCCTCCAATGTGCCCCTGATAAATCTGCTGACACTACCTAAACCCGAGCCTCTTGCAAGGTTAACAGGAGACCCATCCACAGGAAGGAAGATGTAGAAGTGTCTCCCGACCTAAATTCTGGGAATTCACCCAGGTCATTTTTCTATCAGTCTTTGAAAACAGACCTAGTTTGATGTCGCATACTCTGGTTTCAACTTCCCTGAAAGTGACAGCTGTGATTTCGGTGCTGAGAATGTAAGCTCAAGGCTTCTAGAGAGTTCCAGGTGATGCCAGTCAAGGGTACTTTATTTTATTATTTTTTAAGATTTTATTTATTTATTTGATAGAGAGAGAGAGAGAGATCACAAGTAGGCAGAGTAAGGGGGAAGCAGGCTCCCCGCTGAGCAGAGAGCCCAATGCGGGGCTCGATCCTAGGACCCTGAGATCATGACCCGAGAGGAAGGCAGAGGCTTTAACCCACTGAGCCACCCAGGTGCCCTAGATTCCCTGACTTTTCTAAAAGGGATCTTAACTATCAAAAGTGGAGGCGGCTTTGAGAAAGCTCAGTGTGTGCTTTGAGAGCTACAAATACTTGAATTAGACCAATAGCCAGGTTTATGAATGAAGCTTGCAAGATGGGAGGTGCCAAATCAGAGCACGTTGTCTATACAAGCCCAATTCCAGTGACCAAAACCAAAGCCCGTGACCATGTAAATGGATGCATTTTCTCCAGGAAAGCATGCCATTAGGATCCAGTAACTATCCAGTTTTTCATTTCTAGCACTGATCTGATGTTTGCTTAGAATTTCCTTCCCTTACTCTCATATTTGTGGTTTTCTATGGCTGTGGAATGACCCATGCCAAAATACAGTGTAAACTAACCTTTTGGGGTGCTCGTGGATTTGCGGGTCAGGAGGATAGCAAGGTGCAGTGGGATTGGTTTGTGTCTCCTCTAAGATGTCTAGGGCCTCAGCTGGGAAGACACCGGTGGCTGGGGGTGACATTTGGAGGCTGGAATCATCTGGAAGCTCTTCGCTCACATCTGGAGGTGCCTAGTCTTGAACTACCCCAACTGGCTTCAGCGGGGACTATTGGTCCACAAGTGGCCTCTCACGTGCTTGGCCTTCCTCCCAGCATGGTGGCCTCAGGGCAGCCAGTGGTGGCCCAGGTGTCCAAGAGGAGGACTTCGGCAAATAAGACAGAAGCTTCTAGGTCTAGCATGAAGGTGACCATGTCACTTCCATTGTCCTGTATGAGTCAAAGCAGTCCCAGGCCTGCCCAGATTCAGGAGGAGAGAATATAGACTCACCTTTCCAAGGAAGATTATGGAAAAAATCTGGGGCCATGTTTTAAAATTACCACTTTCCTATCCTTGGGCATCTCTCTCCTGCCCTGCCTCTTTATGCCAAGGTTTTGTCTTTTCTCTGGACTTCTTGTTCTCCTCGACATATCTGGATATACATCTCCTGCATCATTCCTCAGACATAACTTCAGTTACTGTCTTTCCATAAGCGATGGGCAAATGGTCTCCAGGTTTGGAGGACTTGGGCTGGCCTCACGTTTACCAATCTTGTTTATTTCTGCTGAGTTCTGAGCCTGTGTTATCTTATTGGAAACTTAGAACAAATCCCTGATGAAGGTATAATTATTTCCCCATTTCAGAAGGCAGGAAACTGAAGCCCGGGAGGTTAGGTCATTTGCTCAAGGCTCTACAGCTAGGTGGAAGAAACACAATTTAAACCCAGTCTTAAATGCCATGCTAGTACCTCTCTTGCCACTACTCCTCAGTGACTATTTCTGGGTCTCTATACTTGGGCATCCCATATACTACTGCATTTTCTGCCCTCCAACCTCTGCATCATGATTGGTTGGTTGGGGCCCAGCAACCAGTACTGGCCAATGAACAGCAAACAGAGGTAATAAGTGTCATTTCTGGGGCAAGTATTTAACTCTTCACACAAGACCTTCCTCTAGAACTTTCCTTTCTCTCAACCACTGAGTTTGGCATTATTTAAGATGGCGGCTTCCCCATCAGCCTGAGTCCCCAGGTGACTACGATGAGAGAGCCCCATGCTAACCCTGGTAGACATGTAGCATGAAAAATAAATAAAAGTGTGTGTGTGTGTGTGTGTGTGTGTGTGTGTGTGTCTAAATTCTAATTCTAGTATAGTTAATGTATAGTGTTATATTAGTTTCAGGTGTACCATATAGTGATTCAACACTTGCATACATCACCCAGTGCTCATTAAATGTTTGTGGTTTTAAGTTACTGAGCATCTGGACTATATCATCGACTGGCCATATCATGTCTGATCTTCAGTTTCCTTGGCTGTAAAATGGGATAACAATGACTACCTAAATGGACTACCAGAGTGATCGGAAATAGTATATCTGTGTAAACAATCTGGCTTGGCATTTAACCTAAAGCAGGGCACAACATTGGATGTTCCCACAGTCACATATAAGGAGGATGCCCAGCACTGAGTGGAGTGGGGACTAGGTTAGCTCAGCTGTGCTCATGGGGATGGCCCCAAGCCTCACCCCATCAGGGACTCCTTTGTTGGCTACAGGCATCTCTCTGGCACCTGTAGGACGTCAGTGGGGTGGCCCCTCATTATAGAGATGTCAAAGAGAAGAGAAGAGAAGAGAAGAGAAAAGAAAAAAGAAAAGGAGGGGAGGAGAGAATGGGAGAAGCAGAGTTATGGCTGGTTATGAAAGTAATGGTGGCCACGATCAGAAATGAATAATGGGGGGGGGCACCTGGGTGGCTCAGTGGGTTAAAGCCTCTGCCTTCAGCTTGGGTCATGATCTCGGGGTCCCGGGATCAAGCCCCACATCGGGCTCTCTGCTCAGCGGGGAGCCTGCTTCCTCCTCTCTCTCTGTCTGCCTCTCTGCCTACTTGTGATCTCTCTCTCTCTCTGTGTCAAATAAATAAATAAAATCTTAAAAAAAAAAAGAAATGAATAATGGGTAAGACTTAACCCAGTGCTAGGAATACAGAGGACAGAGGTAGCCCCTTCTTTATTTCACCCTAGTGTTGGTCACAAGAATAATTTTATGGAATGGAGTCTCCCAAATTAGATTTCTTTTGTAACCAAATAACAACCAGGTAGGAAAATCACGTTTTAAACACTGAGCTTCATTTCCCCCTAGATGAGGAATTTTGAACGCTTCCCCTACTGGGAACCGAGGAAGTGCCTCTTATTCAAATGGATGCCAGTCTATGATTGTCCAATTATTCAGTGCATTCTGTCTTTGATGGCCCAGATGTTCTCAATTTCTTGTAATAAATTCTTTCATCTGAAAAGTCGTTCTACTCAGAAATGCAAAATCCTCTCCAGTCCGCCTGCCTTTTTTTGATGAGCTGGTATAATTGGCCTTCAATTTGCTTATTGTTTTGCAATAGAAAGCCTGAGTTTAATTTCATTTCTGTAAACCTGTAGACAAGAGCCGACCATTCCACCATTTAAGTCATTCTGCTCATTACAATCTGCTTTGGCTCTGCCCACCCCCCCACCCCCATTTCCATCATCAGGATAAAATTGAGGGAAAACTTTTTTTCTTCTCATTATTTTTCTGCTTAAAAAAAAGGGAAGAATTTTTTTCCCATTACAAAATATTTAAATTTGATTCAATAATAGTATTTACTGAACAACTTTTCTATACTCTCCTTATTCTCACAAAGCGACATACAGTTGACCTTTGAACAGCATAGGTTTGAACTATGTAGGGCCTCTTATGCACGGATTTTGTCCAATAAATACAGTACTGTACTGTAAATGTATTTTCCTTAAGATTTTCTTAAAAATGTCTTTTTTCTCTAGCTTACTTTATTGTAAGAATACAGTATATTATATATATACAGTATATAATAGCATACAATATATAATATATATAATATCAATATATTGACATATATTATATACCATATATATTATATATATGTCTTACATATATATTTACATGTATATACACATATACAGTATATAACATATGACAATATATACTGATATATAATATATATATACAGTATATAACACGATAATATATGACATGTGCTCATCAACTATCTGTCATTGGTAAGGCTATGGTCGAAGGTGGGCTATTAGCACTTAAGTTTGGGGGCAGTTAAAAGCTAGACATGGAGTTTTGACTGCACAGGGGGTCAGCGTCCCTAACCCCTGCATTGTTCAAGGGTTAACAGTATATACTTATCAGCATATATAATGATTTGTTCATTAATTAACATCTTTAACTGTCAATCTAACCATATCGACCAATATTTATCGAGTTCTTCCCATGACCCCATAAACCATGTAAGGTCTTGTGGTACTCAGAGACATGTACAAGATACATTTCTGGCCCGTGGGTTCATTATCATCCATTTGTGGAGACTGGACATATTCACAATAAACTTTAACAAATTACCAATAATTAAATCCACTTGTTCGGAAACTATTGATTAATTCAACAAACATTGATTAAACACTTTACTATGGTTAAACACCAGATTAATTTTTCCCTGTGTTTACATTTCATGTTTTTGTGGCATTAATTAAGTCCCCTTTATTTTTTTTCTAAATGGTTTTGTAGCCAATTCCATGCCCTACATGAAGGAGATTTCCCTTAACAGGGGTTGAGGAAACTGGACTTGATATGTCTCAGACATGGATTCTAGACCATGGATAGAGAGTGTCCCATAGTTGCAGAATTGGTCCTCAAGTCGAACAGCCTGGGTTCAAGTCTGTGGTTATGTGCTTGCTGTGTGACCTTAGTCAAGTTACTTATCACCTTCTGCCCCAGTTTCCCTGAACAGCAATGGTTAATTTTATGTATCAACTTGAATGGGCGCCAGAGTGCCAGATGGTACATTATTCTGGGTGTGTCAGTCAGGATGTTTCTGGATAAAATTAACATCCGATATGGTAGACTGAGTAAAGCGGATTGTCCTCCCTGGTTTGGGTGGACCTCATCTAATCAGTTGAAAGCATAGAACAAAAGCCTGCATAGAACAAAAGGCTGAGTCAGGGAGAATTCACTCCACTTCGGTCTGGCTGTCTTCAAGCTGAGATATCGGTCTTCTGCCTTCAGACTCAGACTCAGATTGGACGTGTATGATCAGCTGTCTTGAGTCTCCGGCTTGCCAACTATAGATCTTGGGTTTTTGTTTTGTTTTGTTTTGTTTTTGTTTTTAATGTTTTTAATGTATAAGGTTTTGTTTCCCTGGAGAATGCTAACTATTAGTTTCATTTCTCTGAAGAAAGCCACCTAATACACTTTCTATAAATTTGGGATAATAGGACCGAAATCCTTAGGCGTACAATATAGAAAGGGTACTTTGAACAGTGTCTAGCACTAGTTAATGCCTCTGTAAATATCCCCGGCTATGAGTCTCCAAGCTCTGGTGCATAAACTTCCCAGCCATTTATATCTAAAGGTTGTCTCTCTGCTACCAGGGCCCTCATCTTGGGCTGTCCCCTCCAAAGCCAAAATTGCTGCTTCTCTGTAGCCCTTAGTGGATGTACTCATTTCCCCCCTTTGCTTTTTTATTTGCAATCACATCAGATCCACTCCCTGGAAAATGATTCTGTTGGGTCACACACAGTTTCAAACAGAGGAAACTAGAAATAATCGGAAATTACTTAGACTAGTGAAATGTCAGGGAAGTCTGCACGGGCCATTCTTTCAAGAACATTCTTGGTAATTCCATAGATAAAAGAGGATTATGAAGGTTTTGTAAACCTTTCTTTTTCTTTTTCATCTCCTTCTTCTTCCAGATGAGAAGGGCCCTCAACAGACCTTTGTCGAAGAATAAATTTCCAAGGCTACCAATTTGGATCTCAAAAGCCCAGATTCAAAAGAACCCTCAGTTCATGACAGGCACTGCTATCTGAAATAAATGTCTGAATAGCTATCAGTTAAGGTGCACACAGAGCAGATGGGAAATGGATAGCTACATTATAGATTGCTCTGTGAATTCAAGAGGTCTTTGTCTGAGGACAATAGTAATATGAGAAAATACTCAGGTTTTCAGTTATAGGCCAGCCAGAGGATCAAACAAGAAACCAAATTAAATCTAATTGACTCAGCAATGCCCGCATCATTAGTACAGAGAGCACACCCCCCCAAACATCCTTCTTCACATCTCCCAGCTCAACTGTTGGAAATGAGACTGGATTATACCCAACCTAGTACTTCCAGGTATCTTCCCGGTCAAATACAATGAAGTTTTATTGTTTCTAATTAAATAGTGTTGATTCACCACCAGAAAAAATGGCTCCCCTGTGCCTTTCACCAAATGAGAATCCTCTTAAGACTCTAGACATGGCATCAATAGAAATGTACTCTATTAGTTATTTGAATGTTACTAAATTTAAGCTCTATTAGCAGGATGACCAGGAAAATAATCATCTCTCATCCATTATTGTGCTGTCAGTCAATTTAAACAATTTACCTGGAAGGTTTGCTTTTACCTACAGCTACTGTTGGCTGCATTTTACTCAATGGGCAAAAAGATCTATCAGTGTCTATGTATCTTTTTATTAGGGTCTGCTCTGTCCCCGTATGTCCTTTCTCTGCTGAAGGCACAAACACTCATGTAATACATCATCTTCCACACCTCCCTCTCCCATCCATGTCCAACCAGTCACCAATCCTGATAATTCCATCTCCACCCCTTCCTGCCCTTCACCCTGCATTTCTTCTATGCAAGTAGGAACCATCATGGCAGCTGGCTCCAGCAGAAAGGCATTCTGGGAGTGGCCAGTGGAGAGCAAAGAATAAGTTGAGGGCAGTGTGGTTGTGGCTTTGGAAGATGATGGCGGTGAAACTTTCCAGAGGTGGGCACTAGCTAGTTCAAGTCACTAAATGTCACCGATGTAAGGTAAATGAATCGAAATCATAGTACTTGTGAATGGTCTGATTCAAGGGGTCTGGGCCAAAGAAGAAGTCAGGACCCTGGACAGGAGTCACATCCAACATTAAGTAGAAGTCAGAACTATGGCTTCACAAGTCCTTGGTCGGGTTCAAATAAGATTAGATATGTCAAGCAGGATCAAGCAGTTTTAACATCAAAGAAGTAGAAGAGCTAGAGGCCAGACTCTGATCAGCCTCTTCCCTCAAAATACACCACTTAAGCTATTTTACATGCTTACAGGTCCCTGGCGAAGACCCGATTGGCCACTGTCCCCCAAGAGAGAAAAAATCAACAGATGTGTGAATGATCTTCCTTCTTTCACTTCTAAATTGATTCAAGTACAGCCCCGGGCCTTGGTTTGGACAATTATCGATTACGAGTAACTGGAGTTGTATTGAAATTTTGCATCTCACGTCAGTTCTCAAAAAATACATTTTACTAACACCCTCAAGTGCTGATAACTATAATCAAGCTATCATCTTCGTAGTAACTACAATAATGATCACAACAATACACATGTATCCCACTTCACGGTTTAGAAAATGCATTCCAAGATGTTTTCCCACGTATTCACTCATATATTAAAGGGCATTTTCTTACATTAACGGAGAGTGATCCTGGGAAGAAAGAGGATAAACAAAGCGGATGATGGCTTATGCATTAGCACGTTAGGGTCTTAGTGGAAGTGTGCGGGGCCCGTATCCCATCAGATCGCATTACCATTTCTGTGCACGCCAGTCTGACAAGTAAGAGCCAGGAACTGCGTCTTTGTTGGCTGGTTGGCCTTGGGCTTCCAGAACCCACTCAGCCAGTGCATAAGGTGGGATGGAAGCCACTAGAGATTGATATCTTCCCAGGCTGTTCATATCCCCTTAACTCATGACTGATGGGTGTGGGAATATAAATACCCCGGCTCCTTTGACCCCTTGGCTAGGATTGTTCTGAAGTGTGCATTTTAGAGCATTTCCTGAAGTTTCCCTGCAGGTTTAAGCTTTAGCTGTCCACAGTGATAGCTGGGGTTTTGACTATTGTTGTCGTTGTTTAATACCCTTTGTATTACCTCCCCATTACCATACCATATCTCTGAAACTCCCCATAAACCATGATTCCTCCTCCCTCCTCCCAAAAACTGTTGTTTTTTTTTTTTTTTGGATGAACCCTCTTCAGACTCAACAGTCTTCATGAATATTCCGAATCAATGGGCAACATGTGGCATAGAAAAGATAAAAGTTATACTGAACCGAGCAATCGGAATATCCGTCTAGACATTCACTGTATTCTTTAAAAAATCTCTCACCTGTCCATAATAAGATAATCATGGCCATTACCATTCATTTGTCAATTCAGTTGAAGGACGTTGCCTTGTGGGGACAATATGCGGAATACTCTACGGAAAATGGAAGTCATCGACCTTGACCTCCCAGAGTTCACAGTCCAGAGATTAGAGTCAGAAACCAAAACAAAGCATCAACCCTCAGTGGTACAGTGACCCTGAGCTGAGGGTGTGCAGAGTCATACTACAGACCAATGAACTCCCATCAGTAGAACCAGATTCAGAAACGTCCAATAAATCATCGAACCAGGGAAATAGCAAACTCCGATCACACCACAACCAAATTGGTGAGACCTACTGCGTGCAGACCTCATTCACCATCGGAAAAGTGGGTTTGGGGAAGATACCACCTCACAATCTAAAACCAGAGAACAAAACCGGAAGTACAGATCTTAACAAATCTACTGCAATCTCAGCATTTGTCACAAACCTCATTCGCCACATCAGAAGAACTGAGAGTCTCACGACCCAGTTCAGGTATGACCTGTGTCCGAAGACAAAGCAGAAGTAGACAGACCAAGTTACAAGCAGGTTCTTCTGGAAGAAAACAAACACTTTCACCAACAGTACATCAAGAACAAAGAGCAGGGAGCTTCCAGCAATTTCTGTATCTCTGCTTCACGGAGCACGTGCTGAGATGTTCCCCTGAGTGTAAAATCAGCTCTCACCACCCCTTCTTCCCCTTTTCAGATGTGAGCAAGATAATCTTAGGATTAAAAAAAATAGAGCATTTCTTTATACTGTTGATAATAAAGAGATGCAACTTGTTTCTCTGAAACGCTGTCTGGGACAGATGCAGTAAGAGTTTCCAGAAGGATTGTGATATCTTTGATGGGACTCCACAGCGATTACTAGTAAGTTTGTCCAGGATCAGTCAACCACAGAGGGTAAGGACAGGAATTTACATAGTGAGCTGCTATTTACTTAGAGAGCTTGCTCTCTGGACAGAGACCTTCTGCAAGCCTTCTTCTGTGTAGATTCCTCTCAGTCTTCAGAAGGTTGAGAGACAGGAAGATCCCAGAGAAGGAGAAGCTACGCGATCCTGGCCCCAGGTGACCAGGAGCTTAGTGAGCCCCACAGACTTTCCTTGGACTCGGTTAAGTGGTGCCCAGGTGCCTAGGTGTGACCTTACAAAGAGAGCCTCCAAAGGTTATGCACACAACCATACTGCTCTCTCCCTGAAATTACCCCCTAACAAGGTGAACGCACTCCATGTCTCCAATTCCTCACCTGCAGTTCTCTCTTTATACTCACTTCAGTTGGGTTTTCTCCTCTCTCGTTCTGCAGAAACTGCTCTTGTCAAAGTCATTAACAACTTCCATGTTGCTGAATCCGACGGTGCCCCTTCAGTCCACATCATACTTCATGAGTCAACAGCACTTACAATGGTTACTCACTTCCTCTCCATCAACGCACTTCCTTCACTTGGGTTCCAAGACACAAGACTCTCCAAGTGTCCTGACACATTGCCTTTTCAGGTTCTTTTGTTGGACTCCTTTTCTTCTCAGACTCTTAACATTGGAGGGCCCAAGTCTTGGTCTTCAGTCTCTTCTCTCCAAATGCTTTCCAGCCCTCAGTGCTTCAAATGCTATCCCTATGCCAACTCCAAATCATACCTCTAGACTGAACTTCTCCCCAGAACGCCATATGCGTCCATACAGCTGTTACTGTACAACATTTCTGCTTGCACGTGGTCACATGTTCACTTGGGACTTCTGATTCTCCCACCCGGCCCCTCTGCCTGCTCTCTTCTCCATGTCACCTGAGAGCATTCACACATTGGAGTTTTCTCCCCTCCCACATCATTCCATCCACGAATCCCCTCCGATCTTCCTCTTCATTACGTTCTCCCCAAACGGCACTAGACGTATCATTTTCAAATGTCTATCATACCGTGTTCACACTCTAATTGAGACTTTCCAGCGGCTCCCATTTCGTGAGAAGAGAAACCAAAGTCTTTCCAGCATCTGCTTGACAGGAGGCATCACCACACCTCTCTGCCCTCTTTCCCCATTGCTCTCCCATTCCTAACTCCCATCCACCTCCATGGGCCTCCTTTCTGTTTCTCAAACATCTCTGAGGAGCTCAAGGCCATGAAACATGTCTTTATCTACCTTTGTCTAGAAGGTTCTTCCTCTAAATATCTATTCAGCTTATTACCAATACCCTTTCTTCACCTGCTTGTAGCTTTTGCTCAAATCTCACCTTTTCAATGAGGTCCATGCAGAGCACCCTACTCAAAATAGAACCCGCTATTTAACTGCAGCACTCCCTCTATCTCTCTCCCTGCTCCCTATTTTCCCGCAATGCCTTCCACTGTACTGGACAATGTAGTTAATTTACGACACTCACTGCTCATTGTCTTTCTCTCCTTGCTAAAATAAAAGCTGCATGAGGACAGGGATTTTATCTTTTTGGTTTACAGGTATATCTAATGCCATTGTCTAGAACTGTGGCCAGCATGTGCTAGGAATTCCACAGATATTAGTTGATTGAATTAATTGAGTAAACGGAAATAGCTGGTCAGGATGGAGAGTGGGAAACAAAGAAGCCAAGAATATTAAGTGGATGTCCGACAGAAGTCCAGAATGACCTTTATTTCTGCCCTTCCCTGAATCCTTATTTTTTCAGCTTTTCCTGTGATTCCCTACATGAGAAGCCTATAAATAAACCTCCTGTCTCTGTGACAATTTGAGTGAGCCCCATTTCCTACCACTGAAACATCCATAACTAGAACAATCATCTCTCTCTCTTCCCTAGGCATTCGTAGACTCTGCTTACGATTTATTAGATCAAGTTCAAGGACAGCAACCACACTGAAGGCTCTGTGCCAAGAGGGTGAGTCTCTCAGCTATCTAAATCCCATTCAACCTCCAACGGCTACCTTTTTTTTAAATTTGAGAGAGAGAGAGAGGTAGAGGGGGAGACAAGAGGGAAAAGAATTTGAAGCAGACTCTAAGCTGAGTGCAGAGCCTGATGCAGGGCTCAATCTCACGACTGTAAGATCCTGACCTGAGCTGAAACCAAGAGTAGGTCGCTCAACCAAGTGAACCACCCAGGTGCCCCTCAAGGGCTACGACCTCCTTTAAGAAAATTTCCCAACACCAGGAGGACACATTTGTTCTACTAGGCATTTGGGGATTTGATTAAGTTTGTCCAAGGAGATGTTTGTGTTCTCCCTTGATTGTGAATGTGTGTCTCTCCACAATAAATTTATAAGCCACTCGAGAGGATACCCAAAACTACACAATAGCTGATATTTATTGAGACCTTATTAGGTGCTGCACACTGTTCTAAACTCTTACACATGTATTATGGCATCGATCATCACAGCACCTGCGTTAAGGAGAGAAGTACTATTATCTTCACTTACTCCTGAAGATACTGAGGCCCAGAGGGGTTTCGTAGATTGCCCAGTATTACAAAGCTAGTTGGCAGATGAGCTCACATTTGAACTTCATGCAGTCAAACCCCTTATCGCACACTATAACACTAGGCTATTTCAAAACCTTCTCATTGATGTCTTACAATAATACATTCAGAGGTAGTATTCAAAATACGTCCCTGTTAGCCAGTGTGGCCCACAGTCCGGCAGCCTCAGCCTTCCTAGGACCTTGTTAAAAGTGCCAAACCCACTTTCCTCCTGCCTCCATGTACCCCACTATCACAATCTGCATTTTAACAAGATTTCAAGTAATTAGAATGCACAGCAAGGTTGAGAGGCACTGAAAGATTTAACAAATTGCAGTCATAATCAGTCAGGAGGAGGAAGGTGAGGAGGGGCTCCAGGGAAAGGCTGGAAAGTCAGAGTAGGGGTGGAGTGCTGGGTGAACAAAACCACAGCTTTTTACTCTCCACTATGAAAGTATTTGATTTTCCAACGTCAATATTCCTTGTACGTACGTATCATCTGAAGGTTAGTCTCTGTGTGTACTAAAGGGCCATGAATGGCTTACAAGTGTGTTACGTGTGACCCCACCCACTTAGCCTTCTTAGCATCCAAGTGGAGCTTGGAGACCCAAAGCCCATATGGGGAAGCATGAATAACTTAATCTAGGGTTCCTAAGAAGGTGAGCTGGGCCAAGGTGAGTCTGACAGCAGATCCTAATAGCTCAGTAAACCCTGAGCATGAGTCACATCTGTTTCTTGGTACAATTCCCTAAGGGTGTAAGGTCTTCCTCAATACCTTGGACCCCTTTATTTCAGGCACTTGTACTGTGTACCCTAACCTGCCCTAAGCAACAGGCCCACAAACCTGCTAGTGTAGTTTGCGTTCCAAATACCTAAGCAGTCAGGTGCACAGGTGAAGGAACAGGAGTTGGAGTTGTGGGAGGTGAGACATCAGCAGGTGTTCCTGGAAGAAGAGCTCCAGGGGGCTCTGAATCTCTGCCTTCGCACATTATCAGACGCTTTTGCAGCTAATATGCCCTTTTAGTGACATCCAGGCTAACCGCGGGGTGACTGCTCTAACAATGCATGTGTTTTCTACTAATTAGAGCATCATCATTATTTTGAAATGCTTGATATGAAAACATTCTGTTGGATTTGAAACCCATTTGCATTATCACAAGAAATTTCAGCATTACATTTGTCAGGGCAAAAAGAAGAGAGAGAGAGAGCGGGAAGCTGTTAGCTCCTTTAAATACACTTTCAACAACTGCAAATTTTGAATTGCTGCAAAAGTGGTTTTCAGTGTTTTATCACATACCCGTGTGAATCAATTCTCCTGCCAATGGTGACTCTCCGGAATTTGAAAGGATCACCAGTAAAAGGTCATTATCAGGAATTGAGGATGGTGTTGTCAGGCATAAAGCTGATATGAAAAATGATGTTCCTGAAGGGTAATGGCTGAGTGAGGTCCAACCAGTCCAGCCCTTCTGCAGATAAGAACTATCAACTGTGAATATCAGACAAAACAAAGAGTGACCTGAAGGCACTGAGGGGAATAAAGAAGCAGGCATGGACAGCCCATGACCACAGGAATGTAATACTGAGTTGTTATTTTCACAGCTTTTAGCCTGAGGTCAAACATGGTTGGCATGGAGCATGGGGCAGTGTGGGCACCCATGGAGACACCATAGATTTCTGTCCAAAGGGACCAGTTAAATCTGGGTCAACTGCAGCCCCCGGAGAAAGAAGCAGAACACCAGAGATGGAATCCCCCAATTCTGTCTTTCCATAACCTTGGCATAACCCCTAAGACATGTGGGCATGGGAATGAGTCAAATCAACTCAGTTAAAGATCTGCACTGATATTGGAATCACACACCAAGAAGCAGAGATTGCAGTTCAAGTCCAACGAACGTAATTGCCCAGCCAAACAAAACCAACACTCATGGGAGAAAAAGAAAAGAATCCAACATCTCTACATCTGTATATTCACAGTGTGTAAGCTATAGTAAAAATGTATCCAAAATGCGAGGAAACAGGAAAATGGAACCATTCACAAGAGAAAATTGACCTGTAGTCAGTTCTAGTATAATCCAGATATTAGAATCAGGCAAAATGAATTTTCAAACAGCCATTATAACTGCGATACTCTGTGAAGTAAAAGAAAATACGCCAGTGATGAACAACAACAACAAAAAAACCAGGAAGTGACAGTAAACAAATAGAAATAATAAAAAAGAACCAAATG